>CM035430.1:28799832-29264832 GCA_020310875.1 Ceratopteris richardii
GTAATTGTTTTGATAGCCATTAAAATTATTGGTCCTTCCTCTTGAGTAGCCATAGCTTCCTCTATTGTAGCATCTGCCTTTTTTATTCCTGGAATTCCTAAAGCAATTTTTAGTTGTGTGATTGGTTAGTCAACAAATAAAACACGAGTTAGACTCTTAGGGCCTTCCCCTGTCTTGCCTTCCTCCTCTACCTCTACCTCTACCATGTCTTCCTCTACCTAGTTAGCTTGATGTATACCTGCTTCATCATCTACTTTCTTCCCTTTTCCTTTGTTTTCTTTGGATTTACTTTTATCAGTATACAAAGCAGAAGATTGATTACCTTTACAGCCTTCTCCATTCTTCATAAGTTTAGCCTCTTGAGTGAGTAGTTTCCCAATAAGTGAATTGAAGTTCGGTACATGCATATCGATGTATAGGTCCAATGTTGTGGTGAATGCTTCCCACTTTTCATCTGCTTTTAAGCCATTGATGAACTACCTTACAATCTGCTCTTCTTCTATTACCTCTCCAGTGCTTCCTAGCTGATCAGCAATGTCCTTGATCTTTGTGACAAAGTCAATCACATTTTGTTTTGGAGCTTTCTTGAGTGTTGTAAAGTCCAACCAGAGTTGATGCTTCCTTGTACTTGAAGAGAAGAAGGCTTCAAGTGCATTCCATACTTCTTGAGATGTTTTACAACCTCTTATATGAGGCAACAAAAAATTTGAGATAGATTTGAGGAGATAAGACCTTGCAAGTGCATCCTTGGAGCACCATGTGCTTAATCTTTCTTTCTCTTCTTGTGTAGCTTGACCTTTATTCCTCAACCTTGGCATAACTTCATCTCCAGCTACATAACCATATAAATACCTCCCTTGAAGATAAGCTTCCATCCTTAATGACCAGGTTGAGTAGTTACCTCTATCCAATTTGTCAATTGATAAAGGAAATCCATCTGCCATGTTTTCCAAACTTGCTCTAATACCACTGTGAGGAGATGGATTGATACTTGCTGAAGATGAAGTGATGATGCAAAATCTTTGCACTAATCCAACCAAATGAACTCCAAAGGTGTGTGGTGGGCCCTTTTAGCTTGCCAATGGATCAATTAGAGACTCTATGTACCTTGGAAGATCACTTCTGAAAAGATAAATCAAAACAGATAATTTTGACCAATGGTCAACTAGAAGAAGCTTTCTCTTTCGGTCATATATGCTTCAATATTTTACTCAATGCTCATTCTCTGATCAACATTGACCATTGAGCTTTTAGAGAAATCTAATTAGGAAGCAAGGCAACCTATTTGGAGTTATTTCATCAAAAATGATTGACCATACTAAGAGAAATTAATTTAGCAAGTCAGGTATGTAATCCCGACTTTTCAGGAAGTTGAAGATGCAGATACATAGGTGACTTCTAATGAATGTTTCTCACAACTGAGAATTCCAAATAGAACGAAACCCTATGATATTATAGTAGACTTAGAAAGCTAACATTACCAAGTTAAATTACTAAAAATGATGCCCCATGCTCAGAGGAATCATCTCTACACTCTAACTAAAAAACTAAGATTTATGACAGTGAACAGTTCACTCACACAAGCATGAAGATATGGTCATAAATGATCATAAAATCAAATGTATATTGAATGGAAATTACAATGGACTTACTGATACATGTGTGTGCCTAGAGATCACACTAGGATATGGCAAGAATCTATGCTATTGTGTGTACCAATCCCACGACTAAATCAAATGTATATATAGTGAGGTTTGGAGCCAAGATTTGAATTTGAAATTTTGCTCACCTAAATCACTTTTCCTTTTTCTTAGTGATTGATTCTCAACTAATTTAGTCACGAATTCGTAGCTTTCCTTTTCCTCTCATCAAGTGGATTCAACCACTTTTGTTTCTCCAATTTTCACATAAGGTAAGTGCTAAAAGAGTTACAAGGGTGAGTTCATAAGTCAACTCCTCATATCTTTAATATTTACTTCAATTATAGCATACGTTCTATGAAAATTTGAAGACCCAAGCCAATACTTAGACTTGCCATGAACTTGTTCCAACATGTATGTATGTATGTATGTATGTATGTATGTATGTATGTATGTATGTATGTATGTATGTATGTATGTATGTATCCATCCATCAATCTATATATATATATATATATATATATATATATATATATATATATATATATATATATATATATATATATATATATATATATATATATATATATATATATATGTGTGTGTGTGTGTGTGTGTGTGTATCTATGTATCTATGTATCTATGTATCTATCCATCTATGTATCTATCTGACGATACGATACCAGACTATGTCATGATACGATACCACTTCGTGCGCGATACGATACTAAGAACTGGATGATACAATACTAAAAACTGTACGATACGATACCACATAGGTAGGCGATACAATACCACTTTTTAGACGATACGATACCAAAAAGGGTCACGATACGATATAGGGAAGTGAGGCGATACGATACCAAAAAGGGTCACGATACGATACAGGGAAGTGAGGCGATACGATACCAAAAAGGGTCACGATACGATACAAGAAAGTGAGGCGATACGATACCAAAAGTGGACCGCGATACGATACCACTTGGCAAAGTGCGATCGCGATACCAACCAGGCGATACGATACCAAAAGTGGTATTGCGATACAAAGGCTGGTAATCGATGATACGATACTTCGGCGAGTATCGCGATACAAGAGAATTTTTGGTATCGCGATACCAAAAACTCAACTGATCGTGATACTCAAGCCAAAACACATCCAAATTCAAAAAATTTTTCACCCCCTTGCTCTTCTCTCACCCCTCTTCACTGCTAGCCTACTGTCTCACTCAAAGGACTTCTAGAAACGCTCTGTCGCACCCCGCGATACCAAATGCGCTTTCAATCACGTGGAAATGCAAATTTTCAAAATTTTTGAGATTGATGTTTGATTGTAGCTTACCTCTAGGTTGCTATGCTCAAGCCTTGAGGTCACTAGCTAGCTTTGAAGGCCAGGAGCACACGATACTACGTGGATGATACTGATTGCTGCCTGGAAACGATACCACTTTCTGAGCAAATGAGAAATGAGCTAAAATTTTTTGGTTTTTATACTTTTTGAGGACTAAGGCCTATCCTACACTATCTTGAAAAATTTTTGGGATTTTCTTGGTACTTTTCCACTTACTTCTCCTTCAAATCTCTTCCTAACCTAACCCTAACTCTTTCTTTTCTCCCTCTCTTCTAACCCTAAACCTAAAGATGTGAAGTAACAAGTGCTGAAGTGTTTGACTACTTGCCACTGAACGAATTCACTTCTACAAGTACGATTTCGTCACTCTTGAGCTATAACCATCACGAAGGCACCTTGGTTGAGTGTGTTCCCCGGCAACGGCGCCAAAAACGTGTGTACCTAAGTCAAGAAGTCTTAGGGACTTGTGCCAAAGAGACTAAATCTCATTTGCCACACAAGTGCGTATAGTGGGGAATTGACACACGCTTATTTGTCAATCTGACAAACCGACCTAACCAAGCGTATGAGGACGTGTGCACCTGTAATGGTAAATGGAGTGGTTCAACTCTCATGCATGAGAGAAGACTAATCTATCTCTCAAACTCACTTAACTACTAAAAATGTATGCCGCGATACCACTTACAACAGTTTTCACTAAATCGAGGATTTCTCCTAGCTATGAACTCTCAATATGGCCAATAGTGGGTTCATTTCGAAGCTCTCAAGAAGACGCTTCTATTGCTGGTAGTTTCACTCGATTCTGACAATTGTGCTTCAAGTTATGACCAAAACAGTGTATGGCAAGAAACACACACACTCACTCCACAACTCGTACTAGCTCACACACTAGCTCACACACACACTACAATAGCTCAAAAACAGTGGGGAGGGGTAGACAACAGTCCTACACACACATTCCAAGCATTACACACACGTAGAAGATAAAAAAGAAGATGAAAATCTGCAGGAAAGAAGCAATTTTGAAATTCAGGAGCTCTCCTTCTTCACGATGGCAAAAAGTCCTTACAAAGAGTCACAAAGTGACTTATATACATGTGCCCTAAAAATGGTCCTTTCACACAAGAGATCCGCACTTTATTGGCTAATCTCTATTTTCCTACTATTTTACAAGAAATATATTACAATGATTTGGGATTATGCATCTAGAGGACTCCTCTAGTGCATTTACATGGCTTGGGGGAATTTCCTAAGACTTTGATGAAGAAAAATATGCCCATTAATTTGGAAATTTTGGGGCTCCCCTTTCGTGCCTCTTTGCTCTGCAACAGTAAGGATACCAAGGGGAAGATGAAAGCACAGGACTTAGGATCGGATAAGATAACAAATTGTCTAAAAGACTAGAAGGCTTTCTCAACCACTAGGTGCTGGCGGTGGTCAACTACAAAGATGAAGGACCATACCCATGACACACACAAAGATACAGAAAATAAGAAAAGCCTGTCAAGGGATGATAGAGACAAACAGGGGGAGAGTGTTGCAGAGAAAAGGAGCACAGAAAAGGGAGCCCCAAAAATTTTCAAATTATGGGCATAAATTTTCTTCTTCAAGTTCCTATGAAAACCTCATGAAGCCATGCAAATGCACTAGAGGAGTCCTTAAGATGCATGAATCCCAAATATTGTAACATAACCCTTGTTATATAGTAGAAGATTAGAATTTTTCAATAAAAGTGCCGATTCTTGTGTGAAAGAACCAATTCTAGGGCACATGTATATAAGCCACTTGATGACTCTTGTAAAGAACTTTTTGCCATTGTGGGAACTGAAGCTAGTTTTCAAATTTGCCTCTTTCTAGCTGATTATCTTCTTGTCCAAGAGCTTGTGTGTGTGTTTCATGCTTGAAATCTGTGTGTAGGATTGTTGCCTATCACTTCCCTTCATGTTAACCTACTATAATGCGTGTGTGAGACTTGAGGAGTTGTTGAGCAAGTGTTGGTGTTTCTTGCCATTCACTATTTTGTTCATAACTTGAAGCATCTTTGTTAGATTCATAGTTCAAAGCTGAGAGAAAAGTTTGAATTTGTGCTTACTACTGTAACAAGTATCACGACGTGTATTTTCAAAGGATTAGTGAGTCAGAGAGGTAGTTGAGACAAGTCACATGCATTGTAGCATAGGCAACCTCACTTACCATCATGTGTCCACATGTCTTCATATACTTGATACATCTAATCTTTCGGATTGATAATTAAACATGTATTAAACCACCACTATATGTACTTGTGGGGCGATTGACGTATAGTCTCAATGGACACAAGTCCCTAAGGTTTTACGACTTAGGTACACACATACATGTAGCTTTCCATTAGATAAATCCTACTTCTACCAACCTATTTATCATTTCCTTAATCTTGGCAGCATAATTGTCATTATATGTGTATGGCTTTTGCTTAGAGGGTTTGGCTTCTTAGGTCATGGGAATTGTATATGAGCATATGTCAGGGTCTACACCTTTTATATGCTTATAACTCCATGCAAACACGTCTCTATATTCTCTTAGCAAGGCTATCAACTCTTGCTCCTTGTCCTCTGTCAAATCATGTCCTATGTACGTACATCATTCTTCACCTCCTTCTATGATCACAATGATTTTCTTAGTTTTCTCTTTGTTATCATAGCATTTTCAGGGATCCAGCTTTGAGGACTAGCATGTGATGGTAAGATGTAGAGACATGACTCTTTACTCTTCTACCTCCTTCATCATCACCTCAACATATCTACACTCTATCTCCTTCCATCATCGTCTTCACCATTTTGGTCATATCCCCACATTCCATCTCCATTTCCTCATTTCACTAGTGAGTATGAGAGAGAGAGAGAGAAATCAAATTTTTGTGCTTTATTTTTGCATGTTTCTTGAGCATTCTTGCAGGTATGAGCATCCACAGTAGCTAAAGAAACTCTACTAGGTACAAAAAAATCTCTGCACAAGTCCCGAGGCATTGATCTCTGTCCATCATGACAGATAGAAAAATCATTCTTTTGGTAAAAATAAGTGGACCATCATAGAGTAGAGGCCTTGTACATCACAAATCCACAAAAATTTCAAAAAAAAAATCATTTTTTTAGTCCATCATGATTGACACCATCCATCATGATTGACATTGTTCATCGTGATGGACAACTTGTCCATCATGATTGATAGACCATGATGGATGCCTCTGTCCATTGTGACAGATAGCATCCATCATGATGGACACCCTTGTCCATCGCGATTAACACAATTATCACGATTGTCACATAGAATCGGTGAAAACTCTATCCATCACGACACACAGACCCACGAACGATGCAAAACAATGAGAAAATCTAAAAAATTCAATCCATCATGATTGACACATCCATCACGATTGACACCGTCCATCATGATCGACATTGTCCATTGCGGTCGACACCGTCCATTGCGATAACATGTCCATCGCGATTGACAAGTTCATCACAATCGACACCGTCCATTGCAATTGACACTGTCCACCTCGATTGACATCGTCCATTGCAATCAACATGCCACGACAAATAGCTTTGTCCATCGCGATTGACAACCTTGTCCATCGCGATTGACAAGAAATTTTAGTCAAATTTTAGGGTTTGTAATTTTTTTAATATTTTGCTAATTTTGGTCAAGAATTTCAAATAATTGGAGCATCATGAGGCCCCCAAGCAAATATTTCGAGAAGTCATGTTTGCTTGTTTGCCTGTTTTAACCATGAGAACCCTGAACTGACATAAGTTTTTCATATGAAATCCGTTTTTTGAGCTCTAGAGCTCATTGGAAAGCTCATTTGAAGTTGACCCTCATGTGGTATTAGGAACCCAAGGGAAATCTAGAGAACTTTTGTGCAATACAAAAGGGAAAAAAGGGTCTTTAAAAATACCTAAAACCAAAATTGTATGTCAATTAAAGTTAAAGTGTGATCTAACTATGGGACTTTTATAGGTTCATTGAGCACTCAAGTGTGACTTGAGGGAGAAGGGACTTGATGTTGGAGCATTCTCAAACCCCTCAATCAATTCCTAGCTTAGGCTAAGTACGGTTAGTGGTATTGTCTTGAGCACTCAAGTGTGACTTGAGGGAGAAGGGACTTGATGTTGGAGCATTCTCAAACCCCTCAGTCAATTCCTAGCTTAGGCTAAGTACGGTTAGTGGTATTGATTAATTAGGAATATGTTAGGCACGATACAAGTACAAGATGTGAAGAGATGGATAGGTATGTGCTTGAAGATGAAGAGGTGTTGCAAAATCCTTGATCTACACCAGCCAAATGAAATCCAAGAGTATATGGTGGGCCCTTTTAGCTTGCAAATGGATGTATTAGACACCCTATGTACCTTGGAAGATCACTCTCAAAAAGATAGATCAAAACAAATAAGTTGGAGTTAGCTCAGAGGTGAAAACTTGCTATTCTTGGTTCATACACCTGTCCAGTGTTTTACATAATTCTCTGAGCACAGTAGCAATTAGCTTAATTCCTCGTGGGGAAGTCTAGATAGCTTAAAGAGCTAACTTTCAAGAGTAATCTCATCAAAAATAATAAACCACACACTGAGAACGAGTTTTAACAAGTGATGACATCATCTCGATTTTCACGGGCTGCTACAGTTTGAGACCAGTGAGCAGAAAAATGAACATAACTCAAAATGTAGGAATCCAATGATTAGGAAAATTTGTATGGTTATATTAGACAGTAATTTGAATCCAAAAAGGTTTAAATCACTGAATTTGGATAAGTAACCACTGAGAAATGGCTCTGACAAGGTGAGTGAAAAAATCAGGTACCTGACAGAGAAGTGAAGATGAACAGACCCTGTTGACTTCAAATGAACATAACTGAAGATTGCAACATCCAAATGACATGAAAATTTTTAAGCATATATAATACTTATAGAGCTAACTTTACCAAGTTAAATCACTGAAAATGATGCACCAAGCTCAGAGAAACAATCTCTGCAATCTGACTGAGAAAACTGAGAGTAATGGCAGTGAGTAGTACACTTCACAAGAACATGGACATATGAACTCAAATAATCATGAAAATGTAAGTATATTGCTTGTAGAATACAATGACTTACTGATACATATGTGTGTCTTGTAATCACATCTTGATATGGCATAAAGCTCAGCTCTTGGAGGTCTTCACATAGGTCTCTCTAACCATGACTAAAACTGCCATCTATTTATAGTTGAGTTTGGGAGGCTAACTTCCCTCAATCACTCTCCAATCAATCAATGATTGATTTGATTCTCTACCTACCACAAATCACGAATTCATGGATCCTCTTTCCATTCTTGATCAAGTGGACTCAACCACTTAAGATTCTTTCACTTTTACATTAAGTAAACTCTTCAAAAGTTACAAGAGGTAGTTCACAAGTGAACTTTACATAGTCTTCATTTTAAAGCTTTTTTTCATGACTTTGTGGGACTCAAGCCAATACTTAGGCTTTTCATAGACTTGCTCCAACACAAGAACCCTAATTACTCAAGTGCAAGCATAAATAGATTAGTTTTGTGACAAAGTCTAAAGTGAAAGGACATAAATTGAGTGATCAACTTCAAGTGCAATAAAATTCAAGTATTCATCATGACAAAACTATTGGACAAGAAGTGATAGCCTAAGTAAAATAAAAAGAAGAAGTGACTAGTACAAAAGAAATTTGCAATGACGTTGTACTTGGGAAAATTTGGATAACAGCCGAGGCTTATGAACCTTAGTTCAAGAAGATATCTAGGATGAGATAGATTGTAGAGACCAGTTGGTAGCTCAGGAGTATCATACCTAGAAAGACCAGAAGGACCATACATAAGTCAACTAGAATATATCAAGACCAACTGATTAGCTGCTCACATCTATGAGGATGGTCTGAGAAGATATGTTGTCCAAATTGAAAACCTAGATCAACCTATTGGACTAGAACACCCAATAGCCAAATTTGAAGATGGTTCATACATTGATAAAGAAGGAACAATGTATGTAGTCACCAACCAACTAGATAGAAAAGATGAACTTGGCAATGTAATCCTAGAGACTGAAATATGTGATATAGAGCAAGGGAATCTAGGAGGAGATCCTAGAAACCCTGAAGGTAAATCGGTCTTAACCAGGATACTCACACCAGAATGGATTCCCCAAGATAACAAAAGTGTAGAATTATTCCGGAATAGGGAGACAGATGAAGCCTTTTACAAGTTTAAACCCGATCAACCTAGCAAAGTAGGAAGCATGAATATATATGAATTTAAAGATCTCAATTCGCCAAGCAAAGTGGTCTACTTAGACAACACTTCTGAGAGAGTGTTCATGGTAACGGAACCTAGTAGGCATCCCTACACTTGGAAAGGTGAATTTGTTTTTTCCCAACCAAGATCCAATGTCTCTTATGGTCACCAAGGAGCTGGAACATCCCAAGCTCATGGAACTCAAAGGGACAGAAGTAGGGATAGACCTGAAGTGAGCCTTGCAAACCCTGTAGGAAGAGAGCAGTTAGGATTAGATGTAGATAGAACAGATCAAGAGAGACACAAAAATACTAGTCCTCTAGTTACCATGCATAAAAATGCTGCACATAGGGACATTCAAGAGAATGTCTGATCAGATCACTCTGCAGATGTTCCTATTCAGCAACCATTGATATGCTCTGCACATGTCCCACATCCACTTGATAGATACGTTCTAGATTTAGATTTTGTTATGATAATAGATGCTGGTGAGCCTTCTTGCTACAAAGAGGCTATGCAGACAAAGGATCATGTCAAGTGGGAGTGTGCCATGAAGAGTGCACTAGATTATATTTATTGGTGCAGGACAACCATCAATTGATGATTTGCACACAGGCTTGAAGTCAAAAGATGAAGCAAAGAACAATATATGAAGATTAAAGTTAGTGCATAATCAGAGAATGAAGGCTTGTATATACATGTACATTAAACATGCTTATACTTTTATAATGTTCATGAGTTTGTACAAAATACCTATATATACAAGTAGAAAGTCAGGGCATGTAGGAGAGATGATGAATTACAAGTTTTAAGAGTCAGTAGACACTTTAGAAGTGAAGTGAATAACTCTCATTATTTAGATGTAATGTTTTCTGAATAGAAGAAAAGTTGCACATGATATTTTGCTTAGTGGTCCTTCTGTGTTTATTCTTTTGTGAAATTATTTGTACAAGTCTAAGTCTATAGTTGAGTGACCTCTGTACAAATTTTTATATCCTAATTGTGATCAGGCTGAGAGAAGTGAGAGTAGGAACATTTACATATGTAAATGTAAAGAAGAGAAGACTGCAACAGGTGCAAATTTGATGACAATGTTTTGTAAATTTTTGAGCAAATGAGCACTCATTCTTTGTGTTGGAAGGTAAGCTACCTATCACTAAAAGCATTTGAATAAACGGGTTCTAGATTAAGATAACTATGCATTAGAAGTTGCAGGTGTCAAAATCGACTGTAGAAAAGTACAATTTTAGACATAGGTGAATTGTTTGGAGTAAATCTCAAGATTTACTAAACCTTTTGAGAAGTTTTAACTTGGAGAAGACGCACAACCTTTAAGCAACACCTTTTACAAAGTTTCATAAGAAACATCACATATTTGATTAGTCAATGAGTGAGTTATGTGCATGAGACTTTTTTGTGTATTGACTTTCTTCATAGTTAGCTAAAGACTTGACAATTTCGCATTGGTCTTCTAAAATGGATTGAGGTTTTGAGTTATTCTTGATATTGAGGTGCTCTAACATCAAGGATAACTTGTCAGATTAACACTCTCCATGAGTGGTATCAAAGTAGAAGTCATCAAAATTGAAGATAGGAGGAACTTGACTGTTGTAGCTTTACAGAATTCAACATTTGAAGATTCAAAAGGTGAAAGTTTGAAGTGAAAGCTAGAGAAGGAGGCCTGAAGCTATCAAGAAGATCAAAAGGAATTACATTCAAAGTAAAGGTACATTTATTATCCACCAAGTTTGAATAATTTAATACACAGGTGAAGAAAGGATGGGAGATTCTCTTCAGATAGAGAAATTGGATAGAGAAAACTATCCAGCTTGGTCAATGATGGAAGCTCATCTCATGAGCAAAGATCTAATAGGTTATATCAGAGGTGAAGAGGAAAAACTAGAATTCAGATATCCTAGTGTTCCAACTAGGGATGCTCTTAGATTTGAAGACATGGATGAAGAAGGATGATCAAGCTAGGAGCATTATCTACATGGGAGTTAATGATTACTTGCTACCTCACATTAGAGGACCTGAAAGTGCAAGTGACATATGGAATGCTTTGGAAGAGCATTTCACAAACACTACAAAGTCAAGGAAGGCAACTTTATGGGCATATTTTACCACATTAAAAAAGAAGGCTTCTCAATCCATTTTTAGATTATGTAACAAGGATGAAGGACATTGCAGATGCATTAGGAGAAGTTGATGAAGATATTGAAGAGGATAAATTGGTAAGAAAAATCCTCACAAGTTTGAGAGGAGATGAGAAATGGAAGCCATTCAGTCTTTCTACTGAATTGTCACTAGATCATTTCACTCCTGATTTGAATCAATTGCTAGGACATATGCTAACCTTTGAGCACGATGTCAAAGGTGATGTTGATAAGAGTATAGGTTAAGAAATGTATTCAAAGGACAAGAAGAAGATTAACAAAGGCAAGCAACAATTGAATGAAGATGAAGGGACAACTAGTCAAGCTAACTTCCTAAGAGGAAGAGGTGGTGGCAAAGGAAGAGGTAGAGGCAAAAGTAATAAAGATGGAGTCAAAGCTTGTTGGATTTGTGGTAAGACTTATCATTTAGCTCATGAATGTTGGCATAATAATCAGAATAATGGAGGATATAATCAGAACTTTAATTCAAGAGGAAGAGGTGGTAGAAACCAAAGAGGTAATTTCAGAGGTAGAGGTAGTAGAGGTTACTTTGGAAGAAATACAGGTAGAGGTTTCCAAAGTCAATCGTACAACAATACCTACTACAATTATGCTTCAGATCAGAAGGAGGATTCAACCTTGATTATGAATGCAACTTGTGAAAAAAAAGACAAATTGAAGATCAAAGAGTCTTCTACATTGACTCAGGGTGTAGCAATCACCTGAGTGGAAATATAGTTTTGATGACTGATTTGGAGAATAAGGTAACTAATCATGTAGTTCAAACAGGTGATATTACAAAGCATAATGTGAAGTCAATTGGATGAGTGAAGGCTAAGGATGGGAGCACTCTTCTAAATAAGGTTTTGTATGTTCCTACGATTCCAAAGAATCTGATAAGTGTAGGGAAAATTGTTGAGAAAGGTTATGAAGTAAGGTTCACTAATGATGGAGTTTTTGTGGAAGACCTAGCAATGGGTATAAAAAAATTGTTTCAGGAAAGAAAGAAGGAAGGCTATTCACATTGAAGATTCAAGGCAATGTTGGTCATGCCTTGTTCACTTATGGAGGACATAAGATCTCTGAGTTAGATCTTTGGCATAAAAGGCTTGGACATTTCAATGAAAGAGGTATTAAGGATACGATTAACAATGGTTCAGCTCTTGGGTTACCTAATGTTGCAAGTCAACATACGACATACAGATGTGAGGCATGTCAATTAGGTAAGGCTCATAAGCAATCATATAATAAGCATGGTTTCATGGATTCAGAGAAGCTTGAATTGGTACATACAGATGTGTGGGGGCCATCAAAGGACTTTAGCATCAATGGTTCAAGATATTATGTGACTTATGTTGAGGATGCTACCAGGTGGATCACTATATATGTGATCAAAGATAAATCAGAGGTGTTCAATACATTTAAACATTATCATGTGTTTGTAGAGAGAATCACAGGTCAAAAATTGAAGAGACTAAGGTCAGATGGAGGGGGAGAGTATTTTTCTAATGAATTCAGTGATTACTTGTGGAATGCAGGTATAAAAAGGGAAGTTACTTGTAGGTACTCTCCTCAACAAAATGGTTTTGCAGAAAGGAGAAATAGAACTCTTGTTGAGTTTGCAAGGTCAAGGATGAAAGAGATTGCAAGGTCAAGGATGAAAGAGAAAAATTGTCCCAATTATTTGTGGGCTGAGGCTGTAAATACAACCACATACTTGGTTAATAGGCTACCATGTAAAGCATTGCAGGGTATGACACCATATGAAGCTTGATGGGGTATGAGACCTACCTTAGATCATTGCAAAATGTTTGGATGTTTGGCTTATGCATATGTGGCATCACAGTTGAGGCCTAAATTGGAACCTAAAGCTGAAAAGTATGTGTTCATTGGTTATGATGATAAGCAGATGGGTTATAGGTTGTGGAGTCCATCCACAAAGCGATTCCTTGTGTTAAAGGATGTTACATTTGATGAGAAAGGTACTTGGTATGCAGGTACAATTAATATTCATGCAGGTGATGAAGAAATTTTGAATCAGAAGAAAGGTAAATCATAGGTTCAAATATTTGATGAAGAAGAGAATAATGAAGCACAAGTTGAAGTTGAAGAAGTGCCAAGGTTTGATCCAAAATGTGATGAACTAGAAACTTCAAGAAGTGGAGAGCTTAGAAGGTCATCTAGGCACAAATGGCAATGTACAAGGTATAGCTATGATACTTCTTTTTTTACCACTAAAGATTATGCTTATATGGTGAAAGAAGAGGAAGATCCTTCTACATATGAAGAGGCAAAACGTAAGGAAAATTAGGAGAAAGCTATGCAGGAAGAGTATGATGCTTTAATTGAAAATGAGACATGGGATTTGCTTCCCAAACCAAATAGTCAGAAGATAATTGGATGCAAATGGGTCTACAAGACAGAGAGGTATGTAGATGGAAGTGTGTCTAGATATAAAGCTAGACTTGTTGTGAAGGGGTATGCTCAAACATATGGTATAGATTATGATGAGACTTATAGTCCTGTGGAAAAAATGACAACTATAAGGACACTCATAGCTATTGCTGCATGTAAAGGTTGCAAACCAATTTTCAGTTGTGTGATTGGTTAATCCACAAATAGAACATGAGTTAGACCCTTGGGGTCTTCCCCTGGCTTGTCTTCCTCCTCTCCCTCTACCTCTACCATGTCTTCCTCTACCTGCGCAGTTAGCTTGATGTATACCTGCTTCATCATCTACTTTCTTCCCTTTTCCTTTGTTGTCTTTGGATTTAGTTTTACCAGTATAGAACACAAAAGATTGATTACCTTTGGAGCATTCTCCATTCTTCATAAGTTTAGCCTCTTGGGTAAGTAGTTGCCCAATAAGTGAATTAAAGTCTGGTACATGCATATCCATGTATAGGTCCATTGTTGTGATGAATGCTTCCCACCTGTCATCTGCCTTTAAGCCATTGATGCCCAACCTAACAATTTTCTCTTCTTCTATTACCTCTCTAATGCTTCCCAACTGACCTGCAATGTCCTTGAGTTTTGTGACAAAGTTAGTCACATTTTGTTTGGGAGATTTCTTGAGAGTTGTAAAGTCTAGCCAGAGTTGATGCTTCCTGGCCTTTGTACTTGAAGAGAAGAAGGCTTCAAGTGCATTCCACACTTCTTGAGATGTTTTACAACTTCTGATATGAGGCAACAAAAAATTTGAGATAGAGTTGAGGAGATAAGACACTCTTGGCATAACTTCATCTCTAGCTACATAACCATATAAATGCTTGCCTTGAAGATAAGCTTCCATCCTTAATGACCAGGCTGAGTAGTTATCTCTATCCAATTTTTCAATTGACGAAGGAAATCCATCTGCCATGTTGTCCAACCCTGCTCTAATACCACTATGAAGAGATGGATTGATACTTGATGAAGATGAAGTGGTGCTGCAAAATCTTTGCACTATAGAAGCCAAATGAACTCCAAAGATGTGTGGTGGGCCTTTTTGCTTGCCAATGGATCAATTAGAGACCCTATCTACCTTGGAATATCACTTGCAAAAAGATAAATTAAAATAGACAAGTTTGACCAATGGTCAACTAGAAGAAGCTTTCTATTTTGGTCATATGTGCTTCAGTACTTTACTCAGTGCTCATTCTCTAATCAAATCTGACTAGAGAGCTTTTAGGAAGCAAAGCAACCTATTGGGAGTCATTATCTATTTTGGCCATATGTGCTTCAGTACTTTACTCAGTGCTCATTCTATTAGGAAGCAAAGCAACCTATTGGGAGTTATCTCATAAAAATGATTGACCATACTAAGAGAAATTAATTTAGCAAATCATGTATATAATCCTGACTTTTTAGGAAGCTAAAGATGTAGATACATAGGTGAATTATAATGAATGTTTCTTAGAGCTGAGAATTCCAAATACAACAAAACTCTAGGATCTTATAACAAACTTAGAAAGCTAACATTACCAAGTTAAATCACTAAAAATGATGCACCATGCTCAGAGAAATCATCTTTGCAATCTGACTAAAAAAATGGACTTAGTAGTACATGTGTGTGCCTTGAGATCACACTCTCATATGGCAAGAATATCTATTATTGTGTGTACAAATCCCATGACTAAGTCACATGTATATATACTGAGGTTTGGAGCCAAGATTTGAATTTGAAATCTTGCTCACCTAAATCTCTTTTCCTATTTCTTACTAATTGACTCTCAACTAATTCAGTCATAAATTCGTAGCTTTCCTTTTCCTCCTCATCAAGTGGATTCAACCACTTTTGATTATCCAATTTTTACATAAGGTAAATGCTCAAAGAGTTACAAGGGTGAATTCATGAGTGAACTCCTCATATCTTTAATATTTGCTTCAATTATAGCATACATTTCTATGACATTTGAAGTTTCAAGCCAATACTTAGAGTTGCCATGTACTTGTTCCAACAATGTCAAGGAAGTACAAGCTTTCATGGGGCATTGCGATTATTATCGATGTTTCATTCACATGTATGCCATAATTGCAAAGCCTTTGTACTCTCTTCTGACTATCTTTGAGTGGAAAAAAAATGTGAAAACTCCTTTAACGAGCTTAAGCGATGATTGTGTTCAACACCAATCTTGACTACACAAGATTGGAACAAGCCATTTCATGTTCATGTGGATGCATCCAATTATGCAATCCGGTGTGTGTTAGCACAATCTATTGGTGAAGGTAATATGGATCTTCCCATTGCTTATCCCAGTAGACAATTGAATGTGGCTGAACAAAATTATACCACTACTGAAAGAGAAGGATTAGGCATGGTATATGTGGTTAAGAAGTTTAGACATTATTTTCTTGCAAATAAGTTTAAATTTTTTATAGACCATCAAGCACTATTATACCTAGTGAACAAACCTTGCAACACTGGCCGATTAGTAAGATGGTTCCTCTTATTAATGGAGTATGAATTTGAAGTTGTGGTTAGGAAAGATAGGACTTACCTTAGGGCGGATCACCTTTCTAGACTAAATTCAGGAGAGTCCCCTCAAGGAGTCTCAAATGACCTTCTCGATGCCTACTTGTTCAATCTAGAGGTAGTGCCTGAATGGGCCAAAGCTATAGTTCCTACTCTCACCTTTGGACCTAAACATCCCGTTGTCAGCGCGAATGTCACGGTCGGTGGATCAAGCCAACCGCTAGAAATACGGCACACGCAGGGTGTTTGAGACAAGCTCAGGGATTTTTAAAAGAACTCCAAGGCCTTGAACCAATTACTCGGCATAGAAAATTTAATTAGCATTCAATTTATTCGTTTCAAATGTGGCTTGTAAATGCGATGTCAAGATTTCGTTGAACTTGCTTGAAAGAGATCAATTTAAACAATTCATCATGAATTACACACACCTTAAGTTCTTTTAAATGTTCAATGTTGTTCATCAACCCCTACTTCAAATTCTATTTTCTCAATCATAAGCCTTGAGGACTACGAAATTTTTACCTATATTTGACTTTGAAACACTTTTGTCTCATCAATGTCTTTCGTCAAAAGAACAACTTCCGATGTTTACTTTCTTATATATATCAATCTTTTAATGGTAATTATAATGTTTATATTAGAAAGCTTCGGATTAGGATCCATTAGGAAAACCTTTACGTTTAGATATTGAATAAAAAATGGTCAAAATGCAGATAAACCTGCAGATAAAACTTTTTTTTGATTAGTGCCTTATTTCACGCTTATCTCATTACTGTTACCATCCCTTTAAACTCCACCTTCCATATTCAGCGTAGATTTAAAGCTGTGTGATAAATATGAGAACATTCATTGAAATATCCTCTATGCAATTGACACTTTCACATATAATATCATATATTCTCATAAAATATTCATCACAAATATATTGTGACAGAGAATTTAGGAAATGAACACGATGAAATTACTCTACGCAACCCGATTACTCCATAATTTATATACATAGATCATTTTAGTTGTAACAAATGCAGAACTGAGGCGGACTGGAAACTTACCCTAAGCAGCAGAACATGCTATGATGAGCTTTCAAAGTCGGTCTGTGTTAGATTCTATTCATCAAGGCAACAACATTTGGATCATCATCAATACCAACCTTCACTGTTTTGAAATAGTATGACTGCTCAATTCAGTTGTTTTGATAGAGCAAAACTCAATCATTTGGATTATTTCTATAGCTGAAACAAAAAAAAACCAGCACTTGGATACAGAGATGTGTTTAAATATCCGTGTTCGAACAGCAGAGCAAGGCGTTATTCATCACATTGAAATCTGTCAGATTATAAGCCTATAATCATACTAAAGATTGGGCCATAGCAAAACTCAATAGTTATTAGATTCAAATCAATCACTAAATTAAGCATTAAAATATTTAATTGAAAACATCATGAAATTCAATCAACGTTCGCGCAGAACTAATATGCATGTCAGTGTACGATACTAATCATAATATTTAGATGTATTTTTTAATTTTCTGCAGCTTAGAGCATCTTCTGATCGAAGATATCTTCAGATCTTGCAACATACACAAATTTCAATGAAGATACATGACCATATAATATTTTCATATGTGTGTAGACCCGATGTCATACTGAAGAGGAGTTTACATTTCAGACGAGAAGCTCCACAAACTGATCCATAATTTATCACCCACTATTCTATCTCCAGATATTCACGGAAACATGCGAACACAACGTCAGAAGAGAGCAATTCACAGTACAAAGATAACAGCAAATAAGTGATTGTATGATCTCGGTAACACAGAGTATGAGGACTTCAGAAAATCAGATTTTATTAGATTCAGGAGAAGCGCAGATGAAACTTAGCTGTCACATCATCATCAGAAACGATTCTTGATCATGTTAACTTGACAAAGTTAACTGTCTGCCATCTCTAATCATCCGTGAAGACGACCTCCCTTCGTCATTGTCCTGCTCAGAAGATCTATAATTTCCCCTCCACGCGCAAGTCTTTCCTTTGTTATTCGATGGAGTTGAAGCCAATCGCCAGACATAGTTTTTTTTTTTTCAGAGTCGGACAGCACCGTATATGAACTGCAAGAGGAGAGTGTTGTGATCACATGAATTGCTAGCCCCCCCCTGATCTTTTTTTTTGAAAGCTTTTCCCCACTCTAAATTCAGAGATTGCGCCGTCATGCTTTGAATCACTCTTTTTCGTACATGCTTTCCAACTTTATATATCCTTCATTGCTTTATTATTATTATTATTTTTTTTTTTAGAAAAGAACGGCAGGATGATCCTGCATGCCACCACGCAAGCGAAGCACAAGATGGAACATTGATTCTCTAGAATGGAAATTGAAGAATATCTAGTGTCATACTGAGTGAGGTCTTTAGGCCGACCACAAAAAAAGGCGTCATGTTACTTGTCGATGGCATTTGATATGGCTCAACAATCTTTCATGCTCTGACCATATTAATCATTAATGTTGAAGTGACCCTATGTACACTCATCTCATACAGAGCTTCATGATATGATATATATGCTGATCGGAATGATAGAGAGTTCCCTCATCCTTTGACTTTTGCGGCAAGAGGTTTGTCATGCCCATGAATTGTCAGCCCAAAAACATGTTGAATTGGCCTCTTGAGCTTGTGAACGGCACTCTCATAAAAAATAGCACCCAGGTCACGCGTTTGTTGTTCCTGAAAACGGATCATCTCTTGTTGCATTACTTTGGTGATCTTTTCAAAACACTTTTGATCCTCTTCACTCTGAAGCTTTGTCTCTTTGTAATCGGCTTCTGCCTAAAGGCATGTGCTCAAATACTTCTTCATGATTTGAGTGGGGAGAGAGAAATCTCTCCGACATTCACCCCCACCAAACCTGTGCATCCTCCGGATGCGCCAAACCAAGACCTTTTTTCTGCTTAATAATAAAAATCAATTTCATAGCATAATATATGTGCATGGGTTTTAAAATCAAAGTGCCTTATGCACGGCCATGTATTGGGCCCTATAAAATGCATACTTTTTAAGATGCATAGAGAACAAATATGGTGCAATGAGCAAGGTAAAAGGCTTCGGATGGTGAGGATTGTGCACTCACTCACATACATAGCAATGCGAAAATACATAAAACCTTACAGTCTCTCTTATGTGCATGGGTACCACTCAGTTTGTGCCTCAATGCATGGTCATATGATGTGACCCTACCACATGCATACTTTAAGTGCATCAAAAACATAATGGTGCAATAAGAGAGGTATTTAGCATTCGATGATAAGGCTTCACACTCAAATTGATGTCACCAGCTGCACATATATATGCAACTCATTACAAGTGCAATCAAGCGTGCATCTACAGGTTCAAAAAAATATTCGTGCTCTCTACATTTCATTTATGCATGTTTTAGATGCATGAAGAAAAAACAAAATGGTGTGAAAATCGAGGTTTTATGGTATCTAAACAAGGAAACTCTCAATACTCACAATTCCACTCTCTCACAGATGTAATCTCTCTTCCTTACTCATAACTACACTCTCTCTATTCTCTCAGAATTTGATTCATTAACTTTTCAATGATGTTTACCTATTTATCTTATGTGCATATGGACATGCTTCTATTGGTTTTAAAAGACGTGCTTTCTACACATTTTTACATGCATACTTGGTGTGCAATGCATCTCAAAATGGTGCAATAAAGCTTTAGGTTAACAAGAGAACTAAGAAAAAAAACAAAGCTTTCTGATCTTCACTTCACTTCCTATTTCCATTGCCTTCCTTCGATCTTCTCCTGCATTCAAATACTAAACACGTGATAAGAAATATCGAATCAAAATATTCATATGTACATATAGAATTCATGAAAGGACTTTATGGTATGTATAGACGATTCAAAAACTGTTGCTCTTCTATCCAAAGCTTTGATTAGTACCTGTTATCAAAACCCTCATAAAGATCATTAGTATAAAGATAATCATTAAATTAATTATATCTATAAAAGCTCTTTAATTAAAGTTCTCATAATTACCTTTTGATGAGGGAGATGGTAAACTCCCTTGCTCATACCTTTTGATGAGGGAGAGGTAAAACTCCCATGCTCATACCTTTTGATGAGGGAGAGGTAAAACTCCCGTGCTCATACCTTTTGATGAGGGAGAGGTAAAAACTCCCATGCTCATACCTTTTGATGAGGGAGAGGTAAAACTCCCATGCTCATACCTTTTGATGAGGGAGAGGTAAAACTTCCGCTCATGTGTTCGTACCTTTTGATGAGGGAGAGGTAAAACTCCCATATAAATACCTTTTTGATGAGGAAGTAGGTTGTAACTCCCATATAAATATTAGCCATGGATGAAAACATTCATAAACAATCATAAACTTGATCATAACATATTCTCTTATCAATTTGGCCTCTTGTACTTGTTTTGTCAAAATAACTATTCAAAACACATTAGTAGATAACTTTACTTTTAATACAAGACATCAAAAATTTCTTGCATACATAACTCATTTTTCCTTTTAATGGTTTTAGTTGATTTATTCATATTTTGTGTAATTTGATTGATAATAGTTTCAAAAACTTCTTGTTCTTTTTCATTAAAACTTGTCTCATTGTTTGCATTCTCATTTGCATTACTTTGTTGTTTATTTTTCTCAATTTTTCCTTTAGTATTAGATTGATTGCTAGTTTCAAGGTTTACTTGTTCTTCCATCTTTTCAAATTTTTCATCTTCAAGTGATTGATCATCAGAATCAATTGAAATATTATGTAAATTTTCATATTTTCCTATTTTCTCAAAAGTTGATCTCTCATGTTCTTGCTTATCATTTGGCTTAATATCTTGCATCATCGGTTCAACTTGTGGGTTATCCATCATATTATTGTCTTGATCATTAGATTTTGTGGTATTTTCACGTTTTACTCTCCAATGTTTTTTCACTTGTTTGTTTGATCTTAATCTTACTTGTTTTTGTTCAAAATATTTTACCATCCCACCTCTACCTAGGTTCAAGTGTAAAGGATCCTTCGTATGATAATCACAGATTTTGTGTTCATTTTCTAATACCAAGTGTTGCCTACATGCTTTCTCATAGGCCATACAATTCCTATAAGTATGACCTAGTTGGTCACACCAGAAGCATCTTACAGTTCTCTTTGGTCGTTGATATAAAGCCCTAGGATCAACTCTTCTATGATCGGGTAAAGGGTTTTGGTCAATAGAAGACATAGATCTACTTTGAACTCGTACTTGATAGCTATCTTTGCATTCACATGTAGCACTATCATGTATTTGATTGTTTAACCTTTCAATATTCTCTTTTAAACTTGCAACCTCATGACCAATAGTTTTGAATGAAGAAATTTCCTTTACATGCTTTGCTATTGTTTCCATATTTTCATTCAAATTTGATAGTTCATAATGAAGAATTCCTTCTAAATTCCTAAACTCGTGATCAAATTGAGTATCTATTGACTTAAGATTCGCATTAAATTTAGATACTACTATAGTTAAAATTGAAATAAACGAGTTTAAGGACTCAAATTTGGATTTAAGCTTTAATTCTATAGATGAAATTAATCGTGCTTCCATATCATGGAGAAGATTTTCGACATTAGAATTCATGTTTGTTTTTAACTATATGCAAGCCAGAAAATTTCAAATATAAATACCTGGAATTTGTTTCCCGTCGGATGTACCTGAGTCGCAATGCCGTTTGTTCACGTCAGGTTCACCAAATGTCGGGGCGTGAGAGATGCTCGGATGCTGGATAAAGTCATCCACTAAAATCGTTCGGCACACGCAGGGTGTCTGTAGCGGACTCAGGATTAAGGAAATAAGGGTTCTAATGACAAAACAATATAAATTACCTAATTCTATGACTGAAACTAAGGTTTTCTTATCAAAAGTAAATAGTTTTAACTAGCTATGGACCGTAAGGATGAGCAGCCCTGTATCTTTCTATAGCTTCTATTTGATAAGGTGAAACTAAGTTCTCACTAGTAATTTGATCTTTAATCATGTCATTTTCTTCAGTTTCAATTTGATCTGAGCTAGGTTTTCGAACTAATTTAGGTGGGAATAAGTCTTCGTTGTCCTCCGGTTCTGGCAAAACTATAGCAAATAATGGTAACAGTCGAGAAACAAGACGATCGTATTCTAACGTGCGTAAAGTCTCGTTAACTATTTTATCTTTAATAATTTCAGGTTCTATATTTTCGTTATTATATGAATTCTCAATTGGAGATGGTAGCAATGTTCCTATAATTAAGTGTTCTAATTTGTGCTTAATATCAGAATCATTTTTAGAACTACTGGTAGTTCCTATTTCTTTCGACGTACGAATGAAAAATTAAGATCTCAATAAAGTTGCAGAAAAACAATATGAAGAATGTCAATATCAAACTATTTCAGCCTATACAAAGGCATATATTCAGTGCTACTATAATCTTCTAATCCTATACAACTTAGTAAGTTTGAAATCGTGAAATCTTGTATGCTTGTTTTTTTTTTTGGAATCTTCTTTGTAATTTTCTTTATCAGCACTCCTTGACACTTCGCAATGGTTTTAATTGGAAAATAAGATTTAAATGAATCTTCAATCTTGCTGCTTCTCTTTACTTCACTTCAATAGCTTGAATTCATCAATGTTTCTAGCAACAGCTTCCTGATATGAGATTAAAACTAGTGACTCTTCCGTTACGCGTTCCATCATGGTTTCTTCTACTAAACTATCAGGTAAGCTAGAGGTTTCTGGTCTGTCTAGAGTTGGCGGAACATTTTCTATATTTTCAATAGTACTGTGCTCAGACTCGTGAACTAACTTAGAAGACATCAAAGAAAGTAATGAGAAACAATATTGTTGCAAAACTGCTTGAATAAGTTAATTGATAAGCTAATGGTTCAAATCAATAATTCTAATACAAATGGAAGGTCTAAATAAAGGGATGAATGTCGAATCAATTGGATAGCTGACTAATGGGAAAATAAGATTTAAATGAATCTTCAATCTTGCTGCTTCTCTTTACTTCACTTCCTCTCTCTCTCTCTCTCTCTCCCTCTCTCTTTCCTTCTCTCTCCTCTCTCTCTCTCCTTCTCTGTCTGCGCGCTGCCGCGCTGACAGAGGAGGGGAGGGAGAGTCTCTCTCTCTCTCTCTCTCTTTCCTTCTCTCTCCTCTCTCTCTCTCTCTCTCTCTCTCTCTCTCTCCTTCTCTGTCTGCGCGCTGCCGCGCTCAGACAGAGGAGGGGAGGGAGAGTCTCTCTCTCTCTCTCTCTCCTTCTCTTTCCTCTCTCTCTCTCCTTCTCTGTCCCGATCTCTCTCTCTCTCTCTCTCTCCTTCTCTCTCTCTCTCTGCCCTCTTCCTCTCTCTCTCTCTCTCTCTCTCTCTGCGTGATGCCGCGTGCAACTCTGCAGGGGGGAGGGAACCTCTCTCTCTCTCTCTACGCCGATCTCTCTCTCTCTCCTTCTCTGTCTGCGCGCTGCTGCGCTCAAACAGAGGAGGGGAGGGAGAGAATTTCTCTCTCTCTCTCTCTCACACACATACACACATCATACACACACACGTCACACATACATACACTTCACACACACACACACATCACACTTCACACACACACATACATCACATACACATACACTTCACCTCATACACACTCACATCACACACGCACACACATCACATACACATACTACTGCAAGGACCCAGACCAAGCCATGGAATAGGCATGGGCATGCTTCCAGCCGGACAATCAACATCAAGATCATCATACACAGCAGTACATGATGGCTTAATATCCCGAGCACGAGGAGGGTCTAATGAGAAAGAAGGAAAAACAGAAGAAAGTAAAGAGCAGGAGAAAGTACCTGCAAAGAAACATTAGCAGAAACTTGAGATCAACACTCATTTAAATACATACACAAGTCATTTCTAAACCACTCTTTTTAGTTTTAACTTTTAATCTACAACCACACTTTAATCTCCTTACTTCCACCACACTTTCCAGTTTAACTTTTCTACTTTAATTACACTTAATTTCTACTCCTCTCTTTTCATCTTCACTAATTCTCTCCACTCTTTCTCTTAACCAACTTTTTTCACGTTAAGTGCATCTTCTATTGAGACCACTCCTTAAATCTCTTTAGTTACACAACTTATATAAGCCATTCTTTTTCCTAGCACTCATATAGTCCACTAGTTATTTATCCATTTAATTAATCATTTTAATCTAATTAGCCTACATTTCTTATTTAAATAAATCAATTAATTTAAGCTTAGTTTAAGGGTTTAATTAATTAGAACCTTAATATTTAAATACACACATTTACTTAAAGTAATTATTAATAGCATAGTTTAATTTAGAATACAAAATATGTAATTAATGCTGATAAATAATATCTATTTTAACCCTTTTAATATAGTAAATCCTAGAAACCCTATTGGAAACCCATAAAACCCCCTGGGTTAGACCATTAAAATCCTTCTGAACCCTAGCTTTAACCCATTATAACTCATCTAAAACCTTAACATTAACCAAATCTTATAAACAACACATGATTCAAGAAACCCTAGGCTGAATACCCATAATTCTTGAATGTAAAAAAAATAGGAAATTCTCATTAAATGAGTAATTAGGGTAAACCCTAACATGAACATATGTCCTACTTCATCCTTCATACCTGAAAACACTTTCAAAATAGTTAATCCAATTAACACAACTGATCAACAGTGATATAAAAGAGGTTTAGAATTCACCAATAAATATTTTAATTTTTCGGGTCATCAATTGGAAGATGCAAATCTTCCCGACACCGTACTAAAATCCAAAGATAAAGAAGTAGTGAGGTCTTAGAAGTATCACATAATGGCAGGTAGTATGTACAAGCACACCAATCAAGGCATATTAGCTTGTTGTGTGGACAAAGATGAGCAGGCAAAGTGGTTGCAACTCGCACATGTAGGTGCACTACAACAACACCACTCAAAACATCAAACCCTCCAAAATCTGCAAAGATTTGGTGTGTATTGGCCAACTATGGAGGCAAATGTCCATACGTTGTGCAAGGAATGCCCAATCTACAACACCAGACCACTAGTGGAACACGCCTCTTTATATCGTGTCTTTAGTGCCAGATTGGAGTGAACCTTTGGTAAGTTTTCTAAGGGCAAAAACATTCCCTCAAGAAATGACATTGACCAGACAATGAAGTCTAGAACAAGAAGCACTAGATTATGCTCTCATTGGAGATAATTTATACAAGCGTGGAAGGGACAAATACCTCAGACTATGTGTTCATGAGAGTGAATATCTCAAGATCTTTCATATATACCCAATCTCAGATATCTTTCTCTTCTAAATTTGTATAGATTATCTCCAATGAGTGTATAGTCTTGAGCTTCTTGCTCTAGACTTCTTCTACATGCTCCGAAATTCAACCAAAGGACTACTCCATTTTGGTATTAATGACAGTTGATACAAAGTGGCATGTTCAACTCGTAATCTATTAATACAAGTTGGACAATCCTTAAACAACCTATAGATGTATGCTTCCATCATTGGCCAATACATGCCTATTAATTTCAGAGTTTGTAGGGTTTTGTGTCTAGAATTCTATTGTCCTAGTACACCTACATGTGCTAATTGCAACCACTTATCCTACCCTTCTTCATCCACATAACAAGCCTAGATTCCCTAATTAATTTTCTTGTATATACTACCTACCAATATATGGTATTTTTGTGATGTGACAATTTTATCGTCCTTCATCCTCACAATTTTTTTTATCCAAATGTAAGGATAGGCACTCGTGTTTTAGCCCAGTCTAGTACTACTTCCAAGTTGAACAAATAAGAATTAGGAAGTTCATATGATACTCCTTGCGGTGATTCTCCTGAAGTAAGTTTAGAAAGGTGGTCTGCCCCAAGGTGAGTCTTACCCTTCCTTATGACTACTTCAAAATCATATTCCATTAGTGTTAGTACTCAAGATCAAGCATGAGGCACGAGAATGCATCAATGAAGTGGAGACATAAGAAAAGGGATCATGAAGAGAGCTCCAAGAAGTATATGTCAAATGTTTAGAAGAAACCCCTATAAAAACAGTGATTTTGATCACAAGAAGTCCTCAAGCTTGAGGAATATTAGAAGTATCTACATACCAAATTTCATGAACTTTTAGACTCCATTTGAGCCCTCAAATAAGCCATGGAACCTAATTTTTAACTAGGCTAGACATTACGTCTAGACAGGACCAAAGCTAGTGAAAAACTATAAAAAAGGCTAGAAAGCTCATTTTTGAGGTTAACTAGTTGGAGATTGAAATTATTCTTTAGCATTGTATACTTCTTTTGAGCTTTCTAATAGAGTATTCCATTGCTCCACTCATTGTCTCCTTGTGTGCACGTGTGTGTGCATATGTGTGTGCATGCTTGCGTGCATCTCACTCACCCACTTGTGCACTCCACTTGCTCATGGTCGTCATACCACTCTTGAATCTCCTCATATTGATTATTATGAGCTGGATCTCCTCACTTTGGTACTTGCCCTTGTGATAAAGTTGTTGAGATATCAAGCTCAACATGTAATGATCCAGGATGACACGTACCAGTTTTTCGTTTCTATGACATGTATAGTGGTCATACCGATATATGTCAGGGATACTTCATTGAGCTTTATTAGATTTATCTACCAAGAGTGATGGCACATTTGTTTCTTGCCAGCTCACTCATTCGCAGATATTAGGTTTTTCCTTATGTACTGATCTTTATATATTGCACTTGTTGTATTCTTGTTTTTAGGTCATTCTTGTACATTCCTTTTATGTAATAGAAGAAGAAGAAGAAGAAGATCATTCTTCCTTGCCTCAATCTGTGTGTGTGCTTCTCCTTGAGAGTGAGAGTGTGTGTGTAAGCTCTCTTCCTTATCTCCTTCCTCGTGACATGGTATCAGAGCCAGCGTGGCTGTAGAGAGCTCGTGGAGAAGGCGACGGTGAAGACTACGCGGGGAGGCATGGAGAAAACGCGATTTCACAAACAGCCTCTGTTTCGGAGCCATCTCGACCTCCATTTCGAGCCCGCAAGGTGGGGCCCACAAAAAAACTAGGTCAGTTTCAGAAACTGTGACTTGCGTTGTGTTCGGCGACAGTCATATATTCTAGATCCAGAATTTCAAGCGATTCCGTGTACTGTTGATACACAAAAACTGTGTTTTTCTGAGATCGAACTGTCACCTCATAGTGCGATAGTGTTCAAGCAGAAGTGATGCTTGTAGTGTTTTGCAGTGTTGTGAATTGTTGCAGAAATGGCAAACGCAGATGGAATGAGTCAGCTTATGAGCGATAAGCTGGACAAGAACAACTTCCATGCTTGGAGATTCAGAATGACGAATTTCCTGATGGGAAAAGGCTACTGGAAGTATATCAAAGGAGAGAATGAAAATGCTCCGCAGTTACCAGAAAGGGATCGGACTGCAGATCAGTTAAGAGCATATGAGGAATGGAATCAAGGAGCATGAAAGGTAATGTATTGGCTATCTGTTAGCATACAGGATAGCATGATTGGACACATACAGGATGCCAAGACTCCAAAAGAGGCTTGGAACAGCTTGGTCACCTTGTATGAGACTAATACAAAGGCACGGAAATTGCAACTCAAGAACGAGCTGCATACATTGGAAAAGAAGAGCATGACGGTAAGTGACTACACTCTTAAAATCAAAGGCATATGTGAGTCACTTGCATCTATTGGCGTGAATGTAGATGATGATGATAAGGTGGAAGTGTGCCTTCATGGTTTAGGAGCTGCATATAAGCAGTTCAGAACTTCCATACAGACTAGGGAGAATATTTCGAATTTTGCTGATCTGGTATCTATGCTGATTATTGAAGAAAAGAATCTTGGTGAGAACTCAAACTCCCAAGGAAAGCCCAATTCTGAGCAGGTATTCTACTCTGGCAGAGGAAGAGGCAGAGGTAGAGGTTTTGGAAGTGGAAGAGGAAACAGTAACCAAGACCAAGGTCAACAACAGAATCATGCAGGAGGAAGAGGACAGTTTCGAGGCAGGGGGAGCCAAAGAGGTCGCAAAAATTTCCAAAGAAATGATTCAGGTAATGATAGTAAAGGATGCTGGAATTGTGGTAAACCTGGACACTTTGAACGTGATTGCAGGTTAAAGAATCAAAATAACAGAAGGCAGCAAAACAACTATGCATCCACAAGTGCAGATGATTCTGAGAAGCTGTTTATGGTTCAACATCACATGATGAATACGATGTCTGCTGGTGTTTCAAAATCAAATGATAATGTATGGTATGTTGATTCAGGTGCTTCAAATCACATGACCAGTCATGCAGAATGGTTTAGTAGTTTGCAGAAAATGCCAGTTCCTGGATATGTTGAAACAGGTGATGATACATCGCATCCTATTGAGCATACATGAAACATAGCATTGTCTATGGAGGACGGGAAGGTAAAACATCTTGCTGATGTGTTGCATGTTCCAAATATAACAAAGAATCTGGTTTCTGTTGGACAAATGGGATTTGATCTAAATAAAAAACTATCGCTTGGATTATGGCAAAAAAATATACGTTGGAGAATTCTTTTACCTATGCTCATTTATTGTAAATTTTGAGAGATTTTTGATGGTTCATTTACCCTTGTAAAATCCTTGAGCTTTACACATGTAAAAGTAGAAAAAGGGAGCACAAATCCTACGAACTTGTGGTGGTTGAGTTGTAATCAATCAAGCAATCAATCACCTAAAAGTAGATCAAACTAGATCTTCATTTTTCCTAGATTGTAGGAAAGTGAATTGATTCCCTCCAACAACCATTCCCACCTTCATTTGAATTCAAAATCCACTTGTAGAAGTGGTTGAACACTCCTAGAGTCTATATAAAGACTTGAAATCACTTGTACAATACATGGAAGCAATATACATACACTTGTGACCATCATTGTCTTGCTCCAATTTTCTACATCATCTTCTTCACCAACAGTAATCTTGCAGAGGCTGCTGCTCTCTCTTTAGAGCTCCAAATTTGCTGACAGATAGCTCACTCAAAAGATATTAGTGTCTAGTTTATGCCTCTACATTTTCATAGCATTTGGTTCAATATATTGGGAGAAATCGTAGTTTTTCTGTCTTAGGGTCAATCTCTGCGTATTCCTGAAAAATAAGACGTACCACCGTTGAGTATATGATTCATTCCTATAGCATATTTTGCTTATTCCTTATACTTTTGTGCATTATATACACTCAACCCTATGTGTATCACTGGCATATGATCTCATCATGGATGTGCAAACTCCAGACTTCAACATCTTTCTTGGACAACTCTTCAATCAAGAAGCCAACAATAGCATAAAGGAAGGTAACTCCTATCATGGTAATTCAACTAGTGCTCTATATGTAGATAAGAAGGATAAGAAGCAGAAAGGCAAGAAGATGGAAGAAGATGAAGAAGAGACTTTCCAAGACAACTTCACAAGCAAGAGCAAGTGGAAAGGGAAGAAGAAAGGACCAAAGCAAGATAAAAACAAAGGTCAGAATGTTCAACCTTCTGCCATATGCAATAAGTCCAACCCCACCACTCAAAATTGTTGGTTTAATGGGAAGACCGAGAACGGAACTGGAAGATATGGATATGGCAGCAATAGAGGCAGAGGTGGACACAACTTCAACAATAACAATAAAGGCTATAATAGAAGGGACTACAACAATTATTCAAATGATCAACCACATGAAGACTCATTGCTTCTCATCAGTCTAAACCACAAAGAAGGTAAAGAAGATGATCATTTGTTCTACATTGATTCAAGATGTTCGAATCATGTTGTAGGCAACATTGCTCTTCTATCTGATTTGGAAAGTCCAAAGCGTAGACATGAATTAAAAACTGGGGATGACACAAAGCACAATGTGGAGAAGATTGGTAATGTCAAAGCTTTCAATGGCAGGAAAAACATTCTCAGTAAGGTTCTCTATTTACCCACTATCACTAAAAACCTAATAAATGTAGGCCAAATAGTTGAAAAAGGCTTGCAAGTTAGGTTCACCCAACGTGGAGCTTGTGTGGAAGATCCATGTCAAGGCTTCAAGAAGATAGTGAGAGGTGAGAAGCATGGTAGGCTCTTTACTTTTGAAGTATGAGAAACTAGGAACATTGCTCTTTTCACTTTTGGGTCTCAAACCCTAAGTGAGCTTGAAGTGTGGCATAAGAGACTTGCTCATGTGAATGAAAGAACCTTGAAGGATATATGCAGGGATCAAAATGTTCTAAGACTGTCGAACATATCAAAGCAACACATGAACGTGAACCCAAGAGGCAATATGGTTAAAGGCATTGAATACAGATTTGGGACTTTTGAGTTCCAAACCTCACATATTTGGAGACATGTAAGCTCCATGCATCTAGCGGCAAACCCTATTTTCCATGCAAGAACCAAACACATAGAGGTGCATTACCACTTCATCAGGGAGGAGCTCATGGCAAAGGAGATTGACATTTCTTTTGTTCCTACTAAAAAGCAACTAGCAGATATGATGACAAAGGCACTTGATGGAATAAAGCTTTGTAGATTCAAAGCTATGGCAGGTATTCAACTTATGAGAGATGGAAGACTCAAGCATACTTTAGCTTGAGCGGGAGCTGTTGGAACATCAAGCTTACACTATGCTTGAGGTGGATTTGATCTACATAAAAAACTATCGCTTGGATTATGGCAAAAGAATATCCGTTGGAGAGTTCTTTTACCTATGCTGATTTATTGTATTTTTTTGAGAGATTTTTTATGGTTCATTTACCGTTGTAAAAGCCTTGATCTTTGCACATGTAAAATTAGAAAAAGAGAGCACAAATCCCATGAATTTGTGGTGGTTGAGTTGTAATCAATCAAGCAATCAATCAACTAAAAGTGGATCAAACTAGATCTTCTTTTTTCCTAGATTGTAGGAAAGTGAATTGATTCCCTCCAACAACTATTCCCACCTTCATTTGAATTCAAAATCCACTTGTAGAAGTCGTGGAACACTCCTAGAGTCTATATAAAGACTTGAAATCACTTGTACAATACATGGAAGCAATATACATACATGTGACCATCATTGTCTTGCTCCTTCAATTTTTTACATCATCTTCTTCACCAATAGTAATCTTGTAGAGGCTGTTGCTCTCTCTCTAGAGCATCAAATTTGCGAGATGGCTCATTGGAAAGATATTAGTGCCTAGTTTGTTGCTGTAAGTTTTTCATAGCATTTGATTCAATAGATTGGGATAACTCACAATTTTTCTATCTCGGGGTCAATCTCTACGTATTCCTAAAAAATAGGAGTTACCACCGTTGAGTGTGTGATTCATTCCTATAGCATATTTTGCTTATTCCTTATACTTTTGTGCATTATATACACTCAATCCTATTTTTATCACTCCCATAAAAGGATTTTTTCTAATTGTAATCACGCTTATCACTATGGACATTTGAAGTTCATTGTCTCTTCCATAGATAATAAGTTTTTTAAGCTAGTCGACGTGCAAACTTATCTGTTTTGTATCGACTCCTTCTCCTTGATGCTCCAAAGTACATAGTGGATTTCTTTGCACCTATTGCATGCCTATAAGGTCTATTTGAGTCTCCATAAGCTCAAGGGCTGGTCTTGTGCTCTTTGGCTGGACCAAACTTCATCGCTTCGAAACGCACATTCCTGCCTCCTACAAGCTTCTCCAAGTTTTTTCAAACCCTACTGGCCAATATTGCACGATAGAAAGGAGATACACTAACCATTCTACATAAGATTGCTCATATAACATACAAGTGGTTAGGCAAAATTATCTATGGTTGTATCAATAGCAAGGAAGATATCCAAATCAGCATCCACCATAACAATACTTTAGGCCTTAGCAACCCTATGAGCCACCCTATAAAGCTCAACAAAGGCCTCAACTAGTGTTAGTTAAACAACCTCAACCTCCATCGAATGTGATCCTAGTGAAGTATGAAGCTATTGAAGAAAATTGGAATAGGTCCTTACTGCTAGTATCACCATTGATTTCAGAAAGTGTCCTGAATAATCAGAGTTTTGACTTGACTCATATTGATAGTCATTTGGCTTACTATATGGGTTCATGAGAGCATAACAAGACTTACCCTTATGAAAACCCTAGTGAACCTAGTTTTGATCTAGAATACTCTAATGTCATGTATGCAAATCCTAACTCTAGGCCCCAACCGAGATAGAGAAGAACCCCAGCACTAAGAGAACAATGCTATAGATGCTAGGGAGATCACTTCATTTGTGATTGCCCTATACCTATACCTATGCAACCCCGATCAGTGAAAATTCAAGGTTTTTGTCTGCATTGTGGGAAGGAGCACCTCTTATGGGATTGCCTAAGAACCCAAACAATGTGCCAAAGATCACTTCTATTAACGTCATTAGGTTAGTAGTAGATTCTAATGGAAGTGTGAGTTCGAGTGCCCTACTGCAAGTCGTTACGAGGGCTCAATCTCTATAGCAAATCCAAGGCTTAGGTCAAGTGAAAAGTTCTAAGATAAGCGAGACTGAGAGCATAAATAAGAAAAGAATGAGAGCTTGGAAAGATAGTTGTTGGAGAATGAATAGACAATGGACGAAGAAGATGAGCGAACTCGAAGAAAGATTAAGAGAGATGAAAGCCAAATTAATAGAAATCACATCTCAAGCTAGAAGTCAGGAAGGGCCAAATGTGATGGAACTAGAGAAGTGTTACCCTAGGGATGACCTAGAGATTGAACGAACCAAGATTTGTGCAAGGATGGTAGAATTAGCCCAAACTATGTTTGAGGCCTGTCATCTCTTGAACTGCACAAACTCAGCCAAAACACAATTACACTTTGATGGATTATTAGAAAGATTGGAAAATATGATAGCCAAGTTGGGAAATCAAGCAATATCAAGAGTGAGTAACATCAAAACTGAAGGGAAAAGCTTTCCTCCCAAGGATGGTTATGTTCCTAACTCCACTAATTCAAGAATCCCTGCTTCTGTAAATCAACACTCACGAGAACTTCTAAGAGAGACTCAAGAGGAGAAATGGGCCAAGGAAAGTGAAAATCTGTCTCCTATTGAGATCCTGGATGATATACATGATCAATTCCCACAAAACATTGCTTCCATTTATGGAGAGTAGGAAGTTGAGCAATCTAATGATTAGACTTTGAGTCTAATTCCTTGTGAGAATTGCTACATTTCACAGACCCATGGGAATCAAAGTCCACCTGCATGAGATCCCCCACTGTCATGGTAAGGAATGGAGATTCAGTGGTACCTAGGACTGTTGAAGTAGTGAAGGAAACTAAAGTGCAGAGTCATCTCACTTTAGAGGAGCTACTTAAAATCAAAACAGAATTGTGGAAACACATAGCCAACCAAGTGTGAGAGATAGCAAATACTCATTCCTAGGTAGGATCACATAAGAGAGTACCTAAAATACCCTTGGATAATATAGGAGACATGAGCGAAGGAGAGGAAGGAAGTAAATATCTCCCTGCTACTTATTAGGGCTATACAACAAAGGAAATCTTGGACTCAAGTGTAGGAGTCGCAATTGCTACCACTTGTGCAAGCATTGGGGCAATTCAGCACTCAAGCCAATGAGAATGAAATTGCAGATGGTTGATGGCCACATTGAGAGGCCTTCAAGGCTACTAGAAGGAATAACTCTCACTACTTGTGATGTAATTTCATCATATGTAACTTTAGCAAAAACCAAGCCTATGAGATGATTTTGGGAAGACCATTCATGAGAGAGTTGCAGGTAGTGTAGGATTGGGGAATGAATTCCTTGTATTTGCAACACTTAGGCATCACTACTAAAGTCAATCTCAAAGACTATTCTCATAGAGACATGCCCCCTATACAGAGGAATCCCATCCATAGAGCCACAGACAACACAGAGTCCGTGCATTCCATAGGATCAAGATCCTCATGGATGCATGAAGACACCCACTTATGGATGGGAAAAGTTGTAGTGGAAGGAGAGAAAAGAGAAAATGATAAAGAAGTAGGTGCAAAGGAAACTTATAGATCAATTAGAGACCCAGCGTATGCAACTATAATATTTATGGACGAAGAGTTTGAACCTCATGGTTGGGCTAGCCATAATGTGCATAGTTGTCAATGAAGAATAGTGGACACCCCGTTGTGATGAAGATGGTTATGACATTTTAGTTTTCACTATAGAACCAATCATGTGTGATTTGGTTATCAAAAAGTGCAAGTCTAGTACGGATGAACTTGAACAAGAAAGTGAATTGGATTTAGAATCAATTCTTATGGATCATTTTTGTGCATCCAAAGAGGAATACTTGTATGTAGTAGAAGCTCACCCTCAAGGATGAGATGAGCTTACGAACAATGCGAGGTTAACTACAGAGGTACCCACTAAGAGTGAAGGCAAGGAAAGAAAGAAAGAGAGAACTCCTACCAAAACAGGAAGAATCTTTATTTGATGTTCCTAAAAATTTTAAGAAATATGAGGTAGAGGATAGGAAAGTCATGATCAGAATGCCTAAACAAGAAGTACTCACAAAAGTGGCCTACGATAATAAAGACACAACTAAAACAATTATTGTGACCATAGAAGAAGGTGAAGAACAATGCATGTACGTAGGACATGTCATGATTGAGAAAAGAGGAAAAGGAACTGATTGAATTATTAAGAGAATATAGAGATGTCTTTGCATGGAATTATAAGGATCTAAAAGGATTACACCTTGACATATGCTCACATAGATTCCCATGACCTCAAATGCTAAAACTTCTAAGTAGAAGCCATACACCTATAATGACAATTATGCCACCAAGATCAAGGAAGAGATAGATGGATTAATAGAAACTGGCTTTATGTATGAAATTGAGCACAATGAATGGGTGTCCCCCATCATAGTGGAGCCCAAGAAGAATAGCAAGTTATGTGTACGCATTAACTTGAAGAGGGTTAACCCAACCACTATTAGATATAGTTATCTGCTTCATGTCACTAGGCACCAATTGGAAAGAGTAGAAGGCAAGGAAGTATATAGCTTCCTTGATGGGTTCTGTGGCTACAATCAAGTAGCCATTGCCCTAAAAGACCAACATAGGATGACTTTTGGCATAGAATGAGGCATATTTGCATTTCAGGTAATGCCATTTGGTCTTACCAATGCATTGGCTACCTTCCAAAGGTTGATGTGTCATGTATTTAAAGATTTCCTGCATAAAAACTTGGAAGTCTATGTCGATGATCTATGTGCTCATTCCAACATGAGACAAATACATATACTTGAACTAAGATAAATCTTTGACAAATGTAGAGAATATCACGTCTGCATGAACCCAAAAAAGTTTCTTTTTATGGTCAGGCAAGGCAAGATTCTAGGAGACATAGTATCAAAGAATGGAATATCTGTAGATGAGGTTGAGCTATTGCAAAGCTACCCAAGCCAAAGAATGTCAAGGAAGTACAAGCTTTCATGGGGCATTGCGGCTATTATCGATGTTTCACTCATATGTATGCAATCATTGCAAAGCCTCTATACAACCTTTTGACTAACTTTGACTGGACAAAAGTATGTAAAAACTCCTTTAATGAGCTTAAGCAACGATAGCATTCAACACCAATCTTAACTACACTAGATTGGAACAAGCTATTCTATGTTCATGTGGATGCATCCAATTATGCTATTGGGTGTGTACTAGCACAACCTGCCATTGAAGCTAATAAAGATCTTCCCATTACTTATGCCAAAAGACAATTGAATGCAACTCAATGAAATCATACCACCACTAAATGAGAAGGATTAGGCATGGTGTATGTAGTTACAAAGTTTAGACATTATTTGCTTGCAAATAAGTTTAAATTTTTTACACACCATCAAGCATTACTCTATCTAGTGAACAAACCTTGCAATACTCATAGATTAGTAAGACGGTTCCTCTTATTAATGGAATATGACTTTGAAGTTATGGTTAGGTAAGGTAAGACTCACCTTAGGGTGGATCATTTCTAGAATAACTTCAAGAGAGTCCCCTCAAGGAGTATCAGATCAACTTCCTAATGCTTACTTGTTCAATCTAGAAGTAGTGCCTAAATGGGCTAAAACTATAGTTCCTATTCTCACCTTTGGTTCTAAACATCCTATATGGAGAGCCAAAAATAACAAAGTAGTGAGGTCTCAAAAATATCACATATTGGTAGGCAGTGTGTGTAAGCACACTGATCAAGGCATATTGGCTTGCTATGTAGATGAAGATGAGCATGCAAAGTGGTTGCAATTTGCACACGTAGATGCACTATAGTAGCATCACTCTAAACATCAAACCCTACAATTCCTACAAAGATTAGGCCTATATTGGCCAATAATGGAATCAGATGTCCATAAGATTGCAAGGAATGCCCAATCTATGTTGTTAGACCACTAGTGGAACATGCCACTCTGTATCAAGTGTCTTTAGTGACAGATTGGAATGAAACTTTAGTAGCATTTTTTAGGATGAAAAAATTCCCTCAAGGGATGACATTGGCCAAATGAAAGCGCTTAGAACAAGGAGCACTAGACTATGCACTCATTGGAGATAATTTATACAAGCATGCAAGAGATGGATACTTAAGACTTTGTGTCCATGAGAGTGAATATCTTAAAAGCTTACAAATTGCTCACCAAAGTGTGATAGGAGGAAATTTTGGACCGGATAGGGTGATCAAGGCAATTCTATTCACAAGTCTTTGGTGGCCAACCCTTCACATGGATGCTCATACCTATGTGAAGGGGTGTGACATTTGCGAGTGAACTCAGTATCTGATATGTAAGGATGAGATGCCATTTAGACCCATGATGAGTGGTGGTGCATTCTCTAAGTGGGGAATAGACTTTGTTGGTCCTATTGTAACCACTGATTACCTAACTAAATGGGTAGGATTGAAAGCCACCAAGAAGAACGATGCATAAACTACTACCAACTTTCTCTTTGAGAATGTGTCTACAAGGTATGGTTTTCCAATAGAATTGATTAGTGATCATGGCACTCACTTCTTGAATGAGGACATCAAGTATGTTTGACAAGAATTCATGGTTATTAACAAGAATTCAGCTCCATATCACCCACAAGCGAATCGCTAGGCCAAAAGCATGAACAAGATACTTTGCACTATTTTGACTAAATTGGTGAACAATAAGGACTTTGATTGGGAAAAAGAGCTACATCATGATGTTTGGGCTTATCGAGCGGCATACAAAACAGTGCTCCAAGCCATCCCCTTTCAGACATTATTTGGCCAAAATATAGTATTATCCTTAGACTTTCTAATAACCACATTGAAAATAGCACAAGAGCATCAATGGATAGGTTTCCTCTAGGATTTTTGACTTAGGATTACTAGAAGAAACATGATTGAGAGCTATTGCACGGATCTATGTAGCTAAGAAGAGACAAAAAACCTAGTTTGATGTGCACACCAAGGATAAGGGTTTGAAAGTAAGAGGCTTAGTCTTGGTGTATACCCTAAAGCAACATGCAAGGAAACTAAAAAAGCATGGCTATGGGCCATATATAATTAATGGAATATCAACCAATGGAGCAATTCATTTAGCTACCCTTGAGGATAATGTACTATCAAGCTATATTAGTGAGTGTCACATGGAGTATCCTATATGAATAGGACTTAGAAGTAAGACCCTCCTCTTATTCATATAGAGTAAGATACTCACATGAGTGCCAAGTGGCACTCATGAAAGGAGCCTTGACCATTGACCCATTTTGGGTTTAGAAAGAGAGAGATGTTATTTAGTAGGACCACGCGGCTGGGCGGCATATCTAAGGTTGTTCTCCGTGAGTGATCTCCTGGATTTTAGCCGGCGTACATCTTCATCGAAGTACGTGAAGGAGGAGACAAGACTATTCAAAATGAAGGGCGTCATCAGGAGGTGCGTGCAGAGCAGGTCAGCGTACGGATTGAGGCATAACTGCCGACGGGACCGCCCACGAAGGAGCACAGAACTGCCGCTGCGCGCGCCCACATTGTGGACCAAGGGGCTCAACAGCTCTCCCTCTACCCTCCCTCCAAGATGTGTGAAGTATGGAAGGAGCTTATTATGTATATGCCAATCTGAGCGCGCGTCGGTGTCTATGTGGGATAAAGCTACTCTTCATCGACAGCCCAAGAATTTTTCCTTCTTGATAACGAGTTCAAACTGAGCAGGGAGGTAATATTTGAAGTTTTTATGGAATTTTGGAATGGAAAGGTGATGCTATAAGCCAAGTTTTTTGGAAAAACATGATGCACATATGTATTACGGGCTGTGGAGAAAGGTTTAGGGTTTTGGGTTTTCATTGAAAAGCTTCAGTCCTTCAGTTTGGAGCTCTTCAAAGTCTCTACTTCAAGAAGGTTACCATTTTACCTCCTATCGGTGACATACCCGACTTCTCCGCACCATATCTTCTTCATACCATATCAGATTTCGCAAATCTTGGTCACGTTTCGAAGCTACGTTTCCAAGCTTCGCTCAGAGACCATCGATGTTGGATTTGGACGAGATTTGCCCCATCAAAATCTCTCTGCAGCGCTTCAGCAGGAACTAGGCGGCCACTCCCGGGCCTAGTTTTTCATCATCCGGACTCCAAATCCAATTTTTTCACTTGGGATAGTCTCAAATTCTTGAAGTGCAGGTGCTGGGCAACAATTTGTGGACTGGTGAGGATTGGAAAATCTCTGAAATTGTTCAGTTACACTCAGTTTGCCTGTTTGGGGTTTTTCCTACGCACTTTTGGTGTTATTTTGGATGGTTTATGGTGTCTAGAACCTCCCCGGACCAAGCGGACATTTCCAATTTTCTTTTGGGACTGGCGAGGAATCAAAATCAGCGGCTTGAAGCATCAAAGACCACGTGGATTACGCTTTCGCAACTCTACTTTGTATCAGGGAAGTGCTCTTGTGTTATATTTCTCTTCTTCTTGCATATTTAAACTCTACTTCCATTCATTTTCATACTCTCTACTTAGCAAACGGGGGAAGGGTACTTAAACATGGAAACTAAAGGCAAACAAGTAGTTGAGACCACTTCTCCACCTAGAGAGCAACTAGAAGATCCGGATGCTAGGATGGAAGAAGTAGAGGTAGAACAAGAAATAGAAGAGAATGTAGAAGAAAAAGAGCCTTCACAGCAAGAGTATACTTATGAAGAGCTTATAGATGAATTTGTCACTCATGACCAATTCATTGATTTGAAAGAACAAACCCTTAAGTTAGAGAAAGATTTGGCTAGCATTACATCTCTTATACAACAGCTTAAGTCTCAAATGATCTCCCTTGAGACTAGTGTCACCTCTTTCCTAGCTAGGAAGGAAAGAGAGACTCCTACCATTCCTCTAGAGATTACTAGGAAAGAGACCTCTCTTCCTAGTAAACATAAAGGAGAGAGCTCTAGGGAAGCTCTCCTCCTGAAAGACTTGAAGCCACCTACCTTTACGCGGGATGACCGAGACATGAATAAGGATGCAATCTACACTTTTTTACAAAAGTGGCATGATTTGCATCAATTGAAGGGCACCCCACCTGAGTATCGTGTGCTAGAGGCGAGTCTTTCCCTCGGCCCACGTGCTTATAAGTGGTGGATGAGTCTTAAGGAGGCGAACTCTATCCCTAGTGACTGGACTCAGTTTGAGACTCTTTTCCTAAAAGAGTTTCTTCCTGAAAATGAAGAGGAGAGGAATTGGGATGAGTGGGATAGGATTACTCAAAGAGGCAGGCCTCTTTCAGTCTATCTATCCCACTATAGAGAGATCACTTTGAAGCTTAAGGGTCTAGATGATTTTCAGAAGACCAGAGGGTTTGTTAGGGGCTTGGATAAAGCCATAAAGAGGGAAGTCAGGAGGAATGCGCCTAAGACGTTTGAGGAGGCGATCAAATATGCACAGACATATGAGGACCATAACCGTCCTCAGTATACTCCTATGGAGACGGATCAACCCCTTAAACCTCTTAGCACCACTAAATTTAAGAAAAATTTGCCTTTTGGGAAAAACAAGGTTTTTATTAAAAAACAAAGATCACAAGGGCCTAAGCTATCCACAGATCAGTTTGAGAAGGCCAAAAGAGAGAACCTGTGTTTTAGGTGCCTATCCCCTAGTCATTCGCAGTGGAACTGTCCACTCAAGAAGGGGGAAGAAAAGAAGAAAGGACCAGAGTCTAGTACAGCTCCTGAAAGGGGCAAAAAGGCGGTCCACCTAGTGCAAACCCTTCCCATTCATGGCAGCTCTAGCTGCAAGGGAGTGGAGGTGATGCACGAGGATATAGAGCACACGTGTTGTTTGACTCAGTCATTGTGGTCACCGCAGTTTGGACCACATGACTTGGTCAAGCTACATGGTAGTGTATACGGGACCAGGGTGCGAGTCATGATAGATGACTCTGCCACTCATAACTTCATAAACTATGCTTTGGTCAAGAAATTGAAGATTCCCCAGCAGCCTAGTGCACATAAATACATTGTATCTATGATGCAAGGGCAAGATAAAAGAATATGGGATACTATGGTATCCAATTTGGAAGTCAAGATGCAGGATTATATAGATCATATGGACTTCCAAATTATGAACATGGAGAGGACAGATCTAGTCTTAGGAAGAGAGTGGCTATGGGGGTTGGGAAATACACTTAAACACAGCTATCAAAATAACACACTCGAGTTTGAAAAGAATGGAAGTAAAGTTTATATTCAGGGAGAGAGAGATGTACCTAGTGCACCTCTCATCTCATCATTAGAGTTGTATAGTCTCTGTTGTTCACAGCATGTACAGGATATGTTTTTATTGTATAGTCATGATATGGAGCATTGTATAGACAGCTCATCTGATGTATATTTTCATGCTTTGAATGTAAATATGAACAGGACTTTCTACTATTCTTTTTTGCAAGAGTGTGTAGTTAAAAGTTTTAAGGATCTTATGTTTGAGTACTGAGATGTTTTTCCCACTGACTTACCTAGAGGGCTACCACCTGAGAGAGGGGACATTGACAATGCCATAGAGGTTGTTACTAACACTAATCCTATTTGTAGACCACCTTATAGGCTTAGTGTTTCTCAGCATGAAGAGGTTGAGAAGCAATTGCAGGATTATTTAGATAAAAGCTTCATCAAACCTAGTAACTCACCATGGGCATCGCCAATGCTCCTAGTTAAAAAGAAAGATGGCTCTATGAGATTATGTATAGATTATAGAGCACTTAATAAGGTAACTAATAGATTTCCAATGCCTAGGTTGGAAGATCTATTTGATCAGTTACATCAAGCTAGGTATTTTACCAAGCTTGACCTTAGATCAGGATATCATCAGATCAGGATTAGGGCAGAGGATGTCCCTAAGACTGCATTTAGGACTAGATATGGGCACTATGAGTTTTTGGTGATGCCTTTTGGTCTCACCAATGCTCCTGCCACTTTCATGAAACTCATGAATAGTGTTTTACGGCCTTATCTAGGACACTTTGTAGTAGACTTTTTAGATGACATTCTGATCTATAGTGCATCAGAACAGGAACACTTGGAACACTTGAGAAAAGTATTTCAAGTGCTAAGGGAAAATTCGCTCTTTGCTAAGGAGTCAAAGTGTGAATTTTTCAAGAAAGAGGTTAGATATCTTGGGCATATAGTCTCCCAGGATGGAATCCAGATGGATCCTGAAAAAGTAAGGGCTATTATGGAATGGCCACATCCACGCAACCTGGAGGAGCTGCAGATCTTCCTAGGTTTATCAGGTTTCTATCAAAGATTCATTAAGAACTATGCCAAGATTGCTGTCCCGATGACGGAACAGCTTAAAGGGAAAGGGAAAGCCTTTCATTGGGGAGACGAACAGAAGCAAAGTATGGAAAAGTTGAAGGTAGCAATTGCTACAGCTCCACTTTTACATATAGCAGATCCCAATAAACCATTTGTGGTTGAGACTGACGCGAGTGATTTTGCTATTGGAGCGGTTTTAGTACAGGATGGTCGACCAGTAGCTTTTGAGAGTAAGAAACTAGAACCGGCTCAAAAGAATTACTCCGTCTATGAGAAGGAGTTGTATGCAATAGTCCATGCTTTGAAGAAGTGGCGTCATTATTTATATGGTGCCAAAGTTACGATAGTGTTTGATCAAGAGAGCATTAAGTGGCTCTCTAATCAAACAGACCTAAAAGGTCGTAAGGCCCAATGGGCAGAGACCCTTCAAGAGTTTGATTATGAGCTTAGGTATAGGAAGGGAAAGTTTAATGTGATGGCTGATTCACTTAGCCGCATGCCTATGCTCAATGGACTGAGTTTTACTCAGATCACTAGTGAGCTACTTGAGTCTCTTAGAGGGAAATGTAGGCTTGATCCTGCATATTCCGAGATTTGGGAAGCCATAGAGAATGGGGATCGTGTTATACGGGTTTCCAATGAGGATGGAGTATCGACGGGTACTCAAGAAGGATTCAAGTGGAAGAATTACAGTGTCCAAGATGGATATCTGTTATATAAAGGTAAGGTGTGTGTCCCTAGAGATACCGAGATGAGACGGCATATTTTATATGAGTGTCATGACACACCTAGTGCGGGACACCCAGGAGTTAACAAGACTTATGATCTTGTTAAGAGGCAGTTTTATTGGCCTGGACTTCATAAGGACCTCCTAGAGTATGTGCTTAAGTGCAATAAATGCCAGGTTAACAAAGCTGAGAGGTTGAGGATTGGAGGGCTACTCCACCCATTGGATATTCCCAATGGGAAGTGGGAGAGTATCTCCATGGACTTTATAGTCGGATTACCTAAGACACAGAGAGGGCACGACTCGGTCTAGGTAATTGTGGATAGGTTAACCAAAATGGCTAGGTTTATTCCACCACGTACTACAGTGAAGACACCTGAGTTGGCTAGACTCTTTGTTGAGAACCTATACCGGTTATATGGTCTTCCTTTAGACATAGTTTCTGATCGGGATAGGAAGTTTACTAGCCACTTTTGGAGAGCGGTCTTCAAAAGGCTGGATACAAAGCTTAGCATGAGTACGGCCGAGCATCCACAGTCGGATGGGCAAACAGAAAGGGTTAACCAAATCCTAGAGGATATGCTTCGAGCATATGTGAATGAAAGGCAAACTAATTGGGAGGAGTACTTACCTATAGTAGAGTTTGCATATAATAGTGCCAAGCACTCTTCCACTGGGCATAGTCCATTTATGCTTATGTATGGGTTTCAGCCAAGGGCTCCTTATGCAGTAGGCTTGCAGAATGAAAAAGTTCAAGCTGCAAAGGACTTCTTGGAAGAAATGAATGATATGCTTAGACTTGCTAAGGACAGCATTAGGAAAGCTCAGGATAGGGCTAGAGCCTATGCTGACCCTCAAAGAAGAGATATCAGCTTTGAGGTAGGAGAGCAAGTCTATCTTAGAGTTCCATCTAGGTCTGAAACCATGAAGACGGGACCTTGTCCAAAATTATCTCCTAGGTATTGTGGACCTTTCCAAATACTTAAGAGAATAGGAAAGATGGCTTACCAGCTCCAACTTCCAGAGAATAGTCAAATTCATCCAGTTTTTCATGTTAGCCGGCTTAAGAAAAGGCTGGGTGAATCTGACAACCTCATTCCAGATAGTGAGGTAGTAGAGCCTATTTCTGTTCAATCTATTCCACATGAGCCAGAGAGCATACTACGCACTCGAGAGAAACGGACGAGGAGTCACTTGTATAAAGAGTGTCTAGTAAAGTGGAAAGATAGTTCAGAAGATAGTACCTACAGAGACGGTTTCCCAGTTTCAGTTTACCTTCCCAAGAGTTTTCTTAAGGGGAAGGATATGGGGAAACAACACGGAGACAGGATCATGAATTTCTATTCATGAGGATATAGTGGGAGTGGTGATACTATTATTTCTCTCTTTCTATTAGACCTTCCACTACCATTTTGAGGACAAAATGGAAGTAAGGGGAAGGAAATGTCACATGGAGTATCCTATATGAATAGGACTTAGAAGTAAGACCCTCCTCTTATTCATATAGAGTAAGATACTCACATGAGTGCCAAGTGGCACTCATGAAAGGAGCCTTGACCATTGACCCATTTTGGGTTTAGAAAGAGAGAGATGTTATTTAGTAGGACCACGCGGCTGGGCGGCATATCTAAGGTTGTTCTCCGTGAGTGATCTCCTGGATTTTAGCCGGCGTACATCTTCATCGAAGTACGTGAAGGAGGAGACAAGACTATTCAAAATGAAGGGTGTCATCAGGAGGCGCACGCATCTTACAGTGAGTGTACAGTGAAACTATATCAAGAACCTCTCATCGAATAAATGATTAGTTGACTCAAGATTGCAAAGAAACATGAGGAAGAGGAGAGATGAACTCGAGAAGAAACTTAGGCAAAAGCCCTAGAATGCATACGGTGAATGAAATCGAGGAGACAAGGTAGAGATCAAGCTAGGTCAGATGCTCATGAAAATCCTACATATCCCATGGCCATGTGCCATGCCTCAAGAGTGATTTCCCGAATAATTAACCAACATCCTTTTGTGACCCTTGAGGTAGGACAAGGAAAGAGTGCGAGGATCATAAGAGCCTTGATTGACTCATGTGTAGCCACAAGTGTAGTTAGACCTTCTTACTGTCAAGAATTGCAACTAAGTATCAATCCTATAGAAGCTTATCTCATAGGATTGAGAGGAGTGGAAACCCCTTTGTCTAGGTGAGGTGGATCTTCCCATCCACATTCAAGATGTCCCAATGATAGTGAAAATGCTAGTGTGTCAGGACAAGGATCCTATAGAACCTCTTATCTTAGGTCAAGATTGGATCTATGATCATACCATCAATCTCAAACTAAGAAGACTTCTTTAGGTGTGGGTGAACTAGCAATGTGTCACAATTGAACTAGCAAATCAAGCACTCAAGGAATTAGGGAAGGCACCAACTCTTGGTCCCTCCTGGAGCACTGGCATGACAAATCTAGGTGCCTAACACCTGCTTACAAGCTCAAGTAGCTACACATAACCTCCTAAGCTTGAATCATCACTCACAAACACTCCCTTCACACACTTCATGGTGAACATATGTAATCACCACATGAACACCTCAAATCACACCTAGGATTATCTAGAAATGGGTAGACAAAAAGTCCCTAATCCAAGAAGATCTATTCTAGGAACCTTTACAAGTCATCAATGCCAAAAGTTGTAGTCCCATGCTCAAAGTTTGGAGAATTAAACCTTGTAATAAACCCCCTGACCCGACTTTGTAACTTCATTTGCACAAGAGTAGATGCATTCTAAGTATAGTGCACATCCAGAGTATGCGTCTAGGGAAATCACTAACCTCCTTACCAACACTCGTAGAAACAAGGAAAACTTCACTCACTAACTCCTTAACCACTATGGGTATCATGATGGTATTGTAAAGGGGACAAGGTATCATCATGCTTTTGATGCAATGCTAATATGATCTAGCAAATTCAGAGAAAAACACTACTACTAGCATCTGTTGGAAAAGATGGATGGACACTCAAAGAAATGAGTTGGTACTGCTAATCCCTGCTTTGTACTTGCCCTCTTTCACTTCATATTTGAGTTGAAGGACCTTTTAGCTTTTCAATGACATTAAATAACTACCTATGTACTTTGGAGATGTTGCATGTAATGATTAATCCAAAACAGATAACTTCACAAGTCACAAGTCACCAAAAACTTTCTATTTTGGTTCACACACCTACTGCTTGTTAAGCTCAGTGCTTCTAGCATAGTAGCAATTAGGAAAATTCCTTTTGGGGATATCTAATTAGCTTAAAGTGCTAATGATTCCAATTAGAAGGACTATACAGAGAGCAATCAATTTAGCAAGTGAAACATTACCCCCGACTTTTTAGGACCTCTGAAGAGAATGACCAGTGACCACTTCGAGATGCTTTTCTCCCAATCAACTGAATGAAATGTCTTCAAAAAAATGTGGTACTCTCCTCAACTGAATGGAATCGCTGAGAGGAGAAACAAGACATTTGTTGGATCAGCTAGAACAATGCTTGAAGAGAAGAAGTTGCCACATTATCTATGGGCAGAGGCTATTTCAACTATTGTGTATCTTGTCAATAGACTACCATCCAAATCACTTCAAGGTATGAGTCCTTATGAAGCATGGCATGGAAGAAAACCTAGTCTTGGACATTGCAAGGTTTTTGGTTGTTTATCTTATGTTCATGTACCATCACAAATAAGAGGTAAGCTAGATGAAAGGGCAACAAAGGCAGTGTTTATTGGATACAATTCAACTCAGATGGGTTACAAGTTCTATAATCCTTCAACCAAGAAATTCACTACAAGTAGAGATGTTGTGTTTGAAGAATATATGTCTTGGTATGATGAAGAAAAACAAAAGGTAACTCTACCATATGATCTTGATTCTGATTTTCATCAATTAGGAAGCAAGCATGATACACATGTCCACGATAGAAGAAGTGATACAGACGATGACCAAGATGAAAGGGGAAAGGATTACAAGCTATGGAAATCAAGAGGCAAAGCAAAGATGCAAGAGGTTGGAGAATGCTCCAAGAAAGCACCTAGAAGATCAACAAGAGAGAAGAAACAACCAAAAAGGTATGGATATGGAATGAAGCATTCAATCTACTTGGCAAAAGACTCTATTCAGAGGAACCCTCAACCTATGAAGAGGGAAAGGGAAAGCCTAATTGGGAAAGACCACAAAAGAAGAAATAGATGCATTGAAGGAGATGGACACTTGGGATTTGGTTCCAATGTCACCAGATCAAAAGGTAATTTGTTGTAGATGGGTATATAAAGTTAAAAGAAATTTAGATGGATCAGTTTGCACGAACAAGGCAAGATTAGTTGCCAAAGGACTCTCACAAACTCATGGTATAGACCATCAGGAAACATTCTCACCAGTTGCAAAGATGACTACAATTAGAACATTGATAAGTGTAGCTGCTGCAAGGAATTGGAGACTCCCCCAACTTGATGTGAAAAATGCATTCTAAAAATGGTTGGATAAGTGAAGAGGTATACATGTCACAACCACCAGATTTTGAAAACCCTAATCATGCATCTTATGTTTGCAGACTTCAGAAATCATTGTATGGACAAGCTCCGAGCTTGGAATTACAGGTTGGTTACATATCTTCAAGATCAAGGGTGTTGGAGGAAGCACTTTTTGAAGGAAATTATTTGTAAATTTGATATTTTTTATAGTTATATTTATCCAAATGATGAAAAATTTGGGAAGAGTTTTCCTCATGTATAGTAGAAACATATGTATTTTTCTTAGAATTTTTGGAAGCGCTTTGATAGCATATTTTTAGATTAGAAGGTGAAAGGACCAAATTTCAAGTGTGAAAAGGGACACTTGAAAAAGTATAAAAGATATTTTCTTATATTTTGAAGAGGTTGGTTGTATTATTCTGATGCTATCCAAGTAATGTGAAAAGCTTCCTTGCAAAAAATCGTGTTTCTACTTTTCATGATCATCTTCTTGGTTTGTTGAGTCTCCTCATTGTGTAATTTATGGAATTTGTGAACTTTACTTGTGTATTTCTGAGTGAGGTGTATGAAGAAAGGTGAGTATTAGTAGATTGAGAAAGACATTGCAAGAGATCAATGCTAGAACTAGAATTTCTCAGCTTTTATAGAATCACGATTGTCTCGTCTGTGTGATATAGTTACTGTTTTGGAAATTTGACTTCATATTTGTAATTTACAAGAAAAATGGCACACTTTAGGCACAAAGATTGTTGAAAATGCTGTTGTAGGACTCAAGATAATCAAAACCCTAGTTTCTTTCCTTTCTTCTTCACTAGCTTCTCATAAAACAACTATGGCAATTCTTATTCTTAGATTCCATTAACTAGAAGGGGTTGTGGTCTTTGCATACTTCTCGGATTGACAATTTAAAGATGTGTAGTTAATCTTTTGTGCTATAATGATTGTAGAGGACAACTCCAGAGGTTAACAACAAACATTTTTTGGTGCCGTTGCCGAGGAACAAAGCAGAAGCTTCATTGAAGTTTTTGACCTTGCTGGATCTTCCATTGTTGATGGTATTTAAACACATTGGAAAGGTATTACTCTATAATCAAGTAATAAAATTTGAGAAGGTAGGTTTTTTACGCTTGTCTTTTGGGAAAGGAAAGCATGAAGTAACCTTTTGAGACAAAGAAGTATGTAAATTTATGCAAATTGATCGTTGCTCATATTTTTTAATGCTGAAAGGAAAAGTGAAATGTGATTATCTTTGCATATGTAGATTTCTTTGTGACAAAGTACCAACAAACTTTGTTGATCTTGGAAAAGATGACATAGTTGCAATGAGGAAAGTAATGTAAAGTAGCTATGTGCAAATTGATTGTTCCATTTGCTTGTCCTAAGTGAATTGATTGACTTGTGGAAAGATTGTTTGATCACTTGAAGAAAAGGTGTTGAGTTTATCTTTGCATAAATTGACAATTGTACTTGTTAACACATATTTTCTTGAAAAGCTCCATTTCCATTGTGAGATTGCAAGCATAGTAAGTACAACCAATCATAAGTCAAAAGATCAATGGATCTTGAAAAAAGAAAACCCTAAGTGAAGTGTTTTCCTTGATTTAGGGACAAAATTACTAAAAAAATCCATAAAATTTAGTAAAACTACAAACAAATTTATTTTCCTTAATGAAGTTTTGTATGAGGTGTGTGTTGAATAGTGGAAGAGAATAAGTTGAAGAAAAATTCAGAAAATCAAAATATATAAAGTAAAAGTAAATAATTGTTGTTTCTTTTTTTAGTTCTAATCTCTTGTGAATAGTTGAGTGGCAAATAATTGTAGGTGACAATTGATTTGGAGTTGTTGAAGAACATTGGAGAAGATCAGGTGGGAAAAAAAAGTCAAAAATTGCAAAATCAAGGAATTTCAAAAAAAACACGATTCTCATCTCATAATTGTGATTTTCAGTAAGATAATGAATTTGATTCAATTGCACTGTTGGGCATCAAGGTAAGTCAATTTAGATTTCATAAGTTCCAAAATTGAAGTAAATCAAAATTGAAGTAAATCAAAATTTCAGTAAATTGAGCACCAAATTATCAGATTTAGGGATTGGACAAAATCACGATTTTCATTAGTAAGAGGAAGCATGAAAATTTTGTTTGAAGGGACAAGATCTTATAAACAAAATCACAAATTTGAATAGGAACAAGACTTATTAAATTGGGAACTCAAATTTGTTAAAAGTCACTCACAATCACAATTGTCTGAAGCCTATAAAAGCACAAAATTCATTCCAAACAAGTCATTTGAGTGAGAGAGTGAGTGAGGAGAGCAACAGCAAAATCCCGATTTCCTTTAGAACTCAGAATTTTTAGGAACTCTGAATCAAACAACAAGGTAACTATCTTTACATTGATCTTCTACATTAATCTAAGTTGAAAATATTTTGTTAGAAGAAGAAAATAAAAAAAACCACTAAAAATACAAAGTCATGATTTTTACATTTTTTGGACTTTTTGCATTATATGTTGTTAATTTCTTTTGAGTTCTTTATTGCATGTTAATTTTTTGGTTAGGCGCTTCTAATGGTGTGAGTAGAAAATAAAAAATCAAAATCCAAAAAAATTGTATGATCTTGCACAGAATCGCGATTTTGTGCAAAAATTCAAAATCGTGATCTCTAGAACACGATTTTCATCAGAAAATCGTGTTTTTATATGATTTTGAGCAATCACAATTGTTTGGGATTCACAAAATCGTGAAAAAACACGATTCTCACTCAGAATCGTGAAAACCACGGTTCTCACTCAGAATCGTGAAAACCACGATTCTCACTCAGAATCGTGAAAACCACAAATCTCACTCAAAATCCTGAAAACCACGATTCTCACTCAGAATCCTGAAAACCACGATTCTCACTCAAAATCATGAAAACCACGATTCTAACTCAGAATCGTGAAAAACAGGATTCTCACTCAGAATCGTGAAAAACACGATTCTCACTCGGAATCGTGAAAAACACGATTCTCACTCAAGATCGTGGAAAACATGATTTTTAGTTTATTAAACTAAAATCTTCATATTCTGCTCAAACCAAATACAAATTTCATTTTTTGAAGAAACAAATACAAATGAGTGGATGATTCTGAGATCTGGTAATAAGCTTCCTATACCTTATACACAAGATCTAATAGGGAAGGAGATACAATCAAGTGAACCACACGATTCTCACTCAGAATCGTGAAAAACACGATTCTCACTCAAGATCGTGGAAAACACGATTTTTAGTTTATTAAACTAAAATCTTCATATTCTGCTCAAACCAAATACAAATTTCAATTTTTGAAGAAACAAATACAAATGAGTGGATGATTATGAGATTTGGTAATAAGCTTCCTATACCTTATACACAAGAGCTAATAGGGAAGGAGATACAATCAAGTGAACCACAAGAAAGGGAATTGGGGCAGACAATTAACATGGAAAATTTAAATGAGACAATTGAAACTCAAGATACTAGTGACTTTAGAAATATCCTCAAATACATGTATACAAATAGGTTTGGAGCCTATGTGTATCAAGATGACATGCATAAGTTTCTCATTAGGTTGAGAAACTTAGAAATTCATTTGAATTTAATGCCAGTAGCACAATTTAGGGATGGTAGATATGAGGATAGACAAGGATGTGTATACATATTTGCACAAGATCCTGAAAATTTTAATGACTTAGGTCAATGTGCAGACAAGAGACCTTGGGATCAAGACCCGGGTCAAACAGACTTACCTAGACAAAATGAAAATCATACTCCTACTAAACCACAAACAGGGAGGAGATTACACACTTCTCCAAATCCTTTTTGAAAGGGAAGCAGTGGGAATACCTGATTTTCCCATTAGAAGGAGACAACAGTGGCAAAACCATGGAAGAATGCTTAGGCCTTATCAAGTAGCTAAATGCATGAAGAATCAATATGAAGGGTATTCAGATCCTCATGCTCATGCTGCAGAATTCACACAATTGATTAGGGCAGAAGAAGTAAAGGATTACAAAGTACAATTTGAAGCATTTGGTCTAACCCTAACTGGACCTGCATTATCTTAGTTCATTCCATTGAGAAAGGAAATGTACCCAGAGATGGGATCATTCCTTGAAGCCTTTATAGGAGAATTCTCCAAAATTGGAATCAAACATATCAAAGGCTATCGCGTCGAAAGAATATTTGTTGCAGAGTTCTTTTTCTTATGCTCACTTATTGTATTTTTAAAAAAATATTTTTCATGGTTCATTTACTAGTCTAAAAGCTTTGAGCTTTTCACATGTAAAAGTAGAAAGATAGAGGCCAAATCCCAAGAATTTGTGGTGGCTGATTTGCATTCAATTAAGCAATCAATCACCTAAAAGTAGATCAAATTAGATCTTCACTTTTCCTAGATTGTAGGAAAGTGAATTGATTCCCTCCAACAACCATTCCACTTGTAGAAGTTGTGGAGCACTTCTAGAGTATATATAAAGACTTGAAATCAATTGTACAATACATGGAAGCAATATACATACACTTGTGACCATCATTGTCTTGCTCCTTCAATTTTCTGCATCATCTTCTTCACCAACAGTAATCTTGCAGAGGCTGGTGCTCTCTGTCTAGAGCTCCAAATTTAATGACAGATAGCTCATTGGAAAGATATTAGTGTCTAGTTTATGTCTGTAAATTTTATAGCATGTAGTGCAATAGATTGGGAGAAATATTAGTTTTTCTGTCTCAGGGTCAATCTTTGCATATTCCTAAAAAATAGGAGGTACCACCGTTGAGTGCTTGATTCATTCCTATAGCATATTTTGCTTATTCCTTATACTTCTATGCATTCTATACACTCAACCCTATGTGTATTACTCCCATAAAAAGATTTTTTCTAATTGTAATCACACTCGTCGCTATGGGCATTTGAAGTTCATTGTCTCTTCCATAGATAGTAAGTTTTTTGAGCTAGTCGATGCGCGAACCTATCTGTTTTGTATCGACTCTTTTTCCTTGATGCTCCAAAGTACATAGTGCATTTATTTGCACTTATCGCATGCCAATAAGGTCTATTTGAGTCTCCATAAGCTCAAGGGCTGGTCATGTGTTGGTTAGCTGGACCAAACTTCGTCGCTTCGAAACACACTTTTCTACCTCCTACAAGCTTCTCCAAGTTCTTTCATTTGACGCACTAGCCTCTTACTTCTTTTCCTTATCTATCTCTAGGGTCTTTTGTAGGGCCTGTTCTCTATTGACTACCTGAACAGGGGTGATATTATTCACACTTCTATTTGTTGGTGCAGACCAATCACCAATTGAAGATTTGAAGAACAAAGGATGGAGATGAGATCAAGTTTTGAAGCAAAGAAGATGGATACATTCACAGAGTGAAAGACATGTACACATATGTACATTAGTTAAGACATAGGTTACTTATACTTATGCTTTGATATAAGTCTGTACATAATTGCCTATAAATACTTTTGAAAATGTCGGGGCAAAGAGAGAAGACAAGGAGAGACAATAGGAGATCATGAGAATAGTGTATTGAGAAGTAGAAAATGTCATTATACATGTGTGAAGTGAGTTGAACTCTCCATCCTCACTCAGTTGTAAATTTCTGAGAAATAGAAGGAAAAATTGCGCCCGATGTTTCTGTGTTTTCTCCCTGTGTGATAGATCTTTTGTGAATTCCTTTTGGAGATATCTAAGTCCATAGTTAATCAATCTATGGCTAGAGTTTGAGAGTCTAATTGTGATCAGGCTAAGAGAATTGTGTGTAGGAACATTTGCATGTGAGAAAGTACTCACTGGTTCCTGAAACAGGCGCAAACTTCGATCTTAATGATTTGATCATTTCTCACTCCACAGTGTAGAGTTTTGTGCAAGTAAGCACTTAATCTTTAAGTTGGAAGGTAAGCTACTTGTGGCTAAAAGCATTTGCTTAAACGGGTTCTATACTGAGAGAATTAAAGTTAAGAAGTTAGGGGTGTCCAAATCGACTTCTCAGAAGTGCAGATTTAGACATAGCTGACTTGGTAAGTAGATTTCTCAAGATCTACTGAACCTTTTGAAGTAATTCGACTTGGAGAAGGTGCGCAATCTTTAGGCGACACCTTGTGCAAAGTTTCATAAAAAACTTTACACATTTACTCAGTCAATGAGCAAGATCTATGCAGCAGACTTTCTGAGGAAATTCCTTCTTCACAGTTTTAGTCAAGAAATTGATATTTGGTCATTGATAGCTTAAATTGGTGAAGGTTTTGACTTACTCTTGATATAGAGGTGTTCTAAATTCAAGAGTAGGTTGTTCTTTTGGAGATTAACACTCTCCATCACTATTCGGTTGTACTACTAAGACAATAACATTGATTGGGATATAAGGTAAGTGCTAAATAGAAAAAAAGATGTTTAACAACTACCTATAGAAACTAGCCAACCCAAGAAAAAGACATACATCATTGAATGATTGAGGTATAGTCCATTCTTCTATGAGTTTAATATTTTTTGGATCTACATGGACTCCTTCACTAGAAATAATATGTTCTAGGTATTCTATTTTACTTTGGAAAAAAGTATCCAAAATGTGTTCTTTTGTAGGGGAAGAAAAGACTCCTTAACTTTCACTTGAAAGGCCTTCCATATTGTTGGATGATCTTCACTATGCAATAAACCATTAGAGTGAAGTTGAGCCTTTCCTACTAAATAGTTACTAGCAAACTTCACTTTATCACTTTCCGGGCAGGATTCATCAGAATAAAAACCATCAAATTGGGATAACCATGATAAAACAAGCGGTCCATCTTTTTGGCCACCAAACTATAAAAATTGAAAGTTCTTGATGCCAATCTTGGAATGCATGCCATCAACTTGAGCTAAAACAATAGCCTTAACCACCCTTGTGACAATAGCCTTAACCATTCTTGCAACATTGTTCTCTTCAAAATGCATCTTTCGAAGTATTTTGTGACATTGTCGGATCTCATTTTGGGTTGCCTCAAATTTCATGCCAGAGAAGCTCCAACTGTTGTTCAAGCAGTAGCTCAGGTAGAGCTGATTCACCAAAGTCCTCCATGGTATTCGTAGGGTCCATGGGTATGTAGGACGAGCCTTGCTAGAGATGTGAAAAGAATTTTGAGATTTCATGAATTCAAATGGAAAAGGGAAGGGTGGTTCTTGGGAATTGAAAAAGTAAGAGAGATGCAAGTTATGTTACATATAAGTAAAAAGGATTAGAGTGATAACCCAAGTGAATAATGTAGTTGTAAAACACTCAACTTGTGAAAGTGAGGTTGTGGGTCCAAATCCTCCCTCTTTGGTAAATAAAAGATTGCTTATTTCCACTCCTTAATTAAAAATTTGTTTGTGTATAGTCAACAATCGGCACGGGAGCCATGGGTGCTAAGGAATCCAAAGATGCCAAAGTTATGCCAAAGTTTTATGCCTTATTCAATGCATTGCAGTAAGCCACAGGAGTAAACATAGGTATAAATGTAGGAGTAAATCGTAGGAGTGTTGATGTTGTAGCATCACAACTCATATTTTTCAAACTAAGGAGCATCTCACGAGAACCAAATGTTGTAGAGAAGCATTTAACAGATGCAATGGTGCTTCGTTAGCATGAGATTAACAACAAGCTACTCATGAAATAAGATGGAAGCATTGTTAACAACACACACAAGCTTAATCATGTTGGTAATCAACAAACTAACATGCCACAAGCATGAAGAAAGAAAGGAGCAAGCACACAAGCACATCATGAAGACAACAAGATCGCTCCAAGCATTCCAAAAACTAGCATGATCTCATTATCTCCAAGAATGCTCTCCCCAAAATGAGATGTAATGACCTCTTTATATACAAAATAGGACAAATCCATGCTATGTGGGATTTCTCACCTAAAAGAAGAATGACTCTCACTTATTTACTAGTGTGGAACTCACACACACCTATATGAGAGTGCTTATTAAACTAATCAAAAAGTAGAAAAAGGTACAAATGGTGATGAATAAAAGTAGGATCCAAGAAGTACACTTGAGTTGTCAATACTCCCCCCCTTTGACTGTGTCATCTTGAACAAAGCTTTTGCAAGTTTGGAGCTTTTGTGGAAGAGTGTGTAATATTCCTTTTTGGGCGGCTGATCTTGTGTCGTTTGGAGTGCGTCACTTTGTGGCTTTACTTTCTTTTGCTTTTTGCATGTTTTGTGGAGTCAGTTACCTTTTATCTTTGTTCTTTTGCCTTCGATGAAGAATGTGCTAGAATGCTTTTTTTAAAATTATTTTTATTAATGATGAAATATGGATGATGTGAATGTAATAATAGAATGTAGATGATAGATATATCTTGATGAAATTTATACATCTTTCTTAGTCCATGTGCATGAGTGGGGACTAAGGGAGCATGGGTGATAAACAAAAAAGTGCCTATGCATGGTCTTATGATCAGATCCTATCATATGCATACTCAAAAAATGCATACAAAAAACAATGGTAAAACACAGAATAGAACTTGAGCAAAGTGCTCAAGGGTGGGGCAATGATTAGGCTTTCTCCAATTTTCCAACTCTAAGAATCTTCTCCTTTACATCAAACATTGCAATGGATGATACCTTTGTCCACCAACCTAAAAAAGGAAAAAGGAAAAGAAATATTTTACAATGTATGTACATGTGTTGTCTATGTGCCTGGGTTACACTTAAGGTGTTGAATGCTTGGCCTTTGGATGAGGCCCTAGTCACATGCATACTTTATGTGCATCTTGAACATATGTTGTGCATTGGGCAACATTGGGTTTGCCACTCATGGATGCTGCATGAAGAGGTTTTAGGCCGCCAGTATGTTTTTGCTTTGCTTGTTTGAGCCTTGAAGTTCTTCCTAGGATCTCTTTTGGGTTTTGGCTTGATTACTTTAGATCCTTTGGTTATAAGCAGTCTTTCTTTACTATAAGGCATAATGGGTCTAGACCATGATTTATAGTTTTTTTTGTGAAGTGATTGGTTTTGTAAAAGGGGTTTCTTTGGCACCCATATCATAGTGTGATTTTGTTGGGCTGTAAGTAATTGATTGGCCACCCAAATTATTCAACAAAGTTCACCCAAATTTCTTTGTTTTCCCTATAAATTTCCAAGTTCACTTTTTCCTCCACCTTTGTGTTCTTCTTTTCCCCTTTTGTTCTTTCTTTAGCTTTCTTTTTTCCCATCTTAGATGAAGCAATTTTTTTAAGTTTTTAAAATGTTTTTAGAGTTTGTTTTGGTTTTGTAATTTTTGAACATTTTTGAGTCACCTTGGAGAGGTTAATTATGAGATTATGTTTTATGCTTCAACTTCAAGTGAGATGAGTGCTAATCATGCTCACAAAACCAAGGCACTTAACCATGTTTACACAATTTCAAAGCTTAACTTGCATCCTCAATTCCGAATGTGCATTAGAGTCCTAAAAATTGGTGATTTATTTGAAGAAAACAATCTTCAATTTCTTATCCTAATTAATTGCAAATCAGCATCAAATGTATTTTCAAGAATAGCTACAACAATCATATTTGTTGACATACAATGTCCTAAAAAAGAGCCTTAATCCATCCTTGTTATTTAACATGAATCCAAACAATAATTTAAACAAAACTCAAAATTTATGCTCTTTTCATCCATGTAATAAGCACTAACTCTAGTATCACTTTAAAGAAAGCATATAACAGAGCCCCTTAAACACATCATACCTTTGCCCCTCTCCTACTTAAAGAGGTTTCATGATAGCACGGTTGGAACCTAAATGAAATTGAATCATTAGATCTTAATAATTGGCAATCATGATGAGGCAATCAAAGAAGGCTCCAAAAATTCATATAAAGGGCAATGAGAGACATGATCTAACCCTTATCCTAAACACCATGCTCAAGATTATTTTCACTCAATCTTCAACACATACATTAAAAAGAACTAATGTGAGTAAGGCTTTTAATGTTCTAAGCATTCTCTCAATTACGGGATGACCTGCAATATGATAGATCCATGAGTGAAGTCTCTTTAACATTCTCACACCACCCTTACTCTTCTACAATCCAACCATGTTGAAAATCGAAATGTTTTGTGCATGATTTTGAAGGAGTCAAATAAATGTCCATGGTTGATGCAAAAAAAGAAAAAAATGCTTTTAATGCTAGACTCACGAATGCCAATGTACCCCTCAAATTTTGAGATCAATTGAAACTTCCTCAAAATAGTTTATTGAGGAAGGTAGAGATAGGTGCGGAAGCTACTTCTCTTTGAAGAACCAAGCATTTCCTTGCTTAGTGTTTCTATCTCATCGTCTACAACATCACCCTCAAGCAAGGTTAATTTCATGCCATGAATCATCATGTAAGTGAGGTAAGAGAACGGTCCTTGACAACGGCACCAAAAGTTGTTGATGTTGTAGCATCACAACTCATATTTGTCATACCAAAGGAGCATCTCACGAGACCCAAATGTCGCAATAGAAGCATTTAGCAAATGCAATGGTGCTTTGTTAGCACAAGATTGACAATAGGCTACTCATGAAATAAGATGAAAGAATTTTTAAAGATGCACACAAGCTTAATCACATGCATAATCATGTCGCTAATCAACAAATTAACATGTCACAAGCATGAGGCAAGAAAGGAGCAAGTTCACAAGCACATCATGACGACAACAAGAGGTCTTTACGCATTCCACAAACCATCATGATCTCATTATCTCCAAGAATGCTTTCCCCAAAATGAGAGGTAGTGACCTCTTTATATACAAAATGGGCAAAATCCATGCTATATGGGATTTCTCAACTAAAAGAAGAATGAATCTCACTTATTGACTAGTGTGGCACTCTCACACACCTATACAAGAGTGCTTATTAAACTAATTAAAAAATAGAAAAAGGTACAAATGCTGATGAATAAAAGTAGGATCCAAGAAGTACACTTGAGTTGTCAATAAGGAGTAAACTATAGGAGTAAATTGTAGGTTCAAGTTCAGGTTCAAGAATTAGAACTAAAAATAGAAACTAGAAATTGAAACAAGAAATACAATAGGAAACGAAACCCAAAAATGAAAACTGAAACTGAAATAGAGATGGAGATAGAGATGAGAGTCGAAATCAGAATCGGAAGCTAAATCAGAGACAGAGATTGAACGCAAAAACGAACAGCATTGGACCCCTCTTGTAGTGACACACGCAAGCTCTGATACCATTTTTGCGTTGGATCTTACATACACATGTACACAGAGGATAAAAAATTTGAAACACGTAAAATAGAGATGGCACTAGATGAGATAGTACACAAGATTAGGTGCAATCTCCCCCCATGTACTCTATACAATGGGTCTACAAAGTGCATGTATTTATTGGATTTTTATTACATTGAAATTAGAGATTACAATGAGGGCGTCCCTTCAAAACGCATTGTGAAAGTAAAAAGTTGCTCTCTTGTGTGGAGAGCCTTTGCTTTTATTTAGAAAATTGCAATCTATAAAAATCCTTATCCTAATCACTATTTTTACTACTTTTCTAGAAAGAAATCTCTACACGGGTCTTTATTGACAGATTATATATAAAATATAATTCATCTTATTCATGTACAAGCACATTCAAAATGCCCACGCCCATTCATGTCCTCATGAGCCTTGAGCTACTATATCAAAACACCAAAACACATTAATAACTCAATAAATTAAACTCCAAAAAATCAATTTTCGATAAGTGATAACAATACGATTGTTGTGGCCTATAGTATGGTTGCGCTTGGTACTGATTTTGATATCTACCCAGCTGTCCATAGGGCTACTCGTAGTTTTGTCTAACTATCTGTTTACTATAGGGACAATCTTGTGTGGTATGATTCGTGTATTTTCTCTCAATGGTGTAGTACTTGGCATTTAGGTTTCTTGAATTCTGAGCCATTAAGGGGCAAAAATTGGCCATGTGATCTCCTCCACAAGTATAGCATCACTTTAGTGAAACCATTTTAGGGGTTTGTCTACTAGGAACCCCTAATTTTTGAGCCACTTGTTCTACTAACTCATCTATTAAGGTTCAGGATTTGGAGGTGAATCTCGTAGAACAATCAAAATCCTTATGGAGCTTAGAAAGTTCTAACTCATCACCCAAATTATCCTCAATATTGATGCACATTCTTACACATTGCTTTATGGTTCCTGACTCCTTAAGATAAGACATATGATCATAGCTTTGCACTCAATAGGCTATCTAAGAATAGGGAAACTTTCATAGCCTAGGTAGGTATCTCTAGGGTTGAAAATCTTTCAATGTATTGTCTAAACCTATATCTTGCTAATCTCAGAGTTTCTTGTAGGGTCTACTTAAAGCTATGGATCAATGAAGATATATTATGTCTGATCCCACTCTTGAAAATTTTGTGATGAATGCCTCTCGCAACTGGTTAATATCTCAAAATTGACCTTGATGCAAGGTTTGAAACCTTGTTAAGGTTGTATTAAGCTTAATCCAAAAGCATTGTATTAAGTGAACAAATCCTCAACTTGTTCCTCTCTTAATACTTGCTTGAGTTTAGCCACATGATTTTATGGGTCTCCTATGCCATCAAATTGATTATTCATCGATTTCATTAACTGAGTGGGTCTCAAGATCCTAGGATGTTCTCTTGTTCTAGGTAGAGGGAATTCATCCATGCCTCTTTGGTGCCTATGTCCTCTAGGTCTTTCTTGTTCAGCTCTGTCAATGTCTAGTCTTGATCTTTCTCTTCTTATCGTATGCGTAGAGCTCACTTCTAGTCTCTCTTTGGATTTATCTTTGTGCACTCTTAGGAAGTGAGAAGATCCAACTCCATGTTAGCTATGTGGTATGTTGACTATGTTTTGTTATTACAAAAATCCTTTTGGAAGTATTATGCAAGTAGATAAACTTCCCTACAACATTAGGATCCTTGAATCCATATATCATTACCCCCTCCACTTCACTAAGCTTGTCTGGCTTGAGCCTCCAAAATGCTTCATTCGTCTCTCTATTCATGAAGATTTATATGCCTTTATTGTCTTGGGGAATCCATTCTAGCATGATTATTCTCAACAAAACTGACTTACCTGTAGGTGGTCTAGCCTCTTTTCTTAGGTTTTCCTGATCCAAGTCTCCCAAATCTATCTCAAGGATGATGTCTCAGAATTCATTTGTCCTATCTGATAAACTAGTTACCACATACATGGTTCCTTGCTTATCTATATAGGATCTCTCTTCAAACTTGTCCACATGGTGATCAATTCCAAAGGGTTGACCTGGGTTTCTAAGTTGGAAAACTGATTGTCTCAAACCATCCTCATAGATGTAAGCACCTAAGTGGTTGGTTTGAATATATTCTAACAAAGTCTTGTAGGAACCTTCTAGGGTTTGTAAGTATGTTAGCCATGAACTTCCTGTAGGTCTCTCCATGCTAAAAGACATTTCTGAATCACTTGTCTCTGAGCTCAATATGTAAGGATATTCACTCAATTGTTGAGCCCATGACCTAGCAAGTATGGTTGACACTAGCTTCAGAGGATCTGATGCTTTGTCTATTTGCTCTTCCTAGGTGTCTACCTGACCTAAGGCTCACATGACCCAATTACTTACCAACTATAAGAGTACAACCACATTGCACTGTTCTTTTGTATCAATTATCTATCTCTTTTAAGGTCTTTTCCATGTAAAATATTGTCTATATAGTCACATCGTCGAGACTACTTAAGTTATGGAATATTTTGATGTTTGACCAATCAATTATGTTCTTTTACTTTATGGTTTTCCACAATTCTACTCTAACTACTCTTGGACTTGAGAAAATTAGGGTTTCTTGAACTTAAATTGTGCATATAGCCCTAATTAATCAATGCACCTAAGTGCACTTAGCATATGCTAAAAATTGAAAGAGGGGTTTGAGAGATTTTCCAACCTCGAGTCACATGCACATGAAGTAGTTTGAATTCTCAAGATGCTTGCTCGCAAGCTGCCTCTACACTGGTACTTTGCTTTCCACACAAATAGCTCCAAAATCTTGTAAAATTTTGAAAAATTAGGCTCTATTTGACCAAAATTGGACAAATAAAATAAATTGTTGAAAATCCTATCTATTGCGATTGACTATGTCTATTGTGATAGATAGTGTCATTCATGGATGGCCACCTATTGTGATAGACATGCCTTCACGATACATGCATCTATCATGACAGATGCTATCTTTCATCGATCATTTGTCATGATTTCTATCTATCATGATAGATGATTCTATCGTGATAGATGAGTCTATCGTGATAGATGGCCTCTATTGTGGTGTCTTTTCTATCACGATAGATGATGTGTCTATTGTGATAGATGGTGTCCTTCATCTATCATTTATCATGCGATTTGGTTTGTCGTGATAGATATGTCTATCACAATAGATGGTCTGTATCATGATAGATGGTCTTTATCATGGGGGTCTTTCTATCACAATAGTCCTATCTATCATGGTAGATGGGTCTATCACGCTAGACAGGGTCTATCATACCTTTTTGTTTGTCATGATAGACAATGTCTATTGTGATAGATGAAAAAAACGGAATTTTTTTACTATGATTTTTGTTTTGAATGCTCATGAGGTGTTGTCTATCATGCCTATGATGTAGATGCATAATAGCAAACTTTTCTATCTATCACAATAGACAGATGTCATCACCTTGAGTTATGTGCAAGGTTCTATCTTACCTATTGATGTTGTTGAATCTATCGATGGCATCAGTCTTTGTAGAAAATGCTCAGAAAAACACAAAAACAATAATCATACATGCTTTTTCTCACGTTCTCTCAAAATTGAATGAGGCAAATGAAGAGGGAGATGGGGATATGACCAAAAAGCTGAAATTTTGAAGATTAAGGAGATGCAAGGAGGTGGAGAGCAGAGATGGTGGAGATGGTGATGGTGATGAAGAAAAGCAAGAGAAATAGAAAATTTACCTACTTACCTACGATTCCAATGTCAAGACTCTACGTCTTATCGTCATACACTCCTCTTGCAATCATGCTCCCTAACAACGGTGCCAAATTTGGTGTCACTCTAGCACAATGTAAATACCATCATGGTGAAGATCTACCTCATAAATGTCAATCTTTGGAGACATGAGGATGGTATGAAGACCATGAGCAAGAGGAATGCATGTGTGTGAGTGAGAAGCACACTTACATGCACACACATACACACACATACACCACACACAAGGTAGAACAAAGAGTAGAACAATGGAGTCTTTGATTTAAGAGCTCTTAGTACAAAGTGTCTTAAAAAATATCCTCCCAAAAGTGACCACTCTAGCTCCTTTTATAGTTTCTGAGTAGTTTTGGACTAGTTTAGACCTAGTATCTGGCATAGTTAAAGATTAGGTTCCTAAGCTATTTTGAAGGCTCAAAAAAGCTCTTAGAATTATGAAAATTGATACATGGGCTCTTCTAACATTCCTCAAGCTTGAATACTTCTTATTTTTTAGAAAATCTAGTCAAAACTATCAAAAATGGGTATTTACAATGAAATGAAGTGATGAAACTCACTTTTTGTTGAATGATTGATTTGAAAAAATGACTAGGCCTATTCCTTGCCAGATCCTTGCCTCCTAAATTGTATGTAGTTGCTAACAGTAGCTCTAGGATTGGAAATCTTTCAATGTATTGTCTAAACCTACATCTTGCATCTTGCTAACCTAATAGTTTCTTGTGGTGTCTACTTAAAGCTATGAGTTTAAGATTGAGGTATTGTGTCTAATTCCTCTCTTGGAGAACTTTATAATTAATGCATCTAGCAACTTGTTAATATCTCTAAATTGACTTTGATGTAGGGGTTGAAACCATTTTAAGTTTGAATTCTTCAAGGTCAATCCAAAAGCATTGTATTGCATGAACAAATCCTCAACCTGCTTAGATCTTGACACTTGCTTGAATTCCACCACATGATCACATGGGTCTCCTATGCCATCAAAGTAATTCTTAATGGATTTCACTAATTGAGTGGGTCTCAAAATTCTACGATGTTATCTTCATCTGGGTAGGGGAAATTCAACCATACCTCCTTGATTCCTAGGCACTCTAGGTCTCTCTTGTTCTACTTTGTCAGTGTCTAGTTTAGTCCTCTCTCTTCTTTTCGTGTGCACAAAGCTCACTTATGTTTGCTCTTTGATTTTCTCTTTGTGTGCACCTAGGACTTGAGAAGATCCAACCCCATACTGACTATGAGGATCAGTAGACTTATGCAAGTGAAAAATTGGTTCACCCTTCCAAGTATAAGCATGTGTACTATGCTCCATGATTGCATACTTCCTTTCTAAAGTGTTACCCAAGTACATGACTTTTCTTGGGACATTAGTGTCCTTGAATTCATAGATTATTACTCCATCTACTTCACTAGGCTTGTCAAGCTTGAGCCTCCAAAATGCTTCAATTGTTTCTCTATTCATGAAGATTTCTATACTTTTATTTTCTTGGAGAATCCATTCTAGTGTTATGATTCTAGACACGATTGAATTTCCTTTAGAAGTTCTAGGCTCCCTTTCTTGGTTCTCATGTCACCTATTTCTGACTCATGGATAACTTATCTAAACTCATCTATCCCATTTGGTAAGTTGGTTACCACATATATTGTTCCTTGCTTATCAATATAGGATCCATCTTGGAATTTGACCATAGGGTAAGGGGTACTCGATTCTTAAGTTCAATCACCAATCATCTCAAATCATTTTCATAGATGGAAGAACTAAGTGGTTGGTTCAGATATATTCCAAATGAGTTCTATAGGGACATCTAGAGTCTCTAGGTATCCTAATCTTGAACTACTTACTGATCTATCCATGCTAAAAGACATTTCAAAGTCATTGGTGTCAAAGCCCAAGACATGTGGATAGTCACTCAATTGTTGAGTCCATGTTGCTCTAGCACAATGGTAAGTACCACGTTAAGAAGCTTCACCTCCTTAATTGTCAATCCGCGGAAGAGATAGGAGTGATATGAAGATCGTGAATGTGAGATGATGTGAGAGTGAAGGTGAGAAGCACCAAGATGCACACACACATACACACACACACACACAATGAAGAGACAAGCAAGACACAATGGAAGGTGGGAAATTAGCTCTATTACTCAAGAACACTATTACAAGCTCAAAAGAACTCTAAGCTCACACTAACCATCCTCAAAAATGAGCTCTCTAGCTCTTTTTATAGTTTCTAGACTAGTTTTGACCGGTTTCACATCTAGTGACCGGCATAGTTAAAAATTAGGTCCTAGATGCTATTTGGAAGGGTAAACGGTGTCTAAAAATAACGAAAATTGATACGCTTGTTCTACCTAAGCTCCTCAAGCTCGAGGACTCCTCGGCTTGCACAAAATGGAGCTATGGATTACAAAATGGGGTTTTCTATGTTACATATGTTACAATAGTGATAAAACTCACTGTTGGAGGTTTTTGAAAAGTATTTTTAGAACATGATTCTTTGAAAAAAGATTCCACTGGCTCACTGCTCCGTCGTTACATGCTTCCGTGTCGTCTGTGCCTCTGGCTGCTTCCAACACCCCCCTCCCTCTCGCTTCTGTCGTCCCTGACAGAACCTTGTTGTGAGGTCTGCCGGATATAGTTCTGTAGGAGGTCTTGAGCGAGGGTGTGCTCGGAGATACGAATGCCTCGGGCGAGATCTGCCTCGAGTTTCTCCCAGTCGATTGGTTGCGGTTCTTCTGGTGGCGGGAGCTGATAGTGTGTGGAATAGACCATTCGTTCACAGGCAAATAATTGTAATAAATGTGTAGGCCTGCTTATGAATACCTCTGAATGGTATTCCCAGAAGCCGGTTGTGAACATCTCTTCGAACGTCTGCTTGTGGCACGCCGGTAGGTACTTTATTCTGCAGTGCCAGGCATAACACACCCGTAGCAATGGCGTTGTACTCATATCATATACCAGGTTGAAATTGCCATGCTCAAAGCCCGGGGTGTTGACATGGGGTGCCTTGACGCGTCGGAAGACTTTAAAAATCATTTGCATCATGTCAAAGATTTTGACAGTCATATGCGCCGCTATATCATCCATATGCTTTAATCTAGGGAGCCAGTGGTGAATTGTAGCCATCATGTAGCCAACAGTTGGTAACTCAATGGGTGGCTTAAAATAGGGGTAATTCAACCAGTCTTGGCACTGCTTATTGTTTTGTACCTTAATAGCAAAGGCAGTCCAGGAGCGGCGTCGTGGTACTGGTCCCCAACACGGGTTATACTTCAAATGCAAAGGTGCCTTTACCCACGTACTCATCATCTCTGGATACTGCTGTAGTAAATCTTTTCGCCACTCTGGTTGATAGATTCTTCCTTGCTGTGCATCTAGTGGTAGATCATCCGCCTCGAATTGAGTTGCATGCGATGGTTTCTTACCTGTCTCTTTCTCAATGGCTAACTGGTATTCGGCCATTAACATGAAATACGGTTTATACTGTAGCTCATGCCCAGATATGTATCGTCGCGGGGCCAAATGAGCAAAGAATGGAGACTGTAATATTCTTTCTTCTATCATCGCCATGGCATGTAATTGTGCCTCTACTCTCGCTGAGTGCGTTGTTCCAAGTTCCTCAATAGTCTTCATCCACGCCGGGGTCAGAAGTTTGTACGTCATCTGGCCTTCGGCCGTGACGCGTCCGCCTGGGATGGGTTGTGGCTCGTACGCTTCTTCAAACGTTTCCTCCACCGGAATGGTGACCGTTTCTTCCTCAGCTGGAAGCTTAGGTGGGGAATCTGGTCTTGGTGGTGCTTCATATACTGCGATCCTTGATTCAAGGTGTGATACCTGGGCCCGTAATGAGTTGAGTTCCTCTAGGAGGTCAGGAGAGGGGTCCACAGGTGCTGGTATGTCTTGGTGTGCCGGTTCTCGTAACTGGAGTAATTTGTGATCTTCTTTGAGTTTCTGTAACTCCTCGTTCATGCGGTCGTATTCATCTAGTAATCTTACATGATCGTCTAGCAGCATCCGCATCGAGTCTGAAGGAATGGCTTTGAACCTGCTAGGACTGAGTGGTTGGTCTGGGTGGTCAAGCGTTGCTTCTAAGTTTTCTCGGTTCTGATCCTGTAAGCGCTGGTTTTCTTCCTTGGCGGCTGCTAGGTGTCTTCGTAGTAAGCCCATGTTTCGTGTTAGCGTTGCATTGCGGACTGTCTGGGCTCTTAATAAGTTATCCAGGTCAGCAGTTGCTTCCTTGGTCTTTTCTTCGCTTTCTAGTTCCAATTTGTGATAAGCCTCGCGTAGTTCCTGGTATCGGGTGTTCAGAGAGGCATTCTCAATAGACAATAAATTAAGCTGCGACTGTAAGTCATTGGTTGTCCTCTGCAACTGCTGATAATTATCACCAAGAGATGTGAACTCATCTCTTACTTGCGTCATACACATGAACATCTGTCGGAATGCATTATCTACAGTGGGTGATAGTATTAATGGGGTGCTAAATGAAGATGCAGTTGGTGTAGATGCAACGGGAATGGGGAATGGGGGTGGGAAGGTGGATGATGTAGTGATTGTTGAAAATTGTGATGTGCCTAAAAATGTTTGTGCCGTGAGTGAAGTGAGTGATGGTGCAGTGGGTGGTGAGATGTCCATGTCAGTGGACGTGTCTAGTGCGGTGACCGTGAATATGGGTGTGATCGTGGGTACTCGTGCTGGTGTAAATACGGGATTTACAAAGGTTGAGGGGTAATTTACAGGGGGGCTGGCTGGAGCAGCTTGGTAGAAAGGGGAAAGAGGGGTTACAGTGGGTCGGGGAGGTGAGACGGGGGAGAAGGTTAATGGCGGTGGGAATGGGAAAAGGGGTCTTGGAGTTGTGGGGAAAGATGGAAAAGATTGATGAAGGAATGGGTTGGATAGAAAGGTGGGTGTGGGAGGGGGTAGACTAGGGCTAATGGGTGCGGGAATTGTGGGGTTAGTGGTCGTAAAGACAATTTCTGCAACGCCACCGGCGAATGAAGATGTTGGTCTGGGGGAAGGAGGGTGAAGAGGGGAGGGTGGATGGACTGGCGGTGAGAGAGGAGCGGTTGGGGTGGTCGGTACTTCAGTGACTACTGAGGTTTGTACAGCTGTAGCGCGGGGTGGGGAATCTACAAAGATGGTTTCTACAGCCGACGAACTTTCGGGGACGAGGCGTGCCTCCTTGGCTTGTTCAGAAGACTGTGCTCCTGTTGGTACACAAATGTATTCGCCGGGCTTTGAAAGTAGTCGTACTCTACGGGGGTCAAACTGTGGTAGTGGCTTTCGTTGCAAGTACCTGAGCGCTTCGTTGGAGCCTACTGATTTGACTAACTCGCGGAATCCTTTGATGTATGCATCTTTGAATCCGCCTGTGACAAGTTCTTGTTCTATTATTGTTTGACTCTCTTCCTCTGTCAGCTTTTTGCGTGCCCAAAATTTTTCCATAGTTCTATACAGCTTCTTGATAGCTAGTGTGTAAGCTGCTGCTTCGTAAGTTTCATCTTCATGGGTACTTGTATCACCATGTGTGTCTGTTTGTTGGCTTGGCCATCTGTCTGTTCATGCTCTTGGGATTCCTGTGTTCCCTGGCTAGCTTCGTCATCTCCTTCGTCGTCATCGGTTGCTGTTCTTTCGTCATCAGAGCTAGACACAATCTGTCCTTGTGGCTGATCCCTGGATGTGGTAGGGTAGCTAGGCCTTTCAAATTCTTGAGAAAACAATTGTCCTTCTGAAAACTGGAACTCATTGGAGAATGCATCGGGCATCTCAAAATCAAAAGTTTGGTCCAGTGGCTCTGCTTGTCCTGCTTCTAAATGGGGTATTGGAAAAGAGAAAGCTTCCGCACCAATAGTGGTGGGAAGTTCAGCTGCTGTGGTGATGGGTTCTGTGGTTGTGGCTGCTTGGGGTGCAACAGTACTGGTGGTGCCCTCCGGCATAACTGGTCTTGATAACCGTATACGAATTGGTGGTACCGTGGGAGTGGCTGCTGTTGGTGATTGCTCTGGAGATGGTTGTGGCGAGGGTGATTCTGGGACTTGTAGGCACGGGATAGTACCTCTCATCCGCTTTTCGGCTCTGCCTTTGCTAGACTTTCTAGCCTTCCTAGTGGTCCCTTTGAATGCCTTCAATTCCTCACTGGTCATGGCACGCTCAATTGGTAAGTCATACGCCAAGCACATATATATGATCCTGGTGAGGGCGCAGCATCCATTGATTACCTTCTTTTGCTCCCACCTATGTTGTGCCAAATAGAGCTGATCAATTATCCAGCTGGCTAGATCAACCGTTTGCGGTCCAGTACATGCTAAGTACAATCCAAACCAGATTCTTTTGTGGGGCATGGTAAAACAATCCTGAGCTGGGAAAGCAAAGTGCTGCATGCATATCCGTAATGGCTTGGAAAGCTCAGGGGTTATGGCTGAAATATCCTCCCACTTAGTTACGTCACCACGTTTCATCTGCTCTGGGACTAGCCGTTCTCTCTCCGTCGGAGTGTGTGTTCCATGTATTTTCAGAGCTGCGCGAATTAAATCTTTAGACAAATAAAACCTTCTGAATGGAGGATCATTTACCAAGGATGGTAACATGAATGTGCCAGGTAGATCCTTGTTTTCTGAAGCCATTAAGGTGGTTACCAAGTAAAAACATCTGTAAAAATCGGGTTTAGGCAGAGGGTCACTAAAATATTCTGTAAATCCCGCTCGTGCCCAAACGTGCGTTAGATCTTGTGTATTCTGTAGTCCTTCAAATTCTCTTGAAAAGAAATGGTACTTGGCCCATGTGCGAAGATCAAATGCCAAATTGGCCTCAAATATGAAATCACCGTCTGCTAATGGTCCTGCTAGGCCTTGAAACCAGTGAGAATTACGATGAATCTTCTCAGTATATCCTTTAGGAGGATCATCGATTGGCATGGGTCCTGGGAAACCTTGAAACTCTGGTGGTTGCATCGTAGGATAAGATTCTACGAGTAATTCTCCAATATTGGCCACTGGTGTGCTTGGGCCAGCTTCTGATGGTCCTGCTTCGGTTTGCATGATGACTGATGAGCTAATGGAAAAGATCTGCTACAAAAGATTAACACATTAGTATGGAAATTAATTATGATCCCATTAAGGTCAGACCGCAATCCCTTTCCATGACCGATGTGTAACCCGTGTAGCCAAGTGTCGTGAAGTGATTGATGCAATGATCTTTTTGCAGAGCTAATGCAGGTCTCTAGACGCCTACATGGTTCAGATTATGCCTACAATTCTTGATGAGCTTTTATTATGCATGATGTGGGGTTTTGGTGTATGAATTTATACAAGGTTTGGTTGAGGGTGAATTATTACAAGGGTGGAGTTTAAACGGGGTGGGAGAGTTGTTAGATAATGGGGTACAAGAAGACGTTTGGATACGTTTCGGTATCCATTTCCTAAGAGTCTTTGAGTGGGTGGTGTGTTTCTGCTGAGGGACAAAAGGTGGTATCGGTTTTGGTGGTATTGAGGGATGGAAAGGTTTCTGAGGGGTATACATTACATGGCTAGAGGGTTGGGCTATAATACATTGTTTGGGTACCCAAATCTGCATGGGTGTGGGTCTATGGATAAGGTATTTCTTGGCGATCCAAATCTGTCGAGTATTGGTACTTGTAAAAGAAGATCGAGGGGACTTTGGATGCTGACTCTGCTTCTGTTGAAACTTTGTCCTGCTCTCGTCTGCAGTGTTGCCAATAGCCTGTGGTTGCTGTCCTTTTGGCACCCATATTTGTTTCGTGCCACTTGTTCTGTGATGTTGATACTGCTGCTTTCCTTGCCTTGTCTGGTGGTGTCGTCGGTCTGGGTTCCTCTGTTGTGGTTGACTCCTTCGAGGTTGGGTTTGAGAGGTCCAATGGACGCTCTGCTTTGGAAAAGAAGGGAGATCCAACACTTGCGTGACTTGCCCATTAGGAAGTGATTCGTTATTTATCTTTAATCTAGGCCAGTCCGCAGCAAGTTTGGAAGGATGAGCACCGCAGGGTGTTGTGCTCATTTGGTCGCTGATGCAACCCACCTGACCGCTGATTGTGTTCATCTGCCCTAGCGGTTGGGTAGCTGCCCCTTCTAGTTTGCAGGAAGCCCCAGGGAAGATCTCCTGTCGTCCTTCTGATTGACAACTGTCCATAGCCAAGCCCGAGTGGGTTGGTGTAGACGTAACGTGACTGGTCTGACCCAAGATCTTCCGGTCTTCCGTCGCATGCGTTTCATAGGGTCTAGGGTTACAAACCTCAATCGGAATGCAATTAGGGAAGTCAAGCGGTATCACTCGCTTCTGTTCTAAGGTTCCAATCTGTAAGGAGCCTTGTCTAAGATTTAGGTCCACAGAGTGATCGTATAGCCAATCTTGGCCAAGGATTAGGGGTTCTATGAGGTCGTCATCATGGCACACTAGTAGCTTCGCTGTCATGGTCACATCCTTAATGAGGATAGGAAGGTCCACCTCACCCATGCAAGGGGTTTCCATGCCTCCTAGGCCTATGAGGTATGCCTCAATTGGCCGCATTTCTATTCCTGAATCCTTATAGTGGGACCATCTAATAGCACTAGTCGCAGCACCTGAGTCAATTAAAGCCCTGAGCTCTTGGCAAGGGTTGTCGTGCTCTAGCCTGACTGTAATGAATGGTCTCCTGTCCACTATACTAGGATGAGTGGTTGACTTTACTTGACACATGGCCATGGGATATCTGGGTGTAGTTTCCAGATGGTTATAATGTTCTCTCCCTAGTCCTTGTCTTCTTAACTTCATGCGTTTAATGCGTTCTATTGCTTCTGCCTGAGCTTCCGCTCGTATTCTATTTTCTTCCTCCTTACGCTTCTTTGCCAACGTGAGTCGTCTCAGCATATCCTCAGTAAGAGGTTCCTGATATAATTTGACTCTACAGCCACTAATGTAATTAGGCATTATATCTCCTTCTAAAGTGGCTAACTGTACTGCTCCACTTGTTGAGAGTCTGTTAATGATCATAGGTCCATAACCTCGCTTTTCTAACTTACGTGCGTGTTGTTTCAGTGTATATACTAGAACTAAATCTCCTTCTTTTAAGCTTTTATCTTTCACATGTGCATCAAAATATGCTTTCTGTCGCTTCTTCGCTGCATATATTCCTGTTGCCGCCTTTAGCCTGGTTTATCCTAATCGTTCCAAGTCCATTATTCTCGCTGATAATTCATGGCCTGTCCACTGATGTTCTTGTGCAACCTTAAGGGTCGGTATCAAGAAGTCCAAAGGAAGCACTGCATTCTGACCAAAAACCATCTGAAAGGGAGTTGCATTGAGTACGGTCTTGTAGGCCACTCGATATGCCCAAACAACGTGGTGTAACTGTTTGTCCCAATCTGAACGTTTGTTGTTCACGAGTTTCGTCAGTACGTTACAAAGGATCTTATTAGTGCTTTCAGCCTGACCATTGGCCTGAGGATGATATGGTGCGGATTTCTTGTGAATCACCATAAAATCCTGTAACAAATATTCAATGACTTGGTTTAGAAAGTGAGTGCCTCGATCGCTCACTAACTCTATAGGCAGTCCATATCTTGTAAAGACATTCTCAAATAAGAATTTTGCAGTTGTGTGTGCATCATTCTTTTTTGTGGCTTTTGCCTCTACCCATTTGGTTAGATAATCTATGGCAACAATAATGTATTCTGCATGTGTACCTTTTGCAGGGGGGTTAATGGGTCCTACAAAGTCTATACCCCACTTAGAAAATGCACGTCCGCCCATCATGGGTTTCAAAGGCATTTCATCTCTGCGAGTAGGAAACTGAGTTCTTTGGCACACATCACATCTCTTTACATAGGTATGAGCATCCATGTGAAGAGTGGGCCACCATAATCCTGCAAAGAGGATGGCTTTGATTATCCTATCGGGTCCAAAATGACCTCCTGCAACACCTTGGTGTGCAGTCTCTAGTATGCTCAGATAATCGCTCTCATGAACACATTGTCTTAGATATCCATCTCGTCCTCTTTTGTATAGGTTATCACCAATAAGTGAATAGTCTTGAGCTTCCTGCTCTAGACTGCGTTGTCGTGCTAAGGTCATTCCTCGAGGGAATGTGTTCGTCCTCAAGTATGTCACTAACGATTCACTCCAGTCTGGTGTGAGAGACACATGATATAATGTAGCATGCTCTACTGGTGGTCTTTCACAACAAACATGGCATTCTTTACACAACTTGTAGACATCTGCTTCCATCGTAGGCCAATATACTCCTAATCTATGCAAAGTCTGTAATGTTCGATGTTTTGAATGATGTTGCTTTAATGCACCTATGTGTGCTAATTGCAACCAATTCGCATGTTCTGATTCATCTACACAACAAGCAAGAATCTTTTGATTATCTTGTTTATATATGCTTCCTGCTATTATTTGGTATCTCTGAGACTTGGTAATCTCTCCTTCTTTGATCTTTATCCTAGGATTCTTGGGTCCATATGTGAGAATGGGGACTATAGGCTTAGCCCATTCTGGTGCTATCTCAAGATTAAACAAGTATGCATCTGGTAGATCATCCGCTACTCCTTGAGGAGCTTCTCTTGAGGTTAATCTTGAAAGGTGGTTAGCTCTAAGATGTGTCTTTCCTTTCCTGACTACGACTTCAAAATCATACTCCATGAGTAATAGAAACCAACGTATCAGTCGTCCTGTGTTACATGGTTTGTTGACTAAGTACAATAGGGCTTGATGATCCGTAAAGAACTTGAATTTGTTGGCCAACAAGTAGTGCCTAAACTTCTTTACTGCGTAGATCATCCCTAATCCTTCTCGTTCCGTCGTGGTGTAATTTCTTTCTGCTGCGTTCAATTGTCTGCTCGCGTAAGCTATGGGAAGATCTATGTTACCTTCATTCGTGGGTTGTGCTAACACACATCCTATGGCGTAATTGGATGCATCCACATGTACATGGAATGGCTTACTCCAATTTGGGGTAGTCAATATAGGTGCTGAGCACAAGCGTCGTTTAAGTTCATTGAATGAATTTTCACATTCATCTGTCCATTCAAAATTGGTTAAAAGAGAGTACAAAGGCTTGGCTATGATTGCATACATGTGTATGAATCTCCTATAATAACCGCAATGGCCCATAAATGCTTGTACCTCTTTCACATTAGTTGGTCTAGGTAATTCTGCAATTACTTTCACCTTTTCTTCATCCGTAGAGATTCCATTTTTTGACACAATGTGTCCTAGAATTTTGCCTTGTCTGACCATGAAAACGCATTTTTCTGGGTTCAAACAAACCTGATATTCTCGACATTTGTCAAATATTTGCCTTAACTCTGGGATATGCGTCTGTCTTACATTTGAATGTGCACATAAGTCATCGACATAAACTTCCAAGCTCTTGCGTAAGAATTCCTTAAAAACATGACACATGAGTCACTGGAAAGTGGCGGGTGCATTTGTTAAGCCAAATGGCATCACACGAAATGCAAATATGCCCCATTCAGTGGCAAATGCCGTCTTGTGTTGGTCTTTTGGAGCAATGGCTACTTGATTATAGCCTGAAAATCCATCAAGAAAGCTGTAAACTTCCTTGCCCGCAACTCTTTCCAATAGATGTTCTGTGATAGGAAGAGGATAACTGTCTCTAATCGTGGCAGCATTAACGTTTTTAAGGTTAATACACACACGCAATTTTCCATTCTTCTTGGGCACAACCACAATGGGAGATACCCATTCGGTATGCTCAATTTCGTAAATGAATCCTGCTTCTATCAAGCGATCTATCTCCTCTTTAATCTTCGCAGCGTAGTTATCATTGTACGTGTACGGTTTCTGTTTTGTCGGTTTTGCATCTAGAGTCATAGGGATTCTATGAGAACATATATCTGGATCTACTCCTTTCAAATCTTTGTAACTCCAAGCAAAAACATCTCTATATTCGCACAATAGGGCAACTAGCTCTTCTTCTTCTTCAGTTGTCAAATCATGCCCTATGGATGTACATTTTTCTTCTTCTCCTTCTATGGCTACGATTATTTTCTTGGTTTTCTCTTGGTTATCATATACTTGTCCGTCATTCGCCTTTCTATTAGGCATTCGTACCATGATCCTTCTATGTTCGATTTCATATTTCTTGAAGTTCTCGGGTACTTCAAACAAGGATTCTTCTTTTTCTGACATGGTTTCTTTCTTCTTTCTTTTCTTGCCTTCACTCTTAGTAGTCACTTCTGTGGCTAATCTCACTTCATTCGTAATTTCCTCGTGTCTCTGAGTGTGAGTCTCTACCTCGAAAAAATATTCTTCCTCTGATGCAAAGGGTGGGTCCATGATAATTGATTCTAAATCGAAATCGCTCGCATCCTCAAATGCATCAGTGCTAGGTTCACATTCTTCTAAAATTGCATCGCACATGATTGGCTCTATCGTGAAAACTGAAATGTCATAGCCATCCTCGTCATAGTGGGGTGTCCATTGTTCTTCATTGATGGCTACATCCATGGTTGCTAGGATTTTTGCCCAACCATGGGGTTCAAACTCTTCGTCAGGGAATACTACAGGTGCGTAGGCTGGATCTTGAAGAATTCGTGGATGTTGTTCTGCACCTAAGGTCCTGGCTTCTAACCTTTCTTCCTCTTGTTTGGCTACTTTACACATCCATAAATGAGTATCCTCATGCAACCAAGAAGGATCTGATTCTAATGAGTGCACGGATTCCGTCTCTACTGGTGTCTTATGGATGGTATTCCATTGTATTGGGGGTACATCTCTATGTGAATAGTCTTTAAGATTGACTTTGGTAGTCACTCCTAAATGTTGCAAGTACAAAGAATTAGTTCCCCAATCTTGTACAATTTGCAACTGACGCATGAATGGTCGTCCCAATATCATCTCATAAGCATGGTTTTTTGCAAAGTCACAAATGGCAAAGGTATGCTCAAATTCTACACCACAAGTGGTGAGAGATATGCTTTCTAGTAAGCCTAATGGTTTTTCTATGTGTCCATCAGCCATTTGTAGCTTCATCCTGGTGGGTCTCAATGCTGGCTTACCCCAACGTTTCCATAAGGCGGTGGTAGCTATGGCTACTCCGGTTCCTGAATCTAAGATGGCTTTCGTGGTGTAGCCTTGATGGGTTATCGAAAGATAAGTGTTACCTTCCTCTCCTTCGCTTACATCTCCAATCTTTTCTACGGGTATCTCTGGTACCTTCCTATGTGATCCTATTTGTGAGGGAGTAGTAGCAAGCTCGGGGAATTGATTTGCTACATGTTTCCACAATTCTGGTTTTACCTTTAACAACTCCTCTAGAGTGAGATTACACTGTACTTTGGTATTCTTGATCACTTCCGTGTTTCTAGGGATTATTGATTCTTCATTCCTCACTACTATCATGGGTGCTCTCATACTGATAGACTTTGCTTCCCAAGGTCCTGTGAACTGAGGTAATTCTTGTAAAGAATTAGATCCAAATCTTGTGTTTTCACTCAGTTGTTCTTCCTCTACACCATTGTAAATAGAGGGAATGTCTTGGGGAAATTGTTCCTGCAAGTCATCTATTTCTTGAATAGGAGGATGGGTTCCTTGTTCCTTTCTCCATTTCTCTTCTTGGATTTCTCTCAAAAATTCATGTGAATATTTATGTATGGAAGACAAATTGTCTTGACTTTCTGTATTGGGTACTTGAGACAGGGATGGTGCATTCCTTTCCTGTGTCTCTGGGACAATGGGGTTCCTATGCTGATCCTTTTTCTCTTTGCTTTCAATCAAATATTCTAGCCTCTCCATTAGTCCTTGAAAATGTAATTCCGGTTTTGCCATGTTATTCCAATTAAGATATCTAGAGGCTTCGAACAAAGCTTGTGCTAGTTCTACCATCTTCATGCAAAGTTTAGTTCTCTCAATTTCTAGATCAGCTCGAGGGTAGTTTTTGCTCATTTCAGCTACCTGAGGTCCCTCTTTTAATCTAGCCTGATATGCACGAAACATCATGTCTAGATCTTTTGGTATGGGTTCCGCTAAAACTGATCCTGATTTCTGAGCTGGATTCTCTTGATTCAATTCCTGTGAAGTTAATTCTAGGATTTTGGCTCTAGATTCCTTCAAACTTCCTTCCAACTCACTTATTTTTTTACTCCATTTTCTCTTAATTCTTTCTCTAGAATCTTTCCAAGATTTTGTCTTTTTACTGCTAGATTCTGCAACTTCACTGGTTCCGGCTACTTTCTCCTGATTAAGCTGTTGGTTCTGTAAGAGCGCCTGGGCTCTTGTTATAGCTTGGATAGGCACGTATGTAGGGTTGGATCCATCTGTGTTATTTACAATACCTATCACATTGATCGGTGTCACATTCGAAGCGTTAACTGGATTTTTAGGACAATCTTTGATTATGTGCTCTTTGCCACAATCAGCACAAAAGCCTTGGATGTTATAGTACTGTGATTGTCCTGCTATCGGGGGATGTGGACAATCCTTTATGAAATGATCTCCTTGGCACCTAAAGCATGGTCCTCTAGGGCCCTGTGGTCTTTGTTGTCTCAATTGGGGTCACGGATTTGGGTTTGTGTACATCACGTTAGCATAGTCGGGCTCCCAACTAGGTTCCACTGGTGGACTATCATAATGATAGGTTTCTACGTGTTCTGGTGACTCTGCGTAATATGCGGGTGGACTATCTACATGAGTGGAGTCAAAACTACTCGAATTCGGGTCACCCTCTGTGATCAAAGGTGAAGAAGGCACTAAGGCCCTACTTAGATTCTCTTCTGCAGCAGCGTATTTGACTGAGATGACATTCGCTGGTGGGGGTGGCTGCTGAGCTAAGACAGGTTGAGGTCTCTGTTGAGCCTGGTATGGGTAGTTCTGAGGAGGCCTATAGTAATAAGGCTAAGCATTGTATTGGCCTTGATACCTACCTGGCTGCGGGTATGCTTGCGGGTAGTTCTGTCTCACGGTTTGTTTGTTGTATGGGCAGTCCTGAGCCGTATGATTCGTGTATCTTCTCTCAATTGTACAATATTGGCCACTAGGGTTGGCTTGAGGTTGTGGTGCATTGGGACACACATTTGCCATATGGTCACCACCACAGGTGTAACAACGCTTGTTCATTAGCACCCTAGGTTTATTAGAAACTCCTAGTTTCTGGGCCACTTTTTCTGCAAGGTCTTCTATTGAGCTAGACAATTTTGTGGATGCTAGAGATGAACAGTCTGAGTCCTTATAGACCTTTGAGAGCTCCAACTCGTCTCCTAAGTTGTCCTCAATGTCTATACAAATTCTTACACATTGCTCTAGCGTTCTGGGTTCTTTTAGGTACACGTAGGAGCGTAGTTTAGAGCTCAACAAGCCATCTAAAAACAATGACACTTGCTTGGCTTGTGAGGGTAGCTCTTGCATTGGACATCGTTCAACATATTGTCTAAACCTACGTCCTGCCAGTCTTACTGTTTCTTGAGGGGTCTGTTTAAAGCTATGAATCAACGAAGACGTGTCATGTCTAATCCCACTTTTAGAGAATTCAGTGATGAATGACTCTAAAAAGTGATGGATGTCTCTAAATTGCCTCTGTTGCAAAGGTTGGAACCAAGTTAAAGCGGTATTCTTTAACGTTAGTCCAAATGCGTTGTATTGCGTGAACATGTCTTCAACTTGTTCGGCTCTTAGTACTTGCTTGAATTCTGCGACGTGGTCATAGGGATCTCCTGTCCCATCAAAGTAATTCTTCATTGATTTTACTAATTGAGTGGGTCTCAATATTCTTGCGTGTTCGCGTGGTCTAGGTAGAGGAAAATCATCTCTACAACCTGGTATTCCCTGATCTCTTTGTCTATCTACTCTATTAGTGTCCGTGGTTGTTCTATCTCTCCCTATGGGATGAGTGAAGCTTACTTCGGGTCTTTCTTTATTTTTCTCTCTTTGATTTCCATGGGCTGAGGATGTTTCTGCCCCTTGTTGACTTGTATTCATGTTCGTCCTCGAGGGAATACCAATTCACCTCTCCATGTGTATGTGTTTTTAGCGCGGTCAGGCACCACAAAGACTCTTTCTGAAGTCTCATCCAGGTATACAACCTTTCCAGGTGTATCCGGGTCCTTGAACTCGTATATCGTGATGATTCCTACCTCACTAAGTAGTTCTGTCTTGTATCTCCAAAAGGCTTCATCAGTTTCTTTATTTACAAACAACTCTATGCTTCTGTTGTCCTGAGGGATCCATTCTGGGATTAGTACTCGTGTTAGTACAGATTTCCCTCTAGGTGTTCTAGGCTCTTCTAATGGTTCTTTTCCTTGAGATTTTGTTTCCGTCTCTAGTTGAATCACGCCAAACTCATTCGTATTGTTTGGCTGCGTACTTAATATGTACATTGTTCCTTCCTTGTCTATATACGCGTCTCTCTCGAATTTCACCACTGGACATTCCAATCCAATGGGTTGATCGGGGTTGTGCATTTGCACCACTTGCCTTCGCAAACCATCCTCATAGATGCGAGCACCTAATCGGTTGGTTCGGAGAAACTCTAGTTGTGTTCTATAGGGTCCTTCTGGTTTTTCTAAGTATGCTACATTTGACCCTACTTCTGGTCTTTCTGCGCTAAATGCCATTTCTGAATTACTAGTGTCTGAGCTCTCGTGGGGGTAATTACTATTCAATTGCTGAGCCCACGATCGAGCAGTAGTTCTTACACTTGCCTCTGATGACCTAAGGCTTCGCCGGTCTGACTTGCCTATATGTTTGCCCGATCTAAGGTTCATTAATTTTCTTCCTTGCACACTCAGTACACGCTCAGATCGTCAATGATTCTTTGTTATTACTTTCTTGATTCTTTTTAAATTTCTTTAGATTCTTGTCTTAATGTATGCGTCAGGAATTCGACTTTCTGTGGTACTTTGAGTTCTCGTTCCGTCAGACTTATGTTCTTTCCTTTAGGTTTTCGTGTCACACACCTTTACTTTAGTCTTGAACTTGATAAATTTAATTCTCTTTAACTTGAGGCGTTCCTATCATCTTAATCCACAATGCTAACGTTTATCCTGGGGGTTGAGTAATCTTCCAACCTCGAGTCAGCTTTTCTGGTTGCTCTGATGCCCAAGAAGCCGCGCTTCCCAAGCTTTATGCCCTTCACTGCCTTGCCTTGGTTGCCTTCGATTGCCCTTGCTAGACCTGGAAAAATCCAATATTAGACCAATTCACAGTTGGATGATCAAGCACTTGAGTATATACACCTTTTAAGTCCCTTCCCTTTTGCCAAACTTTTTAATGCTTGCCCCCTGGCTTTCTAGTCCCAAACTAGGTCAACCTCAAAATAGCTTATCTAAAAATAGACGTATCCTTTAAGAAAAAAACAGTTGAGGTCACGTAGTACTCGTCAAGAGCTTTCTAATGAGCTATTAAGCTCAAAAAACGGACTTCGGATGAAAAAGTTATGATCGTTCAGGCCCTGGGGGGTAAAAACTGACAAACAGGTTTTTCTCCAAATATGAGCTAAGGGGTCTCCTATGAGTCTAATCACCCAAAAATTTCCCAAAAATTGCCCCAAAATTGGCCAAAAAATGAAACCCTAAAATTTGCGATGGGGGTGCACAATCGCGATGGTGTGAGACAATCGCGATGGTCTAGGACCGTCGCGATGGCATGAGGGTGAACCGTCGCAATGGCTCGATCAAGCGGACAATCGCGATGGCGTCAGTCAACGGTCAACGTGCACAATTGCGATGGTCCAAAGTGAACCGTCGCGATGGCGTGAAAGTGGACAATCGCGATGGCGTGAGGGTGAACCGTCGTGATGGCTCGATCAAGCGGACAATCGTGATGGCGTCAGTCAATGGTCAACGTGCACAATCGCGATGGTCCAAAGTGAACCGTCGCGATGGCGTGAAAGTGGACAATCGCGATGGCGTGAGTTTGAACCGTCGCGATGGCTCGATCAGGCGGACAATCGCGATGGCGTCAGTCAACGGTCAACGTGCACAATCGCGATGGTCCAAAGTGAATCGTCGCGATGGCGTGAAAGTGGACAATCGCGATGGCGTGAGGGTGAACCGTCGCGATGGCTCGATCAAGCGGACAATCGCGATGGCGTCAGTCAACGGTCAACGTGCACAATCGCGATGGTCCAAAGTGAACCGTCGCGATGGTCTGCGCGCGATGGCGTGAAAGTGGACAATCGCGATGGCTCGATCAGGCGGACAATCGCGATGGCGTCAGTCAACGGTCAACGTGAACAATCGCGATGGTCCAAAGTGAACCGTCGCGATGGTCACAGATGCGATGGCTTGAGCGAATCGCGATGGTCTGGGCGCGATGGCGTGAGCCAATCGCGATGGTCCAAAATTTCGGGTTGTCGCGATGGTGCAAGGGTGCGAGCCGTCGCGATGGTCTAACTTGCCACGTGGCACCGTCGGCGCGATGGCGTGAGCCAATCGCGATGGTGTGGGGTCAACCGAACAGTCGCGATGGTCCGCGAACCGTCGCGATGGTCCAAATGAACCATCGTGATGGCGTGAGACCGTCGCGATGGTCCGGCCGAGCCGTCGCGATGGCGTGAGCCTATCGCGATGGTGTGACACAATCGCGATGGTCTGAGACCGTCGCGATGGTCCACCAAACTGATGATTTTGCAGATGCGGCATTCCTAGAGGCGCAGGTGTGCTCTTCACGCTGGTGTGGTCGCCTTCTTCAAATTCCGAACTTTGCAGACCATCGCGATGGTCTGACACAGTCGGAAATTTCTGACAGAAACTGAAAATTTTACCTTTTCCAAGCTTTCCTGATGCATTGGAGCTCTGTGCAAGAAAACTCAAGAAAAAAAAAGCACATGCAAGCACAAAAGCTCTCTCTCACTCTCTCGCATGCACAAATGAGGGGAAATGAGGAGAATGGGTGGATATGGTGAATTTTCTGAATTTTTTTGGAGATGAAGATGATGATGCGGTGATGAAGATGGAGTGTGGGGGAGTTGAAAAACACTAACAACTAAGTAAAAAACAAAAACTGAAATTTTTACCTTCCAACGCCACTTCTTGCTATACTCTTACCATCACACATTCGTCCTAGACTCGATCCCCGGCAACGGTGCCAAATTTGGTGTTGCTCTAGCACAATGGTAAGTACCACGTTAAGAAGCTTCACCTCCTTAATTGTCAATCCGCGGAAGAGATAGGAGTGATATGAAGATCGTGAATGTGAGATGATGTGAGAGTGAAGGTGAGAAGCACCAAGATGCACACACACATACACACACACAATGAAGAGACAAGCAAGACACAATGGAAGGTGGGAAATTAGCTCTATTACTCAATAACACTATTACAAGCTCAAAAGAACTCTAAGCTCACACTAACCATCCTCAAAAATGAGCTCTCTAGCTCTTTTTATAGTTTCTAGACTAGTTTTGACCGGTTTCACATCTAGTGACCGACATAGTAAAAAATTAGGTCCTATATGCTATTTGGAAGGGTAAACGGTGTCTAAAAATAACAAAAATTGATACGCTTGTTCTACCTAAGCTCCTCAAGCTCGAGGACTCTTCGGCTTGCACAAAATGGAGCTATGGATTACAAAATGGGGTTTTCTATGTTACATATGTTACAATAGTGATAAAACTCACTGTTGGAGGTTTTTTTGAAAAGTATTTTTAGAACATGATTCTTTGAAAAAAGATTCCACTGGCTCACTGCTCCGTCGTTACATGCTTCCGTGTCGTCTGTGCCTCTGGCTGCTTCCAACAGTCCACAACCTCACACTATGGTTGACACTAGCCTTAGAAGATTTGATGCTTTTTCTATCTTCTCTTCCTATGTGCCTAGCTGACCTAAAGTTCATATGATCCTCTTGCTTAACCAATGTCAAAGTACAACCACATTGCAATGTTCCTTTGTATCAATTATTGTTTGTTTTAATTTTGAACTTGTTCTCACAGTGGGGAATACACTTTGTAGGTCCTATTAATTCTTGAGATAGGAGTCCACATGTTGATTATATCATTGTAGCAACAAATTATCTTACCAAATGGGTAGAAGTGAAAGCGACTAGGAAAAATGAAGTGTAGACAAAACTTAGATAATTTTTTGAAAATGCATTCACAAGATATGTATTTCCAATTGAATTAGTAAGTGATCGTGGAGCTCACTTCTTGAATGAGGTCATAGAATATCTTTTAGAAGATTTCATGGTCATTCACAAGAAGTCTACTCCCTATCACCGGTAAGAAAATGGATAGGATGAGAGCACAAACAAGTTCCTATGCACTCTATTGACAAAGATCGTAAATGACAGACATTCTGATTGGGACAAATAGCTTCATCATGTTGTTTGGGCATATCGGGTTGCCTACAAAATGGTACTCAATGCCACTCCCTTTTATATGTTTTTTGGCCAGAATGTTGTGCTTCCATTGGACTTCTTGATACCCATACTCAAGGTTGCACAAGAGCATCATGGATAGGCCACAAGCTATTCTCAAGGATTTTTTATTTAGAAAATTAGGTGTGACTAGACTCAAAGAAGTTGCAAGCATATATGCAAAAAAGAAGAGACAAAAAGAATACTTTGATGCACATGTGAAGGATATGGGATTGAAAGCTAGTGATTTAGTTTTGGTATACACATTGAAGCAACATACACGTAATGAAAGAAATATGGCTATGGAACCATGATCATCAATTAGATATCTACTAGTGGAGTAGTCCAATTAGCCACCTTTGAAGGAGATATGTTGCCAAACTACATCAGTGGATGCCGATTCAAGCTCTATCAAGAGCCTTTGACCAAAGAGATGCTGAGCCGACTCAACCTAGCTAAGGAACACAAAGAAGAAGAGAGAAGGATACGAGAACAAGCATAAGCACAAGCCTTAAAATGCATCAAAAAGATGAAATTAAGAAGACAAGGCCTAGTCTAGCCTAGCAACACAATTATCATTCTCATTCTAAATCCCATAGATATCACATGGCTATCTGTCAGACTAAGAGACACCACTCTCCTAGAATCATTGATCGACAACCCTTTATTACAATAGAGCTAGGAGAAGGGGAAACCTCTAAAATAATCAGAGCATTGATTCATTCTTGAGTAGATACTAGTGCTATTTGGTACTCCTATTGTCAATACATGTATTTGGCAATAAATCATATTGAGGCTTACCTTGTGGATTAGGAGTTGTGGAAACCCCTTGCATGGGTGAGGTGGAACTTCCCATAGTAATTCAAGGGAAGTGCTAGTATGCCACGATGAAGGCCTCACTGAGTCTTTTATCTTGGATCAACATTGGATCTATGATCATGTTGTCAACTTAAACCTAAGAAGTCAGCTTCTTTATGGGTACAAGAGCAACCTACCATGGTAGAGAAAGATAATTTCATGGTCAATTATCTCGGTATCACACATGTTCTTAGCTCTTCTAAGACTAATCTTGGAGAAAAAGTTGTTGTATGTGTCCAAAGCTTTGTGATGCAAAAGGATTCAACCCTTGAAGAACGAGATCTAGGGCCATCAGATCTCCCTTATTTTCCAAAGAGGAATGTGGTAGCATTAGTTCAACCAAAGAGGCAAGCCAAGTAGCACAAAAAAATGGATGTATAAAGAAGACACACAGAATCTAGGAGAAAATTTGTTCATGGCTTGAAGCAAATCTGGGTTGAAAAGGGTGAGCACTTGATTGCCCCATTGGTATTGCAACCACTACCAAAGCAGCAGATAAGAAAGCCAAGGTGAAAAGTAGCAGAACAACAAAGATCTTCATCATGAAGAATACTCAGTTTTTGGGTGCCAAAGCAATCGATAAAGGCTAAGCACAATAATGGACATATTTGGGTGCATAAGACCTCCTTATGAGATGAGATCTCAATACATGATCTCTTAGGGTTTAGTCAGTGACAATCAATTCCAACCTTTGAGAAACATACATTGAAAGCTATTGTAACTAAATCATCATCTAAAGTCTTTCTTATAACAACTTGAAAATGGGTACCTAAAAAGTCCCATGACTAGGTTAAGTCATCATAAAAAATCATGTATGAACCAAAATGCCAAACTTGTAATCGCATAAGGGAATTCTAGAAAGTCAAACATTGTAAACTACCACCCAAACGAACCATGTAAAATATTTTGACACTACTAGGAGCATGATGAGTGAATGCATTATCCAAATATGCATCTAGGTTTCACACTAGCTGACAATCCTACTACATCATGCACCCTTCACTCACATGATAGCTAACTTCACACACAAGGCTCAAAGGAAAAATGTTGGTATTGTAAAGGGAACAAGGCCTATACAATACTAAGATGGTCCTTCTTCTAGTAGATTGATTGAGAACATCATTTTAAATTGGTAAGTTGTTGGGGGATTCTTAGACAAGAAGGAGTTTGAGGGTTTGTAGGAGAAAATGAAAAGACCAGAAGAGGAAATACACCTTGGAAGATTCTGCCGATTGATTACAGTAAGACAATTACAATGTTTGAAGCAAAATACAAGCCAATACTTCTATGCACAATCACACAGAGTGCTCAATTACAAAATACCCAATATCCCAAAGTCTTCTTGCCGCCGGCCTCCTCTACACCAGACCTCCACCTGCTTCAAGCTTATCCTTGTGCACACCTTGCACCAAGCTTCCACTAAGGGGGGGGATGAATACCTTCTGTCGGCACGCGCACACTGCAAAGAGACCTTGAGCTCCTTGGGGGACTAGCTTAGCACCCTCTGCACAATCCCTTAGGCACTCTCTATGCACTCCTGCACTCCACTTCTCTGCGTCGCACACTGGTGACTCTTGCACTTCTCTCTCTTGCTTCACTTAGACTATGTTTCTCTTGCTTACTCTAAGATTGGTCCAAGAATGGTCCTTGCCTTGATTTGAGTGTGTCGATCACGTACGCTCCTAACTGCAATACTATCTTGGTGCTCACTTTGATGTCCCAAGATTGTCTTCACAAGTGGCAGCCAACGACTCACTGTTTTGTCCTGTAGTGACTTTAGACTAAAACCAAAAATTTAATGGGGGGCCATACTTTCACCTGTGCGTACACTGCCGCTTCATATACCTTCACATTTTCCTTTTAAGTCTTCACTTTTGCACATAAGAGGGGGTTCACCCGAACCTTTCAAAACACTTTAAAACACACTTTGAACCTTAGGGAAATTAGAGAAAATACCTCTGCAACCTGCAACCCGCTTTCTCCAATTTACCCTTTGTGGACAATTAATTGTGCACTACCTGTGCACTTTGACACCTGCACTTTAGCACTTTGACTTTGCACCTGTTGACTTTGACATTGACCTTGTTGACTTTGACAAATTGAGTTTGACTGTAGTTGACTTTGACCAACATGACTTTTATGGGCTCAACAGTTGCCCACCACCTAATGTGCTCTCCATCCTGGAGAGCTATAACCAAAGCTCTGAGCATAGAGGACATAATGAATTGTGAGCTGCAAAACCTGGAAAGGACACCTGAGTAGCAAACAACTCCAACAGAACAAGCATCAGAGAAGAACCAAAAGTGGGATTTTGGTAATGGAAAAGCAAAGGGTTGCAATGGGAGGGTAGAAAGGGGTGGAGGGGAGGGCTGAGGGTCGGGGATGGAATGGATAGGGAGGGTTAAGGATGTGGCTGGGCAGATTTGTAAGGGTAGGAGGATGGGGTCTGGAGAGGGTTAAAACGGTCAAACAGTAGAGCTACAGAGGATGCATATGGGACATAATGGAACATAAGGAAAGACAAAGGTAGAATAAGCCATGTGAAAAATGTGGGGAAATAAAAACATGTGAGAAATGTGCTTAAAACATGTGGGTTTTGGCCAAAAGTCAGAGAAAAAGTTGGAATTTGGAAAAATAAATCCAAAAACAGAGCTCAAAGGTGCCAAAAAACATGAAAATGACTCTATTTTTGTAAAAAACGGCCAACCGAGGCATGATCCAGAGCCAAAAGCTTTGAGCCATAAAAATTAAAAAAAAAAAAAAAAAAAAAAAAAAAAAAAAAATATATATATATATATATATATATATATATATATATATATATATATATATATATATATATATATATATATATATATATATATATATATATATATATATATATTGGCATGCCTATACAAACAAAAAATAAAAATAAAAAGAAAAAGAAATAAAATAATAAAATAAAATAAATAAAATAAATAAAATAAAAATAATAAAAGAAAAAATAAAATGATAAAAAAATTAAAATAAAATAATAAAATAAAAAAAATAAAAAAATAAAAAAAATAAAAAATAAAAAAAATAAAAAATAAATGTTGGGGGGGGTGTGTCAGAACGGGGGGGGGGGAAAGGGTTTTTTTTTTTTTTTTTTTTTTTGGTAAAAAGCAAGAAAACGCCCTGGGGGGCTTTTTTTTTTTGAAAAATAACTCAAAAATAGAGAAAAATGAAGGAAAAATCCAAAAAAATGCCTAAAAGTGGCCAAAAAATTCTAAAAAAATTCTCATGAAATTTTCCACAGGCTAGGCCCAATTTCTTTCATGAAACCACAGAGAGCCTCCTTTTATTCCTCCTATTTGGCAAGAAAATGACATCGGAAAGGGATAAAAAATGCTAGAAAAATGCTAAAATTGCTAGAAAAATTTCCAAAAATACCCAAAAGTTTTACTTTTGCAGAGGTTATGAAATGCCTTCTAGGTTTGCTAAAAACACCAGGAACAAGAATGAAATTGATAAAGAAAACTACTAAAACTGAGCAAAATGAGATGAGAAAGCTATGTACAACCTGGACAGATTTTGCAGTTCCAGGTGATCCATACTTCTTCAAGTGTGTTGATGATAGGCCTTGAGCCTTGATATGTTGACCAGTGGCAAGGCCTCTCCTTTCAGCGTCTCTAACTCCACAGCACCCCAATTTAGCATTGTTTTGACTCTATAAGGTCCTTCCCAATGTGGAAGCCATTTTCCTCTCAGTTGTGTATGAAGATGAGGTCTATGGAGAAGAACTAACATGCCTGGTTCAATGTTGTTGTTCCACAGATGTCGATCATGTGCCTCCTTCCTCTTCATCTGAGTCTCTATCAATTGTTTTGTTGCTAGTAGACGAATCTCCTCCACTTTATGTAGTGCTCCAAGCCTCTTAGAGACATCACAATCTTTCTTGCCCTGCATGAATGCTATCTTAGGTGATCCATGTAAAAATTCAAAGGGCTCAATGGGCAATATGCCATAAACCAGTTGGGATGGAGAATATCCTGTGGCCTCTTTGTAAGCTAACCTGTATGCCCATAGGGTACCTTGATAAGCAATGCCCCAGGAAGTGGGCTGTAACATACACTCCTTCCTTAACATTGAGATTAAAACCTTATTTGTCGATTCAGCCAGTCCATTGGCTCTTGGATAGTAAGCACAGGAGGTCCCATGTAGAATTCTATACCTGTTGAAAATTTCCTGCAGGACTTTATTGACAAAATGGGTACCCTGATCTCTACAAATTTCAAGTGGACATCCAAACCTGCAAATGATGCTATTATAAATGAAATCAGCAACAGTTTGGGCAGTGCAGTCGGGGGAGGCAATAGCTTCAGCCCACTTTGTCGCATAATCTGTAGCTATCAAGAGATATTTTTCTCTTTTTGGAATTGCGAGAGGGTAGATGGGCCCTACAAAATCTAGCCCCCACTTCTCAAGTGGTTGCCAAGAAGTGAAAACAATCAAGGGGTTATGCCTCTGCTTTGTTGGCTTAGGTCCACACCTCTGGCAAACGTCACATGCCTTTGCCCATTCATCTGCATCCTTAAATAGTGTAGGCCACCATAGACCAGCATCCAGTATCCTCTGACTCATAATATGCCCTGGAAGGTGCCCACCACCTGTTCCTTCATGTGCAGAGTGAAGGACTTCCCTCACTTCTTTTTCTTCCAAACACTTCCTAAACATGTCATCCTTGCCCTGTCTATATAATTTATCTTCAATGAAAGTATATGGTCTACTCTTGATTAGCAGTCTCTTCCTTTGCACAGCACTAGCCTTTTCTGGATACAGCCCAATTTTAATGAAATTCTTGATATCATAATACCAACCTTGAGCTTGTACAACAAACAGATGAGCATCTGGAAAGTCATCATTGATTCCACTAGCTTGATTCATCATATTGATTCTAGATAGGTGATCCGCCATAACATTATCTTTACCTGGTCTGTGGACTACAGAAAAATCAAACTCTTGGAACAACAATAACCACCTCCATATTCTACCAGTGGCTTGTGGTTTGTTGAGCAAGTATTTTAGTGGTTGGTGATCTGTTATAATAATAAATTTTACTCCCAGTAAGTAATGACGGAATTTTTGGACAGCAAAAACCATTGCTAGGGCTTCCCTTTCTGTAGTACTGTAATTCCTTTCAGCCTTGGTCAAAATTCTACTGGCATATTGAATTGGTCTATCCACTTTAAATTCTTCACTGGGTTGGGTCAAAACTGCCCCCACTGCATAGGCACTGGCATCTACATGTATATGAAAGATTTTTGACCACTCAGGTGTGATCAAAATAGGAGCAGACACTAACCTTGACCGTAATGTTTGATATGCTTTTTCCTCCTCTTCTTCCCATTTAAAAGGTACTTCCTTACCTGTAAGTCTAGCCAGTGGTCTGGCTATCTCTGCATACATTTTTATAAACCTTCTATGGTATCCAGTATGCCCCAAGAAACTCTGAATCTCTTTAGGAGATTTAGGTTTAGGAAACTTTAATATAGAAATGATTTTGTCAGGATCTGGGGCCATACCTTTAGCCGACACCACATGTCCTAAGAGAGTTCCTTCTGTCACAAGGAAATGACATTTGTTTGGATTGAGCTTTAGCTTAGTCTCCCTGCATCTCTTGAAAACATTCTGCAACTGCCTCAAGTGATGGTCCAAACAATCTAGAGGAGTTTCTTTGTGAGAACCTGAAAACGAAGAGAAGTCATCCATGAAGATTCTAAGTGATTCCAGCAATAGAGGGCCAAAAATGAGATTGACCGTTCTGTTAAAGGTGGCTGGAGCATTTCTGAGCCCAAATGGCATTTTTACATACACATATGTTCCCCAAGGTGTGATAAAAGCAGTCTTTTCACGATCCTCTGGGTGTATTGATATTTGATTATAGCCACTAAATCCATCCATAAAGCTATATAATGCATGCCCAGCCACTTCTTCAATGACCTGCTCTGCAAAAGGCATTGGGAAACCATCTCGAATGGTCACCTTGTTGAGTGCTCTAAAGTCAACACAAATTCTGATTTTATTAGTATTCTTCTTTGGTACTTGTCTATGTGGAAATCCAGAAGATGGAGGATGCAGGAATCATCATTCCTGTAGAACACTCAGAGTGGCTCTCACCTCATCAACCAGAGGGATTCTGTGCTCTCCATAAGTTGCAGGCACTCCTTCTAAGTCTTTATAATGCCAGACAAAAACATCTGTATAATGGGTCAAGAATGATTTTACCTTTTCAAGGAGCCATGGGTGGCTCCACAACCAAGTGGCCACCAAAACTGGCCGATTATTGTCTTGAGTGCCTAATTGTATTTCTTTGACAGGATTTCTCTCTACCATATTATCTTCGTGCTCATCTTCTTCCTTGTCTTCTTCTACTAGCTTTTCATGCATTGCTTCATAAGCAGGTGTATTTTGGATTTCAATGTGTTCCTCCTTGTCCTGCATCCATCCTACATGGATTTCTTGAATCGGGAAAGAACACTCTTCACTAGAATCTTTTACCTTGCCTTTAGCTTTAGTAACCTCTTTATCTGTGGTTGTCATATCCTCCTCCAAGTTGTATTTGAGGGGTGTTTTGAGGGGTGTCTTCCTGCCCCTTTTGTGGTATGTGATGGGCTCTCCCAATCCATCAACCTGGACTTTCTCCTTATCTTCATCATAACCTTCAGTCGTGCAAGAATTATTAAGAAAATTTCCAAAACAAGAGGAAGAGTTGCCTGCTTGGAGCCAATTTAGAATATCCTCTTCTTCCTCGAAATCTATTTGGGGTTGATCCTCCGATTCTGTTTCCATGCATATGCCAACTGTTTGCATCATGCTAGTGTTTCCTTGATTATCTGGGCCCTCTTCTAAATGAATCTGTGTCAGCTCTTGCCCTTTCTTTTGTACCCACATAGTGTCCTTGCCCCAATCATGAATGACACTTGCATGCCTCAGCCATGGTCGTCCAATTAAGAGGGGAAATCCTCCTTCAACCTGGGGCAATCTTAAAACCACAAAATCCAGAATGAATAGATTACCTTGTACTTCAAGTGGAACTTTTGGGATCACTCCCAAGGGCCTTACTTTGCTCTGATCTACCAAAGTAATAGTGAAATTTGCAAGCCTTGAAGGGTGGAGTCCAATCTTTTCCATTGTATGTTCAGGCATCAAGTTAATGCCAGAACCACCATCCACAATAACTCCTTGAAACTCATGACCTTTGATAGATACTGTCAGCCAAGGACTTTTATAATCTGTAAGGGGTGCTTCCCCTACAATTTTTCCTTTATGTAAAACAGCAGTCTTTGCCACCAAACTTGTAGTGGAAGCTTCATCAATTATCTGCAATAACTCTGACCTGAATTTCCCATCCATCTTTATTAAATAAAAAATACTAACCTCCTTTTTCATGGACTTGAGTAGTTTTGACACCTCTGATTCCTTTAGAGCATGGGCTCTAGTTGACTTATCAAACTCCTCATGAGCCCTGTTGAAGGCATGCCCAATGGCATCACTGGTGCATATGAGATCTCCTTTTTGACTTGTATCTGCACCTGTGGTGAATTTATCTTCAGATGGTTCTCTATTTTGATTCCATTCCTTAATCTTTGACCCTTGTCCTATGTCTGCTTGAGCCTTCCCCTTGCTTCTTGTCTGCACAGTCAAAGATTCTATTTCTTCTAATTGCACCACCCTGGTAGATGGTGATGGCTCATTGACTAGATCACACACTTCTTCTTTGTGCACCGAAATCATTTGAATATGAGGCCCGGTTGAAGAGGCTTGATTCTTAGGAAAACAATTTGTATAATGGTCTCTTGCCTCAGGGCAGTTCCTGCAAGGAGGGGCATTTTCTGGTAGGGTGCACCTACTTTGATAGTGCCCGCATTCTCCACATCTGAAACATATGATTGGCCTCCTAGGCCCATTTCCAAAGTTATTCCTCTGTCTAGGATTATAGTTGTTACCTTGATTTGGTGCAGCAGCCATCACATTTGCTGGTGTTGGGGGTCCTCCTTGTGTCCAGTATGTCGTTGCAGGCATTCCTCTTGATTAGCATTCATGGGCCTCATGGCCAACTTTCCTGCATAATTGACAAGTCACACTTAACAGAGGACATTCACTTACTATGTGACCTTGCTTGCTGCACATGGAACACCAAAGTCCACTCTTGATGCCACCTCCTTTGAGCTCCTGCAACTCCTGTCGCAGCTAAGCCAATTCCTCTGCTTGGGCCTCCTCCTCCTTTTGGAGCTTTAGTGCTTCAATCTCCCTTCTCAACTGAGCAACAACATTCTCCTCCTCTTTGTAGGGCTTATTTCTTTTTAAGCCCTCCAGCTCCTTCCTTAGCTAGATCACTTGATCCTCCATTTCTGTACCATATGTTGGTTGGGAAGAAGTTGCTCCATACTGGTGCCTTATCTGCTCCAAGCGTGTGGCTGTGTTGATGAACTCCTCTATGGAGGCTGTAGGCAACACTAATTCCTTTATAACCACTTCTCAACAAAAAAATCGTGTGGTGGATCTGGCAATTTAGCCATTAGTGCTTTGGCCCTAGTCACAAACTCTGGGAACTTTTCTCCTCGACCCAATCACAAATTTTCTAGTTCTTCTATAATAATCTCCGTAATGTTGCCATGCTGGAACTGATTTTTAAATGCATCTTTCATCACATCCCAAGTGGTAAAATGGTTTTCAGCAAACTGGCTGAACCACTTATCAACTAATCCCTCTAATGTGGCAGGGAAGAGAATAAAAAAGGCATCCTCCCTACCCATTAGGCCTCTAGTCTTACATAGTACCAAAAACCTTCTAATGTGTTCATCTGGATCCTCCTGAGCTAGGCCTTTGAAAGAAGGAAACTTTATATTTAATCTAGAGAGTAAAGTTTCCAAGTCTACCTGACCCGCCATGCTCTTTACTGATGAGGTTGAAGAGAGTGGACTTGAGGACCTTCTAACAACCTTCCTTCTTGTCTGCTTGCAGGTGACCCTCAATGTTTGGGACCGGGTTGCGATCATGAGCAGCTCATAGCCCACTTAATATGAGACACTTGATAAGAATATTTACCTTTTGTTTGATGAAGTAGCACTGTAGTAGCACTGTAGACACGTGACCTCTGCTATACTTTGCACTTGGTTTCTCCTAAGCTCAAATCTCCTTGGAAGTCCCACCGTGCGTGCCAAATTTTGTTGGGGGATTCTTAGACAAGAAGGAGTTTGAGGGTTTGTAGGAGAAAATGAAAAGACCAGAAGAGGAAATACACCTTGGAAGATTCTGCCGATTGATTACAGTAAGACAATTACAATGTTTTAAGCAAAATACAAGCCAATACTTCTGTGCACAATCACACAGAGTGCTCAATTACAAAATACCCAATATCCCAAAGTCTTCTTGCCGCCGGCCTCCTCTGCACCAGACCTCCACCTGCTTCAAGCTTATCCTTGTGCACACCTTGCACCAAGCTTCCACTAAGGGGGGGGGGGGGATGAATACCTTCTGTCGGCATGCGCACACTAAAAAGAGACCTTGAGCTCCTTGGGGGACTAGCTTAGCACCCTCTGCACAATCCCTTAGTCACTCTCTATGCACTCCTGCACTCCACTTCTCTGCGTTGCACACTGGTGACTCTTGCACTTCTCTCTCTTTCTTCACTTAGACTATGTTTCTCTTGCTTACTCTAAGATTGGTCCAAGAATGGTCCTTGCCTTGATTTGAGTGTGTCGATCACGTACGCTCCTAACTGCAATACTATCTTGGTGCTCACTTTGATGTCCCAAGATTGTCTTCACAAGTGGCAGCCAACGACTCACTGTTTTGTCCTGTAGTGACTTTAGACTAAAACCAAAAATTTAATGGGGGGCCATACTTTCACCTGTGCGTACGCTGCCGCTTCATATACCTTCACATTTTCCTTTTAAGTCTTCACTTTTGCACATAAGAGGGGGTTCACCTGAACCTTTCAAAACACTTTAAAACACACTTTGAACTTTAGGGAAATTAGAGAAAATACATCTACAACCTGCAACCCGCTTTCTCCAATTTACCCTTTGTGGACAATTAATTGTGCACTACCTGTGCACTTTGACACCTGCACTTTAGCACTTTGACTTTGCACCTGTTGACTTTGACCTTGACCTTGTTGACTTTGACCTTGACTTTGACTTTAGTTGACTTTGACCAACATGACTTTTATGGGCTCAACATAAGTTATGGGTGAAGCAAGCACCAGTTTCAAGCTCATAGCCATTACTGCTTTGCCCATTTCTAAACTTCTAACAAAACGGCTTACAGAACTCAAAAATTTATGAGCCATTCCAATCCAAGGTTCCCTTATAGGTCACACGACAAAGGTTAACCCCCACTCCCATTGGTTCAATGAATTAGTGGGACCTCTTGGAGATGTGGCCTATATCTAGGAATCATAGTGCAAATTCAACAATGTTTGGGCAAATATCAGTTTTTTTACTTGTGAATTTGAGTAGCTCCAGAACACACCAAAGCTTTAACCTATATGATGGAGAGTAGGACCAGTAGAGTACTTCAGCACAACACTACCAAAGTTGGATTTTATGAGATGATATTACTTCACCTTACAACCAAGTAATGTAAAAGATGTACCTACAACTTTTGTCATCCCCTTCCTCATGCACAAAAATGAAATGAAGAAGTTCAAGATTACTTTGAACCTCATATGGGAGGCCCTTCACATGCATGATATGCACATACCATCAGAGAAGGAGACATTTGTACCAAAGAATATGAAAAATTGCAACATAATGAAACTCAAGGATATGACTACTATGACACCCAACATCTCTGTACCCCTTAGGTCAAGATCCCTTTACTCAACCACATAAGCAAATTTGGTTTAGTCTTTATCTGGTGGACACCAAGTAGCCTATGGTTCCATAAAACCATATTTAATGTGTGTTGTTCCATTACCCACATCATCTATAGATGTTTATCCTATGATGTACCCATCCAAAGATCTTTAACTTGGTATAGAATTTAGCAATTCAAGAGTCAGAAAGCCTTCACACCCTTGTCAAAAAGGATGAGAGGAACCATACCATATGCACAACCACTAGGTGCAACTCTAACCCTAGATATTTCATCAATAGCAGAACATACAGTGAGACCTTTCACGATCCATCTCCCATGATGAAGCACTGATGGAGCATCTTCGACACAACCAACTGCCCCACCTTTGCCCACCAATTTTGAGTTTCCATTACTTATCGACTTAGAAAAATTAGGTGATATTGACTTTAAGAAACTTCCCTAGGATGTAGACCTAGGATTGCAAACAGAATACAAAGGAGAACAACATAGAAAACAAAGGGAAGAAGAACAACAAGAGCAATAGGTGGAGGACAATGAAGAAGAAAAGGAAGGAGCTTCAACTTACACAACTGAACTTCAAAGGCTAGGACAAACAATGAAAGATGTTCAAGTGAGAGGCAAACTTTTAGTGAGAAGTAGTGGGGTACTCATGAACTAACTCATACAAGAAGAAGGCATAGACCAACCATTCATTGAGTCATTAAAAGTTTTAATAGAGACTTGTGGTATCATCGATGCTATTATTTGTAATAGAGACCCCAAGTCCAGTATGATGAAAGGTGCATCCAGACAAGACAAAATTTTGGAAAGCACATTTAGATAGTGATCACTAGAGCGAAAGCAACCACATTAGCCAAGGTGACAATCGAAGTAGCCAACACCACCCCTTTAACTATTGTAGCAACCATTAATGTAACCAGAGGAACCCTTGTACAAACCCCACTAGTCTGGGGAAAAAACCCCCTTAAGAGGGAAAAAAGTGCCCCAACGGTCCTAGTGTGTTCACACACATTACTACCTAAATATATTAACAAATCCCCCATATGAGTGATGTGTTGAACAAGGAGTAGGCACTCATGTATAAGGAAGTGCCAAGCTATGTGGAATCAATCCATAAAACTTGCGGAAAGCTTCAAACTTCTTCCTAGGTAGAACCTTCGTGAAAAGTTCTATAATATTCTCCTATGTGGGCACATATGCCAAGCTGATCTCTCCAGCAGAAAACCTCTTCCTTACATAATGATAATGCACCTCAATGTGCTTATTGTGAGCATGGAACACAGGGTTCCTCGCAATTTCTAATGCACTTTGACTATCACTAAAGATGGTGGTGACAGAAGATTGACGAACACCCAAATCAGCCATAAGGCATCTGAGCCACACACACTCAATAGTCAATGTGAAAGCTGCCCTATACTCAGCTTCACAACTGGAAGTGGCCACAGTAGGCTGCTTCTTGCTCAACCAAGATATACATGAGCTACCAATCATGAAGCAAAAGCCATTACTGGACACACGAGTATCATAGCAACCAACCTAGTCAATGTAAAAAAAAGCATGCAAATCTGACGGTAGTGATCCCTCTTGGGATAAAACAATCCAAGTAGTCGGGTACCACTCAACTAGCGAAAGATGTGCTTAAATGCCAACCAATGCTTGACACCTGGGCAATGCATAAACTTGCTCATATGTGAGATACCAAACTGAATATCTGGCCGAGTAATGCATAAGTAAATCAAGAATCCAATAGCGTGTTGAAAGAGAACATCATCAAATGCATCTCCAACATCATGAAGAATCAATCGTAAACATGTCTCTGTAGGAGTGGCAATAGGCTTAGAATCCTCAAGGCCAAAGTACTGCAATAATGTGTCAATATATTTCATTTGACACAAAGCTATTCCACCATTAACTTGCATAAAATGAATGCCCAAATAATGATGCAAATGCACCAAATTAGACATCTCAAATGAGGCATGCAAATCAGCCTTAAAATCAACAATATGTTTGTCATGAGGACCAATGAGTAGCATGTCATCAACATACACAACAATGATCAGAAGCACATCATTAGCACACTTAAAATATAAGGTTCTTTCAGTTGGACTGTTCTCAAAACCATGTGCAATCAAATAGGCATGCATCTTTTCATACCAAGCACATGGTGCTTGCTTTAAACCATATAATTCCTTCTTTAACCTGCACACCTAGTTTTCATGCCCTTTTTGCACAAAGCCACAAGGCTGAAAAACATACACTTCTTCATGCAACACACCATTCAAAAATGTTGTTTTAATGTCCAATTGATGTACATTCCAACCATGATGAGCTGCAAGTGCTAAATGCTACAAACAGTAGTCATTTGGCATGTAGGTGCAAAGGTCTCATCGAAATCAATGCCTCTTTCCTATGCATAACCCTTTGCAACAAGCCTAGCCTTATACCTATCAACCATTCCATCAGGCATATGCTTCAGCTTGTATACCCACTTAGTGCCAATGGCCTTCTTTCAAGGAGACAAGTCACATAAAGACCAAGTACCATTCTTCATTATAGCATCATATTCAGATTGCATAACAACCATCCAAGTTTCAAAATTTTGTGCTTCATCAAACAAAATAGACTCATGCTCATCACAGAGACTAGAGGCAGCCATAGCATAGCAATCTCATGCAAAATAGGCACTATGAGAGCTTGAACGAGTACGGTATGATAGAGGTGCATCTAATTGGCTATCACGCAAAGTCTACACCAGCCATTGGTGGCATAGTTTTTGGCTCCTCAATATCAGCTCTCTCATCAACAAGTGCATCATGTAAATTTGCATCAGAGATGGAATGATCTACATCATCACATGAAACCTGCAAAGGCTGAGAAGCTGCCTCATTAGGACTAGCACTAGACTATCCACCTATAAAAAAAGGGCAGCAAAGTATCATACATGTCTTTGGAGCTAACAGATGTCTCCTTAGTACATGAAAGTAACGACTGAATAGCATCTTCCACAAAAGCAACATCACGGCTAACCAAATGTGTTTAGTCTGTGGATGATACACATGATATCCTTTGCTTTCATAATTGTACCCAACAAAAATACATTTTATTCCTTTATCATCCAATGTCCTTTGATGTTGTTCAAACACTAATGGATATGCTAGACAACCAAAACACGTAGGTGAGCAACATATTGCTTACGACCATGCCAAGCCTCATATGGAGTGATAGATTGCAATGCTTTGGTGGGACACCTGTTAAGTACATATGGTGCACACATGACAGCCTCAAGCCAGAAACTATGGTAAAGCCTAACTCTTGACCATACACCTCACCATCTCCATGAGTGACATGTTCTTCCATTTAGCAAATCCATTTTGTTGGGGTGTATACGGCACTGCACATTGATGTTTTATCCCACGTTCAGCCATAAATGCATTAAAGTCAAAGACATATATCCCCCCCCTCGATCAGAACGAAGGCTGCTCATTTTACATGGTGACAGATTTTCAGCCAAATTCAAAAACTGTTTGAAGCACATAAACACTTCAGACTTTGCCTTCAATGGATACACCCATGCATTTCTAGAAAAATCATCGATGAAAGTCAGGAAGTAAAGGTAGTTTCCCAAGGAGGGTGTATGCATAGGACCACAGACATCACTATGAATAAGCTTTAATTTTTGAGTAGCTCAAACTGAACCATCTTTTTGGAAATGAGGAACACTGCATTTTGCCCAAAATACAGCCTTTATAGACATGTTTATTGGGTGCCTCAAGTTTGGGCAAAGAGGACACCATTTCATATTTCTACAGGTGTAGCAAACTAGAAAAATTCAGATGATCAAAGCATGCATGCCAAAGCTTTGCATCTGACATAGCCTGAGAATCATGTATGTTGAATCATTCACAGATTTTTCATAGTCTATGAGCTTATATAGACCATGATATAAAATGGCAGAAGCAATAATCACATCGCCGTTTGATAGATCATGAATTGTACACCTATCATCAACAAATTTCACAACCAAGCCAATCTTGGCTAAAGCTGAAACTAATAACAAATTCTTCTTGATCCCTGTCACAAATAAAGCATCTGACAAAGTGAAAGAACTACCATCAGTAGTACTCAGAATGATCTTACCAACTCCCATGATAGGATAAGAGGAGTTTTTGGCGCATGCGACAGTATTCCCTATAGGGTTAGGCTCGAATGAAGTGAAGAAACTATGCTGCAATGTAATATCTTTGGTTTCCCCACTATCAAAATACCAAACATCTGAGTCTACTACAAACATACACTGCTCATGAGAAGATGGGTCAAAATTGCAAACAGTAGTAAATGCCCATTCTTCATTCTAGACTCTATTTTTGGTGTTGGGGCCTTTGCAACAACCATTGTGGCCTCTTTCTTCTTTGCCTCTTTAGCAACCAATTTTGGACAGTTCTTAATGACATGCTCATTTGCTTTATAGTATTTGCAAAACAGTCTCTACTTTTCTGATTTCTTCTCATCTTTGTCTTCCTTCTTCGAATGTGCAGCGTTTGCAGATTTTTGCTTACTACTAGATGAGCTCCATTGACCTTTTCCCTTTTGACTAGCCAAGAAAGCTTGATCTGCAACATGCATAATAGACTTGTTCTACCTAGACTGATCTTCTTGCAGTAAAATAGAAACTAACTCTTCAAATGTTAAGGAATTTGGATTGCCTTTCATCATTAAACAAAGCATAGAAGCAAAACTCTAATATGAGTCAGGAAGACCATTCACAACAGTCTACATAAAGGAACTGTCAGGAAGGACTTCACTAGTAGAAATCAACTATTCCTTCAAATCCTTGATCTTTGTCAAAAAACTATCCATAGAATCACCTTCATTCATATGCTCACTCTCCAAATATTTTCAAAGGTAAGCAACACGAGCCTCATTCGTAGCTTGGTACAATGTGGTAAGTGTATCCCAAGCATCCTTAACTGTTCTACAAGATCAAATGTGAGGAATAATGGCACGTTTGACAAGCAATGCTATCAATGCATGTGCTTTTGCATCTCTTCCATCCCAACAAATTTTTTCTGCAATAGGTGCAACAGGAACTGCAGCATGAATAGGAATCTACAGAATATCACCATCTTTGATGCCATCAATATCAATTTTAGTACTTGTATTTGCAGGTGTAATAGGACATTTTTCAACACCCTACACAATATTTCATAGTCCTTTTATGACCAATACGTGACGTATCATATAAGCCCACAATGGATAATTGGTACCATCCAACTTATCCTCAACAGCCAACATACGTCACTACTTTCAACCATGGCCACTAACTGAAATACCTTGATGCAGAAAAAATGATTGTATCTGAAAAAGTTGAACACAACTACCCAAACAAGTTTTGCTAGACCTATAGCAGACTTTGAGATGCTTATACTGGCAAACGAAAGCCTAAATATATCTTTGGCACAAAAAAACAAAATTTCCTACACAGGCACTATGATAGTGCATTCGGAGGGGTGTCGATGATGCCCTAGATGAAGCGATGACCTGTTCTGATACAATTGTTGGAGTTAGACATCTGCGAAAGCACGTGAGCAGCACAAGGAAGAAGGAGAAGCTTGGAGCACAATACACAATAGTGAATGTATTACCACTAGAATGTACAAAGATAAGTAACCCATTAGGCAATAGGCATATATACAAGTCGGGGGAAAAAAACCTCCTAAAGAGGGAAAAAAGTGCCCCAGCGGTCCTAGTGTGTTCACACACATCACTACCTAAATATATCAAAAGGTTTCTCATATAGCATGCCATCTTCATCCTTGTCCCTGTGTCTCTTTTTGCTCTTCTTGATGTTCCTCGCTCTTTTATCCTCCACTACTTCTTCCTGTAGCTCTTTATAATTTGTAAGATTGACTGACTTGATCTTCTTGGGAGCTACTATGTTTCTTCTATCCTTTACCATGCATAACATATGAAATAATTTCTTGAGTTAAATTTCCCTTTTCACAAATGTAGCTTTTGTCTTGGAACTGATAAGACTTTCATGAAGTTTTTCATAAACTTTTAATTCTTCCTCTGTCTAGTTTGTGGCTTTGTCAATGAAATATTTTATCATCCTCTGGTACCACTCTTCATATTTCTTCCTCTTATCCTCACTCCCCTATAGATAGTAAGTGTATACATTTTTCTTTGTAGTCATTGGGGAGTGACGTGCCACATCTACTTGGACTTCCCTTTCTGCAGCTACCACCTCTTCCTATGTGGGTTCTTCTAGATTGATGGCCACCTTCATTAGGTCTTTTTTACCCTGATAGTTATGTCTTCTTCATTAGACTTAGTCATCTTCAACCTCTTCTTCAATGGCTTAACTCCCTTAGCTCCTACCACCTCCATGACTTTGGGCATTGATTCACCTGCGGTACTTCCATTTATTTTCTCTTCTTACTTGTAATCTTCTGTACCTGAGTAGTCTGAGTTGCTACAAATGCTTCCAGCTCATTGTAACTTAAGATGGATTGCAACTCCTCTTCCTTTTCCAGGGCATCATATGTAATCTTGGTTAGCATTTGTCCACCTCTCAGAAACTTCTTTTCCTTCTAGTGTGTAGCTGATTCATTGATATACTTGATAACATATCAACACATATCCATTCTCTTTGATCCTCCTCTCTTTATGAAGGCCAATGTTACCATCTTGTGGGGCTGGGTTTATCTTGCCATTTGAATCGAACAAAAATGTTGATGAAATTTTCTCACTGCCAAGTTGACAGCCTTTGGTTCAAATTCTATAAATTTCTTGATATCTTCATAGATGTCCATGCCTTTCCTGATATCATTCAGAGTATAATTTATCCCTTCTTCAAGCTATAGTGCTTTCCTTACAAGTTGTTGATTAATGTGGATACTCCTTCTTATTCCTTCAATTCTGTGACATTACATCTGAGGTATTCCCTTTGGTCATACTCACTCCAAGCATGCTTGTCCACTGAGTCCATCACTTCAATGCATTAGGGTATATCTACCATTAGGGTGGGCAGCTCCAAGAAGCCTTTGATTTTGACTTGTTCCCACACTTCCATGATATATTCACTTTTGTTCAATTTTTTAATGTCTCTTGTTGCCACAATGAATTTGAAACTTCCTGATTTAACCAATCTTTATGATATGATCATTCCCTTTATAGTACTTACAAAATAATTTCTGCTTTTCTAATTTTTTTCTCATCTTTGTCTTGGTTCTTCGAATGTGCAGCATTTGCAGATTTCTGCTTACTAGTAGAAGAGCTCCATTTTCCTTTGCCCTTCTGACTAGCCAAGAAAGCTTGATCTGCAACACACATGATGGACCTGTTCTGCCTGGACTGATCTTCCTGCAACAGTACAGAGACTAACTCTTCAAATGACAAGGCATTTGGATTGCCTTTCACCATCAACCGAAGCGTAGAAGCAAAACTCTGATATGAATCAAGAAGACCATTCAGAACGGTTTGCACAAGTGAGCTATCTTGCATAACCTCATCAGCAGAAATCAACTATTCCTTCAAGTCTTTGATCTTTGTTAGGAAACTGTCCATAGAATCACCTTCATTCATGTGCTCACTCTCCAACTATTTCCGGAGGTAAGCAACATGAGCGTCATTCCTAGCTTGGTACAATGTGGTAAGTGTATCCCAAGCATCCTTAGTTGTTCTACAAGAGCGAATATGAGGAATAATGGCACGTTTGACAGACAAAGCTATCAATGCATGTGCATGGGCATCTCTACCATCCCAGCGAATCTTCTCTGCAGTAGGTGTAGCGAAAACTACAACACAAACAGGAATATGCAGAATATCATCATCTTCGATACCTTCTGCATCAGCTTCAATACCTACAGTTGTAACAGTTGTAGGTGTGATAGGATGTTTTTCGACACCTTGTACAATGTTCCACAATCCTTTCGCAACCAACACATGTCGCATCATATAAGCCCATAACGGGTAGTTGGTACCATCCAACTTATCCTCAACAGCCAACATACGGAATACATCACTGCTTTCAGCCATGGCCAATGACTTAAATACCTTGATGCAGAAAATTGAATGTATCTCAAAAAGTTGAATAGAACTGCCCAGACAAATTCCGCTAGACATGTAGCAGACTTCGAGATGCTTATACTGGTGAACAGAAACTTGTATATACCTTTGGCACAAAAAGATGAAATAGCCTGCACAAGCGCTATGATAGTGCGTTCGGAGGCCGAAACGAGCTCACATCGCAATTTCGGCACCACACAGCAAAGCTATTTTGATCTCGAAAACACGCTGAGTATGCTCACCAAAATTCGTGCGATTCTGAGACTGCAATTGCAGGAGTGTCGACGGTGCCCTCGATGAAGCAACGACCTGCTGTGATACCAATTGTTGGAGTTAGACGTCTGCGGAAGCATGCGAACAACACAAGGAAGAAGAAGAAGCTTGGAGCACAACACACAATACTGAATGTATTACTAGAGAATGTACAAAGATAAGTAGCCCATTAGGGCAATAGGCGTATATACAGGGGGGAGGAACTCCTAAAGAGGGGAAAAAGTGCCCCGACAATCCTAGTGTGTTCACAGACATCACTACCTAAATATATCAACAAAGAAGAATATCTAGATGTAGTAGAAGCTCACCCTCAAGGACGAGAAGAGCACACCAATGGGTTTAGGGTAGCTACACAAATTACTATTAAGAGTCAAGGTAAGAAAAGAAAGAAGAGAGAACTCCCACAAGAGGAAGAAGAATCTTTATTTGAGGTCATTGAAAATTTTAAGAAGTATGAGATAGAGGATAGGAAAGTCATGATAAGAATGCCTAAATGAGAAGCACTCACAGGAGAGGCCTATGACAACAAAGAAATAACAAAGAAAGTTGTTGTAACCATAGAAGAAGGTGAAGAATGATGTACATACATAAGACATGATTTGATCGAGGATGAGGAGCAAGAGTTGATAAGCTTGCTAAGAGAATACAAGATGTGTTTGCTGGAGCTATATGAAATCAAACCCTCTAAACAGAACCCATACACATATAACAATAGTCATGTTGCCAAGATCAACGAAGAGATAGATAGATTGATAGAAGCAAGATTTATCTATGAAATCGAGCACACTGAGTGGGTTTCCCCCATTGTCATGGTGCCCAAAAAGAATGAAAAGTTACGTGTTTGCATTAACTTGAAGAAGGTTAATGGATCCATCATTAGAGATAGTTATCCTCTTCCTATCACTGAACATCTATTCGAAAGAGTGGTAGGCAAGGAAGTATACAGCTTCCTTGATGGATTCTTTGGCTACAATCAAGTTGCCATTGCCCTAGAGGACCAACATAAGATGTCTTTTGTTACAGAGTGGGGAATATTCAGCCTTTCAGGTAATGCCATTTGGTCTTACCAATGCGCTAGCTACTTTTCAGAGGTTGATGTGTCATGTATTTAAAGAATTCCTACATGAACTCTTGGAAGTCTATTGATGATTTATGTGTTCATTCCAACATTAGAAAAACACACATACCAGAGCTCAGACAAATCTTTGAAAAATGTAGAGAATATCATGTCTACCTAAACCTAGAAAAGTGTGTTTTCATGGTTAGGCAAGGCAGGATTCTAGGACACATAGTGTTGAAGAATGGAATATCCACGGGTGAGGATAAGGTTAGAGATATTGTAGAGTTACCTAGGCCAAAGAATGTCAAGGAAGTACAAGCTTTCATGGGGCATTGTAGATATTATTGACGTTTCATTCATATGTATGCCATCATAGCGAAGCCTCTGCACTCCCTTTTGACTAACTTTGAGTGGACAAACGAATGTGAAAATCCCTTTAATGAGCTTAAGCGATGGCTATGTTCAACACGATTCTTGACTACAACAGATTGGAACAAACCATTTCATGTTCATGTGGAAGCATCCAATTATGCTATTGGGTGTGTACTAGCACAACCTACTGGTGAAGGTAATATGGGTCTTCTCATTGCTTATGCCAATAGAGAATTGAATGCAATTGAACAAAATCATACCACTACTGAAAGAGAAGGATTAGGCATGGTATACGTAGTTAAAAAGTTTAGACATTATTTGCTAGCAAATAAGTTTAAATTTTTTACAGACCATCAAAAACTATTATATCTAGTGATCAAGGTAGATTAGTAAGATGGTTCCTCTTACTAATGGAATACGCCTTTGAAGTTGTTGTTAGGAAAGGCAAAAATCACCTTAGGGTAGATCAGCTTTCTAGAATAACTTCAAGAGAGTCACCTCAAGGAGTATCAGATGACCTTCCTGATGCTTACTTGTTCAATCTAGAAGTAGCGCTCTATAGTGCCTATTCTCACCTTTGGACCTAAAAATCCTGTTATCAAGACCAAGTGTCTTTAGCACCAGACTGGAGTGAACATTTTGGTAGATTTTTTGAGGACAAAATCATTCTCTCAAGAGATGACATTGGCTAGAAGAAAGAAAATAGAACAAGAAGCTCTAGATTACACACTCATAGGTCTATAAAAATGAGGAAGAGATGGATACTTAACATTGTGTGTCCATGAGAGTGAATACCTCAAGATCTTAGAAACTGCTCATCAAGGTGTGGTAGGAGGACATTTTGGACCAGATCATGTGATAAAGGCAATTCTATTTGTAGGACTTTGGTGGCCTCTTCACATGGATGCACATATCTATGTGAAACAATGATATTTGTCCGTGAACTCAGTACCCGACATGTAAGGATGAGATGCCATTGAAACCCATGATGGGAGATCAATCATTCTCCAAGTGGGGAGTAGACTTTGTAGGTCCTATTAATCCCCTAGCTAAGGGTTCACATGCCGAATACATTATTGTTGCCATAGACTATCTAACCAAATGGGTAGAAGTGAAATCCACCTAGAAGAACGATGCTCAAATAACAGCTAAATTCTTATTTGAGAATGTGTTCACCAGATATGGGTTACCAATAGAATTAGTAATTGATAGAGGTACGCACTTCTTGAACGAAGTCATTGAAAACCTTCTTCAATAATTCTCAGTGATACATAAGAAGTTTGCCCCCTATCATCCACAAGCTAACAGACAAGCTGAGAGCACAAACAAGATCCTATGTAATGTATTGAAAAAATTGGTAAACAATGAACACTCTAATTGGTACAAATAGCCACATCATGATATTTGGGCATATCGAGTGGCCTATAAAACAGTGCTCCAAGCCACACCCTTTCAGATGGTATTTGGCCAGAATGCAGTATTGCCGCTAGATTTCTTGATACCCACATTGAAAATCAGACAAGAGCACTAGTGGATAGGTCACGGGCTCTCTTCGAGAATCCTTGATCTTGAACGATTAGGTGAAACAAGATTAATAGTAACTGTAGGAATATATGCAGCCAAGAAAAGGCAAAAGGCATACGTCGACGCCCAGGTGAAGGATAAAGTTTGAAAGGGGGAGATTTAGTTTTAGTGTACACACTAAAGCAACATGCACGGAAGTTGGAAAAGCATGGCTATGGACCCATGATAAGTAATAGAATATCAACAAGTGGAGGTGTCCAATTAGCCACTCTAGAAGGCAACATCCTACCTAGTTACATCAGTGGATGTAGAGTCAAATTATATCAAGAACCCCTCATAGAGGAAATGCTTAGTCGAATCAACACTGCAAAGAAATGTAAGGAAGAGGAAAAAGGAGTCCAAGAAGAAGCACATACAGAAGCCTTAGAACGCATCCGATGAATGAAAGTGAGAAGATAGGGCAGAGATCAGCCTAGCGCTAGTTTGGTACCAAAAGAGCACACTTAAGTGTCCTTTTTTGACAATTTTCCAAAAACTCGCACACCTTCTACAAAGAGAATTTGAGAAAATCCTTTAACACACATATTAAATATAATTCAAAGGTTAATGAAAAACTATAACACACAATAAATCATGTTCTGTGTTTGTGTAAATAGCCTCTCAAGATTTTATGGTAGTGAGTAGGATGAAAATTCCTAATCAAATGCATTTTTATCAAAAGAAAAAAAATTCATCATATGAAAGAAAAAATTATACACATTCCTTGAAACATAGATCACATAGTATGAACCTCAAAATGACTTAGAAAAATCATTTCAACTCAAATAAAATCAATTATTTTGACTTTGTACACAAAAAACAACAACTAGTTCTAAACATGGTTCAAACAAACTTATGGAAAATCCACAGAAGTGTACAAATATGGCAACAATCAAACAGTGTATGAAGACAATAACCAAGGTATACACATATAAAATCAATTGTTATGACTCCAGTCACCAAAAACAAAAAACTAAAGCCCACATATATGACTCAAAAGAATTTATGGTCATCATCCAAGGTGTACACATTCAAGTTACCAAGTAAAAAATGTGTGACATAACAAACCAAAGCTTACATATATGAGGCTAAATAATTTATTGATATCCACCAAAATTTTCATGTCTTTGGACACAACCAGAAACGTTCTGTTGTGTGGGCATCAACCAAATTCTATAGATACAATCATGAATAGTTTGTGGACACATAAAAAAAGCATGTACAATTATGGAAGAGATCCAATTTCTTCACATGAAGCAAGAAAATAAGACATTAAACAAGGTGTACACATAAGGGAACTACCAATCTGTAAAAATCAACCAAGTTTCTCATATCTATGTACACCAAACAAAGTAGATATATGTGTGGACACCAACCAATATATCCACATACAAATATTTAAAATCCAATTGAAATAATGCCAGATTACAAACATTTAGCTTCATATCCAAGAAAATAAACTAGTTCCTACCAAGAAACAAGAGTCACGTACATATAAGATCAAAAGAATATATAATTTTAACATATTTAGTAAAAATATTTTTTTGATAGTTGTTATATGCATAAACAGACAATCCCTTTCACACATCAACACATACTAAAGATAATACTAAAAAATCTTTGATATAATCTTCAATATAATGAAATGATATGGATAATTTGAAAATGTTTCATTATTTCCATCATGCATGCCATCTTCTTTTTGTCAAATGAAATATGTATGTTATTTTTTTTCATTCTCATCACAATCAGAATTGCGGATCAGATATTATTTTACGAGATTAAGAAAGAAACATGGCATGAAAGAATATTTTGGAAGTTTTAATACTTAGAATAGCATCTAAATAATTATTATTTTTCATCATAATTTTTTATTCAGCTTTCCATTCTTCTTGGGCACCACTACGATTGGGGATACCCACTGAGTGTGCTCAATTTCATAAATAAATCTAGCTTCCACCAGATGATTTATCTCTTCTTTGATCTTGGCAGCATAATTATCGTTGTATGTGTATGGCTTTTGCTTAGAGGGCTTGGCCTCTGAGGCCATGGGGATAGTGTGTGAGCATATGTCAGGGTCCAAACCTTTCAAGTCCTTGTAACTCCAAGCGAATACATCTCTGTATTCTCTGAGCAAGGCTATCAACTCATGCTCCTCTTCCTCAGTGAAGTCATGCCCTATGTAAGTGCATCTCTCCTCTCCTTCTTCTATGGCCACAACTATTTTCTTGGTAGTTTCTTTGTTATCATAGGCCTCCCCTGATTGTGCCTCACGTTTAGGCATTCTTATCATGACTCTTCTATCATCTATCTCATACTTCTTAAAATTGTCAGGGACCTCGAACAAAGATTCTTCTTCTTCTGGTGTGACTTCTTTCTTCTTCCTCTTCTTGCCCTCACTCTTGGCGATCACTTGTGTGGTTAACCTCACATCATTTGTTAGCTCTTCATATCACTGAGGATGAACTTCTACTTCGTAGAAGTATTCTTCTTCTGATGCAAAGGGTGGGTCCATAATGATTGACTCTAGATCTGAGTCACTTGCATCCTCGAATGCATCAGTGTTAACTTCACACTCTTCAAGAACCAAATCACCCATGATTGGCTCTATTGAGAAGACTGAAATGTCATAGCCATCCTCGTCACAGTGGGGTGTCCATTGTTCTTCATTGATGGCTACATCCATTGTTGCTAAAATTTTTGCCTAGCCGTGAGGTTCAAATTCTTTGTCAGGAAAGACTACAGGTGCATAGGCTGGGTCTTGAATTGATCTATGGGTTTCTTTTGCACCTATCTCTCTGGCCTTTTCTCTCTTCTCTTCTTCTACTGCTACTTTACACATCCATAAGTGAGTGTCTTCATGCATCCATGAGGATCTTGATCCGATGGAGTGCACATACTCAGTATCATCTCTGGCTCTATGGATGGGGTTCCATTGAATGGGGGGTACATCCCTATGAGAGTAATCTTTGATATTCACTTTGGTCGTGACACCTAAGTGTTGCAAATACAAGGAATTGGTTCCCCAATCCTGTACCACTTGCAACTGCCGCATAAATGGTCTTCCCAAAATCATCTCATAGGCATGGTTCTTGCTAAAATCATCGATAGCAAATGTGTGCTCAAGCTCTACACCACATTTAGTGAGAGTTATTCCTTCAAGCAGTCCTAAGGGTCTTTCTATGTGACCATCAGCCATCTGCAATTTCATTCTTGTTGGCCTAAGTGCTGGCTTGCCCCAATGCTTCCATAGGGAAGTGGTAGCAATTGCAACCCCTGCACCTGAGTCGAGAATTGCCTTGGTTGTGTATCCTTGATGGGTGATGGGAAGATAGGTGTTTCCTTCTTCACCTTCACTCATATCTCCTATCTTGTCTAGGGGAATTTCGGGCACTGTTCTATGAGAGCCTACCTGGGAACGGGGTTTTGCTACTTCTGGCACTTGTTTAGCTACATGTTTCCACAGTTCTGGCCTAACCTTGAGTAACTCTTCTAAAGTGAGATTGCACTGCACTTTAGTATTCTTTACTACCTCCGTGTTCCTAGGTATGACTGAGTCTTCGTTGCGTACCATGATCGTGGGTGCTCTCATACAAGTAGACTTAGCTTCCCATGGGCCTGTGAAGTGGGGTAATTCCTGTAAAGAATTAGACTCAAAGTCTAATCTCTCTTGAGATTGTGCACTCTCCTGCTCCCCATAAATGGATGGATGTCTGGTGGGAATCGGTCATGCGCATCATCCACAAGTTCAATGGGAGGAGGGACTTCACTCTCTTTAGCCCATTTTTCTTCTTGAATCTCTCGTAGGAATTCTGGTGAGTACCGATTCATAGAAGAAGATGTGTCTGGCTCTGTGGAGTTGGGCACATAAGCTTCCTGGGGGGGAATGCTTATTCTCTCACTTGGCCTTCTCTCATTTTGAGAGGCGGGTTCCTTTTCTGATTGTGCAATTAGCCTCTCCAATCTTTCTAGCAGTCCATCAAAGTGCAACTGCATCTTAGCTGAACTAGAGATGTTAAAGAGGCGACTGGCTTCAAACATGGTTTGGGCCAATTCCACCATCTTAGCACAAATCTTGGTTCGTTCAAGCTCTAGTTCCGCTCTTGGGTAACACTTTTCATAATCTATCACCTTTGGCCCTTCTTGGATTCTGGCCTGATATGCCTTAAGCATCATATTTAGGTCCTCGAGAGTGGGATCTGCTAGTACTGATCCTACTCTAGGGGGTGGTGGGGTCGTATGAGGCGGGTTGAAAAGGGTTGGATCGGATGGAGATGGGAATGGTGGTGGTGGCGTAGTGTGAGAGGGAGTTTGAGATGTGAGTTCAACTATCTTGGCTTTGGTTTCTCTTAGGCTTTCCTCGAGTTCACTCATCTTCTTAGCCCATTGCCTCTTCATTCTTTCTCTACTATCTCTCCAGGCTCTAGTCCTCTTCTTGGTTATGCTCTCAGTTTCACTAGCCTCAACACTTTTTTCCTGGCCTAAACTTTGGTTCTGCTGCAAGGCTTGAGCTCTAGTGACTACCTGTACTGGTGCAGTGGAAGTCACACTTCCTGTAGAGTCTACTACTAACCCAATAATGTTAATAGGAGTGATTTTTGGCATATTATTGGGATTCTTTGGACAATCTCATAAGAGATGCTCTTTGCCGCAATCTTGACAAAAGCCTTGTATTGTTACTGACTGGGGTTGTGTGGGTGTAGGCATGGGGCAATCACGAATGAGGTGATCTCCCTGACATCTGTAGCATGGCCCTCTAGGGAATGGGGGTCTTACCTGCCTAGGTTGAGGTCTAGAGTTGGGGTTTGCATACATGACATTTGTGTAATCTGGCTCCCAACTAGGTTCACTCGGTTCTTCACTATAGTAGGACTCACCATGTTCAGGAGACTGCATGTAGTAAGCCTGTGGACTATCTATGTGAGTGGAATCAAAACTATGATCACTCGGGTCACTTTCTGAAAGCAATGGAGTCACTGGGACTATGGCTCTATTCAAATTTTCCTCAGTAGCTGCATACTTTACAGGAATCACATTAGCTGGGGTTGGAGGTTGTTGAGCTAACACAGGTTGAGGCCTTTGTTGGTTTTGGTAGGGTTGTTGATAGGATTGCTGTGGTCTACCATATTGTTGTGGAGGGTACTGGTTCTGGTATCTTCCCTGTTGTGGATAGGGCTGAGGGTAGGTTTGCCTAACTGCTTGCTTATTGTATGGGCAGTCTTGTGCTGTGTGATTTGTGTATCTCCGTTCTATGGTGCAATATTGGCTACTAGGGTTCACTTGTGGCTGAGCCATGATGGGACATACGTTCGCCATATGGTCACCATTGCAAGTATAGCACCTCTTTACTGGGGCAAACCTTGGGATTTGTTTGCTAGTGACACCTATTTTTTGGGCTACTTTCTCCACGAGTTCCTCAATTGATGTGGATTGCGAGGAAGAGAGGCTAGAGGCACTATCTGAATCTTTGTAGATTTTGGAAAGCTCTAACTCCTCCCCTAGGTTATCCTCGATGTCGATGCACATGCGTACACACTCTTCTATAGTCCTAGGGTCCTTCAAGTACACATATGACCTCAATTTGGTACTTAGCAATCCATCCAAGAATAAAGCCACTTGCTTGGCTGGAGTGGGTAACTCAAGGATAGGACATCTCTCTACATATTGCCTAAACCTTGTTCCTGCAAGTCTAACTGTCTCTTGGGGGGTCTGCTTGAAGCTATGTATCAATGAGGAAGTATTATGCCTTATCCCACTCTTAGAGAATTCAGTGATAAAAGCCTCTAAGAGTTGGTCTATGCTCCTGAACTGTCTCTCATTCAATGGTTGAAACCATGTAAGGGATGTGTTCCTAAGGGTTAGACCAAAGGCATTATACTGCATGAATAGGTCCTCAACTTGTGCAGCTCTAAAGACTTGCCTAAACTCAGCCACATGATCATATGGGTCTCCTGTGCCATCGAAGTAGTTCTTCATGGACTTAACTAGCTGGGTCGGTCTCAAAGTCCTCGTGTGCTCTCTAGGTCTTGGTAGAGGGAACTCATCCGCATTCCTTTGGTTCCTTGGGGTTCTAAGTCCCTCAGGTTCCGCTCTATTTGTTTGCGTTCTCGTTCTTTCTCTTCCCATTGGGTTGGCAAAGCTTACCTCAGGTCTATCTCTATGTCTCTCTCTTTGAGCTCCATGAGCTTGGGATGTTCCAGCTCCTGGGTGACCAAAGGACACATTCAACCTTGGTTGGGGGAAAATAAATTCACCTTTCCAAGTATAAGCATGCCTATCATGTTCTATAACCACAAAGATCCTCTCTGAGGCGTGATCTAAGTAGGTCACTCTGCGTGGGCTATCAGGATCTTTGAACTCATATATCATGATTGTTCCTACCTCATTTGGCTGATCAGATTTATACCTCCAAAAGGCTTCATCAGTCTCTCGGTTCAGGAGCAGATCTATGCTCTTATTGTCTTGGGGAATCCACTCTGGTGTGATAATCCTAGTGAGAACATATTTGCCTCGGGGGGTTCTAGGTTCTACACCCATGTTTCCTTGCTCCAGATCACCTAAGTCCGTTTCTGGGATCATGTTTCCAAATTCGTCTCTCCTATCTGGATGACTCGTGACTGCATATATGGTTCTTTCCCTGTCTAGGTATGCTCCATTTTCAAACTTGACAGCTGGGTGCTCTAGTCCAATGGATTGGTCAGGGTTTTTAATCTTGACCACAGATCTTCCTAGGGCGTCCTCATAGATGCAAGCACCTAATCGGTTGGTCCTAAGGTATTCGAGTTGCGTCTTGTAAGGGCCTTCTACCCTATGTAAATATGGCACTCTTGAACTTCCTGTAGGTCTCTCCATCCCCTAAGACATCTCAGACTCGCTAGTCTCAGAGCTAGGGTAGTACGAATGATGGCTCAACTGCTGGGCCCAAGACCTAGCTGCGTTCGTAACACTAGCCTATGAAGACCTAAGACTTTGACTATCTCTCACTAGATGTCGTCCTGATCTAAGGTTCGTATGCCTATTTGAGTAGTCCCTATTTTTACCCAAGGTACAATCTCATTGCGGATCAATTTGTATCAGACACTTGGTTCTTTTTTAATTGATTATCGTGTTTATGATCTTGTCTGATATCACGGCGTCAGGAATTCTTAAGTTAATTTCCGCTGTTTCAGTTGATCGTTCCACGTTAAGTTTCTTTTCTTTAAAGTTATCGATCACACAGAGATTATATTTTAGCTTAAACTTGATTTCTTAGATAGTCTTTGACTTGCCTTATGCCTATCATTGCCTTGACTTACTTATAGCACTATTCACGTGTAGCCTAAGCTAGGAATTGACAAAGGGAGTTGAGAGTATTCCAACCTCACTTGCAGATCCCTTGCTCTTTGGTGCTCAAGAACCCCGTTCTCAAGCTTGCAGATTACCCTTGCTTTGGATGCCTTCTAGTGCTCTCAGTGGACCTGTAAAAGTCCCAAAGTTAGCTCAAGACTTAGATTCGTAGGACACAAAAAATCACTTTTATTCATGTAATTCAAAGATCAAAGATCAACTGTTCTTTTGGCTTTTCTTCCCCCTAGGTATAGTCACTTCAAAATAGTATGTCTAATAATCCTGATATTAATTTTACCATAAACAGTGGAAGTTTTGGTTGTACTCCCCATGAGCTTTCCAACAAAACAAAAATCATAGCAAACGGACTTCGCATGAGAAAGTTATGACTGTTCAGGGATCTAGGGTTAAAACAGGGTAAAACAGGTTATCAGGAAAACAAGATTTTCTCTCAAGTTACAAGTGTCGGGACCTCACAAATCACTATTTGCTTGATAATCATGCCTAGAATTTACCCCAAAAACATCTAATGAAAACCCTAGAAACTTGGCCGAAAAAGCCTGTCAATCGCGATCGACAGGTCTGTCAATCGCGATTGACAAAGGTGTCCGTCGGGGCCTGTCAATCGCGATCGACACGTCAGTCGCGATTGACAGTTTCAATCGCAATCGACAGAGTCGGTCGTGAGTCCTTTCAATCGTGATCGACACTTTTTTTGAAATTTTCGCCATGATTTTAGTCAATCGGGGATGTGTCTGTCGCGATGGACACGTGGCAACGCGAGTTTTGGTGTCAATCGTCAAATTTCAGTTAGTCACGATTGACAGTGTCAATCGCAATTAGTGGTAATCAGTCGTTCGTAGGGTCTGTCGGTCGTGATCGAAAGGTCTGTCGATCGCGATTGACAGGGTTTATCCGTCGCGATTGACAAAGGTTGTCGATCGTGGTTGTCGATCGTGATCGATGGTGTCGGTCGCGATTGACAGAGAAACACGGAATTTTTTTACTGTTTTAGGTGATTTAGAGTGTGCTCATCTTGTGTGTCATTGTGGTGTGCTTTGTTTTACCAAATAAGTGATTTTTCTGTCGATCGTGATCGACAAGGGTCTGCGACACAAAGACAGGGCCGAGCTTTTCCGCACCTGCGCAGCCTGCTGGAGATGGTGGGATAGTCAAATCCTGCAAGAAAACTCAAGAAACATGCAAAAAGAGTGCACACAAATCGCTCTCTCGCTCTCTCTCACAAGTGGAATGAGGGAAATGGAGGGGAGAAGGTGATATAATAAAAAACTAAAATTTTCGCGATGATGGAGATGGAGATCGGATATGGTGAGGATGATGATGGTGGTGATGATGATGAAGTAAGAAAGAGAAAAATAAGGAAAAGTAAAGAAATTACCTACAACGCCAACGTCACAACTCTACGTCTTACCATCACACGCTCGTCCTCAAAGCTCAATCCTCGGCAATGGCGCCAAAATTTGGTGTAGCTCAGTGATGAGTAGCACCTCCTTTAATGTCAATCCGGGAAGACGTGAGGATGGTATGATGACCTCGAGCAAGTGAAGGCACAAGTGCGTGAGTGAGAAGCACACTAACATGCACACACATACACACACACGCGCACACAAGGCAAGAGCAAAGAGAGGGACAATGGAGTTCTCTTAGATTACTTCCAAAATGATCATACAAGTTCAAATCTATTACAAGCTAACCCCCAAAAATGAGCTCTCTAGCTCTATTTATAGTTTTTGACTAGTTTTTGGCCCTATCCAGACCTAGTGTCCGGCCTAGTTAAAAATTAGGTTCTAGGGCCTATTTGAGGGCTCAAACGGAGTCTAAAAAATATGAAAATGGATAGGCAGGTACTTCTAATGCTCCTCAATCTCAAGGACTCCTTGGCTTGCACAAAATGGAGCTACAAAAATATGAAATGGTATTTACAGTGGCCTTTAGTGATGAAAATCACTATTTTTGTAGGGATTTCCTCTAACGATTTGACATACACATCTTCAAGCTCCCTACTTGCTCCTTCTCCTGGTGTGTCCACCTCTTTGATATGCTTTAGCTTCATGAAAAAATAATGGCCTACTTGCCAGATCTTCGTTGACTACTCTGTCTGCTTGTGCCTTCTCTTCGCTTCGACTCCCTTCGTTGGCTTCCTTGTCTTGTGAGTCCTTCAGTTCCTTGACTGCTGCTAACATAAATTTAGAAGCATTGTCCATCCCTATTGAAATATGGCTTAATGTTGACATGAGCCAACTGTAACCTTCAATGATGATGTAGGGAGCCACGGATACACAATTTTCAATGGTCGAGATAGATAAAAGCTTAGAGGTGACAATCAAGAATTACTCAAGTTGAAGCTTGAAACGAAAACAAGAGAACATGGTAAAGGAAATGAATGCCACTCTTCTATGGATTGACTCACAACTATCATAGAAGAATGATTTATAAGTAGATCACAAAGAACTCGTAAAAAAAATATAACAAATCGAAAGAAGAGCATGAGAAGAATAATCATACATCTTTTTAGAAGTGGAGAAAGCTAAAGTAATAAGTAAATGTATAATTTTTGAAAAACAACAAAAGACGTTGATGGAAGATGTGAAGCAGTTGAAATGAGAAATAACAAGTTGAAAGTCTAACCTAACCATCAACTTGACCAACAAACAAGAAGATCAAATCAATGCTCTAAAATCTCTAGTAGAAACATATAAAGCACAAGAAGAAGATCAAATGACAGCAAGGGAAGTAGCAAATGAAAGATATCAAGCAAAATAAAAGGTATTAAAACAAAAGATAGCTAAATTGGACACTCAATATATTCAACAATATGATCAAGATGTAGATCAACTAAGAGTAATGATAGAAGAAAGAATGATTTCTAACAAAGCTCTAGAGAAACCAATGGAACAAGTAAAGAAAAATGACGAGGTTATTCAAGAACTGACAGCATAGATAACCTAGGTACAAGCTCCCAAAAACACAACTTATGTAGAAGTGGGTTGAATAATGTTGCTTGTTCATATGGAGCATGCTTTAGAGCAGGAGGTACATTCGGTTTCTCCACCCATTGATTCATCAATTGTATAGAGGGAAGAACACTAAGATGTGATTGCAATATCCTTGATAGGTTACTTCGAGGAAAAAAATGTGTTAAATTGATACCATTATCTAATGAAGAATTTGAAAAAGTAAGCAAGTGTATGAAATATGAAAACGTAAAGAGTAAGAAAATTGAAACATTTTGTATCTCTATCCGCCACCTTTGGTATCATGGGATATTGAAAGTCTTCAAGCACATAAAGTTGTTCTTTTTTTATTTCAAAGGAATAAACTGAGTATTTTTGATAGGGTGCTTTGAGCAAGATTTAGAGATATTTTTGTGGATAACTTCTAACCTTACTGCAAGGATGGTTACCTACAAGTTACATTATTATTCATATAACATAGTTGCCCCCAATAATCCAACAATGGGATGGATTTTTTATGAATCAATCACTTGCAATAAATCAACAAGAAGAAATGATTTGCAATGTGTGGGAGCATGCAAAGGTCCTAGAATAAAACAAGTCCGAACTCAACAAGGAAAAAGTAGTAAGAGAAAAAAGAGAAAAAGCCATAAGAAAGAAGGACCAAGCCCAAGAACGTAAGAAGACAATCAGGTAGCACTATCTAAAGTACAAATGTTCAAGAGTGGAAAACCTCCACAATATCACAACCACTCACCACAACCATCTATCCAAAATAAGGTAGTCAAGTAACAAGGATGAAGCTTGAAGTAAAGAAAGGGGATATTTTCGAAGATCATACCTTAGCATTAACTCATCCTGTCAACCAAATCTAGGTAGAAACTTTGGTGGAAAAAAACCTTTCTAATGGGAATATCCAATATTCTTAGCCCATAATATGTGGTTCAATCAAAGCTAAAGAAAGCAAAATTCTTAGGGTAGAATATGTACTACAAGAAAAGCTCAAAGCTCTTTCAAACAAGAAAAACACTAAGAGAGGGAGAATGTTGAAGGGAAGAAAATATAAAAGCCAAATCAAGAATTAGAAGATGTGGGCCCTCAAATTTTCATGGACAACCTTCTATGTGATGTAAAGCTCCATGAGTATAACCCTTGTAAGTGTGCACGAAGAGGGTTCTTGTAGTGTCACACCCCTATTTATGTATAATATTCCACTATATCTAGAGTTGGAATAGTCTTTTTTATGCATGCACATCCAAATGTATGAATGGACTTAAATTTGGGCACATGTTTATAAGTGAGTTCTTCTTCATTCATAGAGACTCTTGTCATTTTGAATATAGATTAAAAACTTGAAGGATGAAGTCCCATAAGTTCCCTTTCATGAACTATTGTCTCCTTTTTTGTGAGCTCATATGCATGTCTATGGCTTGTATAGTGCTTTAAGGTGTGTTATCTACCCCTTCCCCTTCCTTTGTCACAGTGGAAGTAGGTGATTCATGAAACCTAGTTTTGTGGTCATAACTTTGTGTAGAAAACTCAAAATGCATTCTTCCAATAGATGTGTCTCATCAATAACTTTGGAAGGAATCCATCATTAACCATAGTTAGGTACTTGAGCTGACAAAAAGGTCCATTTTTGTGTCTACTACTATTGTAAGTGTCAGTTTCTAGGTATCAATTGTAGAACATGGTTCTATGTGGATATTCACTATTAGTACATGTTCATTTGAATTGTCCGTTCATAAATCATCATGTATAGACGTGTTTCTATGCACTTGGACAAGTCAACTCTTGATAGTGATTCTAATCACTAATCGTTGTAATATAGAAACACACAATTTTTTCATTGGATGTTCCATTTTGTACAAGCCAAGGAGTCCTCCAGCTTGAAAAGCTTTAGCAAACCTTAAGTACCAATTTTCATAATTTTTAGACTCCGTTTGAGCCCTCAAATAAGCCTTAGAACCTAATTTTCAACTAGGCCAGACTCTAGGTCTAGACTGGGCCAAACCTAGTGAAAAACTATAAAAAGAGCTAGAAAGCTCATTTTTGGAGCTCGCTAGTTAGTGTGAAGAGAAAACTTGTAAGCGAGATTGAGTAATGCAAGATACAATTTCTCCTTCCATTCTCGCTCCTATTGCCTCTTCCATGTGTGTGTATGTATGTGTGTGTGCACTAATGTGATTCTCACCTTCATCTTCTTGCACATCACTCGTTCACGATCTTCACATCATCCTACCGCTTCCACAGATTGACAATTGAGGAGGTGGAGCTTCTTGATGTTGTGCTTACCCTTTTCTAGAACAACACAAAATTTGGCACTATTGTCAGGGATGAGCTCAAGAACGAACATGTGATGGTAGTAGTGTAAGGAGATTTGTGTTGGAAGGTGACTAGATTGTGTTTCATTGTTGTTTTTGCTTTTTTTTTTTCTCCATTTCACCTTCCTTACCTTCATCTTCCATCCCTTCACTTCCTCCTCGACTCCCAAAAAATTTCACCATTTCACCATATCTACCTACCTCTCTTCATTTTCCTCATTGTGATAGAGCAAGAGAGAGTGTGTGTGTGTGAGAGAGAGAGAGAGAACTGAGTGTGGGTGCCTGAGATTTTTTCTTATAGAAGACACCTCCAGTATTATGGCACAGGGCAACAAACAGGTAAATCTTTATGTTTCATCTCCATTTCTACTCAAGAGCTCAGACCATCACGACATTCTGCCAAGCTTAGATTTTATAGAATTCTTCTATACCAGCATAAAATGCATGCTAGCACCCCCAAGGAAGCATAGGTGATTTTGGAAAATTCACATTTTTTCAAGCCATCGCAATAGGTTCATGTCATCGCCATGGGCCTTCATCATCACGATAGTGCTAGACAATCCCCACCCTCCCAGGCCATTATGAAAGTGCTAGAGCATCACAATGGTCCCATGCCATTGGAACACCCTCAAACCATCGCTATGTCCTCATGCCATTGCGACGGTGCCATGCCATCGTGATAGGCTCACATCATCATGATAGTGCTAGGTCATCACGACGGTCCCATGCCATCGTGATGCCCTAATGCCATCATGATAGTGTCACACCATCACGATGCCCTTAGACCATCGTGATCCTTTTAGACCATCTTTATGACCTCATGCCATTGCAATGCCCTTAGACCATCGCAACCCTTTGAGGCCCTTGTGACACTCTCATGCCATTCCTACAGTGCCATGCCATTGCGATGGCCTTAAACCATTGTGATCCTTTTCGGCCATCATGATGCCCTCATGCATGATGGTCCCATCATTCATGCCATCACGATGCCCTCAGACCATAACGATCCTTTCATACCATCACAATAGTCCCACACCATCGCGATGGTCCTCTTGAATAGAAAAATTAGGTTTTTTGCAAAATTCTTCCAAATTTCAAAAATTGTGTAATTTTCTTGTAGGACTAGTGGTGATATCATCTATGGAACATCCTCTCTTGAGTGAGAAGTAGCTTGACTCAAGAAGGGCACCTGAGCTAGGGCTCATCCAAGAGCTTACTAAGAGTGGAAGAGAAGGCAATAAGTTTTGGAGTTAGGCGTCTGTGGAAGCATGCAAAATGAAGAAGAAGAAGCTTGGAGCACAACACACAATGCTAAATGTAGTACCACTAGAATCTACAAAGATAAGTAACCCATTAGGGTTATAGGCATATATACAATCCAAAGGAAAAAACCTCCTAAAGAGGGAACCCGACGGTTGGGGTGAACAAGGAGCTGGCACTCATGTATAAGGAAGTGACAAGATATATGGAATCAATCCAAAAAAGGAAGTAAGCCCAAAGCTTTGCGAAAAGCTTCAAACTTCTCCTAAGGTAGAGCCTTTGTGAAAAGGTCTGCAATGTTCTCCTATGTGGGCACATATGCGAAGCTAATCTCTCCAGCAGAGAACCTCTCCCTAACATAATGATAATACACCTCAATGTGCTTAGTGCGAGCATGGAACATAGGGTTCCTCGCAACTGCCAATGCACTCTGACTGTTAGTGAAGATGGTGGTGGCAAAAGACTGACCAACACCCAAATCAGCCATAAGGCATCTGAGCCACACACACTCAACAGTCGTTTTGAAAGCTGCCCTATACTCAGCCCCACAACTAGAAGTGGCCATAGTAGGTTGCTTCTTCCTCAACCAAGATATACATGAGCTACCAAGCATGAAGCAAAAGCCACTAGTGGAAACACAAGTGTCATAGCAACAAGCCTAGTTAGAATAAAGAAAATCATGTAAATCTAGTGTTAGTGGTCCCCCCTTGGGATAAAACAATCCAAGTAGTCGGGTACCACTCAAGTAGCAAAAGATGCGTTTAACCGCCAGCCAATGCTTGACTCCTAGGCAATGCATAAACCTGCTCATCTGTGAGAAAAAAAACTGAATATCTGGCCAAGTAATGCATAAGTAAATCAAGCATCCAATAGCCTACTGATAGAGAACAATATCAAATGCATCACCAACATCATGAAGACTCAATTGTAAACCTGTCTCCATAGGAGTGGCAATAGGTTTACAGTCTTCAAGGCCAAAACATTGCAATAATGTGTCAATATGTTTTGTTTGACACAAATCCATTCCACCATCAACATGCATAAATTGATTGCCCAAATAATGATGCAAATGCCCCAAATTAGACATCTCAAATGAGGCATGCAATTCAGCCTTAAAATCAGCAATATGCTTCTCATGAGGACCAATCAGTAGAATGTCATGAACATACACAACAATGATAAGAAGTACATCATTAACACACTTAACATATAAGGTTCTTTTAGTTTGATTGTTCTCAAAGCCATGTGCAATCAGATAGGCATGTATCTTTTCATACCAAGCACGTGGTGCTTGCTTTAAACCATATAATGTCTTCTTTAACTTGCACACTTGGTTTTCATGCCCTTTCTTCACAAAGCCACAGGGCTGAAAAAAAATACATTTTTTCATGCAAGTCACCATTCAAAAAGGCAATTTTAATGTCCAACTGATGTACATTTCAACCACAAGTGCACAAATGCTCTGAATAGTAGTCATATGACATGTAGGTGCAAAGGTCTCATCAAAATAAATGCCTCTTTCTTGCACATAAACCTTTGCAACAAGCCTAGCCTTATGCCTATCAACTCTTCCATTAGGCTTATGTGTCAACTTGTATACCCACTTAGTGCCAATGGCCTTCTTGCCAAGAGGAAAGACACATAAAGAGTAGGTACCATTTTTCATGATAGCATCATATTCAAATTGCATTGCAGCCATCCAATGTTCAGAATTTTGTGCTTCATCAAATGAAATGGGTTCAGTCTCATCCAAGACTAAACACAGCTATACCATAGCAATCTAATGCAAAAGAGGCACTATGAGAGCCTAACCAAGTACGATATGATAGAGGTGCATCTGATTTGCTGTCACACAAAGTTTGCACCAACCATTTTGGCATAGTTTTAGCCTCCCCAATATCAGCTCTCTCATCAACAAGTGCATCATGTAAATATGCATAAAAAATGGAATGATCCGCTTCATCACATGAAACCTGTAAAGGCTGAGAAGTTGCCTCATTAGGACCAACACTAGACTGTCCACCTATAAAAAGAGGCAGCAAAGTATCATACATGTCTTTGGAGCTTACAAATGTCTCCTTCGTACATGAAAGTAAGGGTTGAATAGCATCTTCCACAAAAACAACATCATGGTTAACAAGAATGCATTTAGTTTGTGGATGATACAGATGATAGCCTTTGCTTTCAGAACTGTACCAAAAAAAATACATTTCACTACTTTATCATCCAATTTTTTGTGATGTTGTTCAGGCACTAATGCTTATGCCAAACAACCAAAAACATGTACATGAGCAACAGATGACTTGCAACCATGCCAAGCCTCATATGGAGTGATAGACTACAATGCTTTGGTGGGACATTTGTTAAGCACATATGCTGCACACATAACAACCTCAAGCCAAAAATTGTGGTAAAGCTTGACTCTTGACCATACACCTGGCCATCTCCATGAGTGACATGTTCTTTTGTTTAGAAACTCCATTCTGCTGAGGTGTATACGGCATTGTACATTGATGTTTTATCCCACGTTTAGCCAAAAATGCATTAAAGTAAGAAGACATGTATTCCCCCCCTCGATCAGAATGGAGGGTGCCCATTTTACATGTTGAAAACTTTTCTGCCAAGACTAAAAATTGTTTGAAGCATATAAACACTTTGGACTTTGCTTTCAATGGATATACCCATGCATGCCTAGAAAAATTGTCAATGAAAGTCACAAAGTAAAGATAGTTTCCAAAAGAGGGCGTTTGCATAGGACTACAGACATCACAATGAACAAGCTTTGTTGTGTAGCTTGAACAGAACCATCTTTTGGGAATGAGGAACACTGCATTTTGCCTAAAATACAGCCTTCACATACATGTTTACCAGGTGCCTCAAGTTTGGGCAAAGAGGACACCATTTTAGATTTCTGCAGGTGTAGCAAACTAGCAAAATTCAGATGACCAAAACGTGCATGCCAAAGTTGCATCTGACATAGCCTGAGAATCATGTATTGCACATGTTGAATCATTCATAGAATTTTCATGATCTATGAGCTTATACAACCCACGAGATAAAATGCCAGAAGCAATAATCACATTGCCATTTGACAGATCATGAACTGTACATCTACCATCAATAAATTTCACAACCAAGCCAATCTTGGGTAAAACCAAAACTGATAGCAGCCACCATTGGACAACTCTTAATGACATTATCATTTGCTTTATAGTATTTGCAAAACAATTTCTGCTTTTCTGATTTCTTCTCATCTTTGTCTTCCTTCTTGATTGTGCAAAATTAGCAGATTTTTGCTTACTAGTAGAAGAGCTCCATTTTCCTTTTCCCTTTCGACTAGCCAGGAAAGCTTGATCTACAACACACATAAAAGACATGTTTTGTCTACACTGATCTTCGTGCAACAGAACAAAAACTAAATCTTCAAATGTTAAGGCATTTGGATCGCCTTTCATCATCAAACCAAGAGTAGAAGCAAAACTCTGATATGAGTCCGGAAGACCATACAAAACAGTTTGCACAAGTGAACTGTCAGGAAGGACTTCATCAGTAGAAATCAATTGTTCCTTCAAATCCTTGATCTTTGTTAGAAAATTTTCCATAGAATCACCTTCATTCATGTGCTCACTCTCCAATTGTTTTTGGAGGTAAACAACAAGAGCCTCATTCCTAGCCTGGTACAATGTGGTAAGTGTATCCCAAGCATCCTTAGCTATTTTGCAAGACCAGATATGAGGAATAATGGCATGTTTGATAGACAAAGTCATCAATGCATGTGCCTAAGCATCTCTACCATCCCAACAAATTTGCTATGTAGTAGGTGCAACAAAAACTGCATAACGAACATGAATCTGTAGAATACATCTTCGACACCATCTCCATCAACTCCAGTACTTGTATTTGTAGTACCTATATTTGTAGGTGTAATAGGACGTTTTTCAACACCCTACACAATATTCCATAGTGCTTTTGTGAGACTATGGTAAAGAACATGTCATATGCAACTACCCCAAAAACCCAACCAATGCCTCTAAAGTAACCCTGATTAATGTGATATGCATTGTGAATGCTTCAAATGGATCTATACCAACATATATTCCCATACAAGCAATGACTAGAGCCCAAGCACTACAATAGAACCAGTAGATAATCTCAATAAGACCTCAAAAAATAGTGAAGTCTGAGAACCTAGTGGAAGAAAGCAAAATCTTGGAAGGATTCATGAGAAAGGCTCAACAAAAATGGAGTAAGAAAATAATTGAGCTAGAAGCAAGCTTAAAAGAAACTAGGGCAAAAATCTCAGAGAATTAGCGTCTCAATATTCAATCGTGATAAACCCAACACCCAAACTTGGGTCTATTTTAGTTGAACCTATACCCGAAGACTTGAACATGATGTTCTAAGGTAGAAACAAAGATTGATGTGCCATGTATTTAAAGAATTCCTGAGGAAGAATTTAGAAGTCTATGTTGATGATCTTTGTGCTCATTCCAACATTAGACAGACACATATACCTGAACTCAGACAAATCTTTGACAAATGTAGAGAATATCAAGTCTGCCTGAACCCAGAAAAGCGTGTTTTCATGGTCAGGCAAGGCAAGATTCTAGGACACATAGTGTCAAAGAATGGCATATCCACTAATGAAGAGAAACTAAGATCCATAGCAGAGTTACCTAGGCCAAAGAATGTCAAGGAAGTACAAGCTTTCATGGGGCATTGTGGCTATTACCGACGCTTTATACACATGTACGCCATCATTGCCAAGCCTTTGTACGGACTTTTGACTAACTTTGAGTGGACTGATGAATGTGAAAACTCCTTCAATGAGCTCAAACGACGATTATGTTCAGCACCAATCTTGACCACTCCAGACTGGAATAAGCCCTTCCATGTTCATGTAGATGCATCCAATTATGCTATTGGATGTGTACTCGCACAACCTACTGGTGAAGGCAATATGGATCTTCCAATTGCCTATGCTAGTAGACAGTTGAATGCAGCTGAACAAAATTATACCACCACTGAACGAGAGGGATTAGGCATGGTATATGCAGTTAAAAAGTTTAGACACTATTTGCTTGCAAATAGGTTTAAATTTTTTACTAATCATCAGGCATTGTTGTATCTGGTAAACAAACCATGCAATACTGGTAGATTAGTAAGATGGTTCCTCTTACTAATGGAATACGACTTTGAGGTTGTGGTGAGGAAAGGTAAGACTCACTTGAGAGTAGACCACCTCTCAAGTCTCACATCCGGGGAAGCACCGCAGGGAGTATCAGATGATCTTCTTGATGCTTACTTGTTTAATTTGGAAGTTGTACCTCAGTGGGCTAAGCCATTAGTGCCAGTATTGACATACGGGCCTAACCACCCAGTCGTAAACACTCAAGATAGGGAGGTAGTAAAAGCCCAGAAGTACCATATCATGGCAGGAAGTATGTACAAACAGACAACACAAGGGATATTGGCTTGTTGTGTGGAAGAGGATGAGTACGCAAAGTGGTTGTGATTAGCACATGTAGGTGCATTAGAGCAACACCATTCGGGGCAAAGAACTTTACAGACACTAAGGAGATTCGGAGTGCATTGGCCTACTATGGAAGCTGATGTACATAAGATGTGTAAAGAATGCCCAATCTGCTGCACTAAACCACCTGTGGAACATGCCACTCTGTATCAAGTGTCCATAGTGCGAGATTGGAGTGAACCATTAGTAACCTTCTTGAGGACGAGAACATTCCCTCAAGATATGACATTGGCCAGACAAAGAAGTCTAGAACAAGAAGCCCTAGATTACTCACTCATTGGTGATAATCTATACAAGTGTGGTAAAGATGGTTACCTAAGATTGTGTGTCCATGAGAGTGAATACCTTAAGATCCTGGAAACGGCTCACCAGGGTGTAGCAGGAGGACATTTTGGTCCTAGAGGTAAAAGCTACGACAAACAATGATGCTCATACCACAGCTAAGTTCTTATTTGAGAATGTGTTCACTAGATACGGGCTACCCATAGAGCTAGTAAGTGGTAGAGGGACTCACTTCTTGAATGAAGTTATTGAAAATTTGCTCCAAGAATTCTTGGTGATACACAAAAAGTCAGCCCCCTATCACCCACAAGCTAATGGCCAAGTCGAAAGCACAAACAAGATTCTATGCAATGTGCTTAACAAATTAGTGAATAATAAGCGCTCTGATTGGGACAAACAGCTACACCATGCTGTTTGGGCATACCAAGTTGCCTATAAAACGATACTCCAAGCCACTCCCTTTCAGATGGTATTCGGTCAAAATGCAGTGCTACCATTGGACTTCTTGATACCTACACTGGAAGTAGCATAGGAGCATGAATGGACGGGTCATGAACTCTCTTCGAGGATTCTTGATCTGGAACCACTAGGTGAAACAAGACTAAGAGCGGCAACGGGAATATATGCAGCTAAGAAAAGACAGAAGGCATACTTTGATGCCCACGTTAAGGATAAAGGCTTGAAGGCAGGAGATTTAGTTCTAGTCTACACATTGAAGCAACATGCAAGAAAATTAGAGAAACGTGGCTATGGACCTATGATCATAAATAGGATCTCAACGAGTGGAGCAGTACAACTGGCCACCTTAGAAGGCGATATTCTTCCAAGCTACATCAGCGGGTGTAGAGTCAAATTATATCAAGAACCCCTGACTGAAGAGATGCTAAATCGACTCAACACTGCCAAGAAACGCAAGGAAGAAGAAAAGCGAATTCGAGAAGAGGTGCAAGCAGAAGCTTTAGAACGCATCCGAAGGATGAAGTTGAGAAGGCAGGGTAGAGATCAGCCTAGGACAGATGACTATGCAGCTCAAGGATATCATGTGGCTATGTGCGAAGTTTCAGGTATTATCTCTCATAGGATAATTGATCGACGTCCTTTTGTAACCCTAGATATAGGACAAGGAAAGAGTGCAAGGACTGTAAGGGCTTTAATTGACTCAGGCGCAGCCACTAGCGCGGTTAAACTTTCTTACTGTCAATAGTTGAAATTAAACATCAGTCCTATAGAAGCATATCTCATAGGATTGGGAGGCGTGGAAACCCCTTGCATGGGCGAGGTGGAGCTCCCCCTCTACATTCAAGATAAATTAGTGACAATTAAAGTGCTAGTGTGTCAAGATGAGGACCTCACTGAGCCTCTTGTCTTGGGTCAGGACTGGATCTATGATCATGCAGTCAACCTAAACCTAAGAAGTGGACTTCTTCAGGTCTGGGTAAATCAGAATCGTATTACAATTGAGCTAGAAAATGAAGCACTCAAGGAACTAGGAAAGGCACAAACTCCTGGTCCTTCCAGGGGTACACATGAAGTTGACAATGCTATTCTTGTCCAAAACTATGTGATGCAGAGGGATGATTGTCTCAACAAAGAAGTTAAGCGTACAACGGAACTCCCTTCTTTTCCAAAAGCCATAGGGATGCAGCAACCAAAGGCGGATCAAATGCAGAAGAAACACATGACTTATGCTCGAGGCACAAAGAAAATACGATGCACGGTGTCTCAACCACCAAAACAAGTGTGGGTACGGAAAAGCGAGCATCCTATTGCGGACAAGCCACAACAACTAGCTCAAGTTCCTATTAGTGATCAATGACACGACACTAATAAGAAGTCCTCCAAAAATCCTTCTGTGAAAGTGAAGTCTATTTGGGTACCCAAGAAGTTGATGAAGGCTAGCCCACAATCAAGACAAATTTGGGTGCCTAAGGCTTGCTTGCGGGCTCAAATAGCTACACCGAGACCACACCCTAACAACATGGTTCACTCACTTGCACAATCGATACCCACTTGTATTCAACACACACGAACACACATTGGCCCATGAGCACGAGCAGAATCACTTGTAAATGGGTTCCTAAAAAGCCTCATCTCCAAAGGAACACTCTTATAAAGCCCTCTAGAGTCTCCACAAACTCAAGACCAACAGCCAATCAGTTTGTTTGGTAGCCCAAAGCGTGTAACAAACCCCCCGACCCCATTTGTAAATTCATTCCCACGGACTAATTGCATCACCCTTACACTGCACTTTTCCATTTAGCTCACAAGACTATCCATCCACTAATGGCACACTGGATCACCTAGCACGTATTGACCTACTAACCTCTCACTAACCTCATGTTAATGTTGTAACGGGGACAAAAATTTTTCCATCATGTCCATTACAATGTTAACACATGTTTCTATATTCTCACAGAGTCAGCAGGCAAGAAGTAACATGGCAGATACAGCAGGACCTAGTTCCCAGGTAGGCACCAGCCCTCAAATCATGGACATTGAAAGTCTTCCCATTGAGGAGGAATTGAAGGAGCGCCCAGTGGCATTGAGAGCATTACATGCCATACCGATTCAGAACCCTCCACAGGGGCACACAATGCCAGCCAGCAAAAACTCACATTGGTTCAGTGAGGTGGCAGGATCTCTGGGAGAAGGCACTCACCTGTGGGAGGCAGAGATAGAGTTCAACAGGCGCTGGGGCAGGTATCACTTCTTCACCAGGGAATTTGAGAGACTTCAAAATAATGAAGGGCTGAAACCAATATGGAAGAAGGCGGGACTATACAATTACTTCAAAGCCCAATTGCCAAAGCCCGACTTTCTAAGGTGCTCATATTTGATTAGCACCCTCACTCCGAGCATAGAGAAAAGGGATACAACACCTTTGTCCTCCCATCTCTCACAAGGGGCAATGAGCTGAAGCGGTTCAAATTGACGAAAAACTTGGTAAGGGAAGCTCTCGACATGAAAGGCATGCACATTCCCACCGAGAAAGAGACTATGGTCCCCAACAACATGAAGAACAGGAATCTGACAAAACTAAAGGACATGGTGGCAATGACACCTACTATTGTCATTCATCTTCGGATGTGCATGCAGCATTTTGCATTCCCTGCTCAAGAGAGGTTCACAATGCCACCCAAGAAGATATGGTTCAGTCTATATTTAGCAGACGCCTTCGATTTGATAATCAACATGCCTCACTGGATTATTGACCAAATCCACTTGGCTCATCAACGGTGGTATAAGAAGCAAAAGTCAGTACTGTATGGATGTTGTGCTCTCACAAGGAATGTTTACAGATGCTTGGCATATGATGTGCCAGTTCAAAGGGCACTTATTTGGACCAGGGTGCAAGAATTCCAACGTAGACTATCCACTGCAGGGCCTCCATCCAAGAAAATGAGAGGCGAAGTTCAGATGCCCTGTGCACAGGCCCGCGGTGCGACACTGACACCAGAGACAACTCCAGGGCTTCCAAGGCGTGTGCAACCCTTCACTATCAGATTACGAAGACATAGCACAGATGGACCGAATCTGGTGTTTCCACCTATACCAAGCGACTTAGAGTTTCCTCATGGCTTTACATTGGAAGATCTAACTGATGAAGAGGTAGCCAGAATAATCAATGCTACGAATTTAGAAGTGGAGGCAGAACAGGCAAGCGGGCAACAGACAGTCATAGACCAACCCCATCGAGTCCAATCAGAAGTAGTCGAAGTGGAGGATGATGAAGAAGAGGAGCAAGAGGAGGAACGAGAAGGGTTGTCCAACGAAGAAGAGCAGGAATATGAGCAAGAAGTTCTATAGGAACTTGATGGTGCCCCGGCTTATACGAAGCAATTGAAAAAGCTGTATGATACCATCAACCGAGTTCAAGAACAACACAAACTGTCCCTAGTAGCAGGAAAAGCCCTCATGAACCAAATCCTTGAGGAGGAAGGTGTGGACGAGCAATACCGAGCAACCCTTGACATGATACCGGATGCGTTGGGGGTACCTGAGATGGTGCATACCGCTCTCACATATTCACAAAGATCAAAACGACTATACTGCAGACGCCCCCCTCGATCAGGAAAACAAATGAATTTATTAGTATCAGAACCACAGGGCACCACATCCACAACCATGGACACAGCTCATACCATTCATGACACTGAGGAAGCCCATACATCCAGTGCACCCCCGTCACCCCCCTTACCCCCTCTCCCTCCAACTCCCCCATCGTCCCCTCTTACCACCATTGTCACCTCCACTGTCACAGCTTTAGATTTCACTTCCGCACAGACTGTTAGTCAAACCTCACAATCCGCACAACCTCTCACCACCCCTATCGTAAATGTCACCACTGACACTATATTTCTGACCGTCGCCTCTGAAAACCCCGTTCCCCCGATCACACTTCCTGGCGGTTCATATTCACAACTACACACACCACTTTACACCTTCACCACCACACCGCACCCACAATTCCCATGTTCACAATCACTCCTACGACTGCATCCACTTTTGATCTCATGGACATATCACCCACCTCTGCCCCTCTCCCTCCCCCCATACGTCCACAATCTAACATTCCCTCACCACCAAATTCACCCTTTTCAAGCACAGCATACACGCTCCCATTCCCTTTTCCCTTCCCTTCTACATTCAACACCTTTCCTACATCCACCCCTGTTAATAATGTATTTAATAATATGTACCAGTGTATGTCTCAACTACAATAGCATTACCAGCACCTAGACGCACAGCATACGAGCCTCTTCAGAAACCATGAAACGCTCCAAGCAAGATTCATTGATTTAGAGAAGGAGAAGCGGCTATTACAACAGCAGTATACTACATTGCAAGCACAACAAGAAAAACAACAACTCGATGACATGTTACACGCTCAGATCACCGACAATCTCAAGCTTCAACGCAATCTCGCCTTATTATGAAAGCACATGCCCGCAGCACTCGAAGAGAATAAAAGACTGCAGAAACAGAACGAAGAAAACCTGGAAGCAAAAATGGAAGGTTCCCCGCATGAAATCGACCCAGAGAAATTCAAGGCCATCCCCTCGGAGAATATGCAAATTGTGTTGGAAACCCATGCCGACCTCCTGGAAGCCCACACAGCATTAGAAAGAGAAAGAGATGACCTACTAAAGCAACTGGCAACTCAGCAGGAGTCACCAAGCAAAGTTACAACCGCAGCCGACACATCTGAAGAAGTCGCAGAACTCATAGTAGAACTAGAAGAACTACAAAGTAAAGTTCTTCAATATGAGCGTCAACCCTCTCCCCTGGTGGAACCGGAACCTGAAGACTTAGTGCCAATTGAAGTGGAGGAGACTTTTGAAGACCCATATGTTCCCATGCCAGCACCCAGAGGTAAGCAAACAGAAGAAGGAATGGACACGATTGAGATCGAAGCTCCTGAATGGATGCAAAGGTTAGAGAAGGTTGCTACAACCCATGATGAGAGTGTTGTAGTTCAGATAGCGTCTATGTCACGACTGGAAGAAGTCATCATAAAATCGGATTACTTCAGAAACCTCTCCCGTCACAGGTGGATTGGCACGTCCCATGATCTGTATGTTCCATTCTGTGTATTAATGGCAGATTACAATGCTGAAATCAAGCAACGCACAACAAAAGAACCAACCTCGGTGACACAGTTTGCACCGGATGACATCCCTGCAAGTGCCATGCATGGGAATATACATCAACCTACTTGGAGGATCCGTCTTCTTGAAACCTACCCTAAGATGGTACGCACGTGGAATAACATGCCTTTATATATGAAGTATAATCCCTGCTACTGCCCTCTCTTTCGAAGAAGGTCTTGGCCGGAGTACACAAAAACAGTGATGACAGTCAAAGGATGTGAAAAATGGCTCAATTATGTCTACTTAGCCCCACCTAAAGGCCAACCCACAGTAGCATACATGATTTTGACGATTTGGCATGGGGGGGTCAGGTTCAAGAATGTCCCAGATATCATGGCACAGATGTGCCTCAAAATTTTTGAGCTCATGTTGGTTACATTCAGGACATTTAAGAATATCAAAGAACCTCATCTTTTGGCTCTCGGATTTAATGAAGGGAATCAGGACCTTGTCTACGATATGAGCACCACACCATCCATTAACATCATATATGCGTGGCATGCTCGTATAAAGTATCTACCTGCCTGGTTCAAACAGACGTTTGAAGAAAAGTTTATCACAGGGTTCTGAGAATATCATTCAGAGATATTCATTCCCAGACCATCTCATCTATTACAGTTATTTGCGGTGGAACAAGCTCTACATTCAGAAAAGCTACGTATCCCATATCCAGAAGTTCCAGGGCCAGTCGACTGGGATGCCCTACTCACTGATTTGGCCAAAGGGTTGTGAATAGCAGAACATCATTTAGCCACAGATGTTGTGGAGTACTACATCCAACGACCCACTCAATAAGGGTCTGTCAAAGACGACAGACGCGAGAGAGGGGGGGGTGTTAGCAACAGTCAAGGAACAGAAGGACTCACAAGACAAGGGAGCCAATGAAGGGAGTCGGAGCGAAGAGAAGGCACAAGCAGACAGAGTAGTCAACGAAGATCTGGCAAGTAGGCCATTATTTTTTCATGAAGCTAAAGCATATCAAAGAGGTGGACACACCAAGAGAAGGAGCAAGTAGGGATCTCAAAGATGTGTATGTCAAATCGTTAGAGGAAATCCCTACAAAAATAGTGATTTTCATCACTAAAGGCCACTGTAAATAGCATTTCATATTTTTGTAGCTCCATTTTGTGCAAGCCAAGGAGTCCTCGAGCTTTAGGAGCATTAGAAGTACCAGCCTATCCATTTTCATATTTTTTAGACTCCATTTGAGCCCTCAAATAGGCCCTACAACCTAATTTCTAACTAGGCCCGACACTAGGTCTGGACGGGGCCAAAAACTAGTCAAAAACTATAAATAGAGCTAGAGAGCTCATTTTTGGGGGTTAGCTTGTAATAGATTTGAACTTGTATGAGCATTTTGGAAGTAATCTAAAAGAACTCCATTGTCCCTCTCTTTGCTCTTGCCTTGTGTGCGTGTGTGTGTATGTGTGTGCATGTTAGTGTGCTTCTCACTCACGCACTTGTGCCTTCACTTGCTCGAGGTCATCATACCATCCTCATGTCTTCTCGGATTGACATTAAAGGAGGTTGTAGCTCGGTGATGAGTAGCACCTCCTTTAATGTCAATCCGGGAAGACGTGAGGATGGTATGATGACCTCGAGCAAGTGAAGGCACAAGTGCGTGAGTGCGAAGCACACTAACATGCACATACATACACACACACGTGCACACAAGGCAAGACAAAGAGTGAGAAGCAATGGAGTTCTTTAGATTACTTTCAAAAAGCTCATACCAGTTCAAATCAATTACAAGCTAACCTCAAAAATGAGCTCTCTAGCTCTATTTATAGTTTTTGACTAGGTTTTGGCCTTGTCCAGACCTAGTGTCCGGCCTAGTTAAAAATTAGGTTCTCTACCCTATTTGGAGGTTCAAACGGAGTCTAAAAAATGTGAAAACTGATAGGTAGGTACTTCTAAAGCTCCTCAAGCTCAAGGACTCCTTGGCTTGGAAAAAAGGAGCTACAAAAATATGAAATGGTACTTACAATGGTTTTTAGTGATGAAAATCACTATTTTTGTAGGGATTTCTTCTAACATTTTGACATACATTTCCTGGAGCTCCCTACTTGTTCCTTCTTCTTGTGTGCCCAACTCTTTGATGCCTGAAAAATTTAAATGGCCTACTTGCTAGATCTTCTTTGACTACTGTGTCTGCTTGTGCTTTCTCTCCGCTCCGACTCCCTTCGTAGGCTTCCTTGTCTTGTGACTCCTTCAGTTCCTTGACTACTGCCAACACCCCCCCCCTCTCTCACGTCTGTCGTCTTTGATAGACCCTTGTCTAGCTGTGCGTTGGACATAATATTGAACAACATCGACAGCGAGGTGGTGTTCTTCTAATCGTAGCCCCCGTGCTAGGTCTGTTAATAATGCATCCCAATTCACTGGTCCTGGGATGTCCGGATGTGGCACCCGCAGTTGTTCTGAATGGATGGTTCTTTCCACAGCGAATAAGTGGAGGAGATGTGAGGGCCTGGGTACAAATATTTCTGAGTGATATTCCCAGAATCCTGTTACGAACATCTCCTCGAATGTCTGTTTAAAGCAAGCTAGGAGGTACTTGATTCTGGCGTGCCAAGCATATATTACCTCTATTGATGGGGTGGTGCTCATGTCGTATACCAGATCTTGGTTGCCTGTAAGAAAGCCAACTCCTGAGAAGTGGGGGTCTTTAATATTCTTGAATGTCCTGCATGTGATCAGCATTAATTCAAAGATTTTCATGCACATTTGGGCCATCACATCGGGGGTATTCCGTAGTCGAATGCTCCAGTGACGGATGGTAGAAATCATATAATTCACAGTGGGAGGTCCTTGTGGAGGTGCTAGATAAACATAATTTAACCACTTTGCACAGCCTTTGATGTCCTTGACAGCAATGGTAAACTCGGGCCAGGTGCGTCTGCGGAAGACTGGAACATAACAAGGATTGTATTTAATAAAGAGTGGCATGTTAGTCCAAGTAGGAACCATCTCTGGGTAGGTCTCAAGAAGATGGATCCTCCAGGTGGGTTGATGAATGGATCCTCTTTTAGCACTCTCTGGGATATCATCGGGCCCAAATTGTGTGGCGAAAGTTGGAGGTTTGCCACATCGGCGTTGGATCTCCGCGTTGTAATCTACCAGGAGTACACAGTATGGCACATACTGATCGTCGTTGGTGCCGATCCATCTATGATGAGACATAGTACGGAAATATTCTGACTTTATGATGGTGTCTTCTAATTTGGCCATTGATTGGATTTGGATTGCCACTCGATCTTCATGGGTTGTAGCTGTTTTTTCTAATGTCTGGAGCCATTCGGGTACTTCGACTTCCAAGGTCTCCATTTCTTCTGAGGTTTGCTGACCACCTGGCATCGGCATAGGAACATATGGTTCCTCATACGTCTCGTCCACCTCAATGGGTACCAATTCATCTGGCTCTGGTTCTACAACTGGAGAGGGCTTCCTTTCATATTCCAGTAACTTCTTCTGCAGTTCCGCCACCTACTGTGTTAATGCCTTTACTTCCGCTGAAGTCGAGGTCGTTTCTATGACTTTGGGTTGTGCCTCCTGTTCCCTGAGTTGGCGACGTAGTTCATCCCGTTCCCTTTCCAAATCGTCATGTGCTTCTAATAAATCAGCATAACCTTCCAAGATTATTTTCATTGTTTCTGAGGGAACTGCTTTGAATTGTTCTGGATCGATTTCATGGGAAGAGCCTTCCATGGCAGCTTCCAGGTTTTCTTCAATTTGCTTCTGCAGACGCTTGTTTTCTTCAAGGGCTGTAGCCATGTGTTTTCTGAGTAGAGTCAAATTTCGCCGGACTCTCAGATTATTTGTTTGGTAAACCTCTAGTAAGGCTTCGAGTTGTTTGACACCTGACTCTTGTGATGGTTGGGGTGTCTCCAGGAGGGTTTGATGAGCTTGCTCGAGAGTGGTGTAACGTTGATTGAGGTCTGCATTTTCTTCTTCTATAATTGTAAGCCGTCGCTGTAGTTGTTGATGATTCGTAGTCAGTTGATGATGACGGTCTTCGAGAGCCTGATACTCACTCTGAAGTTGATACATGCATTGATGTAATGCCATGAATATACTATTTACATTAAACGATGCAGGGAAAGATGAAGATGCAGGGGGAATGGGGAAGGGGAAGGGAGTTGTGAATGTTGTGGAGTCAAGTGGTGAGGTAGGTGGAGGGGGTATGGGAGATTGAGGTTGCGTGGGGGGTGGGAGTGGTGATGTGGCTGGTGATGTTTCCATTGTGTGGAACGTGTGTGTGACTGTGTAGATGGGAACAGTGGGTGGGGTGGATGTGATATTTGTGAAGAGTGTTGTGAAGGTGGGCATGGTAACTCCTCCGAATTGGATGCCGAGAGAGAGAGGAATTCCCATGACGACTGTGGTAATGGCAAAAATAGGTGTGGTAGTGCCAGGTGGTGAGGTGACTTGTGTAGTGAGAGGTGAGGTGGGTGGTGAGAGTGGTTCCTCCTGATGTTCTTCTGTTTGTGTGTTACCTCCTGGTTCTGATACATTGATGTGTATTTGTTTGCCAGATCGCATGGGACGGGTAGGCACTCGTTTCTCAAATTGATGAATATAAGTCATGGCTGCATGAACAGCCTCATCTAAGCCTACTGCGTCAGTTTGCAGGTTCATTGATTCGATAAACATGTCATCCACACCTTCCTCGGCTAACATTTGGCTCATGATCATCTTTCCTGTCTCGAGCGACAGTTTGTGTTGCTCTTGGACCCGCTTCGTGGTTTCGTATAATCTTTTTATTTGGGCCGAGTATGCCGGGGCACTTGCTAGTTCTGAAAGTTCTTCATATTCTTGATCATACTCCTCGTTTGCCTCTTGTTCTTCTATCTCTTCTTCATCCTCTTCTACTTCTACTACTCCCGGTTGGGTCGGGGCTGAAGTTGTAGTCGTGGGTTGTTGTCCTTGGGTCTGCTCTGCTTCTGTCTCCAGGTTAGACTCATTGATCAAACGGGCAATTTCTTCATCTGTCAAATCAGCAAGGGTGTAACCTTGAGGGAACTCCAAGTCCGATGGAATCGGAGGGAACACCAGGTTGGGTCCTTCTGCACTTGGTCTGGGTAGGCGAATGGTAAATGGTCGGACACGCCTCGTTTGTGGAGGGTCACCTCTGGTGTGGTAGTGGCTCCCCTTGGTTGAGCGCATGGTAATTGAACTCCCCCTCTCATCTTCTTCGATGGAGGGCCCACCGTTGATAGTCGTCTTTGGAACTCTTGGGCCCTGGACCATACTAGTGCTCTTTGAATGGGCACATCGTATGCTAAGCATCTGTAAATTATTCTTGTGAGAGCACAGCATCCATGAAGTACATTTCTGTTTCTTATTCCACCATTGATGGGCTAGGTGTATTTGATCGGTGATCCAGTGCGGTATGTTGATGGTGAGATTCTCTGTCTCCGCCAAGTACAAGCTGAACCATATCTTTTTTGGTGGCATAGTGAATCGTTCTTGGGTGGGAAAAGCAAAATGTTGCATAATAGTTCGTAGGTGGAGAGCAATGGTAGGTGTCATTGCTACCATGTCCTTCAATTTGTTGAGATCCTTATGCTTCATCCTGCCTGGAACCATTGTTTCCTTCTCAGTGGCATGTTCAATGCTGCCCGTACCAAATTCAGGGTCAGTTTGAATCTCTTGAGTTCGTCGCTTGGCAATAGTGAGGTAGCACAAAAGTACTATCGCCTCCCTTGGCCCTGCTAGGAGTGATGGTACTAATAAAATAGGAGCAGCGTAGGAAATCTGGCTTAGGCAAATGTGCTCTGAAATAGCTATCCAATCCCGCTTTGGTCCAAACCGATCGCATTACTTTTGCATTCTGATAGTTCTCAAATTCGCGAGTGAAGAAATGGTAGTGTCCCCATTTGCCATTGAACTCAATTTCTGCTTCCCAGAAGTAGGTGCCATCACCCAATGGCCCTGCGACATCACTAAACCAATGAGCGTGTTTCCCCACTTGAGAAGTGTGTCCCTGAGGAGGGTCCTGAATAGGGAGAACATGCACCGCTTGAAGTTCTTGAGGCCTCTCGGTGAGTGGTGGTTCCAGGAGGAGGGTTTCAATGTCCACAATCTGTGCGCTAGACCCTGCCTGGGAACTGGTGCCTCCTGCTTCTGCCATTGTTATTGCTTGCTTGCTGGTTCTGTGAGAATATAGATCATGCGTTAATATTGTAATGGACAAGATAGAACACTTTTTGTCCCCATTACAACATTATCATGAGGTGAGTAATGGGTTAGTGGGTCAGTGAGTGCTCGATGATTGTGTGTGTAGTTAATGAATGGATAGTTCTACGAGCTAGATGGAAAGATGCAGTGTATGAGTGATGTAGTTAGCAAGTGAGGATGAATTTACACATGGGGTTTGGGGGTTTTATTACAAGTTTTAGGCTGCCAAACACAATGGATGGCTTTCGGTTTTGGTTTAGTGGAGACTCTGGAGGGCTTTATGAGTATGTCTGCTTGGGAATGAGGCGTTTTTGGGACCCATTTACAAGTGAGTTTGTGCGTGCTTCTGGGCAACTGTGTGTTCGTGCGTATTAAACAAGAGTGGGTAACGGCTCCTTGAGTGAGTGAACCCTGTCGTGTATGATGTGATTCGTGCGGGACTAGTTGAGCCCGCAAGCAAGCCTTAGGCACCCAAATTTGTCTTGATTGTGGGCCAGCCTTCATCGACTTCTTGGGCACCCATATAGATTTCACTTTCTCAAAAGAAGTTTTGGAAGTCTTCTTATTAGTATCATGTCGTTGATTACTAATAGGAAGTTGAGATGATTGTTGTCGCTTGACTGTAATAGGCCGCTCGCCTTTTCGCACCCACAATTGTTTCAATGGCTGAGTCATTCTGCTTCGCACGTTCTTTTGGCCTCCAACATAGGTAGTCTTCAGTAATTGATCTGCCTGTGGTTGCTGCCTCCCTCTGGCCTTTGGAAAAGAAGGGAGTTCCATTGAGTCCTTGACTTCTGTATTGAGATCACCATTCCTTTGCATCACATAGCTTTGGACAAGAACATCATGGTCAACTTCATGTGTACCCCTGGAAGGACCAGGAGTCTGTGCCTTTCCTAGTTCCTTGAGTGCTCCATTATGTAACTCAACTGTAATTCGACTCTGATTTACCCATACCTGAAGAAGTCCACTTCTTATGTTTAAGTTGACTGCATGGTCATAGATCCAGTCTTGACCCAAGACCAGAGGCTCAGTGAGATCCTCATCTTGACACACTAGTACCTTAACTGTCATTAGAACATCTTGAATGGAGAGGGGAAGTTCCACCTCGCCCATGCAAGGGGTTTCCACACCTCCCAATCCTATGAGATAAGCTTCTATAGGATTGACTTTTGACTTCAATTCTTGACAGTAAGAGAGTTTAACGGCACTAGTGGCTGCACCTGAGTCAATCAATGCTTGCGCAATTTTTGCACTAACTCCTTGTCCTATCTCTAAGGTCACAAAAGGACGTCGATCGATTATTCTTTGGGAACTTATTCCTGAGACTTCACACATTGCCACATGATATCCTGGATCCTCATAGGCACCTGTCCTAGGTTGATCCCTACCCTGCCGTCTCAACTTCATCCTTCTGATGCGTTCTAAAGCTTCTGCTTGAGCTTCTTCTCGAACTCGTTTCTCTTCTTCTTTGCGTTTCTTAGCAATGTTGAGTCGACTTAGCATTTCTTCTGTGAGAGGTTCCTGATACAACTTGACTCTGCACCCGCTGATGTAGCTCGGAAGAATATCACCTTCTAAGGTGGCTAGTTGTACTGCTCCACTCGTTGAGATCCTATTTATGATCATAGGTCCATAGCCACGTTTCTCTAATTTTCTTGCATGTTGCTTCAAAGTCTAGACTAAAACTAGGTCTCCGGCCTTTAATCCTTTATCCTTAACATGGGCATCAAAATACACCTTCTGTCGTTTCTTAGCTGCATATACTCCTGCTGCAGCTCTTACTCTGGTTTCACCTAATCGTTCAAGGTCAAAAATTCTCGAAGAGAGTTCATGGCCCGTCCACTCATGCTCCTGTGCTATTCTCAATGTGGGAATCAAGAAGTCCAAAGGTAGCACAACATTTTGGCCAAATACCATCTGAAAGGGTGTGGCTTGGAGTACCGTTTTATAGGCCATTCAGTATGCCCAAACAGCATGGTGTAGCTGTTTGTCCCAATCAGAGCGTTTATTATTCACCGATTTGGTAAGCACATTGCATAGAATCTTGTTTGTGCTTTCGTCTTGGCCATTAGCTTGTGGGTGATAGGGGGCAGACTTCTTATGTACTACCAAGAACTCTTGGAGCAGATTTTCAATAACTTCATTCAAGAAGTGAGTGCCTCTATCACTTACCAGCTCTATAGGTAGCCCGTATCTTGTGAACACATTCTCAAATAGGAACTTAGCAGTTGTCTGAGCATCGTTCTTTGTCGTAGCTTTTACCTCTACCCACTTTGTTAGATAGTATGTGGCCACAATGATATATTCAGCATGTGAACCCTTGGCTGGGGGATTAATAGGACCTACAAAGTCTATTCCCCACTTAGAGAATGCACGTCCACCCATCATAGGTTTCAGTGGCATCTCATCCTTGCGTATAGGGTACTGAGTTCTCTGACAGACATTACACCGTTTCAGATAGGTATGTGCATCCATGTGAAGGGTCGGCCACCAGAAGCCTGCAAATAGTATTGCCTTGATCACCCGATCTGGTCCAAAGTGTCCTCCTGCTACACCTTGGTGAGCAGTTTCCAAGATCTTGAGATATTCACTCTCATGGACACATAGTCTCAGGTAACCATCTTTACCACGCTTGTATAGATTATCACCAATGAGTGAGTAATCTAGGGCTTCTTGTTCTAGACTTCTTTGTCTCGTTAGGGTCATATCTTAAGGGAATGTGTTCGTCCTCAAGAAGGCTACTAATGGTTCACTCCAATCTGGCACTATGGACACTTGATAAAGAGTGGCATGTTCCACAGGTGGTTTAGTGCAACAGATTGGGCATTCTTTACACATCTTATGTACATCAGCTTCCATAGTAGGCCAATGCACTCCGAGTCTCCTTAGTGTCTGTAGGGTTCGTTGTTTTGAGTAGTGTTGCTCTAATGCACCTACATGTGCCAATTGCAACCATTTAGCGTACTCATCCTCTTCCACACAACAAGCTAGGATCCCTTGATCTGTTTGTTTGTACATGCTTCCTGCCATGATATGGTACTTCTGGGCTTTTACTACTTCTCTACCTTGAGTGTTTATGACTGGGTGATTAGGCCCGTAGGTCAGTACTGGCACTAATGGCTTAGCCCACTGAGGTACAACTTCCAGATTAAACAAGTAAGCATCAGGAAGGTCATCTGATACTCCTTGTGGGGCTTCTCCCGATGTGAGCCTAGAGCGATGGTCTGCTCTCAAGTGGGTCTTCCCTTTCCTCACCACAACCTCGAAGTCGTATTCCATTAGTAAGAGAAACCATCTTACTAATCTACCTATATTGCATGGCTTGTTTACCAAGTACAACAGTGCTTGATGATCAGTAAAAAATTTAAACTTATTTGCAAGCAAATAGTGTCTAAACTTTTTAACTGCATATACCATGCCTAATCCCTCTCGTTCAGTGGTTGTATAGTTTCGTTCAGCCGCATTCAACTGTCTATTAGCATAGGCAATTGGAAGATCCATATTGCCTTCGCCCGTAGGTTGTGCAAGTACACATCCAATAGCATAATTGGATGCATCCACATGAACATGGAAGGGCTTATTCCAATCCGGTGTGGTCAAGATTGGTGCTGAACACAATTTTCTTTTAAGCTCATTGAAGGAGTTTTCACATTCATCAGTCCACTCGAAGTTAGTCAAAAGTCCATACAGAGGCTTTGCTATGATGGCATACATGTGTATAAACCGTCAGTAATAACCACAATGCCGCATGAAAGCTTGTACTTCCTTGACATTCTTTGGCCTAGGTAACTCGGCTATGGCTCGTACTTTCTCTTCATCGGTGGATATGCCATTCTTTGACACTATGTGTCCTAGAATCTTGCCTTGCCTGACCATGAAAACACACTTTTCTGGGTTCAAGCAGTCTTGATACTCTCTACATTTGTCAAAGATTTGCCTGAGTTCTGGTATATGTGTCTGTCTAATGTTGGAATGAGCACAGAGGTCATCAACATAGACTTCCAAATTCTTCCTCAAGAACTCTTTAAACACGTGGCACATCAGTCTCTGAAAGGTTGCAGGAGCATTGGTAAGCCCAAATGGCATTACACGAAAGGCAAATATACCCCACTCTGTGGCAAAAGCTGTCTTATGCTGATCTTCTGGAGCTATGGCTACTTGATTGTAGCTCGAAAATCCATCAAGGAAGCTGTACACTTCCTTGCCTGCTACTCTTTCTAAGAGATGTTCTGTGATAGGAAGCGGATAGTTATCTCGAATTGTGGCTGCATTGACCTTCTTCAAGTAAATGCACACATGTAGCTTCCCATTCTTCTTGGGCACAACTACAATGGGGGATACCCACTCAGTATGCTCAATTTCATAGATGAATCCAGCTTCTACCAGTTGATCTATCTCTTCTTTGATCTTAGTAGCATAGTTATCATTATATGTGTATGGCTTTTGCTTAGAGGGTTTCGCGTCTGAGGTCATGGGAATTGTGTGTGAGCATATGTTTGGGTCAACACCCTTCAAATCCTTGTAGCTCCAAGCGAACACATCTATGTATTCTCTTAGCAAGGCTATCAATTTGTGCTCTTCTTCTTTCGTCAGGTCATGTCCTACGTAAGTACATCTCTCCTCTCCTTCTTCGAGGGCTACCACTATTTTGTTGGTGGTTTCTTTGTTATCATAGGCTTCTCTTGATTGTGCCCCTCGTTTAGGCATCCTTATCATGACTCTCCTATCATCTATCTCATACTTTTTAAAGTTTTCCGGGACCTCAAACAAAGATTCTTCCTCTTCTGGTGTGACTTCTCTCTTCTTTCTTTTCTTTCCTTCATCCTTATGGGTCACTTGTGTGGCTAACCTTACATCATTTGTTATCTCTCTGTGTCTCTGGGGTTGAAATTCTACTTCATCGAAGTATTCTTCATCTGATGCAAAAGGTGGGTCCATAATGATTGACTCTAGGTCGGAGTCACTTGCATCCTTAAATGCATCAGGGCTAGGTTCGCATTCTTCTAGAACTGCCTCTCCCATGATTGGCTCTATGGAGAAAACTGAAATGTCATAGCCATCCTCATCACAGTGGGGTGTCCATTGTTCTTCATTGATGGCTACATCCATGGTTGCTAGGATTTCTGCCCAGCCGTGGGGTTCAAATTCTTCATCAGGAAATACTACAGGTGCATAGGCTAGGTCTTGAATGGATCTATGTGTTTCTTTTGCACCTATCTCTCTGGCTTTTTCTCTCTTCTCCTCTTCTACTGCCACTTTACACATCCATAAGTGAGTGTCTTCATGCATCCATGAGGATCCTGATCCTATGGAATGCACAGACTCCGTATCATCTTTGGCTCTATGGATGGGATTCCATTGGATAGGAGGGACATCTCTATGAGAGTAATCTTTGAGATTAACCTTGGTCGTGACACCTAGGTGTTGCAAATACAAGGAATTGGTTCCCCAATCCTGGACCACTTGCAACTGTCGCATAAATGGCCTTCCCAAAATCATCTCATAGGCATGATTCTTGCTGAAATCACATATGGCGAAAGTATGCTCAAACTCAACACCACATGTAGTGAGAGTTATTCCTTCCAGCAAGCCTAAGGGTCTTTCTATGTGGCCATCAGCCATCTGCAATTTCATCCTCGTGAGCCTGAGTGCTGGCTTGCCCCAACGCTTCCATAGGGAAGTGGTGGCAATAGCAACTCTTGCACCTGAGTCTAGAATTGCCTTGGTTGTGTACCCCTGATGGGTAATGGGAAGATAGGTGTTTCCTTCTTCACCTTCACTCATATCTCCTATCTTGTCTAGAGGAATTTCTGGCACTGTCCTATGAGAACCTACCTGGGAACGAGGTTTTGCTATCTCTGGTACTTGTTTGGCTACATGTTTCCATAACTCTGGCCTAACTTTGAGTAGCTCTTCTAAAGTGAGGTTGTACTGCACTTTAGTGTTTTTCACTACCTCCGTATTCCTAGGTATGACTGAGTCTTCGTTTCTTACCACAACTGTGGGTGCTCTCATACAGGTCGACTTGGCTTCCCATGTGCCTATGAAGTGGGGTAATTCATGTAAAGAATTAGACTCAAAGTCTAATCTCTCTTGAGATTGGGTGCTCTCCTGCTCTCCATAAATAGAGGGAATATCTTGTGGGAATTGATCATGTGCATCATCCACAAGTTCAATGGGAGGAAGGACTTCACTTTCTTTAGCCCATTTGTCTTCTTGAATCTCTCGTAGGAATTCTGGTGTGTACCTATTCATGGAAGAGGAGGTGTCTGGTTCAGTGGAATTGGGCACAAAAGCTTCCTATGGGGGAAGGCTTATTCTTTTGCTGGCCTCATCTCTTCCTTGATTTTTTTCTTCCTTGGCAGATCTTGCAATTATGCTCTCTAACTTCTCTAGGAGTCCATCCAAGTGCAATTGTGTCTTAGCTGAGCCAGAGTAGTTGAAGAGACGTCTGGCTTCAAACATGGTCTGATCCAATGCGACCATTTTTGCCCAAAGCTTGGTTCTTTCTATCTCTAGGTCAGCTCTGGGGTAGAACTTGTCATGCTCCGTAACATTTGGCCCTTCTTGGATTCTGGCCTGATATGCCTTAAGCATCATGTCTATGTCTTCAGGAGTGGGGTCAGCTAATACTGATCCTACTCTAGGGGTTGGTGGGATGGTCTGAGGTAGGGGGACAGATGGTGGGTTAGATGATGATGGAAGAGAGGGTGGTGGTGGTATGTGAGAGTTTGTTTGAGAGGTGAGTTTGACAATTTTGGCTTTTTTTTCTCTTATGCTTTCTTCTAAGTCGCTCATCTTTTTAGACCATTGTCTTTTCATTCTCTCTCGGCTATCCCTCCAGGCTCTTGACCGTTTCTTGGCTATGCTCTCAGTTTCACTAACTTCTGCACTCTTCTCTTGACCTACTCCTGGGTTCTGTTGCAAAGCCTGGGCCCTAGTTACCACTTGCACTGGTGCAGTGGAAGTGACACTTCCTGTTGAGTCTAAAACTAACCCAATAACATTAATTGGAGTTATTTTTGGCATATTATTGGGATTCTTAGGGCAATCTCGTAAGAGATGCTCCTTCCCGCAGTCTTGACAAAAGCCTTGTATTGTTACTGACTGGGGTTGTGTAGGTGCAGGCATGGGGCAATCACGAATGAGGTGATCTCCTTGACATCTGTAGCATGGCCCCCTAGGGAATGAGGGTCTTACCTGCCTAGGTTGAGGTCTAGAGTTGGGGTTTGCATACATGATGTGTGTAATTTGGCTCCCAACTAGGTTCATTCGGTTCTTCACTATAGTAAGACTCACCATGTTTAGGAGACTGCATATAGTAAGCCTGGGGACTATCAATATGTGTAGAATCAAAGCTATGGTCACTAGGACCACTTTCTGAAAGCAATGGTGTTACTGGCACTATAGCTCTATTCAAAATTTCCTCAGCTGTTGCATACTTTACAGGAATCACATTAGCTGGGGTTGGGGGTTGTTGAGCAAACACAGGTTGTGGCCTTTGTTGGTTTTGGTAGGGTTGTTGATAGGGCTGCTGCGGTCTACCATATTGTTGTGGAGGGTACTGGTTCTGGTATCTTCCCTGTTGTGGATAGGGCTGAGGGTAGATTTGTCTAACTGCTTGCTTATTGTATGGGCAATCTTGTGCTGTGTGATTTGTGTATCTCCGTTCTATGGTGCAATATTGGCTGCTAGGGTTCACTTGGGGTTGAGCCATGATGGGACATACGTTTGCCATATGGTCACCACCGCAAGTATAACACCTCTTTACTGGGGCAAATCTAGGAATTTGTTTACTAGAGACACCTAGTTTTTGAGCTACTTTCTTCGCAAGTTCTTCAATAGATGTGGATTGCGAGGAAGAGAGACTAGAGGCACTATCTGAATCTTTGTAGATTTTGGAAAGCTCTAACTCCTCCCCTAGGTTATCCTCAATGTCGATGCACATGCGTACACACTCTTCTATGGTCCTAGGGTCCTTCAAGTACACATAGGATCGCAACTTTGTACTTAGCAATCCATCCAAGAATAAAGCCACTTGTTTGGCAGGTGTGGGTAACTCAGGAACAGGGCATCTCTCAAGGTACTGCCTAAATCTTCTTCCTGCAAGTCTCACAGTCTCTTGAGGGGTCTGCTTGAAGCTGTATATCAATGAGGAAGTATTATGCCTTATGCCACTTTTAGAGAATTCGGTGATGAAAGCCTCTAAAAGTTGGTCTATGCTCCTGAACTGTCTCTCATTCAATGGTTGAAACCATGTAAGGGCTGTGTTCCTAAGTGTTAGACCAAAGGCATTATATTGCGTGAATAGGTCCTCAACTTGTTCAGCTCTCAAGACTTGCCTAAACTCGGCCACATGATCATATGGGTCTCCTGTGCCATCGAAGTAATTCTTCATGGACTTAACTAATTGAGTCCGTCTCAAAATCCTAGCGTGTTCCCTAGGCCTTGGCAGAGGGAAATCATCAGCATTCCTCTGGTTCCTTGGGGCTCTACATCCCTCAGGTTCCACTCTATTTGTTTCCGTTCTCGTTCTGTCTCTTCCCACTAGGTTGGCAAAGCTTACCTCCGGTCTATCTCTATGTCTGTCTCTTTGAGTTCCATGAGCGTGGGAGGTTCCAGCTCCTTCGTGACCAAAGGACACATTCGATCTTGGTTGGGGGAAAATAAATTCACCTTTCCAAGTGTAAGCATGCCTATAATTTTCTGTAACCACAAAGACCCTCTCTGAAGCATGATCCAAGTAGGTCACTCTGCCTGGACTATCAGGATCTTTGAACTCATATATCATGATTGTTCCTACCTCATTCGGCTGATCAGATCTATACCTCCAAAAGGCTTCATCAGTCTCTCGGTTCAGGAGTAGATCTATGCTCTTATTGTCTTGGAGAATCCACTCTGGTGTGATAATCCTAGTGAGAACAAATTTGCCTCGGGGGGTTCTAGGTTCTACACCCATGTTTCCTTGCTCTAGGTCACCTAAGTCCGTTTCTGGGACCACATTCCCAAATTCATCTGTCCTATCTGGATGACTGGTGACTACATATATTGTCCCTTCTTTGTCCAAGTACGCTCCATTTTCAAACTTGACTGCTGGGTGTTCTAGTCCAATGGATTGGTCAGGGTTTTTGATCTGGGCCACAGATCTTCCTAGGCCGTCCTCATAGATGCTAGCACCTAATCGGTTGGTCCTAAGGTATTCGAGTTGCGTCTTGTAAGGGCCTTCCACCCTATGTAAATATGGCACTCTAGAACTTCCTGTAGGTCTCTCCATACCATGGGACATCTCAGACTCGCTAGTCTCAGAGCTAGGGTAATACGAATGATGGCTCAACTGATGGGCCCAAGACCTAGCAGTATGATTGACACTAGCCTCTGAAGATCTAAGGCTTTGTCTATCTCTCCCTAGGTGTCGTCCTGATCTAAGGTTCATAAGCCCAATTGAATGATCTCAAATTTTCCCAAGTACACTTTGCATTGCTGAGTTCTTTTGTATTAGTCACTTGTTCTTTTTTTAATTGCCCTTAGGGTGTCACTTCTTGTCCAATTAATCTTCGTCACAAGGAACACTTGAATTTTATCGTACTTTGAGTGTGGTCGCTCAATTTAAGTTCTTTTCCCTTAGGTTGTTTCGCAATTGTAATCTCCTAACACTTGCACTTGAGTGATTAGAGTTCTTGGACTTGGTCGTTCTTAACGTGTCCTTAATTAATCAAGACCTCTATCCGTACTTAGCCTATGCTAGGGATTGACAGAGGGTGTTGAGAATTTCCAACCTTAAGTTTCTTCCCTTGGTTGCCCTTGTATGCCCAAGAAGCTTGTTCCAAAGCTCGCACTTACTCTTGCTTCGAGTACCCTTCGATGCTCTTGAAGAACCTGAAAAAGTCCACAATTAGCTCAAGAATTGAATTCAGTTGACAGACAGATCATTTTCATGCATGTAATTCACAGACCCAATCGCCTTTTGCCTCTATGGAAAACAATCCTAAGGGAAACTTAGTTTTCCTACCCCGGGAGATGGTCACTTCAAATTACCCTATCTAATAATCCTGACATTAATTCTACCGTAACCAGTGGAAGTTTTGGTTGTACTCCCCACGAGCTTTCCAACAAAACAAAAATCACCGCAATCGGATTTCGTATGAGGAGATTATGTCCATTCAGGGTTTTGGGCCAAATCAGGATTTTAAACAGGTTAGCAGACAAATAGGACTTCTCGAAATGCTTTGGGTATAGGCCTCACAATGCTCTACTAACCCTTAAAAGTTCCCCACAATTTGCCAAAAAATTAGACATCTATTTTTTGCCCTAAAAAATTGGCCAAATTTGCCCGTCTATCGCGTTCGCAAGCTCTGTCAGTCGCGATTGATAGGTCAATCGCGATCGACGTGTCGGTCGCGATTCACAGGTCCGTCGTGGCTGTCAGTCGCGATTGATGGGTCAATCACGATTGATACGTGGCCCGGGTTTTCAGTCGGTCGTGGTCAAAGGGTCGTTGACTCTATCAGTCGCGATTGATGGGTCGATCGCGATTGACAGGTCCATCGCCAGAGTCTGTCCGTCGTGGTCAAGCAATCATTGACTGGGTCGGTCGCGATTGACAGGTCCATCGTGGCTGTGAGTCGCGATTGACTAGTCGATCGCGATTGATGGCTCGATCGCGATTGACACGTGTCACGCGTAGGTTCTGTCAGTCGTGGTCAGTCAGTCGTTGACTCTGTCGGTCGCGATTGATAGAGCCGTCGACATGTGTCCGTCGTGGTTTGTCGATCGCGATTGACAAGGCGATCGCGATTGACAGAAATCTGAGGAATTTTAAAATTTTAAACACACATTTGGAAAGCTCTAGGCCTGTAGATTATGGTTATGTACTTTGTTTAGCAAAAAGATCATTTTTTCTGTCGGTCGCGAATGACAGAGGTCAATGCCTCGGGACCTGCACAGTCAAATTTTTTACCTGCTGGAGCTGGTGCAGCTACTGGGGATGCTGATTCCTACAGAAAATCTCAACAAACACAGAAAATCACAAGCACACAAACGCTCTCTCGCTCTCTCTCACAAGTGAAATGAGGGGAATGGTATGGGTGGGGTGATATGACCAAAATCTGTAATTTTTTGCGATGATGGAGATGGATGTGGGAGATGGTGAGGATGATGATGGTGATGAGAAAACAAGAGAAAATAGGAAAAAGGTGAAGAAAATACCTATAACTCCAACGCGCCAACTCTACGTCTTACCATCACACGCTCGTCCTCAAAGCTCGATCCCCGGCAACGGCGCCAAAATTTGGTGTAGCTCGGTGATGAGTAGCACCTCCTTTAATGTCAATCCGGGAAGACGTGAGGATGCTATGATGACCTCGAGCAAGTGAAGGCACAAGTGTGTGAGTGCAAAGCACACTAACATGCACACACATACACACACATGCACACAAGGCAAGACAAAGAGTGAGAAGCAATGGAGTTCTTTAGATTACTTTCAAAAAGCTCATACCAGTTCAAATCAATTACAAGCTAACCTCAAAAATGAGCTCTCTAGCTCTATTTATAGTTTTTGACTAGGTTTTGGCCTTGTCCAGACCTAGTGTCCGGCCTAGTTAAAAATTAGGTTCTCTACCCTATTTGGAGGTTCAAACGGAGTCTAAAAAATGTGAAAACTGATAGGTAGGTACTTCTAAAGCTCCTCAAGCTCAAGGACTCCTTGGCTTGCACAAAATGGAGCTACAAAAATATGAAATGGTACTTACAATGGTTTTTAGTGATAAAAATCACTATTTTTGTAGGGATTTCTTCTAACATTTTGACATACATTTCCTGGAGCTCCCTACTTGTTCCTTCTTCTTGTGTGCCCAACTCTTTGATGCCTAAAAAATTTAAATGGCCTACTTGCCAGATCTTCTTTGACTACTGTGTCTGCTTGTGCTTTCTCTCCGCTCTGACTCCCTTCGTAGGCTTCCTTGTCTTGTGACTCCTTCAGTTCCTTGACTACTGCCAACAGAGGTGCTACTCATCACTGAGCTACAATTTAAAACTTGATTTCCTTCATACATATACAATAACTCATCAAATGGCCTTTTAAAATGTCTCATTAAATGGCCTTCTTGAGACTCTTGTGGTGTAACAATCTCTTTAGTGTCTAGAGACAATGTTGCAACTGATGTAGTATATTTAATCTTTAACATAATTTGTACATTGCACATTGGTAATCACACTTTTTTGAATGTAGTAGGTGCAATTGCATTTGGTGTTGTTATGATTGCCTCTTGCCTTTTGACACTAAGAATATATTGTGCTTATACATATTCATGAGTATCTTGGAGTGAAGCTTCTAAATCCACTTGAGTGATTGCAGGTGGTTGTGTCAATGTAGACCTTATAACAACATGCGTTTTAATTTGACAAAGTAGAGTTCCTTTTCTCTATATATACAATCTTTTGGAAATAACACACTTTTAATGTACTTTGTGATTTCAATTGATGTGGAGGTCAATGTCAATCTATTTGTTGCATTCAATGCATGATTGATATATGAGGATAATGAGAATTGATCCACCATTTAAACAAAATCTTAGCTCCCCATTGCTTTTGTGCCTCAAACAACCTTTCTTGCACATATGTTGTGAGAGTAATTTGATTCCCTACTTGATTTTTGGCATGAGATAATAGTTGCACTATACTTTTCTATGGAGTACTGTACATATTCATTATGGGGAAGCAAAATTGTTGGAGCACTAGTCATACTATCATTTCGATGTCGATTCTATTGATATTCATAAAAGTCTTATTCAAAATATGATCTTCATCCTTAAGATCGATCATGTCATTCCTTGTCCATCCCAAAGTTTATTTGATAAGATTATGTGAAAACTTTAGTCTATGTTATACCCCTCCTCCTTGGATGGTTGTATAGTATTCATGAATTGAGCACATCTCTCATGGTCGATCATATAGATTGGTTATTCAAAATACATATGAGTCACTACTGCTACCCAATATACAAAATTATGTACTTGTGGAAGTCCATGGATCACTTTGAAGTCATAAGTCAGCATTGTGAATTGATGGTTGATGTCTCATAGGCTCTTCTAACATCCAATGGCCTCTCACTTTCACAACACTTTCAACTTAAAAAAGTGGCTATTCTTCTTGCTTTAATGCCATCTCTTGAAGAAGAAGAACTTGAAGGCTATTATTATATATGGATTCATCATTCTTTAAAAAATTTGGCATTTATTAACACATGTAGATTTCAATTTGTTTGATACATATGTTACCACTATTCTTTGTATGTCTATGCAAATTTTCATCTTTTCACTTTTTTTTTGTGTGTTTCTATCTATTTTATAATTTTTTGTGGTTCCTTTTGTCATATTTTGTCCATTTTGAATATAAGATGAGTTAGTAATGAATAAATGGAGCCTAAAAATTTCAATCTCAAGTAAGAAAATTGTGAGCACTACTGAGTTACAATAATAAAAAAGTACTATCTTGAGGCTTTGTAATGAAGCCCTATATGGTATATGTGCATAAAATTGTACATATGCAAGGAGGGAATCAATTTTCTCCTTCGTTGTTTACACTTTACTCAAATGTAGCCTTTGATATCCATTTCCATCAAATAATTAGAAGTGGTGGTGTTCCACTGCATTGTCTAAAGTTTTTGGGTTTGCACGCTTGCCTTTGGTAGGCATTGTGATCTCATTCTCAATTTGTGACTCTCTTCTTTGTGAAGTGACTATCCCTTTGTCGTTGGAAGTATTAGTCTTTGATTGTTGAATGCTTGGTTGGATTGAATGAGTTCTTTTTCATGCCACTATCTCCTATCTTTTCGACATTATGACTTCCTAGCATGTGTTTAGGTATCCACTTCCATTACGAGTGACTTTGCACATTCATTAAATTCTTCTAGACCTAGATTTGTCATCTTTAACCATCTTTGCCTCTAGGGTTGGTTTTTTTTTGTGTGCCTGTGGCTTGTTCTGATTTAGTTAATTTTGAAGTGAAGTAGTTGACCTTAGGTGATCTGATGCTTCCTTCTTTGCAACCCAAATTTGTTTGAACCTTATTGGTGCTATGCTTGATTCTTATTTCTACTTCTTTTGTTCCTTCTTAGTTGATTTTTTGTGAATCCTAACCTCTTTCTTTTTTCCTACCTCACCAAGACTCTCATTATGCTCTTTTGGGTCATGGTCCAAGTTTACAGAAGTTTGAGGAACTTGGAAAGATACTTGAAAAGATAAAAGTACATTTGGTAGAGACAAGAAAGTAGTGACGTGTGTAGGGATGATATTAGGTGGATCAATGATGTTGGGAATAATGCAAAAATCCATGCATTTTGTAGCTTACCTCCTCAACTATTGAGTTAGGAAAACTCTTTTCTTCTAGGAAACTACACACTTCTCTAACTTGGATTTTTGTGGATATGGTACTCTTGTGCTAGATTTAAGGTGAAAACATCCTCATAGATCTAGTCTTGACCTAAGATAAGATCTTCCAATAAGTTTGTATCTTTGCATACAAGAAGTGGATACATCATCATGGAATTTCCTAAGTGGATGGGTAGGGTTATCTCTCCCAAGCATTTAAAGTGATTATCCCCTATGCAAATCATGTAGGAGTTTATTGGGGATACAAGTAATGCTAGTTTATCCACTAAGTGAGATTTTAGACTACTAAGGATTGTACTTATGTCTATCAAAGAATGAAAATCTTGTGTACACGTCACTTTCATGCCATGAATCATCATGTAAGTGAGGTAAGAGAACAGTCCCTGACAACGGCACCAAAAGTTGTTGATGTTGTAGCATCACAACTCATATTTGTCAAACCAAGGAGCATCTTACGAGACCCAAATGTTGCATAGAAGAATTTAGCAAATGCAATGGTGCTTCATTAGCACAAGATTGACAATAGGCTACTCATGAAATAAGATGAAAGCATTTTTAAAGACACACACAAGCTTAATCACATGCATAATCATGTCGCTAATCAACAAACTAACATGTCACAAGCATGAGGCAAGAAAGCAGCAAGTTCACAAGCACATCATGACGACAACAACAGGTCTTTAAGCATTCCACAAACCATCATGATCTCATTATCTCCAAGAATGCTTTCCCCAAAATGAGAGGTAGTGACCTCTTTATATACAAAATGGGCAAAATCCATGCTATGTGGGATTTCTCAACTAAAAGAAGAATGAATCTCACTTATTGACTAGTGTGGCACTCTCACACACCTATACAAGAGTGCTTATTAAACTAATTAAAAAATAGGAAAAGGTGCAAATGTTGATGAATAAAAGTAGGATCCAAGAAGTACACTTGAGTTGTCAATAAGGAATCAACTATAGGAGTAAACTGTAGGTTCAGGTTTAGGTTCAGGAATTAGAACTAAAACAGAAACTAGAAATTGAAACAAGAAATAGAATAGCAAAAAAAACCCAAAATTGAAAACTGAAACTGAAATAGAGATGGAGATAGAGATCAGAGTTGAAATGAGAATCGGAAGTTGAATCAGAGACAGAGATTGAACAAAGAAACGAACAGCATTGGATCCCTTTGTAGTGACACACGCAAGCTCTGATACCATTGTTGCATTGGATCTTACATATGTTGAGATATCAAGCTCAACATGTGATGATCCAGGATGACACGTACCAGTTTTTCGTTTCTCTAACATGTATAGTGTTCATGCCGGTATATGTCAGGGATACTTCATTGAGCTTTATTAGACTTATCTACCAAGAGTGATGGCACATTTGTTTCTTTCCAGCTCACTCATTCGCGGACATTAGGTTTTTCCTTATGTACTGATCTTTATATATTGCACTTGTATTCTTGTTTTTAGCTCATTCTTGTACATTCCTTTTATGTAATAGAAGAAGAAGAAGAAGATCATTCTTCCTTGCCTCAATCTGTGTGTGTGCTTCTCCTTGAGAGTGAGAGTGTGTGTGTGATTTCTCTTCCTTATCTCCTTCCTCGTGACATGGTATCAGAGCCAGAGTGGCTGTAGAGAGCTCGTGGAGAAGGAGACGGTGAAGACTACTTGGGAAAGCATGGAGAAAATGCAATTTCACAAACGGCCTCCGTTTGCTACGAAAATCGGCGTGAAGGTAGAAGACCTCAAAATATTTTCAAGAGTTAACCCTTTAGGGTCACTTGTTTTTGTCAGATCGAAGTTTCAAAGCCACTTTGACCTCTGTTTCGAGCCCGCAAGGTGGGGCCCACAGAAAAACCAAGTTAGTTTCAAAAACTATAACTTGCGTTGTGTTTGACAACACTCATATATTCTAGATCCAAAATTTCAAGCGATTCCGTGTACAGTTGATACACAAAAACTATGTTTTTTTGAGATCGAACTGTCACGTCATAGTGCGACAGTGTCCAAGCAGAACTGTTGCTTGTAGTGTTTTGCAGTGTTGTGAATTGTTGCAGAAATGGCAAATGCAGATGGAATGAGTCAGCTTATGAGCGATAAGCTGGACATGAACAACTTCCATGCTTGGAGATTTAGAATGATGAATTTCTTGATGGGAAAAGGCTATTGGAAGTACATCGAAGGAGAGAACGAAAATGCTCCGCAGTTGCCAGAAAGGAATTGGACTGCAAACCAGTTAAGAGCATATGAGGAATGGAATCAAGGAGCACGAAAGGTAATGTGTTATCTGTTAGTATACAAGATAGCATGATTGGACACATACAGGATGCCAAGACTCCAAAAGAGGGTTGGAATAGTTTGGTCACTTTGTATGAGACTAATACAAAGGCACAGAAATTGCAACTCAAGAACGAGCTGCATACATTGGAAAAGAAGAGCATGTCGGTAAGTGACTACACTCTAAAAATCAAAAGCATATGTGAGTCACTTGCATCTATTGGCATGAATGTAGATGATGATGATAAGGTGGAAGTGTGCCTTCATGGTTTAGGAGTTGCATATAAGCAGTTCAGAACTTCCATACAGACTAGGGAAAATATTACGAATTTTGCTGATCTGGTATCTATGATGATTATTGAAGAAAAGAATCTTGGTGAGGATTCAAACTCCCAAGGAAAGCCCAATTTTGAGCAGGTATTCTACTCTGGCAGAGGAAGAGGCAGAGATAGAGGTTTTGGAAGTGGAAGAGGAAACAGTAACCAAGACCAAGGTCAACAACAAAATCATGCAGGAGGAAAAGGACAGTTTTGGGGCAAGGGGAGCCAAAGAGGTCGCATAAATTTCCAAAGAAATGATTCAGGTAATGATAGTAAAGGATGCTAGAATTGTGGTAAACCTGGACACTTTGAACGAGATTGCAGGTTGAAGAATCAAAATAACAGAAGGCAGCAAAACAACTATGCATCTACAAGTGCAGATGATTCTGAGAAGCTGTTTATGGTTCAACATCACATGATGAATACGATGTCTGCTGGTGTTTCAAAATCAAATGATAGCAAGTGCTTCAAATCACATGACCAGTCATGCGAAATGGTTTAGTAGTTTGCAGAAAATGCTAGTTTTTGGATATGTTGAAACAGGTGATGATACATCGCATCCTACTGAGCATACAAGAAACATAGCATTGTCTATGGAGGACGGGAAGGTAAAATATCTTGCTGATGTGTTGCATATTCCAAATATAACAAATAATCTGGTTTCTGTTGGACAAATGGTTGACTAGGGATTACAAGTCAAGTTCAATGCTGATGGATTATATGTAGAAGAGTACAAGTAGGATAGACGATTGGTTGCCAAAGGAAACAAAGTGGGTAGGATGTTCACCTTAAATGTGAAGATTCCTAAAATGAATGCAACCATGTTTGCAAAAGGTGCAGGAGTTATTGGAGATATAGAGATATGGCACAAATGGATTGGACATGCAAACTTGCAAAGGCTGAAACTAATGCAGTCAAAGGAGATTGTCCATGGACTACCAAATTTCAAAGTTGCTGAAATGCAAAAGGTATGTGCAGCATGTCAATTTGGTAAACAGTCAAGAGCATCATTTCCACATGACAAGCATGTTAGTGAGAATGTACTAGAAGTAGTACATACAGATGTTTGGGGTCCGACAAAGACCACATCTATGGGTTGTTGCAGGTTTTATGTTACTTTCATTGATGACCATACACGCAAAGTATGGGTATATTTCATGAAAGAGAAGAGTGAGGTGTTCACTCACTTCCAAATTTTTAAAGTTATGGTGGAAAAGCACAAGGAAGTACATTCAGACATTAAGATCTGATGGAGGAGGTGAATACATCTCAAATGAGTTCAGCAGTTTTCTAAAAAATCATGGAATTCGGCATCAGTTTTCATGCAATTACACACCACAACAGAATGGCGTTGCTGAATGCAAAAATAGACATATTGCAGAAATAGCAAGAGCCTTAATGACTGAGAAGAATATGCCTCATTGTTATTGGGCAGAAGCTGTGCATACTGCTGTATACATCATGAACTGAACTCCGACTGCTGCTGTACATCAAGTTACACCTGAAGAGAAGTTTACAGGTAAAAAGCCAAACTTATCACATCTGAAAGTTTTTTGCTATATTGCATATGTACATGTCCCATATGAATTGAGGACGAAGCTTGATCCAAAAGCAAAAAAGTGTGTCTTCATTGGATACTCCCTTGAGCAAAAGGGATATAAATGTTATAACCCACTCACATGACAGGTAAAGGTGAGCAGAGATATGGTATTTGATGAAATGTCAAGCTTCTATGCAGATGCCAAAGAAGTACTGAGTCTTGAACCAAATGACAAAGAAAATGTTGAAAAATCAAGTGTAGAATCGTAGGTTTTGAGTGGACCGGATGCATCACCAAGCAATAGTTCCAACTCAAATCCATGGAGTGGAAGATTACGTGCAAATTTCAGTCCAGAAAATTCGTCAAATACATCCAAGAAAGGTAAAGAAAAGCTTTTTGCTGGTCATAAAACATGTGCAGGTTTTGAAGACGTTGATGGAGATTCAAGCGGTTCAGAAAAGAGTCTTGATGAGGAACTTGGATTTCCTTCTGTGAAGACTCCACGAGTAAGAAGGGCACATGTAGATGATACAAGGAGAAGTGACCCAGGACCAAGAAGATCTGGGAGGATGAGGAATTCAATGCAACAATTGACATATGATAGTTACATGGCTCGTCATTATGCCTACATGACAAAGGTAATACAAGATGTTGAACCTTCCTGCTTTGAATATGCAATTGGAATTTCAGATTGGGAAAAAGCCATGGATGAGGAGATGGCTTTGTGGGAAGTCTTATATATCTTACAATTACAAGGCCTGATTTAAGCTATACTGTTGGACTTGAAAGCGAGTTTATGCAGGTTCTCAGGAAGCCACATTTGGATGCTTTGAGATGCACTCTACGTTATGTGAGTGCTACTTTGGATTATGCATTGTTTTATGAAGCTTGTGTAGATTTGCAGGTTCATGGATACACTGATGCAGATTGGGCTGGTAGTACTCCAGATAGAGGATCTACTAGTGGCTTTCTTTTCTCGCATGGAGGTGCAACTATTACATGGAGAAGTAAGAAGCAACACACAGTTGCTTTGTTGAGTATAGAGGCTGAGTATAGAGGTGCTGCAATGGCAGCATGTGAGGCATCATGGCTAGAGATGTTACTTGCAGATTTAGGTGTGGAGGTGCAAAAGCCTATCACTATCTATTGTGATAATCTTAGTAACATACAGTTAGCACGGAACCCTGTTTTCCATGCTAGAACAAAGCAGATCGAGGTACATTATCACTTCATTAGAGAGAAGGTATTAGTTGGTGATATTGATCTTGTTATGTGAGAACAGATGAGTAGGTTGTTGATATTTTCACCAAAGCACTTGAAGCTGAGAACTTTAAGAAGTTTCAAGAGATGCTTGGATTATAGGATATGGCGTTGAGCTTGAGGGGGAGTGTTGAGATATCAAGCTCAACATGTGATGATCTAGGATGAAACGTACCAGTTTTTTGTTTCTCTGACATGTATAATGGTCACGCCGGTATATATCAGGGATACTTCATTGATCTTTATTAGATTTATCTACCGAGAGTGATGGCACATTTGTTTCTTGCCAGCTCACTCATTCACGGACATTAGGTTTTTCCTTATGTACTGATCTTTATATATTGCACTTGTTGTATTCTTGTTTTTAGGTCATTCTTGTACATTCCTTTTATGTAATAGAAGAAGAAGAAGAAGAAGATCATTCTTCCTTGCCTCAATCTGTGTGTGTGCTTCTCCTTGAGAGTGAGAGTGTGTGTGTGAGCTCTCTTCCTTATCTCCTTCCTCGTGACAACATATACACATACACAGAGGATAAAAAATTTGAAACACACAAAATAGAGATGCGACTAGATGAGATAGTACACAAGATTAGGTGCAATCTCCCCCCATGTACTCTATACAACGGGTCTACAAAGTGCATGTATTTATTGGATTTTTATTACATTGAAAATAGAGATTACAATGAGGGTGTCCCTTCAAAAAGCATGCGTGAAAGTAAATAATTGCTCTCTTGTGTGGAGAGCCTTTGCTTTTATTTACATGAATTGCAATCTATGAAAATCCTTATCCTAATCACTATTTTTACTACTTTTCTAGAAAGAAACCTCTACATGGGTCTTTATTTAAAGATTATATATAAAATATAATATATCTTATTCATGTACAAGCACATTCAAAATGTCCACGCCCATTCATGCCCTCATGAGCCTTGAGCTACTATATCAAAACACCAAAACACATTAATAATTCAATACATTAAACTCCAAAAAATCAATTTTTGAAAAATGATAACAATACGATTGTTGTGGCCTATAGTATGGTTGCGCTTGGTACTGATTTTGATATCTACCCGGCTGTCCATAGGGCTGCTCGTAGTTTTTCCTAACTGTCTGTTTACTATAGGGACGATCTTGTGTGGTATGATTCGTGTATTTTCTCTCAATGGTGTAGTACTTGGCATTTAGGTTTCTTGAATTTTGAGCCATTAAGGGGAAAAAATTGGCCATGTGATCTCCTCCACAAGTGTAGCATCACTTTAGTGAAACCATTCTAGGGGTTTGTCTACTAGGAACCCCTAATTTTTGAGCCACTTGTTCTACTAACTCATCTATTGAGGTTAAGGATTTGGAGATGAATCTCGTAGAACAATCAAAATCCTTATGGAGCTTAGAAAGTTCTAAGTCATCACCCAAATTATCCTCAATATTGATGCACATTCCTACACATTGCTTTATGGTTCCGGACTCCTTAAGATAAGACATATGATCAACTTTGCACTCAATAGGCCATCTAAGAATAGGGAAACTTTCATAGCCCGGGTAGGTATCTCTAGGGTTGAAAATCTTTCAATGTATTGTCTAAACCTATATCTTGCTAATCTCAGAGTTTCTTGTAGGGTCTACTTAAAGCTATGGATCAATGAAGATATATTATGTCTGATCCCACTCTTGGAAAATTTTATTGATGAATGCCTCTAAAAATTGGTTAATATCTCAAAATTGACCTTGATGCAAGGTTTGAAACCCTTTTAAGGTTGTATTAAGGTTAATCCAAAAGCATTGTATTGAGTGAACAAATCCTCAACTTGTTCATCTCTTAACACTTGCTTGAGTTTAGCCACATGACTGTATGGGTCTCCTATGCCATCAAATTGATTATTCATTGATTTCATTAACTGAGTGGGTCTCAAGATCCTAGGATGTTCTCTTGTTCTAGGTAGAAGGAATTCATCCATGCCTCTTTGGTTCCTATGTCCTCTAGGTCTTTCTTGTTCAGCTCTATCAATGTCTAGTCCTGATCTTTCTCTTCTTGTCATATGCGTAGAGCTCACTTCTAGTCTCTCTTTGGATTTATCTTTGTGCAATCCTAGGAAGTGAGAAGATCCAACTCCATGTTAACTATGTAGGCATGTTGACTATGTTTTGTGATTACAAAAATCCTTTTAGAAGTATTATGCAAGTAGATAAACTTCCCTACAACATTAGGATCCTTGAATCCATATATCATTACCCCCTCCACTTCACTAAGCTTTTCCGGCTTGAGCCTCCAAAATGCTTCATTAATCTCTCTGTTCATGAAGATTTCTATGCTTTTATTGTCTTGGGGAATCCATTCTAGCATGATTATTCTCAACAAAACTGACTTACCTGTAGGTGGTCTAGCCTCTTTTCTTAGGTTTTCCTGATCCAAGTCTCCCAAATCTATCTCATGGATGATGTATCCGAATGCATTTGTCCTATCTGATAAACTAGTTACCACATACATGGTTCCTTGCTTATCTATATAGGATCTCTGTTCAAACTTGTCCACAACGTGATCAATTCCAAAGGGTTGACCTGGGTTTCTACGTTGGACAACTGATTGTCTCAAACCATCCTCATAGATGTAAGCACCTAAGCGGTTGGTTTGAATATATTCTAACTAAGTCTTGTAGGCACCTTCTAGGGTTTGTAAGTATGCTAGCCATGAACTTCCTATAGGTCTCTCCATGCCAAAAGACATTTCTGAATCACTTGTCTCTTAGCTCAATATTTAAGGATAGTCACTCAATTGTTGAGCCCATGACCTAGCAAGTATGGTTGACACTAGCTTCAGAGGATCTGATGCTTTCTCTATTTGTTCTTCCTAGGTGTCTACCTAACCTAAGGTTCACATGACCCAATTACTTACCAACTATAAGAGTACAACCACATTGTAATGTTCTTTTGTATCAATTATCTATCTCTTTTAAGTTCTTTTTCGTGTAAAATATTGTCTATATAGTCACATCGTCGGGACTACTTAAGTTATGGCATATTTTGATGTTTGACCAATCAATTATGTTCTTTTACTTTATGGTTTTCCACAATTCTGTTCTAACTACTCTTGGACTTGAGAAAATTAGGGTTTCTTGAACTTAAAGTGTGTATATAGCCCTAATTAATCAATGCACCTAAGTGCACTTAGCATATGCTAAAAATTGAAAGAGGGATTTGAGAGATCTTCCAACCTCGAGTCACATGCACATGAAGTAGTTTGAATGCTCAAGATACTTTCTCGCAAGCTACCTCTACACTGGTACTTTGCTTTCCACACAAATAGCTCCAAAATCCTGTAAAATTTTGAAAAATTAGGCTCTATTTGACCAAAATTGGACAAATAAAAAAATTGTTGAAAATCCTATCTATTGCAATTGACTATGTCTGTTGTGATAGATAGTGTCTATCATGGATGGCCACCTATTGTGATAGAGGTGCCTTCATGATAGATGTGTCTATCATGATAGATGCTATCTTTCATCTATCGTCTGTCATGATTTCTATCTATCATGATAGATGAGTCTATCGTGATAGATGGCCTCTATTGTGGGGTCTTTTCTATCATGATAGATGATGTGTCTATTGTGATAGATGGTGTCCTTCATCTATAATTTATCGTGAGATTTGGTTTGTCGTGATAGATATCTCTATCACAATAGATGGTTTCTATCATGATAGACAGTCTCTATCATGGGGGTCTTTCTATCACAATAGTCCTATCTATCACGGTAGATGGGTCTATCACGCTAGGCAGGGTCTATTGTACCTTTTTCTTTGTCATGATAGACAATGTCTATTGTGATGGATGAAAAAAACTGGAATTATTTTACTATGATTTTTTTTTTGAATGCTCATGAGGTTTTGTCTATCATGCCTATGATGTAGATGCAGAATACCAAACTTTTCTATCTATCACAATAGATAGATGACATCACCTTGAGTTATGTGCAAGGTTCTATCTTACCTATTGATGTTGTTGAAGCTATTGATGGCATCAGTCTTTGTAGAAAATGCTCAAAAAAACACAAAAACAATAATCATACATGCTCTTTCTCACTTTCTCTCACAATTGAATGAGGCAAATGAAGAGGGAGATGGGGATATGACCAAAAACTGAAATCTTGAAGATGAAGGAGATGCAAGGAGGTGGAGAGCAGAGATGGTGGAGATGGTGATGGTGATGAAAAAAGCAAGAAAAATAGAAAATTTACCTACTTACAATGTAAATACCATCATGGTGAAGATCTACCTCATAAATGTCAATCTTTGGAGACATGAGGATGGTATGAAGACCATGAGCAAGAGGAATGCATGTGTGTGAGTGAGAAACACACTTACATGCACACACATACACTACACAAGGTAGAACAAAGAGTACAACAATGGAATCTTTTATTTAACAGCTCTTAGTACAAAGTTTCTTAAAAAATATCCTCCCAAAAGTGACCACTCTAGCTCCTTTTATAGTTTTTGACTAGCTTTGGACTAATTTAGACCTAGTCTCTGGCCTAGTTAAAGATTAGGTTCCTAAGCTAATTTCAAGGCTCAAAAAAGCTCTTAAAATTATGAAACTTGATACATGTGCTCTTCTAACATTCCTCAAGCTTGAATACTTCTTATTTTTTTTACAAAATCTAGTCAAAACTATCAAAAATGGGTATTTACAATGAAATGAAGTGATGAAAATCACTTTTTTGTTGAACGGTTGATTTGAAAAAATGACTAGGCGTATTCCTTGCCAGATCCTTGCCTACTAAATTGTCTGCAGTTGCTAACAATAGGTCTAGGATTGGAAATCTTTCAATGTATTGTCTAAACCTACATCTTGCTAACCTAATAGTTTCTTGTGGCGTCTACTTAAAGCTATGAGATTAAGATTGAGTTATTGTGTCTAATTCCTCTCTTGGAGAACTTTATAATGAAAGCATCTAGCAACTCGTTAATATCTCTAAATTGACTTTGATGTAGGGGTTGAAACCATTTTAAGTTTGAATTCTTCAAGGTCAATCCAAAAGCATTGTATTGCATGAACAAATCCTCAACTTGTTTAGATCTTGACACTTGCTTGAACTCCACCACATGATCATATGGGTCTCCTGTGCCATCAAAGTAATTATTCATGGATTTCACTAATTGAGTGGGTCTCAAAATTCTACGATGTTATCTTCATCTGGGTAGGGAAAATTCAACCATACCTCCTTGATTCCTAGGCACTCTAGGTCTCTCTTGTTCTACTTTGTCAGTGTCTAGTTCAGTCCTCTCTCTTCTTGTCGTGTGCACAAAGCTCACTTATGTTCACTCTTTGAATTTCTCTTTGTGTGCACCTAGGGCTTGAGAAGATCCAACCCCATGCTGACTATGAGGATTAGTAGACTTATGCAAGTGAAAAATTGGTTCACGCTTCCAAGTATGAGCATGTCTACTATGCTCCATGATTGCATACTTCCTTTCTAAAGTGTTACCCAAGTAGATGACTTTTCCTGGGACTGAATTCATAGATTATTACTCCATCTACTTCACTAGGCTTGTCAAGCTTGAGCCTCCAAAATGCTTCATCTCTTTCTCTATTCATGAAGATTTCTATACTTTTATTTTCTTGGAGAATCCATTGTAGTGTTATGATTCTAGACACGATTGACTTTCCTCTAGAAGTTCTAGGCTCCCTTTCTTGGTTCTCATGTCACATATTTTTGACTCAGGGATAACTTATCTAAACTCATCTATCCCATTTGGTAAGTTGGTTACCACATATATGGTTCCTTGCTTATCAATATAGGATCCATCTTGGAATTTGACCATAGGGTGATCAATTCCAAAGGGGTACTCGGTTCTTAAGTTCAATCACCAATTGGCTCAAATCATTTTCCTAGATGCAAGAACTAAGTGGTTGGTTCATATATATTCCAAATGAGTTCTATAGGGACCTCTAGAGTCTCTAGGTATCCTAATCTTGAACTACTTGCTGGTCTATCCATGCTAGACATTTCAAAGTCATTGGTATCAAAGCCCAAGACATGTGGATAGTCACTCAATTGTTGAGTCCAAGACCTCACACTATAGTTGACACTAACCTTAGAAGATCTTATGCGTTTTCTATCTTCTCTTCCTATGTGCCTAGCTGACCTAAAGTTCATATGATCCTCTTGCTTACCCAATGTCAAAGTACAACCACATTATTGTTTGTTTTAATTTTAAACTTGTTCTCATAGTGGGGAATACACTTTGTAGGTCCTATTAATTCTTGAGATAGGAGTCCACATGTTGGTTATATCATTGTAGCAACAAATTATCTTACCAAATGGGTAGAAGTTAAAGCGACTAGGAATAATGGTGTAGACAAAAGCTAGATATTTTTTTGAAAATGCATTCACAAGATATGTATTGCCAATTGAATTAGTAAGTGATCGTGGAGCCCACTTCTTGAATGAGGTCATAGAATATCTTTTAGAATATTTCATGGTCATTCACAAGAAGTCTACTCCCTATCACCCACAAGCAAATGAACAAGATGAGCGCAAACAAGTTCATATGCACTCTATTGACAAAGATCATAAATGACAGACATTCTGATTTGGACAAATAGCTTCATCATGTTGTTTAGGCATATCGGGTTGCCTACAAAATGGTACTCAATGTCACTCTGTTGGCATACAAGTCATATGAAGAGCATACCAGCACAAAGGAACAGTCACGCATAATATGGCAACAAGACCTAATCATTTTTTCCATGGACTATTCACAACTCAAGTGATTTTAAGCACTACACAAACATTGTTAATTCCGTTTTTGGTAGAACAGACTCCATTTTGTTCAAGCCGAGGAGTCCTTGAGCTTGAGGAGTGTCAGGATTAGCGACATACCAATTTTCATAATTTTTAGATTCTGTTTGAGCCCTCAAATAGGCTCTAGAACCTAATTTTAACTAGGCCGGACACTAGGTCTCGACAAGGCCAAAGCTAGTCAGAAAACTATAAAAAGAGCTAGAGAGCTCATTTTTTAGGTTAGATTGTTTTTGAATTGAGCTTATGTAAGAGAATTTTTGACTAATGCAAAGAACTCCATTGTTTCTCTCCTTGTTCTTGCCTTGTGTGCGCGTGTGTGTATGTGTGTGCATGTTCGTGTGCTTCTCACTCACACACTTGTGCCATCACTTGCTCATAGTCTTCATACTAGTCCTCACGTCTCCACGGATTGAAAATTATGAGCTGGATCTCCTCACATTCGTACTCACCATTGTACTCACCATTGTGCTGGAGAGAGCCTCAAGGACGAGCGTGTGATGGTAAGACGTAGAGTTGAGACATTGGAGTCATAGGTAATATCCTTTATTTTCTTTATTTTTCTTCATTTTTTCTTGTTTTTGCATCATCATCATCATCCCCACCATCTCCCACCTCCATCTCCATCTTCACAAAAAATTCAGTTTTTGGTCATATCCCACTCCCCACCTCATTTTCCTCATTTCACTTGTGAGAGAGAGAGCGAGAGGGAGCTTGCATGCTATCTGTTTTTGTGTGTTTTTTGAGCTTTTGCTACAGGTTCTAGCTGTACCACCATCTCCAGTAGCTTGCGCAGGTACGATAGAACTCTGCACAGGTCCCGGGGCGACGACCTCTGTCTATCGCGATAGACAGAAAAACTTAATATTTTTTGAATGCATGTTTGGCACGATAACCTACACCATCAGAGCACTCCAAATCACTAAAAAATTCCAAAAAAATTACGTTTTTCAGTCTATTGCGACAGACACATTCTATCGTGACAGATAGCGTCTATCGTGAGAGACACCGTCTATCGCAATAGACAGCACCCCGCGACAAACACCGTCTATCGTGACAGACACCGTCAATCGTGACAGACACCGTCAATCGTGACAGACAGGCCCACGATAGACGACAGACACTCGTCTATCGTGACAGACATCCCTCTATCGCGACAGACAGGAGCCCACGATAGAGACCGTCTATCACGACAGACACCATGTATCGCGATAGACCAAAAGCACGACAGACGAGAGACTCAGTCTATCGCGACAAACAACCATCTATCGTGACAGACCAAACCACGACAGACGACAGACCTCATCTATCACGACAGACAGGACCCACGACAAACGATAGACCCCGTCTATCGCGACAGACATCGTCTATCGCGAAAGACACCGTCTATCGCGACAAACACCGTCTATCGCGACAGACACCGTCTATCGCAACAGACGATAGACCTCGTCTATCGTGACAAACACCTATCTATCGTGATAGACAGAGACCCCCGACAGACAGTGTCTATCGCGATAGACCAAACCACAATAGACGACAGACACCGTCTATCGCGACAGACACCGTCTATCACGATAGACCAAACCACGACAGACGACAGACGACAGACCTCGTCTATCGCGACATACACCCGTCTATCGCGATAGACAGACACCCACGATAGACCCTGTCTATCGCAACAGACACCGTCTATCGCGATAGACAGGCCCACGCGACAGTCAGTGTCTATTGCGAGAGACATCGTCTGTCGCGATAGACAGGCATTTTCGGCAAAAAATAAAGAGGTACTTTTTTGAAAATTTAGGCTAAATTTTGGGCATATTTGCATACTCAATTACTCATGCACTTACAAAGGCCTTAGAAAAAATGCACTAAAACTCCTGAAAGGATCTGTTTGTCTGTTTAACCCCCTAAACCCTCAACTGTCATAACCCTGAACTGTCATAACTTTTTATAAGAATAATGCCTTGATTTTCAGATAGGGTATTTTGAAGTTGACCCTCTGAGGGGTAGGTACACCAAGAGAGCTCTAGAGGAAATTTTTTGGCTATAGAAAAGGGGGAAAAAGGGTCATTAAAAGTGTCTAGACTAAATTGTCTGTCAATTGAAGGTAAAAAGTGGAGCTAAACTTGGAATTTTTACAGGATCATTAAGAGCTTTTGGAGACAGCAAAGCAAGTGCCATTGTGTGCAGGCTTGGGAACGCACTTCCTGGGCAGACAAGCATAGCAAGGAGAAACGACTTGAGGTTGGAACATCTCTTAACCCCCTCAGTCCGTTCTTAGCTTAGGCTAAGTGCGAGTAGTTGTCTTGATTGACTAGGAATACGATAGGAATACTCAAGTTCGAAGAGCCTTTAATTTCTCAAGTCCAAGAATAGGCTAAATTGCAGTTAAGGGACAACTTAAAGGAAAAGGACTTAAACTAAGCGGACGAAGAACATCAAGTACGACACACTTAAGTGCTCCTGACGATGCTAAATTAAAGACAAGAAAACACATACAAAGGAACTCAAATGGAACTCAAATGGAACAAGTGATTGGTATCAAAGAATCAGCAACATACAAAGGGCATATGAACCTTAGATCAGGAAGACACTTAGGGAGAGACCGTCAGAGTATTAGATCATCTGAGGCTAGTGTCAACCATACAGCCAGATCTTGGGCCCAACAATTGAGCGATTACCCCTACGCTCTAGACTCAGAAACTAGTGACTCGAAGATGTCTTATAGCATGGAGAGACCTGTAGGTAGCTCAAGAGTGGCATACCTAGAAAGACCTGAGGGTCCCTACAAAACTCAATTGGAATACGTCAAGACCAACTGCTTAGGTGCACGCATCTATGAGGACTGCCTGAGAAGATCTGTTGTCCTAAATAAAAACCCGGATCAGCCCATTGGACTAGAACACCCTGTAGTCAAGTTCGAAAATGGTTCCTACATAGATAAAGAAGGAACAATGTATGTGGTCACCAGCCAACCTGAAAGGACGGATGAGTTTGGAAACATAATCTCTGAACCTGAATTAGGTGACATAGAGCAAGGGAACTTAGGAAAGGAGCCAAACACCCCTCGCAGCAAGTCGGTTCTGACGAGAATAATCACTCCTGAGTTGGTTTTCCAGGACAATAGGAGCATAGATTTGCTTGTGAATCGAGAGACGGATGAGGTTTTTTGGAGGTATAAGCCTGAGAAGCCGAATGAAGTGGCAGCACTTACCATCTATGAATTCAAAGATCCTGATATCCCAGGCAAAGTGACGTACTTAGATGAGGCTTCGGAGAGGATCTTTGTGGTCTCAGAGCATGGAAGACACGCATACACTTGGAAAGGTGAATTTGTTTTTCCCCAACCTTGATCCACTGTGTCTTATGGTCACCAAGGAGCGGGAACATCTCAGGCTCATGGAACACAAAGAGAGAGGAGTAGAGATAGACCCAAGGTGAGCTTTGCTAATCCACTTGGAAGAGAAAGAACAAGGACAGAGATTGATAGGATGGATAGGGAGAGACATAGGGATCCAAGGAATCCAAGAAATACAGACGAATTCCCTCTGCCAAGGCCAAGAGAACATGCTAGAACATTACGGCCCACACAATTGGTTAAGTCCATGAAGAATTGCTTCGATGGCACAGGAGACCCGTATGACCATGTAGAAGAGTTTAGGCAAGTTTTGAGAGCTGAACAAGTGGAAGACTTGTTCACTAAATACAATGCTTTTGGCCTAACACTCAAGAACACTGCATTGAATTGATTTCACCCACTTCACCAAGATCCGTAGAGAAGTATAGACCAACTTCTTGAAGCATTCATCACTGAATTTTCCAAGAGTGGTATTAGGCATAACACGTCCTCCCTGATATACAGCTTCAAGCAAACACCTCAAGAGACAGTGAGGCTCGCAGGAAGAAGGTTTAGGCAATACCTAGAGAGATGCCCTGCCCTAGAGTTACCCACTCCAGCCAAACAAACGGCCTTATTTCTAGACGGATTGTTAAGTACCAAACTGAGATCATATGTGTACTTGAAGGACCCTAGATCCATAGAAGAATGTGTACGCATGTGCATAGACATTGAGGATAATCTAGGGGAGGAATTAGAGCTCTCAAAGATCTATAAAGATTCAGATAGTTCTACTAGCCTCATGTCCTCACAATCCACATCAATTGAGGATCTAGCAGAAAAGGTGGCTCGGAAATTAGGTGTCTCTAGCAAGCAGATTCCAAGATTTACCCCAGGAAAACGATGCTACACTTGTGGAGGAGACCATATGGCTAATGTGTGCCCTATCATGGCTCAACCCCAAGTTAATCCCAACAGCCAGTATTGCACCATAGAAAGGAGCTACACCAATCACACAGCACAAGACTGCCCATATAACAAACAAGCTGTTAGACAAAATTATCCTCAGACTTACCCACAACAAGGAAAGTACCCTAATCAATACCCACAACAACAGTATGCTAGGCCCCAGCAAACCTATCAACCACCCTATCAAGGGCAACAGAGACCGCAACGAGTACTAGCGTAGCAACCCCCTCCTCCTACCAATGTGATTCTAGTGAAGTATGCAGCCGTAGAAGAAAATCCCAATAGAGCTATAGTGCTAGTGACACCATTGCTTTTAGAAAGTGACCCAAGTGATCATAGTTTTGACTCTACCAATATTGATAGCCCACAGGCTTACTACATGCAATCACCCGAGCATAATGAGTCATACTATTATGAAGAACCAAGTGAGTCTAGTTGGGAGCCAGAATATGCAAATGTCATGTACGCAAACCCCAACTCTAGACCTCAACCTGGGCAGATAAGACCTCCATTTCCTAGAGGACCATGCTTCCGATGTCAGGGAGATCACCTCATTCGTGATTGCCCTCTACCTGCACCCACACAAACCCAATATGTGACAATTCAAGGCTTTTGTCTAGATTGTGGAAAGGAGCATTTGTTACGAGAGTGTCCCAAGAACCCCGCCAATATGCCAAGAATCACTCTTATCAACATTATAGTGGTAGACTCCATGGGAAGTGTGACTTCCACAGCCCCAGTGCAAGTCATCACGAGAGCCCAGGCACTTAAGCAAGACCAAGACTTAGGCCAAGAAAAGAATGCGGAGATTAGTGAGACTGAGAGCCAGAATAAGAAAAGAACAAGAGCTTGGAGAGATAGCCGTGAACATATGAAAAGGCAATGGGCAAAGAAGATGATCAAACTTGAGGAAAGCTTGCAAGAGACCAAAGCCAAAATCATAGAAATCACATCTCAAACGCACTCTCACACCCCACCTCCACTACCATCCCCTTCACCTTCCATTCCTCAACCTTCTAATCCACCACATGTAACCCACCCACCACCCTGAGTAGGATCAGTCTTAGCAGATCCCACTCCCGAGGACATAGATATGATGCTTAGAGTGTATCAGGCCAGGATCCAGGAAGGGCCAAACGTAACAGATCATGAAAGATGTTACTCTAGAGCTGACCTAGAGCTTGAACGAACCAAGTTGTGTGTCAAGATGGTGGAATTGGCTCAAGCCATGTTTGAGGCCAATCGCCTCTTCAATTGCTCTAGCTCCACTAAAACACCATTGCATTTTGATGGTCTATTAGATAGATTGGAGACAATAATTGCAAAGTTTGGAAAAGGAGCCAACTCCCAGGCTAAGGAGAGGGCAAGTGATAGAATAAGCATTCCTCCCAAGGAAGCTTATGTGCCTAACTCCATTGAACCAGACACCTCTTCTTCTATGAATCGGTATTCACCAGAATTCCTACGAGAGATTCAAGAAGAGAAATGGGCTAAAGAAAGTGAAGATCCTCCTCCAATTGAACTTGTGGATGATGCTCACGATCAATTCCCACAAGACATTCCTTCCCTTTATGGAGAGCACGAGAGTGCCCACTCTCAAGAGAGATTAGACTTTGAGTCCAATTCCTTACAGGAGCTACCCCATTTCACAGGCCCATGGGAAGCAAAGTCCACTTGTATGAGAGCACCTACGGTCATGATACGAAATGAAGACTCAATCATACCTAGCAACACAGAGGTAGTAAAGAATACTAAAGTGCAGTGCAATCTCACTTTAGAAGAGCTACTCAAGGTCAAGCCTGAATTGTGGAAACAGGTAGCTAAGCAAGTGCCAGACATGTCAAAACCTCGTTCCCAAGTAGGATCTCATAGAATAGTACGGGAAATACCTTTGGAAAAGATAGGAGACATGAGCAAAGGAGAAGAAGGAAACACCTATCTCCCTATCACTCATCAGGGTTACACAACCAAGGCCGTTTTGGACTCAAGTGCGGGAGTTGCAATTGCTACCACTTCCTTATGGAAATGTTGGGGCAAGCCAGCACTCAGGCCAACGAGAATGAAATTGCAGATGGCTGACGGTCACATAGAAAGACCCTTAGGGCTACTAGAAGGGATATCTCTCACTACTTGTGGTGTAGAGTTTGAGCACACATTCACTATCTGTGACTTTAGCAAAAATCAAGCCTATGAGATGATTCTGGGAAGACCTTTCTTGAGGCAGTTGCAAGTGGTACAAGATTGGGGGACAAATTCTTTGTATCTACAACACGTGGGTGTCACAACCAAAGTGAATCTCAAAGATTTCTCTCATAGAGACATTCCCCCTATTCAATGGAATCCCATCCATAGAGCCAAGGACGATACCAAGTCAGTGCATTCCATAAGATCAGGATCCTCATGGATGCATGAAGACACCCACTTACGGATGTGCAAGGTAGCCGTAGAAGAAGAAAAGGGAGAAAAAGCTAGAGAGATAGGTGCAAAGGAAACTCATAGATCAATTCAAGACTCAGCCTATGCACCAGTAGTATTTCCTGACGAAGAGTTTGAACCTCATGGTTGGGCGGAGATCTTAGCAACTATGGATGTAGCCATCAATGAAGAACAATGGACACCCCATTGTGATGAGGATGGCTATGACATTTCAGTCTTCACAATAGAGCCAATCATGTGTGATCCAATCATTGAAGAATGTGAACCTAGCACTGATGCATTCGAGGATGCAAGTGACTCCGATCTAGAGTCAATCATTATGGACCCACCCTTTGCATCGGATGAGGAATATTTCTATGAAGTAGAAGCTCACCCTCACAGACACGAAGACATTACAAATGAGGTGAGATTAACCACACAAGTGACCACTACGAGTGAAGGAAAGAAGAGAGAAGTCTCACCAGAGGAGGAAGAATCCTTGTTTGAGGTCCCAGAAAACTTTAAGAAGTATGAAATAAAAGACAAGAGAGTCATGATAAGAATGCCAAAACGTGATGCACAAGCAGGAGAGGCCTATGATAACAAAGAAACCACCAAGAAAATAGTGGTAGCCATAGAAGAAGGAGAGGAGAGATGCACGTACATTGGACATGACCTTACTGAAGAAGAGGAGCAGGAGTTGATAGCCTTACTACGAGAATATAGGGATGTGTTTGCATGGAGTTACAAGGATCTGAAAGGTGTAGACCCTGATATATGCTCACACACGATCCCCATGACCTTAGAGGCCAAACCCTCTAAACAAAAGCCATACACATACAATGACAACTATGCGGCCAAGATCAAAGAAGAGATAGATCGCTTGGTGGAAGCTAGATTTATCTATGAAATCGAGCACACTGAATGGGTGTCCCCCATTGTAGTAGTGCCCAAAAAGAATGGCAAATTACGTGTATGCATTAACTTGAAGAAGGTTAACGCAGCCACTATCAGAGATAGTTATCCGCTTCCTATCACTGAGCATCTATTAGAGAGGGTAGCAGGCAAAGAAGTGTACAACTTCCTAGATGGGTTCTTTGGGTACAATCAAGTAGCCATTGCATCGGAAGATCAGCATAAGACGGCTTTTGCCACAGAGTGGGGTATATTCTCTTTTAGGGTAATGCCATTTGGGCTTACCAATGCTCTTGCAACCTTCCAGAGACTAATGTGCCATGTATTTAAAGAGTTCTTAAGGAAGAATTCGGAAGTCTATGTTGATGATCTCTGTGCTCGTTCCAACATTAGATAGATCCATATACCTGAACTCAGACAAATCTTTGATAAATGTAGAGAATATCAAGTCTGCTTGAACCCAGAAAAGTGTGTTTTCATGGTCAGGCAGGGCAAGATTCTAGGACACAGTGTCAAAGAACGACATATCCACTGATGAAGAGAAAGTGAGAGCTATCTCAGAACTACCTAGGCAAGGAATGTCAAGGAAGTGCAAGCTTTCATGGGGCATTGTGGTTATTACCGACGTTTCATACACATGTATGCCATCATTGCAAAGCCTCTGTACAGACTTTTGACCAATTTTGAGTGGACTGAGGAATGTGAGAAATCTTTCAATGAGCTTAAACGGCGATTGTGTTCAACACCAATCTTGACCACACCGGATTGGAACAAGCCATTCCATGCACAACCTACGGGTGAAGGTAATATGTATCTTCCAATTGCCTATGCTAGTAGACAGTTAAATGCAACTGAACGAGATTATACCACTACTGAGAGAGAAGGGTTAGGCATGGTATATGCAGTTAAAAAGTTTAGACACTATTTGCTTGCAAATAGGTTTAAATTTTTTACTGATAATCAAGCCCTACTGTACTTGGTAAACAAGCCATGCAATACAGGTAGATTAGTAAGATGGTTCCTCTTACTAATGGAATACGACTTTGAGGTAGTAGTGAGAAAGGGCAAGACTCACTTGAGAGCAGATCATCTCTCGAGGCTCACATCCGGAGAGGCCCCACAAGGAGTATCAGATGACCTTCCTGATGCTTACTTGTTTAATTTGGAGGTTGTACCACAGTGGATCAAGACCTTAGTGCCAGTACTGACATATGGGCCTAAACATCCAGTAGTCAACACTCAATATAGGGAGGTAGTAAAATCCCAAAAGTTCCATATCTTGGCAGGGAGTATGTACAAGTACACGGATCAAGGAATATTATCTTGTTGTGTTGAAGAGGATGAGTACACGAAATGGTTGGAATTAGCACATGTTGGTGCATTAGAGCAACACTACTCGAGACAAAGAACTTTACAAACACTAAAGAGACTCTGAGTGCACTGGCCAACTATGGAAGCAGATGTCCATAGGATGTGCAAGGAATGCCCAATCTACAGCACTAGACCGCCTGTAGAATATGCCACTCTTTATCAAGTGTCTTTAGTGCCAGATTGGAGCGAACCATTAGTAGCCTTCCTGAGAACGAAAACATTCCCTCAGGAGATGACAATGGCCAGACAAAGGAGCTTAGAACAAGAAGCTTTAGATTATACTCTCATTGGAGATAATCTATACAGACGAGGAAAAGATGGGTATCTTAGAGTGTGTGTCCACGAGAGCGAATATCTGAAGATCTTGGAGACCGCTCATCAAGGTGTAGTAGGAGGACACGTTGGACCGGATCGGGTGATCAAGGCAATACTATTTGCAGGTCTTTGGTGGCCAACCCTTCACATGGATGCACATACCTACGTGAAGAGGTGTGATGTTTGTCAGTGAACTCAGTATCCTATACGCAAAGATGAGATGCCATTGAAACCTATGATGGGTGGATGTGCATTCTCTAAATGGGGAATAGACTTTGTTGGTCCTATTAATCCCCCAACCAAGGGTTCACATGCTGAATACATCATTGTGGCCACAGACTATCTAACCAGTGGGTAGAAGTAAAAGCCACAATGAAGAATGATGCTCAAACAACAGCAAAGTTCTTATTTGAGAATGTGTTCACTAGATACGGATTGCCAATAGAGTTGGTGAGTGATAGAGGCACACACTTCTTGAATGAATTCATAGAAAACCTTCTCCAAGAATTCTTGGTGATACATAAGAAGTCTACCCCCTATCATCCACAAGCTAATGGACAGGCTGAGAGCACCAATAAGATTCTTTGCAATGTGTTGAAAAAACTGGTTAATAATAAATGCTCTGATTGGGACAAACAGTTACACCATGTTGTTTGGGCATACAGAGTTGCCTATAAAACAGTGCTCCAAGCCACACCCTTTCAGATGGTGTTTGGACAAAATGTCGTGCTACCAGTGGACTTTTTGATACCTACATTGAAAGTAGCACAAGAGCATGACTGGGCAGGCCATGAGCTCTCCTCCAGAGTCTTCGATCTTGAACGATTAGGTGAAACACGATTGAGAGCTTCAGTAGGAATTTATGCAGCCAAGAAAAGGCAAAAAGCGTATTTTGACGCAGAGTGAAGGATAAGGGCTTGAAAGCAGGAGACCTGGTCCTAGTCTACACCTTGAAGCAACACGCACGAAAGTTAGAGAAGAGAGGCTATGGACCAATGATTATCAATAGGATCTCCACAAGTGGAGCAGTTCAACTAGCCACTCTCGAAGGCGATATTCTACCAAGTTACATAAGTGGATGCAGAGTCAAGTTATATCAGGAACCCCTCACAGAGGAGATGTTAAGTCGACTCAATACTGCAAAGAAACGTAAAGAAGAGGAGAGGCAAATTCAAGAAGAAGCCCAGGCAGAATCTTTAGAATGCATCCGACGAATGAAATTGAGAAGACAAGGTAGAGATCAGCCTATGCCAAACACTCAAGAAGCTCCAGGGTATCATATGGCCATGTGCGAGGCTTCAGATGAACTTTCCCATAGGATAGTTGAACGGCGACCTTTTATGACCCTAGAGGTAGGACAAGGAGAGAATGCAAGGACCGTGAGAGTTTTAATTGACTCAGGAGCAACCACTAGTGCTGTTCAACTTTCTTACTGCCAAGAATTGCAATTGAAGATCAATCCTATAGAGGCATATCTCATAGGATTGGGAGGTGTGGAAACCCCTTGCATGGGCGAGGTGGAACTTCCCCTCTATGATCAAGAGGTCCTAATGGCAGTAAAAGTGCTAGTATGTGAAGACGAGGATCTTACCGAACCTCTTGTCTTGGGCCAAGATTGGATCTATGATCATGCAGTCAACCTCAACCTAAGAAGTGGACTTCTTCATGCTTGGGTAGGCCAAAACCACACCACGATTGAATAAGAAAATCAAGCACCCAGGCCACTAGAAAAGGCACCAAATCTTGGTCCCTCTAGGAACCCACATGAAGATATTCTTGTCCAAAGTTCTATGGTGCAGAAGATTGTCACTCTTGACGAAGGTGTAGAAGTCAACAAGGAGTTACCTTCTTTTCCAAAGTGGATTCGAGCAAAGCAAGCCGGGCAACACACGACACAAAGGAGGCCGATAATCAAGAAGTATGAGCACCAACCTATACAGTATAGAGTACCTCATGGCATGAAGCAGATCTGGGTACGCAAGAGTAGTCTCATGGCAGAAGAAGCAGGTCCGAGCTCACAGGCAGGAGTAAGTACTGCAGGGATTGATGTGGATAGTCTACCTATTGATGTGCCTCCAACTGAACGACTCGTAGAGTTGCAACACCTCCAACAAATACCTATACCTAATCCTCCCACAAGAAAAACAGAGAGGGTCCATGTTGGCAGCAGTCAAGGAACTGAAGGACTCACAAGACAAGGAAGCCAACGAAGGGAGTCAGAGTGAAGAGAAGGCACAAGCAGACATAGTAGTCAAAGAAGATCTGGCAAGTAGGCCATCTAAATTTTTCATGCATCAAAGGGATGGGCACACAAGAAGAAGGAGCAAGTAGGGAGCTCCAGGAAATGTATGTCAAACTGTTAGAACAAAAATAGTGATTTTCATCACTAAAAACCATTGTAAATATCATTTCATATTTTTGCAACTCCATTTTGTGCAAGCCAAGGAGTCCTTGAGCTTGAGGAGCTTTAGAAGTACCTACCTATCAGTTTTCACATTTTTTAGACTCCGTTTGAACCTCCAAATAGGCCAGAGAACCTAATTTTTAACTAGGCCAGACACTAGGTCTGGACAGGGCCAAACACTAGTCAAAAACTATAAATAGAGCTAGAGAGCTCATTCTTGAGGTTAGTTTGTAGTAGATTTGAACTTGTATGAGCATTTTGGACGTAATCTAAAAGAACACCATTGTCCCTCTCTTTGCTCTTGCCTTGTGTGCGCGTGTGTGTGTATGTGTGTGCATGTTAGTGTGCTTCTCACTCATGCACTTGTGCCTTCACTTGCTCGAGGTCATCATACAATCCTCACGTCTTCCCGGATTGACATTAAAGGAGGTGCTACTCATCACTGAGCTACACCAAATTTTGGCGCCGTTGCCGGGGATCGAGCTTTGAGGACGAGCGTGTGATGGTAAGACGTAGAGTTGCGACGTTGGCATTGTAGGTAATTTCTTTACTTTTTCTTATTTTTCTCTTTTTTACTTCATCATCATCATCACCATCTCCCACCTCCATCTCCATCATCGCGAAAATTTCAGTTTTTGATCATATCACCTTCTCCCCTCCATTTCCCTCATTCCACTTGTGAGAGAGAGCGATTTGTGTGCACTCTTTTTGCATGTTTCTTGAGTTTTCTTGCAGGATCTGGCTATCCCACCATCTCCAGCAGGCTGGGCAGGTACGGACAAGCTCGAAACTGTCTCTGTGTCGTCGGCCTCTGTCGATCGCGATCGACAGAAAAATCGCCTATTTGGTAAAACAAAGTACACCATAATGATGCACATGATGAGCACATCCTAAATCACTAAACACAGTAAAAAAATTCCGAGTTTCTCTGTCAATCGCGACCGACAGACCTGTCAATCACGACCAACAGACCTGTCAATCGCGACCGACAGACGTGTCGATCACGATCGACGGACCCCATGACCGACCGACTACCACGTAGGATTCAGTCAATCGCGATTGACACTGTCGATCCCGATCGACTGAAAGTTGACAATTGACACAAGAATTCGTGTTGCCACGTGTCCATCGCGATGGACAGAACCCCAATCAACTGAAATCACGGCGAAAATCTCGGAAAAAGTGTCGATCGCGATTGACACCGTCGATCGCGATTGACAAGACTCACGACCGACTCTCTCGATCGCGATTGACACTGTCAATCACGACTAACGTGTCGATCGCGACCGACAGGCCCCGACGGACACCTCTGTCAATCGGGATTGACAGACCTGTCGATCACACTTGATAGGCTTTTTCGGCCAAATTTCTAGGGTTTATATTACTTGATTTTGGGGTAAATTCTAGGCATACTTATCAAGCAAATAGTGATTTGTGAGGTTTCGACACTTGTAACTTGAGAGAAAACCTTGTTTTCCTGATGACCTCTTTTACCGTGTTTTAACCCTAGATCCCTGAACTATCATATCTTCCTCATACGAAATCCAATAGCCATAGTATTTTTAAGTGGACTATATCCAGGGGGAAGAGAAGCTAAGGGGCCTTCAGGATTGTTTTCCATAAAGCCAAAAGAACAGTTGATCCTTGAATTACATGAATGGAAGTGATTTTTTGTGTCCTTGGAATCTAAGTCTTGAGCTAACTTTGGGACTTTTACAGGTCCACTGAGAGCACTAGAAGGCATCCAAAGCAAGGGTAATCGGCAAGCTTGAGAACTGGTTTTTTTGAGCACCAAAGAGCAAGGGATCTGCAAGTGAGGTTGGAATACTCTCAACTCCCTTTGTCAATTCCTAGCTTAGGCTACACATGACTAGTGCTATAAGTAAGTCAGGGCAACGATAGGCACGAGACAAGTCAAGACTATCTAAGAAATCAAGTTCAAGTCAAGAGATAACCTGTGTGTGACCGACAACTTTAAAGAAAAAAGAACCTAATGTGAGACGATCAACATTAAAGTGCGGAAATTAACTCAAGTATTCCTGACGACGTGATATCAGACAAGATCATAAACATGATAATCAACTTAAAAAAGAATAAAGTGACTGATACAAAAGAACTCAGTAACGAGGTTGTACCTTGGGTAAAAATTGGGATTGCTCAGCTAAGCATATGAACCTTAGATCAGGACGACACCTAGGGAGAGATAGACAAAGTCTTAGGTCTTCAGAGGCTAGTGTTAATCATATTGCTAGGTCTTGGGCCCAACAGTTGAGCCATTATTCGCACTACCCTAGCTCTGAAACTAGTGAGTCAGAGATGTCCCACGGTATGTGTGTACCTAAGAACCAACTTAGGGACTTGTGGAGAAAGAGACTATACCTCAATCCCCCTCAAGTGCATATAGTGGGGATTCACGCTTTAATTATCAATCCGATGAGTATACAAACCTAGCCGAGTGTATGAAGACATGCATTCAAATGACGATCAATGCAAATGAATTACTCAAAGAGTGCAAACAAAGCAAAGACTAATCCAAACAAGCTTCAACTGTCAGTCATGGTGTCACGATACTTGGAACAGCAGCCAACAGTAAATTGAGCTTTTCTCTCAGCTCTGAACTCCAAATATAGCAAGTAGCATATGCGTTTTGAAGCTCTCGAGAAGACGCATCCAATGGCAGTATTTTCACTCAATTTTGACACTGCTACTTCAAGTTATGAGCAAAATACTGAGTCACGGGAATGACCTTCCTACATTTCAGCACTTCCTACACTTCTCACACACCCTAACTACAGTAAACAAACACTTTCATGGATAGACAATACTTCCCTACACTCTTTCCAAGCAATACACAAGCATACAAGCTCACAAAGAAGAAGATACAGAGAAGAGAAGACACAAATTCGAATTTATGTGCTCTTGATTCTCACAATGGCAAAAAGTCTTTACAAAGAGTCACAAATTGACTTATATACTTGTGCCCTAAAAATGGTCCTTTCACACAAGAGACTGACACTTTATTCACTAAAAGACTAATTTCCTACTAATTTACATGGGTAAGCTTTTAAACTTCTGTGGGGATGCATCTAGGCGACTCCTCTAGTGCATTTACATCGGAAAATATATTACAAGAATGGTTATAATACAAAAATTGGGTGTCCAAATTCTTAAATTTTGGGGCCCGTCTTTTTCTCTGCCTTGTGTTCTCTTTAGCTCTGCAACACTCTCCCCCTCTTTGTCTCTGTCGTCCCTTGACAGGCTTTACTTCTTGTTTGTCTCTGTCATCGCACGCATCCCTTGGTCAGTTCTGCCTACTGGTTAGACTGGCATTACGTTTTAGGGGCCCTGTCCTTGATTTTTCTTTTACATTCTTTGGGCCTGATGCATTTGTACTGCCTGGTAATTCGGGTTGCCACGCACGCCATTTGTAGACATATGAGGATGTAGCTCTTCAGCCTTGATCTGAACCTTCTGTTGGTCAAGAGGTTGAAGCACCCTCATGTGGCTATGGAACCGCTGGATCTCTTCTTGCACTTCTTCATGGATACTTGTTGGCCCTGGTTCCTCCTTCCTCCTACGTGCTTTTTCCTTGATCTGTGCCCCTGCGAGGCTCTGCGCAGAGATGGGTGTTGCGCCCCTGCGGGGCTTCTTGCAAAGATATGTCTTCAGATATGATCTTTCTAGTGAAACTTCTTTCGTTGTTTTCTTCTTTTCTTCTTTTTGCTTGATTCTCCCTGAACACTGCCCCCCTCCTGGACTCTATCGTCCCCGACAGGCTTTGACAAGCGACGGGCGTATATTCTATATACTTTTTGCTCTATGTCATTAAGCAGATTGGCTTCACGTACTATTAACTGTTTCCAATGTTCTGCCTTTACGCCATCGTTAGGTGGTTGTCTGTGGTCGGCGAAGAAACTCAGTTCATATGCCACTAATCTGGCATTCAAATTAAATGACATCTTTAAAAAGATTTCGGAATCTATCTCAAAAAATCCTGTAAAAATAGACAGATAAAAAATGAGTATGTCCGTTCCTTGATTAATACCAATGAAATTCAAAACTGTGTAGGCCGCATGTTTGAAAACCTTCAATACTGTAAGTATCATACTGAGTATTTTATTTGTCATCTTTACAGTTAAATCGGGTACTGTTGCATAATTTTGCAGCCAAAATTCGATGGTCTTGACCATATAATCTTCCGTTGGTAGATAATTATGTGGTGGACTTGGAAGTAGTGGGTAATTCAGCCACTGGTTATTTATGGCATCGTTCTTTTACATTTCCAAAAATTCCATGGTTTCTCTTCGACGTGGTATAGGACAAAATGAAGGGTTTACCTGTAGGAAATATGGTGCTGCTTGCCAATGCACCCGTAGTGTAGGATGTTTCTCCAAAAACTTTCTTCTCCAAACAGGTTGTGCAGCTTCAGATTCTTCTTGAGTGTAAGTGAATGTGTCATGTTTAAAGTTTAGCTGCTCGTCTGGACTTGTCTTTGTAATCTTCTTTATATATTGTCTTGTTTTCTCTTTCAATAATCCGTACGGGATGTTGAAAGGATTCATGATCTTTTCCAAGTATTTACCCTTGATCTTTGCTTCCTTCATGACCTTGCTACAGGAATCTTTGGTAACGTATGTGTCCGCTTTGATTGGGGTGTAGCCTGGGCTTCTTCCTCTCTGAGGTGCTTTGTACCCCTCATGGGTTTCTGAGAACTGGTTCCCACTTCTTCAACAGCAATGATTGTTTTCTTCTTCTTTGGGACCGTAGCTGATTTGGCATATTTAGCTAACTCTGTTGAGGTTGGCATTTCACGCAAGCAATTTTTCATCTCAAGTGCCTCATAGATAAGTAAGGTCAAAGCAGAGCTGCCATTTAAAATTTTTTCTGACCCCATTTCTTCTTCACTTCAAATAGTCTGTCTTGGACATAAGGAGTCAGATTCACTTTATTGCCGACTTGCCTCATCGCATGTGACAGTAGTTGTACAACAATCTTTTGCGGAGCGGTGTATCTATGCATACTTGGGAAACAGAAATGCTGGTGCACTAAGCGAACAGCATCTTCAATATCGGTTCTGTTAATGTCCAAAAAGGATCTCTTTTTTGGATCATGACATTCCTCCTTGACATTAGTGATTCCTTCTTGATTCCATCCAAAAGCTTTGTTGATTAACTCATGAGTGAATTGAATGGTTTTCCAGGTACCAACTTTATCCAATACTCGTGCTTCAGGAACCGATGCCTTATTTGATGTAGGCTGAAGGGTATTCATTACTTGCGTACATCTTTGGAAATCCGGCAAATAAATAGGCAATTTGAGGAATGCCTCTATTCCTGCCTGTGTCCACACATCCGTGATTCGAGGTAGTCCTTGTTCGAGAGTCTTGAAGTCTTGTGACATAATGGGGAAGTAATGATCTCTATCCATGATTTTGATGGTTGCCATGAAAATAAGTTCCGATACTGGTTGATCATCAAGAAACCAATGGCCTCTTGCTTTCGTTATTGATTCCAATGGAAGAAGTTGCACCTCTTCCTCTTGCGTAGCTTCAAAATTGGGAGATGCCATCTGCACTCAATTGATGGCAGTAATTAGTCACCGAATAGTATTTATAATTATCCTTCATTTATCCTTTATTAGATTGGCAATTCTCCGCGTGAATGGTGTCGTCCCTTTCCCGTGGGTGTGAGAAAGGTAATACCTAGATTTTTCATATTTCTAGATATTTTCATGTTTTTGTCTGAAAGGAAAACAGAAAAGTTAGTTCTTAGCCGAAGCGGTTATTACTTTTTGAATGATTTTCTTAATGTATGTGCAAGTGCTCTCCTATTTCCCGAGAGGAAAATGTGCTTACTATCCTGAAATAGAAGAATACTGTGCCGAATGCTTGGCCTTGTGATGTGGCCCTATTATGCATACTTTGGATTTGGGTAACTCCAAATGTGTGCAACTTGAAGTAGTTGGATGATGCATGCAGCTTGTCTTGTCTTTCGGCATCCAAATCTGCTTTATTTTGTTGGGGGAAATCGTGTTCCCAACCTTCCTGGTGATTGTGATGCTGCTCATTTGTTGCTTCTGCTTTGTCTGCTTTTTGAATCTTGGAATGACATGTGAATTGTATGTAGACTCCATCTCTATCCTGTAGCAGTTTAGCTTTTGTCGCTTTGCCTTTAGATCATGCTGATTTTCCTTGTTCATTGGCTCATCATTTCGGTTGAGCATCTTTGGAGCACATGATTTTGGAATCCATATTTGCACTCAATCCGGTTGCGCGGCTACTACTTTCTTTGGAATCCATATTCTCGTCGTTGACCTTGGTGTTCAAAATGATTTGCCTTCTTGTTTGATTGGTTGTTCTGATGTCGAAGATGTTTCTGTTGTTGAAGATATGCATCCATTTGATCCTTCCTTATCCAAGCTTGTTTAGTGTGAGGAATGGGGTATATTCTAATAGGTACAGACTTTGGATTACTCGGAGAACTAGTCTCTCTTGTGCATGGTGCTTCACTAAGGTTGGTTTCAGACTGAATGGTACTCTGGTGACTTGCTAAATTAGAAGACGGTATGCAAGCAGGATTCAGTGTGTCCTCACCTGAAGTACTAGATGAAGGGGTTTCCATAGTGCTAGTGAACATACATGCATCACTTTGTTCATTTGAGTGAGTTTTTGGCTCTATACTTGCGGCTTTGATTGGTCGTTCGTCTAGCATGCTGAATACTTCTTGATGTCCTATCTTGGCTGAGATGTATCCTAAGGCCAATTGGATAGTCACTTCATATTCATATATCCAATCTTGACCTAACACTATGTCTTCGAGTAAGTCCTGATCATGACAAACTAAGAGCTTTTGTTCCATAGTGTTGTTTCTTAAGTGTAGAGGCAAGATAATCTCTCCTATACACTTGGTGATTTTTCCTCCTATTCCAACCAGCTGTGCCTTTGATGGACGTAATTCCTCTTTGAGTTGCTGAGTCAATGAAAATTTGATGCAGCTTATAACAGCTCCTGTGTCAATGAGAGCATCCACTAAGTGGTACTCCGTTTTTCCGGCTCCCAAATTCAAATATGGTTGTGTCCTCTCTTGACCTAAGTTTTCAGTGGCTCTAAAATTAGCCATTGGGATGAGTTCCTCTCCTAGACGATATCTCTCATCTCTCTCTCTCATCCACTCTTTTCGTTTCTTGATTCATTCTAGTGCTTCCTGTCTGGCTTCTTCTCATATCCTTTCCTCCTCGATGCGTCTATTCTTACCCTTGATTAGTCGTGACATTGTGTCTTCAGTCAATGGTTCTAGATATTTTTTCAGTCGACACCCACTGATATAGTTTGGTAATATTTCTCCATCTAGGGTTGCTAAGTTGATGGCTCCACTTGTGGATATACGATTGATGATCAACCGGCCATATCCTCTCTTTTGCAACTTCTTAGCGTGTTGTTTCAGAGTATATACCAAGACTAAATCTCCTTCCTTCAAATTTTTGTCTTTAATATGAGCATCAAAATATGCCTTCTGTCGCCTTTTAGCAGCATAAATCCCTGCTACTACTTGTAACCTAGTTTCATGTAGCTTCTCTATTTGATCCAATTGAGTTGAGAGTTCATGTCCCATCCACTCATAAGTTGTTGCTACTCTGAGAGTGGGTATTAAGAAATCAATTGGCAAAATAGCATTTTGTCCATACACTAAGTTAAATGGAGTAGTGCCTATGGCGGTTTTGTAGGCTACTCGAAATGCCCATAAAGCATGATGTAATTGTTTATCCCAATGAGATCTACCATTGTTCACAATTTTAGTGAGAACTGTGCACAAGATTTTATTGGAACTTTCGGCTTGTCCATTGGCTTGTGGGTGATAAGGGGTTGATTTCTTATGAATCACTAAGAATTCATTCAGTAAGGCTTCTATAACTTCATTCACAAAGTGCATACCTCTATCACTCACAATTTCTATCGGTAGTCCAAATCTAGTGAAAACGTTCTCGAAGAGAAACTTGGCAGTAGTTCTTGCGTCATTTTTCTTGGTTGCTTTGGCTTCAAACCATTTGGTCAGATAATCTATGGCTACAATTATGTATTCGGCATGGGATCCTTTAGCTGGGGGGCTAATAGGTCCTATGAAGTCTATTCCCTATTTAGTAAAAGCTCTGGCACTCATCATGGGTTTTAGTGGCATTTCATCCCTTCTAATTGGATATTTCGTTCGTTGACATGTATCACATCTTTGCACATATGTGGCTGCATCCTGATGTAAAGTTGGCCACCACATTCCAGCAAAGAGAATCATTTTTGCTGTCTTATCTGTAGAGAAATGTCCTCCTGCAGCTCCTATATGTGCCATCTCTAAAACAACAAGATACTCGTCTTCATGAATGCACATTCACAAATGATTATCTCTTCCTCATTTAAAGAGTTGTTTTCCAATAAGAGCATAGTCCTTACTTTGTTCCACCAGTGCTCGTTTTCTTGCTAGAGTGGCACCTTCTGGGTACTCTTGGGTCTTTAAGAACTTTACCAGAGGCATGCTCCATCTTGGTGCTACCGTGGAGTAGCATAGAATGGAGTTCTCTTCTAGATTCCGTTTTTGATAGGTTGGGCAGGCTGATACATAGTTATGCGCATCCCTCTGCATGGTTGGCCAATATATGCCCAATCTCCTTAGTGTTTGCCATGTTCCGTTCGCATTTAGATGAGTTTTCCATTGATTTACATGTGCTTTCTGAAGCCACATTTCCTATTCCTCTTCTTCTATGCATCTCATGAGTAATCCATTTGAGTCTTGGTGATACAAGCTTCCAGCAATGATATGAAGGTTTTTAGTCTTCCATAGGTCTTGAGTTCGGTTTGGTGTAATCCCAACTTTAGGTCCATGCGTGAGTATAGGGATCAACTTTTCTGCCCATTGGGGACATACCTCGAGATTAAACAGATACGTGTCTGACAGATCATCTGGTACTCCTATGGGTGGTTTACCATGTGTCATTCTTGATAAGTGATCCGCTCTTATGTGAGTGTTCCCTTTCTTGACTACTACTTCAAAATCAAATTCCATCAACAATAGAAACCATCGTACTAGTCGTCCTGTATTACAAGGCTTATTGACTAAGTACAGTAGGGCTTGATGATCAATGAAGAATTTGAATTTGTTTGCTAAAAGATAATGTCTCAACTTTTTTACTGCATACACCATTCCTAGGCCTTCTCTTTAAGTTGTGGTATAATTGCGCTCCGCTTGATTTAATTGTCTACTGGCATAGGCTATAGGGTGATCTAACTTTCCTGTATCTGCAGGTTGGGCCAAGATGCAACCAATGGCAAACTTGGAAGCATCTACGTGAACTCGAAGGATTGGTGCTGAACTCAATCGAATATTTAATTCGTTAAAGGCTTTTTCACATTCTTTTGTCCAATTAAATTACGTCAATAATGCATAAAGAGGTCTAGCAATTATGGCATACATATGTATGAATCTTCGGTAGTAACCACAATGTCCCATAAATGCTTGGACTTCTTTAGCCGTCTTCGGTCTTGGCAAATCTAGAATTACTTTGATTTGTCTTCATCGGTTGAGATTCCATTCTTAGAGACAATATGTCCTAATATCTTTCCTTGTCGAACCATGAAAACACATTTTTTTGGGTTGAGGCATACTCGATATTGTCGACATTTGGCAAAGATCTTTTCTAGTTCAGGGATGTGCTCTGATCGTACAGCTGAATAAGTACATAGATCATCCACATATACCTCCATACTCTTTCTCAGGAACTCTTTGAATACATGGCACATCAATCTCTGGAAGGTGGCTGGGGCATTAGTTAGGCCGAAAGGCATAGCCCTAAAGGCGTATACTCCCCATTCAGTTGCAAAGGCTGTTTTATGTTGGTCTTCAGAAGCAATGGCTACTTGATTATACCCTAAAAAACCATCCAAAAAACTATACACTTCCTTCCCTGCCACTCTTTCCAACAGATGATCAGTAATAGGTAATGGGTAACTATCCCTTATGGTAGCGGCATTTACTTTTTTCAGATTTATGCATACTCTTAACTTCCCATTCTTTTTCGGTACAACCACCAAAGGTGACACCCATTCCGTGTGCTCAATCTCATATATGAATCCAACATCTAGCAACTTATCTATCTCTTCCTTTATCTTTGCTGAGTACACATCATTGTATGTATACGGTCTTTGTTTAGAAGGTTTGGCTTCGGATGTCATGGGGATTCTATGAGCACATATAGATGGATCTACTCCTTTCAAGTCCTTATAGGTCCAAGCAAAGACATCCCGGTATTCCCTTATGAGGCGTATTAACTCTTGTTCTTCCTCCACTGAGACATCCTGTCCTATGAAAGTACATCGCTCCTCTCCTTCCTCTAACGTTACTACTATCTTCTTGGTTTGCTCTTTGTTGTCATATGCTATTCCCGGCTGTGCTTCTCGTTTTGGCATTTGAATAGCAATTCTCCTCTCTTCTACTTCATATTTTTTGAAGTGTGCGGGCACTTCAAATTGGTCTTGAGGCTTGTTTTCTTCATCAATTTTTGCTTTTTCTAATCCAAGCTCCTCTTCCTGTGTTGGTTCTTGATTTATTTCATGAGCTATGACACTTATTTCTTGAGTTTCATTTTCTGTTTCCATGTGTTCTTGCTCCATTTCAATGCTCTCATAGTCTTCCTTCCATTCCTTTTCTATTACCTCTCCTTCTTCCGCCTCTTGAAGAACTACCACATATAGACTAACGTCATATCCTTCCTCGTCAATGCATTCATTCAGGGTTAGTACTTCTTCGTTTACACACACATCGAGAGTAGCTAAAATCTCCATCCAACCATGAGGTTCAAATTCTTCATCTAAGAATATTTTAGGCATATAGGCTGGATCTGATCTAGCAACTCCTTGCTTTTGCTACCATCCTTTTCTTCTATCCTCCTCCTTTTTTGCAGTTTGGCATATCCATAGATGAGTGTCTTCGTTCATCCATGATTGATCACTTGAACCTATACTATGAATCGACTGATTATCTTCCTCCTTATGAATCTGATTCCATTGTAAGGGGGGAACATCTTGATATGTGTATGTGTGGAGATTTATTCTCGTGGTGGTTCCTTCATGCTGTAAATATACCGCGTCTTTTCCCCAATCTTGCACCATGAAAGGTCTTCCAAGTATCATTTCATAATTGTCTCATGAAAGGTCTTCCAAGTATCATTTCATAATTGCTAGGCCTTTCAAATTGACAAATCGCTAAGGTGTGCTCGAACTCAACTCCGCAAGTGGTAAAAACTACTCGTTCCAATAATCCCAAGGGTCGTTCAGTGTGTCCATCTGCCATTTGTATCTTCATGCGTGTTGGTCTTAAAGTTGGTTTTCCCCATTTCTCCCAGATTTCTTTAGTAGCAATTCCTACTCCAGCTCTTGTATCTAAAATGGCTTTGGTGGTGTAACCCCTATAGGTAATTGGAAGGCAAGTGTTTCCTTCATCTCCCTCACTAAAATCTCCAACCTTATCGACTGGGATCTTTACTGTGTTTACTTCATCAGATATCTCTTTTTCTTCCGTCTTGATCTCCAATTGAATGGTAAGTTTCTCCTTCAAATGTGGTTTGACCTTCAACAGTTCTTCTAATGTTAGGGTACAAGGGATTTTTACCTTTCTAAGGTGTTGTATGATATCCGATGTTTGGACTGATGGGTTCGGTTCTTTTTTCCTTATTGAGGGAATGCAATACAATTCTGAATTATGTTCGTACTCTCCTGTGTAATTTGGCAAAACCTTTACACTATCATTTTCTTCGTTACTTGGATCAATTGGTAATATTTCTTCTGAATTCAATTCAGGTATTGAATGCTCTATTCCCTCTTCTGCTTCTAGCTCTTCAAAGGGTGGTTCGATTCCTTCTACTTTCTTCCACATGTCTTCTTGGACTCTTGCCCACAAGTCTTTAGGCCATTCCCCTTCTACTTCGGGAACAATGGATCCTTCCCTTTTATCCTCACAATAATTGCCATTCTGTGTCTTACCTGCTTCGGGTTTCTCGTGATCATTAGTAATGATGCACTCTTGGAATTCTCTTTCGGAAATTTGGGTATTGGGTAATGGATAGTAGGTTTTTATAAGGCCTGTTGAGCGACTTCTATTAATTTTTTGCAGATCTCCAACCTCTCCTTTTCTAAGTCACCTCTAGGATATTCTCTTTCATGTTGTTCTATGGTAGGTCCTGCTCTTATTCGTGCCTTGTATGCCTGAATCCACATGGCTAATTCTTCAGGCATGGGATCTGCTAAAACTGATCCTACCTCTTCTTTTTTATGCTTTCCATTTTTATTCTCTTCTTCAAATTTCTGTTCCTCTTTTGGGTTTTGTTCGCTCTTCTCATTTTCCTTCTTCTGCAGTAACTTCTTTTCTTTTATCCTATCTCTACGGTTCTTCCATCTTTGTGTCCGTTTACTTACAATACTTTTCTCAGGCTCTTCCGAGTCTTCAACTCTCTAAGGTGTGGGTGTGTTCACCTCTCTATCGCTTTGATTGTTTTCCTCAGTTTTGTTTGGGGTCTCTCTAGCTTTGGCTCTAGTTATTGCTTTCAGTGGCACAGTGTATTCCTTATCGCTCCCTGATGATTCGATTACTTCTATCACATTGATTTGCACATTGGATGTAACCTTGTTGGGGTTCTTGGGGCAATCTCTGAAAAGGTGTTCCTTACCACAATCACCACAGTATCCTTCCCAGACTTGCTGTGGTGGTGGTGGGTTTGGTAGTGTACACTCTCTGATATAATGATCACCTCCGCATCTATAACATGGTCCTCTAGGTACAGGCGGTCTGTTCATAGGTCGGGGGGGTATGGGTGCCCTAGGGGTTGTGTACATCAATGACACATAGTCCTGCTTGATGGAGAGTGTTAATCTCCAAAAGAACAACCTACTCTTGAACTTAGAGCACCTCTATATCAAGAGTAAGTCAAAACTTTCACCAATTTAAAGGATCAATGACTAATTATCAAATTCTTGAACAAACTGTGAAGAAGGAGATTACTCAGAAAGTCTGCTGCACATAATTCACTCATTGACTAAGTAAATGTGTAAAGTTTTTGATAAAACTTTGCACGAGGTGTCACCTAAAGATTGCGCACCTCCTCCAAGTTAAATTACCTCAAAAGACTCAGTAGATCTTGAGAAATCTACTTAACAAGTTACCTATGTCTAAATCTACACTTTTGAGAAGTCGATTTGGACACCCCTAACTTTTAACACATGGTTCTCTCAATCTAGAACCCGTTTAAGCAAGTTCTTTTAGCCACGAGTAGATTACCTTCCAAGTTAAAGATTGAGTGCTTGCTTGCTCAAAACTTTAAACTGTGGAGGGAGAACTGACCAAAACATTAAGATCAAATTTTGTGCCTGTTTTAGGAACCAGTGAATACTTCTTCACATGCAAATGTTCCTACACATAATACTCTTAGCCTGATCACAATTGGAAGCTAAAACTTTGTACAGAAGTCGATCAACTATATACTTAGACTTGTACAAAAGCATTTCACAAAAGATCTACCACAGAAGGAGAAAAGACAGAAACATTGGGCGCAACTTTTCTTCTCTTTCTCAGAGAATTACAACTGAGTGATGAGAGAGACTTCAACTCACTTCTAGGAGGTCTAATGACTCTTACAACTTCTCAATACACTATTCTCATACTCTCTCATTTGTCTCCTTTTTCTTCTCCTATTTGCCCCGTCATTTTTCATAGTATTTATAGGCAAATATGTACAAGCTTATGACTTATCAAAAGTATAAGTGATCTATATCTGAACTAATGTACATATGTGTACATCTATTTCAACCCCTGAATGTAATCATCTTCTATGCTTCAAGAATTGATCTTGTCTCCATTCTTTGACTTCCAAAACTTCAATTGTTGATTGGTCTGCACCAACAGCTCCCCCTCAATCATCAATTGAGGTTTCTCTTATCTTCTTTATGCCTGCCATGTCTTTGAACTTCTGTAGCTTTGGTCCATCCAAGCTTTTGGTAAGCATATCAGCTATCTGATCTTTTGTTGAAGTATGTATAACTTCAATCTCTTTATCCATCACCTTCTCTCTTAGAAAGTGATACTGAATCTCAATGTGTTTGGTCCTGGCATGAAAAATAGGATTAGTAGCTAGATACAATGAACTCATGTTATCTCCATAAATGATAGCTATGCTCTGTTTAGTGTCAAAACTCTTCATGAGAGTCTTAAGCCATATAACTTCCTTTGTAGCTTCAACCATGCCTTTGTACTCTGCTTCTCTAGATGACAAAGCAACTGTATGTTGCTTCTTTGAACACCAAGAAATTAACTTATCTCCCACATAACACATGTATCCATAGGTTGACCTTCTATCATCTGGATTACCTGCCCAATCTGCATCACTATATATGATATTTGTATCTGATGTAAAACCATAATACAAACCCTCTTTGAGTGTACCCTTAATGTACCTCAACACTCTTTGACCTGCAATCCAATGTTCTTTCCTAGGACAATGCATGAATTGAGACAACACCCCAACTGCATAAGATAAATCAGGCCTAGTTAATGTAGCATAGATAAGACTACCAACCAAACTCTGATATTGTTTCATGTCCTTGAACTCTTCACCTCCAAATCTACTCAATTTGTGATTCACCTCCATTGGAGTAGGTGCTACTCTGCGATCATTCATCTTAAACTTGGTTAACAAATTCTTCAAATACCTTTCTTGAGTCACATACACTCCATGTTGAGTGTATGAAATCTCCATGCCCAAGAAGTATGACAAATCTCCCAAATCACTGATTTTGAACTCTTTCTCCATTTGCTTCTTTAGGCTTTGTATGCCTTTCTCATCTGTCCCTGTAAGAATTATATCATCAACATATATACATATGTAAATGAACCCATCATCACTTGCCTTAACAAGCAAGCTACTATCTGCTTTTGATACTTGAAATCCAAGTTCCTTTAAGAACTTTACAAGTCTATAGTTCCATGCCCATGGGGCCTGCTTCAAGCCATATAAAGCTCTCTTGAGCTTACACACATGATCTGGATATCTTCCATCTCTGAATCCTTGAGGTTACTCCATGAAAACATCATCTGAAATATAACCATTCAAAAAAGCATTCTTCACATCTAATTGACACAATTTCCAACCTTTACATGCAGTAATTGCTATAAGTGTTCTGATGGTTGTCATCTTTGCCACACAACAAGCCTAGCTTTGTACCTAGACACACTTCCATCTACAAACCTCTTTGTCTTGTAGACCCACTTACATCCAATGATCTTCTGGCTATTTGGTTTAGGAACCAATTCCCAAGTCTGATTTTCCATCAATGCATCATATTCTTCCTGCATAGCTTTCTCCCAATTTTCTTTACCTTTTGCCTCTTCATATGTAGAAGGGTCTTCATCTGCTTTTATCATGTAAGCATAATCTTTGGTAGCCAAAAAAGAAGTATCATAGCTATACCTTGTAGGTTGCCACTTGTGTCTTGATGACCTTCTAAGTTCTCCACTCCTTGAGGTTTCTGGTTCTTCACACTCAGGATCAAATCTTGGTATTTCTTCAACTTCAACCTGCAGTTCATTATTCTCTTCTTCATCAAATATCTGTACCTTTGACTTACCTTTCCTTTGACTCATAATTTCTTCATCATCTGTATTAATATTGATAGTACCTGCATACCAAGTACCTTGCTCATCAAATGTAACATCCTTAGACACAATAAATTGCTTTGTGGATGGACTCCACAACCTATACCTCATCTGCTTGTCATCATAACCAATGAACACATACTTTTCAGCTTTAGGTTCCAATTTGTGCCTTAATTGTGATGGCACATATGCATATGCCAAACATCCAAATACTTTGCAATGGTCTAATGTAGGTCTCTTACCCCACCATGCCTCATATGGTGCCATACCCTGCAAGGCTTTACATGGTAGCCTATTGACCAGATAAGTGGCTGTATTTACAGCCTCAGCCCACAAATAATTTGGGCAATTTTTCTCCTTCAACATGGATCTTGCAAACTCAACAAGAGTCCTATTCCTCCTCTTTGCTACACCATTTTGTTGAGGAGAGTACTTGCAAGTAACCTCCCTTTTTATACCTGCATTTCACAAATAATCACTGAACTCATTAGAGAAATACTCTCCCCCTCCATCTGACCTTAGTCTCTTCAACTTATGACCTGTAATTCTCTCTGCATACACATGATAATGTTTGAATGTATTGAACACCTCTGACTTATCTTTGATCACATAGATAGTGATCCATCTGGTAGCATCATCAACATAAATCACATAATACCTTGAACCATTGATACTGAAATCCTTTGATGGTCCCCACACATCTGTGTGTACCAACTCAAGCTTCTCTGAATACATAAAACCATGCTTGGAATAAGATTGCTTATGAGCCTTACCTAATTGACATGCCTCACATCTGTATGTCATATGTTGACCTGCAACATTAGGCAATCCAAGCACTGAACCATTATTTATCATATCTTTGATACCTCTTTCATTGAAATGTCCAAGCCTCTTGTGCCAAAGATCTAACTCAGAGATCTTATGTCCTCCATAAGTGAACAAGGCATGACCAACATTACCTTGAATTTTCAATGTGAACAATCTTCCTTCTTTCTTCCCTGAAATAATTTGTTTATACCCATTGCTAGGGTCTTTCCACAAACACTCCTTCATTAGTGAACCTCACTTCATAACCTTTTTCAACAATTTGTCCTACACTTATCAGATTCTTAGGAATTGTAGGAACATACAAGACCTTACTCAATAAGGTGCTACCATCCTTGGCCTTTACTGATCCAATTGACTTCACATTGTGCTTTGTATTGTCACCTGTTTGGACAACATGATTAGACACCTTATTTTCTAAATCAGTCATCAATGCTATGTTACCACTCAGATGATTGCTACACCCTGAGTCAATGTAGAAAACTCTTTGGTCTTCACTTTGCCTTTCACAAGTTGCATTCATTATCAATGTTGAATCTTCCTTCTGATCTGAAGCATAATTGTAGTAGGTATTGTTGTATTGTTGACTTTGGAATCCTCTACCTGCATTTCTTCCAAAGTGACCCCTACTACCTCTACCTCTGAAATTACCTCTTTGATTTCTGCCACCTCTTCCTCTTGAATTATAGTTCTGATTATATCCACCATTACTCTGATTAATATGCCAACAATCATTAGCTAAATGATTTGTCTTACCACAAATCCAGCAAGCTTTGACTCCATCTTTGTTACTCCTGCCTCTTCCTCTACCTTTGCCACCTCCTCTTCCTCTTAGGAAGTTGGCTTGACTAGTTGTGCCTTCTTCTTCATTTGCTTGTTGCTTTCCTTTGTTAGCTTTCTTCTTGTCTTTAGAGTACATTGCATGACATGCACTCTTGTCAACATCTCCTTTGATATCATTCTCAAAAGTTAGCATATGTCCTAATAATTGATTCAAATCAGGAGTGAAATGATCTAATGAAAGTTCTGTAGACAAAATGAAAGGCTTCCACTTCTCATCTCCTCTTAGTCCTGTGAGAATTTGCCTTACCAATTTATCCTCCTCAATGTCTTCATCAACTGCTCCTAATGCATCTGCAATGTCCTTCATCTTTGTCACATAATCAGATATTGATTGTGAAGCCTTCTTCTTGAAAGTAGTAAACTCTGCCCATAATGAAGCCTTCCTTGATTTGGTTGTGTTCAGAAAATGCTCTTCCAAAGCATTCCAAATGTCACTTGCACTTTCAAGACCTCTAATGTGAGGTAGCAAGTAGTCATTGACTGCCATACAGATAATGCTCCTAGCTTGAGCATCTCTCTTCATCCAATTCTTCAAATCTAACAATTCCTCCCTAGTTGGAACACTAGGATCTTTGAACTGAGGCTTTTCTTCTTCACCTGTAATGTAAGCTATCAAGTCTTTTGCTCATAAGATGAGCTTCCATCCTCATTGACTATGCAGGATAGTTTTCTCTATCCAATTTCTCTATCTGAAGAGATTCTCCCATCCTTCCTTTACCTGTGTATTGAATTCTTCAATCTTTATAAAGTATAAGGTTACCTTTACTTCGAATGACACTCCTTTTGACTTCCTTGATGTAGTATGATCTCCTTCTCAAGCTTTATCCTCAAGCTTTCACCTTTTGAACCTTCAGATGTTAAATTCTTTGCACCTGCAACAGTCGGGATCCTCCTTCCTTCAATTCTGATGCTTCCTGCTCTAATACCATGATGGAGAGTGTTAATCTCCAAAAGAACAACCTACTCTTGAACTTAGAGCACCTCTATATCAAGAGTAAGTCAAAACTTTCACCAATTTAAAGGATCAATGACTAATTATCAAATTCTTGAACAAACTATGAAGAAGGAGATTACTCAGAAAGTCTGCTGCACATAATTCACTCATTGACTAAGTAAATGTGTAAAGTTTTTGATAAAACTTTGCACGAGGTGTCACCTAAAGATTGCGCACCTCCTCCAAGTTAAATTACCTCAAAAGACTCAGTAGATCTTGAGAAATCTACTTAACAAGTTACCTATGTCTAAATCTACACTTTTGAGAAGTCGATTTGGACACCCCTAACTTTTAACACATGGTTCTCTCAATCTAGAACCCGTTTAAGCAAATTCTTTTAGCCACGAGTAGCTTACCTTCCAACTTAAAGATTGAGTGCTTGCTTGCTCAAAACTTTAAACTGTGGAGGGAGAACTAACCAAAACATTAAGATCAAATTTTGCGCCTGTTTCAGGAACCAGTGAATACTTCTTCACATGCAAATGTTCCTACACATAATACTCTTAGCCTGATCACAATTGGAAGCTAAAACTTTGTACAGAAGTTGATCAACTATAGACTTAGACTTATACAAAAGCATTTCACAAAAGATCTACCACAGAAGGAGAAAACACAGAAACATCGGGCGCAACTTTTCTTCTATTTCTCAGAAAATTACAACTGAGTGATGAGAGAGACTTCAACTCACTTCTAGGAGGTCTAATGACTCTTACAACTTCTCAATACACTATTCTCATACTCTCTCATTTGTCTCCTTTTTCTTCTCCTATTTGCCCCAACATTTTTCATAGTATTTATAGGCAAATATGTACAAGCTTATGACTTATCAAAAGTATAAGTGATCTATATCTGAACTAATGTACATATGTGTACATCTATTTCAACCCCTGAATGTAACCATCTTCTATGCTTCAAGAATTGATCTTGTCTCCATTCTTTGACTTCCAAAACTTCAATTGTTGATTGGTCTGCACCAACACTGCTCATATTCATAGGAACTATCTGGCATTTCCATGCCATAGGCATATGGTTCGTACAGTTGTCCATATTCTATCATAGAGCTTTCATAAGTGGAATATGCTCCTTGACTATGGTCGTAGGATGGGTCATATGATTCACTACTAGTCAATGGTGCGGCTGGGACTATCGCTCTCTCTAAGTTTTCTTCAGGTTGAGCTATTTTCACTAGGACAACATTCTGAAGATGGGGCGGTTGTTGTCCTAACACTGGTTGTGGTTGAGTGTATCCTTGATAAGCATACGGTCGTGGTACTGGTGCTTGCTGCTGATATGTGGGATATCTAAAGGCTTCACCTCGTTTGATCTCTCTGAGGGTATCCATAAGGTCTCATGACAGGTTGCATGGGTCTTGATTGCCTATTGTAAGGACAATTTTCTGTGTTGTGATTTGTATATTTTTGCTCAATACTGCAATACTGCAGAGGTCCCGGGACAGGTGGTCTATTGTACGCATAAGCAGGTGGTGGGACTACTCACCTAGTACACAAATGAGAAGGATGATCTCCTCCACAGTGCATACATCTCCTAAGCATGGGCACTCTCATTGGGTTGTTGGGGTAGTTCCTCTGTCCTTGGACATTCAGCTTCTTTGCTACTAAGTCGGCTATTTCCTCTACATTGTTCTTAGGGTTTGATGTGCTGCTGGCTGAATCTTCACTTTTGACACTGCCTTGAGGTATTTTCAAATCCTCCGCAAGATTGTCTTCTAAATCAATACATTCCTTCATGCATTCTTGCAAAGTTTGAACTCTCTTTACATACACCAGAGATCTTAATGATCCGTTCAATAATCCTTCGTACCTCAGATGTAGGTACGCCACGCAGTACACCACGTGGAACACCACGTGGAACACCACGTACACCTTGGGGTGCTCATGACCATGATGACTCCAAGGTGTATAGTATCCAAGATGGAGCTCCACCATTTTATTTTGGGTAGGTCTCTCTTCCACTGGGCATCTGTCCACATACTCCTTGAATCTTCTTGCTGCCAATCTCACTGATTCTGTAGGGGCTTGCTTAAAGCTATGGATCAATGATGACGAGTTGTTTTTATTTCCAGACTTAGTGAATTCTTCAATCATTTCTTGATAGACTTGTTCCATGTTTTTGAAAATTATTAGGATCTAATGGTGGGAACCATGCTAACGCCGTGTCTGTCAAGGTTAGACCAAAAGATTCCTATTGGATCAAAAAATCTTCTACTTGTTCGGCTCTGATTACTTGTTTGAATTCCGCTATATGATTGTAAGGTTCACTAGAGCCATCATAGTGATTTCTCATGCATTTGGCCACTTGAATTGGCCTTAATCTTCTTCCTATTTCAGGCGGTCTAGGCATCACTGGAAAAATTGGTCTCCCTATGGGTATACCAGGTCCTCTTGCTATAGGTGGTCTGACTCGGGTAGGAATTCCATGTCTTGGATCCACAGGTGGTTGAGGCTGGTAATTAGGGTTATTTGCAGGCATTGCAAACTGCACATGTGGTCTAACCGGGATTTGAGTTTGTTGTGTTTGTCCTGACTGCTGAAATGAATGATTCTGAGAGGTTCCATGTGGGTTTTGTGAAGTAGTGGCTTGATCCCTCTGGGGAAACACTGGAATGTTCTGATATTTCAACCCGGCTCTCTCTAAATCTATTAGGGGCCAATACCTCCTCTGATTTTTGTCCAAATATGTGATGATGGTGGGGAAGTCAGGATCTTGTAACTCATAGACAGTCACTGGATTAGGGGCTGCTTCCCATATTGAAGAGTGGGCTCTAAGGAGATGCTCCATTCCATTAATCAAATACACATCCATTATGGAGTCACCTTGGGGAATCAGGTCTCCTCTCCAAACCCTAACAACAGTAGATCTCACTCTAGGTGTGGTCACTCGCTCTTCATTTCCTTCTTCATTAGGGTTATGAGCATTGTTTTCTTCCCCAAGTTCATTAATGTTTTCAGGGTGTTCGATAACCACATACTGGATGTCCCTTTTATCCATATAAAATCCTCCGGTATACTTGACTGCTGGCCTAGGCACTATGTAAGCCTCTGAAGCTTTCTTCAGTCTGGCCACTGATCAGTTTAGACCATCTAGGTATATGGGGATCTCATGTTGATTGGTGGTCACATATTCTAAAAATGTCCGATATTCTCCCTCAATAATTGACATCATGCCAATCATTGGTACAGTATTTTGCATATCCTCTGAAGCCATAGGAATTTCTTCCTCTGACTCACTAGAGGTTTCAGAATAATGAGTGCGGTTACTTGGTTCAGCTACACTTCCTACAGAAGAGATCACACTCCTTCGGCTTCCTAGGGTTCTTCCGGATCTCAGGTTCATCCACTTAACAGCTCTGATCAGCCCTTGCTAACCTCTATCTTCTAGAACTCTTTACTATGGGTCAGAATTCTAGACAAATTTGGCTGGAAGATGACTGAAAAAGAAAATCTCTAGTCACGATAATTGACTCCAAAGCTTCACGATACTTGACCTCCTAACCAGATGATACACGATATCCGAATAGGAAGATACTCGATACTTGCAAAACACGATACACGATAATTGGTTAGAAATCACGATACACGATATCTGAATTCTCATGATACTCGATACCTGAGTGAAACGATACTCAATACACGATAATTGATAAGTATCGCAATCGGGAACCATACGATACTCGATACCTCAAAAATCACGATACACGATACTTGATCCAGGAACACGATACACGATACCTGAGTACGCGATACTCGATATCTGGACACAGACGATACTCGATACACGACACTTGGTGGAGTATCGCGATCAAGACCAACACGATACACGATATACGATCTCTCGCAAGTATCGCGATCGATAGAACACGATACACGATATACGATCTCTAGCAAGTATCGCGATCGATAGAACACGATACACGATATACGATCTCTAGCAAGTATCGCGATCGATAGAACACGATACACGATACTCGGAGACACACGATACTCGATACACAATACTTGGTGAAGTATCGCCATCGGGCAACCACGATACACGATCTCAGAGAAGTGTCGCGATACTCAATCACAGGAGATCACGATACTTGTCAGGTATCGCGATACTCGACCGCGGGAGAACACGATACTTGACCCCTTTTTTCAAATTTTTTGCTAGATTTTTTGGGTTTTGATTGAATATATATGTTTTTCAAGTTCTTCTACCCTCTTCTCACTCTCTGTATCACCCAAAACACACTTTCTACCCCCTGTAAGTCCTCCACGATACCTAACGTAGATTGTTTTTCTCCAAACTAGTGAATTTAAGTGGTAAGCATGAGTGTAGATGAGTGTGCTCACCTCCAGTCCTTGCTCTCAACCCTTTAATCACACCACACTTGCTCTGCGCAGCTCCCAGGACCCGGACTGTAGCTCGTGATACTCAACAGCTCCTCTCACGATACTTGTTTAAAATACAAGTGACTTCCACATGACATTTTTAGCTTTTATACTTTTGAATTTTCCTATTCACTGAAAATAGAACAACACTACAAGGATTGAATGCTACTCTCACTACCTAACCTACTCCCTTACTTCTCCTACTCTACTCATTCCACTCACTTCCCTAGACTAACAATTCACTACACACACTCCAAGAATGAGAAGTAGTAAGTGCGGCTGAAAGTGACTTACCAAAGAAGAGAAAATCACTACTCCTCCTCTCACTTAATGCAAAAAGCTACTTACCATCACACGAATGCCTTGGTTTGATTTGATACTCCCCGGCAACGGCGCCAAAAAACGTGTGTACCTAAGAACCAACTTAGGGACTTGTGGAGAAAGAGACTATACCTCAATCCCCCTCAAGTGCATATAGTGGGGATTCACGCTTTAATTATCAATCCGATGAGTATACAAACTTAGCCGAGTGTATGAAGACATGCATTCAAATGACGATCAATGCAAATGAATTACTCAAAGAGTGCAAACAAGGCAAAGACTAATCCAAACAAGCTTCAACTGTCAATCATGGTGTCACGATACTTGGAACAGCAGCCAACAATAAATTGAGCTTTTCTCTCAGCTCCGGACTCCAAATATAGCGAATACCATGTGTATTTCGAAGCTCTCGAGAAGACGCATCCAATGGCAGTATTTTCACTCAATTTTGACACTGCTACTTCAAGTTATGAGCAAAATACTGAGTCGTGGGAATGACCTTCCTACACTTCAGCACTTCCTACACTTCGCACACACCCTAACTATAGTAAACAAACACTTTCATGGATAGACAACACTTCCCTACACTCTTTCCAAGCAATACACAAGCATACAAGCTCACAAAGAAGAAGATACAGAGAGGAGAAGACACAAATTCGAATTTCTGTGCTCTTGATTCTCACAATGGCAAAAAGTCTTTACAAAGAGTCACAAATTGACTTATATACTTGTGCCCTAAAAATGGTCCTTTCACACAAGAGACCAACACTTTATTCACTAAAAGACTAATTTCCTACTAATTTACATGGGTAAGCTTCTAAACTTCTGTGGGGATGCATCTAGGGGACTCCTCTAGTGCATTTACATCGGAAAATATATTACAAGAATGGTTATAATACAAAAATTGGGTGTCCAAATCGGAAAAATTTTGGGGCCCGTCTTTTTCTCTGCCTTGTGTTCTCTTTAGCTCTGCAACAGTATGGAGAGACCTACAGGAAGTTCAGGAGTGCCATATTTACATAGGGTAGAAGGCCCTTACAAGACGCAACTCGAATACCTTAGGACCAACCGATTAGGTGCTAGCATCTATGAGGACGGCCTAGGAAGATCTGTGGTCCAGATTAAAAACCCTGGCCAATCCATTGTACTAGAACATCCAGCGGTCAAGTTTGAAAATGGAGCATACTTGGACAAAGAAGGAACAATATACGTAGTCACCAATCACCCAGATAGGACAGACGAGTTCGGAAACGTGATCCCTGCGACGGACATAGGTGACCTAGAGCAAGGAAACATGGGTGTAGAACCTAGAACCCCCCGAGGAAAATCTGTTCTCACTAGGATTATCACACCGGAGTGGATTCCCCAAGACAATAAGAGCATAGATCTACTCCTGAACCGAGAGACTGATGAAGCCTTTTGGAGGTATAAATCTGAGCAGCCAAATGAGGTAGGAACAATCATGATATATGAGTTCAAAGATCCTGATAGCCCAGGCAGAGTGACCTACTTAGATCATGCTTCAGAGAGGATCTTTGTGGTTACAGAACATGATAGGCATGCTTACACTTGGAAAGGTGAATTTGTTTTCCCCCAACCAAGATCTAATGTGTCCTTTGGTCACTTGTCCTTTGGTCGCCTGTCCTTTGGTCACCTAGGAGCTGGAACATCCCAAGCTCATGGAGCTCAAAGAGACAGACATAGAGATAGACCTGAGGTAAGCTTTACCAACCCAGTGGGAAGAGAAAGAACGAGAACGGAAACAAATAGAGCGGAACCTGAGGGACTTAGAGCCCCAAGGAACCAAAGGAATGCTGATGATTTCCCTCCGCCAAGGCCTAGGGAACACACCAGAACCTTGAGACCTACACAGCTGGTTAAGTTCATGAAGAACTACTTCGATGGCACAGGAGACCCATATGATCATGTGGCTGAGTTTAGGCAAGTCTTGAGAGTTGAACAAGTTGAGGACCTATTCACGCAGTATAATGCCTTTGATCTAACCGTTAGGAACACAGCGCTTACGTGGTTTCAACCATTGAATGAGAGACAATTCAAGAGCATAGACCAACTCTTGGAGGCTTTCATCACTGAATTCTCTAAAAGTGGCATAAGGCATAATACTTCCTCATTGATACATAGCTTCAAGCAGACCCCTCAAGAGACCATGAGACTTGCAGAAAGAAGATTAAGGCAATATCTTGAGAGATGCCCTGTTCTTGAGTTACCCACACCAGCCAAACAAGTGGCTTTATTCTTGGATGGATTGCTAAGTACCAAATTGAGGTCATATGTGTACTTGAAGGACCCTAGGATGATAGAAGAGTGTGTACGCATGTGCATCGACATCGAGGATAACCTAGGGGAGGAGTTAGAGCTTTCCAAAATCTACAAAGATTCAAATAGTGCCTCTAGCCTCTCTTCCTTGCAATCCACATCAATTGAGGAACTCGCGAAGAAAGTAGCTCAAAAACTAGGTGTCACTAGCAAACAAATCCCAAGGTTTGCCCCAGTAAAGAGGTGCTATACTTGCGGTGGTGACCATATGGCGAACATATGTCCCATCATGGCTCAACCCCAAGTGAACCCTAGTAGCCAATATTGCACCATAGAACGGAGATACACAAATCACACAGCACAAGACTTCCCATACAATAAGCAAGAAGTTAGGCAAACCTACCCTCAGCCCTATCCACAACAGGGAAGATACCAGAACCAATACCCTCCACAACAATATGGTAGACCACAGCAATCCTATCAACAACCCTACCAAAACCAACAAAGGCCTCAACCTGTGTTAGCTCAACAACCTCCAACCCCAGCCAATGTGATTCCTGTAAAGTATGCAGCTGCTGAGGAAAATTTGAATAGAGACATAGTCCTAGTGACTCCATTGCTTTCAGAAAGTGACCCGAGTGATCATAGTTTTGATTCCACTCACATAGATAGTTCACAGGCTTACTACATGCAGTCTCTTGAACATGGTGAGTCCTACTATAGTGAAGAACCGAGTGAACCTAGTTGGGAGCCAGATTACACAAATGTCATGTACGCAAACCCCAACTCTAGACCTCAACCTAGGCAGGTAAGACCCCCATTCCCTAGAGGGCCATGCTATAGATGTCAGGGAGATCACCTCATTCGTGATTGCCCCATGCCGGCACCCACACAACCCCAGTCAGTAACAATCCAAGGCTTTTTTCAAGATTGCGACAAAGAGCATCTCTTACGAGATTGCCCAAAGAATCCCAATAATATGCCAAAAATCACTCCTATTAATGTTATTGGGTTAGTTGTAAACTCCACGGGGAGTGTGACTTCCACTGCATCAGTACAGGTAGTCACTACAGCTCAAGCCTTGCAGCATAACCAAAGTTTAGGCCAGGAAAAAAGTGTTGAGGCTAGTGAAACTGAGAGCATAACCAAGAAGAGGACTAGAGCCTAGAGAGATAGTAGAGAAAGAATGAAGACGCAATGGGCTAAGAAGATGAGTGAGCTCGAGGAAAGCCTAAGAGAAACAAAAGCCAGGATAGTTGAACTCACATCTCAAACTCCCTCTCACACTACTCCACCCCCACCATTCCCATCACCATCCGATCCAACACCTTCCAACCCACCTCACACAATTCCACCACCCCCTAGAGTAGGATCAGTTTTAGCATATCGCACTCTTGAGGACCTAAATATGATGCTTAAGGCATATCAGGCCAGAAACCAAGAAGGTCCAAATGTGACAGATCATGAAAAGTGTTACCCGAGAGCGGAACTAGAGCTTGAACGAACCAAGATTTGTGCTAAGATGGTGGAATTGGCTCAAACCATGTTTGAAGCCAGTCGCCTCTTTAACATCTCTAGTTCAGCTAAGACGCAATTGCATTTTGATGCTGCTGGAAAGATTGGAGAGGCTAATTGCACAATTAGAAGAGGAACCCACCCCTCCAAATAAGGGAAAGGCGAGTGATATAGTAAGCATTCCCCCCAGGAAGCTTATGTGCCTAACTCCACGGAGCCAGACACATCTTCTTCTATGAATCGGTTCACACCAGAATTCCTACGAGAGATTCAAGAAGACAAATGGGCTAAAGAAAGTGAAGTCCCTCCTCCCATTGAACTTGTGGATGATGCACATGACCAATTCCCACAAGACATCCCATCCATTTATGAAGAGCAGGAGAGCACTCAATCTCAGGAGAGATTAGACTTCGAATCTAATTCCATACAAGAACTACCCCATTTCACAGGCCCATGGGAGGCAAAGTCCACGTGTATGAGCACCCACAGTCATGGTAAGAAACGAAGACTCAGTCATACCTAGGAACACAGAGGTAGTGAAAAACACTAAAGTGCAGTGTAACCTCACTTTACAAGAGCTACTCAAAGTAAGGCCAGAGCTATGTAGCCAAACAAGTACCAGAGATAGCAAAACCTCATTCCCAGGTAGGATCCCATAGAACAATGCCAAAAATACCTTTGGACAAGATAGGAGACATGAGTGAAGGAGAAGAAGGAAACACCTATCTTCCCATCACCCATCAAGGATACACAACCAAGGAAATTCTGGACTCTGGTGCAGGAGTTGCAATTGCTACCACTTCCTTATGGAAGCGTTGGGGCAAGCCAGCACTCAAGCCCACGAGGATGAAATTGCAGATGGCTGATGGTCACATAGAGAGGCCTTTAGGACTACTTGAAGGAATAACTCTCACCACTTGTGGTGTAGAGTTTGAGCATACATTTGCTATCTGCAATTTTAGCAAGAACCATGCCTATGAGATGATCATGGGAAGACCATTTATGCGACAGTTGCAAGTAGTACAAGATTGGGGAACCAATTCCTTGTACTTGCAACACTTAGGTGTTACGACCAAAGTGAATCTCAAAGATTACTCTCATAGAGATGTCCCTCCTATCCAATGGAATCCCATCCATAGAGCCAAAGATGATACGGAGTCTGTGCATTCCATAGGATCAGGATCCTCATGGATGCATGAAGACACCCACTTATGGATGTGCAAAGTAGCAGTAGAAGAAGAGAAGAGAGAAAAAGCCAGAGAGGTAGGTGCGAAGGAAACACATAGATCAATTCAAGACCCAGCCGATGCACCTGTAGTATTTCCGGACGAAGAATTTGAACCTCACGGCTGTGCAGAAATTTTAGCAACAATGGATGTAGCCATCAATGAAAAACAATGGACACCCCATTGTGATGAGGATGGCTATGACATTTCAGTCTTCTCCATAGAGCCAATCATGGGAGATGTAGTTTTAGAAGAGTGTGAACCTAACCCTGATGCATTTGAGGATGCAAGTGACTCCGATCTAGAGTCAATCATTATGGATCCACCTTTTGCATCAGATGAAGAATACTTCTATGAAATAGAATTTCAACCCCAGAGACATGGAGAGCTCACCAATGATGTAAGGTTAACCACACAAGTGACCCCTAAGAATGAAGGAAAGAAAAGAAAGAAGAGAGAAGTCACACCAGAAGAGGAAGAACCTTTGTTTGAGGTCCCTGCCAATTTTAAAAAGTATGAGATAGACGACAAGAGAGTCATGATAAGAATGCCTAAACGCGAGGCACAATCAGGAGAGGCCTATGATAACAAAGAAACCACCAAGAAAATAGTGGTAGCCCTAGAAGAAGGAGAGGAGAGATGCACGTACATAGGCCATGACCTAACAGAGGAAGAAGAGCATGCGTTAATAGCCTTGCTAAGAGAATACGGAGATGTATTCGCTTGGAGTTACAAGGATTCGAAAGGTGTAGACCCGGACATATGCTCACGCACTATCCCCATGACCTCAGATGCTAAACCTTCTAAGCAAAAGCCATACACATACAATGATAATTATGCTGCCAAGATCAAAGAAGAGATAGATCGTCTGGTAGAAGCTGGATTTATCTATGAAATTGAGCACACCGAGTGGGTATCCCCCATTGTAGTTGTGCCCAAGAAGAATGGAAAGCTACACGTGTGCATTAACTTGAAGAAGGTTAATGCAGCCACTATTCCAGACTACTATCCGCTTCCTATCACTGAGCATCTACTAGAAAGAGTAGCAGGCAAGGAAGTGTACAGCTTCCTTGATGGATTTTCGGGCTACAATCAGGTAGCCATTGCTCCGGAAGACCAGCATAAGACAGCTTTTGCCACAGAATGGGGCATATTCGCCTTTAGGGTAATGCCATTTGGGCTTACCAATGCTCCTGCAACCTTCCAAAGATTGATGTGTCACGTGTTTAAAGAGTTCTTGAGGAAGAATTTAGAGGTCTATGTTGATGATCTCTGTGCTCATTCCAACATTAGATAGACACATATACCAGAACTTAGGCAAATCTTTGACAAAGGTAGAGAATATCGAGTATGCCTAAACCTAGAAAAGTGTGTTTTCATGGTCAGGCAAGGCAAGATTCTGGGACACATAGTGTCAAAGAATGGCATATCCTCGGATGAGGAGAAAGTGAGAGCCATAGCAGAGCTACCTAGGCCAAAGAATGTCAAAGAAGTACAAGCTTTCATGGGGCATTGTGGTTATTATCGATGCTTTATACACATGTACGCCATCATTGCCAAGCCTCTGTACGGACTTTTGACTAACTTTGAGTGGACTGATGAATGTGATAACTCTTTCAACGATCTCAAAAGAAGATTGTGTTCAGCACCAATTTTGACCACACCGGACTGGAATAAGCCCTTTCATGTTCATGTAGATGCATCCAATTATGCTATTAGATGTGTGCTTGCACAACCTACGGGTGAAGGTAACATGGATCTTCCAATTGGCTATGCTAGTAGACAGTTGAATGCAGCTGAACGAAGTTATACCACTAGTGAACGAGAGGGATTAGGCATGGTGTATGTGGTCAAAAAGTTTAGACATTACTTGCTTGCAAATAAGTTTAAGTTTTTTAATGATCATCAGGCATTATTGTACTTGGTAAACAAACCATGCAATACAGGTAGATTGGTGAGGTGGTTTCTCTTGCTAATGGAATATGACTTTGAGGTAGTGGTAAGGAAAGGTAAAACTCATTTGAGAGTTGACCATCTTTCTAGGCTCACATCTGGAGAGGCACCACAGGGAGTGTCAGATGACCTTCGTGATGCTTACTTGTTTAATTTGGAAGTTGTACCTCAGTGGGCTAAGCCATTAGTGCCAGTGTTGACATACGGGCCTAACCACCCAGTCATAAACGCTCAAGACAAGGAGGTAGTAAAAGCCCAGAAGTACCATATCATGGCAGGAAGTATGTACAAACAGACAGATCAAGGGATATCGGCTTGTTGTGTGGAAGAGGACAAGTACGCAAAATGGTTGCAATCAGCACATGTAGGTGCATTAGAGCAACACCATTCGAGGCAGAGAACTTTACAGACACTAAGGAGATTTGGAGTACACTGGCCTACTATGGAAGCTGATGTACATAAAATGTGTAAAGAATGCCCAATCTATTGCACTAAACCACCCGTGGAACATGCCACTCTTTATCAAGTGTCCATAGTGCCAGATTGGAGTGAACCATTAGTAGCCTTCTTGAGGACGAGAACATTCCCTCAAGATATGACACTGGCGAGACAAAGAAGTCTAGAACAAGAAGCCCTAGATTACTCACTCATTGGTGATAATCTATACAAGTGTGGTAAAGATGGTTACCTGAGACTATGTGTCCATGAGAGTGAATATCTCAAGATCTTGGAAACTGCTCACCAAGGTGTAGCAGGAGGACACTTTGGACTAGATCAGGTGATCAAGGCAATCCTATTTGCAGGATTATGGTGGCCGACCCTTCACATGGATGCACATACCTATGTGAAGAGGTGTGATGTTTGTCAGTGAACTCAGTATCCTATACGCAAAGATGAGATGCCACTAAAGCCTATGATGGGTGGACGTGCATTCTCTAAGTGGGGAATAGACTTTGTTGGTCCGATTAATCCCCCAACTAAGGGTTCACATGCTGAATATATCATTGTGGCCACAGACTATCTAACCAAGTGGGTAGAGGTAAAAGCTACGACAAAGAATGATGCTCAGACGACCGCTAAGTTCTTATTTGAGAATGTGTTCACTAGATACGGGCTACCCATAGAGCTAGTAAGTGATAGAGGCACCCACTTCTTGAATGAAGTTATTGAAAATCTTCTCCAAGAATTCTTGGTAGTACACAAGAAGTCTGCCCCCTATCACCCACAAGCTAATGGGCAAGCCGAAAGCACAAATAAGATTCTATGCAACGTGCTTACCAAATTAGTGAATAATAAACGCTCTGATTGGGACAAACAGCTACACCATGCTGTTTGGGCATACCGAGTTGCCTATAAAACGATACTCCAAGCCACACCCTTTCAGATGGTATTTGGCCAAAATGCAGTGCTACCATTGGACTTCTTGATACCTACACTAAAGGTAGCACATGAGCATGAGTGGATGGGTCATGAACTCTCTTCGAGGATTTTTGATCTGGAACAACTAGGCGAGACAAGACTAAGAGCTGCAGCAGGTATATATGCTGCTAAGAAAAGACAGAAGGCGTACTTTGATGCCCATCTTAAGGATAAAGGCTTGAAGACTGGAGACTTAGTTTTGGTGTATACCTTGAAACAACATGCGAGAAAGCTAGAAAAGGGTGGTTATGGACCTATGATCATCAATAGGATTTCAACTAGTGGAGCAGTACAACTAGCCACTTTAGAAGGCGATATTCTCCCTAATTACATAAGCGGATGCAGAGTCAAGTTATATCAAGAACCCCTGACTAAAGAGATGCTAAATAGACTCAACACTGCCAAGAAACGTAAAGAAGAGGAAAAACGAATTCAAGAAGAGGCACAGGCAGAAGCATTGGAACGCATCCAAAGGATGAAGTTGAGAAGACAAGGATGAGATCAGCTTAGGACAGAGGCGTATGCAGATCCAGGGTATCATATGGCTATGTGCGAAGTTTCAAGTAATAGTTCTCATCGAATAATTGATAGACGTCCTTTTGTAACTTTAGAGATAGGACAAGGAAAGAGTACAAGGACTGTAAGGGCCTTGATTGACTCAGGTGCAACCACTAGTGCTGTTAAATTTTCTTACTGTCAAAAGTTGAAATTAAATGTCAATCCTATAGAAGCATATCTCATAGGATTGGGAGGTGTGGAAACCCCTTGCATGGGCGAGGTGGATCTTCCCCTCTACATTCAAGATGCTCTTATGACAGTTAAAGTACTAGTGTGTCAAGATGAGGACCTCACTGAGCCTCTTGTCTTGGGTCAAGACTGGATCTATGATCATGTAGTCAACCTAAACCTAAGAAGTGGACTTCTTCAGGTATGGGTAAATCAGAGTCGAATTACAGTTGAGTTAGATAATGGAGCACTCAAGGAACTAGGAAAGGCACAGACTCTTGGTCCTTCCAGGGGTACACATGAAGCTGACAATGCTATTCTTGTACAAAACTATGTGATGCAGAAGGATGATTGTCTCAACAAAGAAGTTAAGGGTACAACGGAACTCCCTTCTTTTCTAAAAGCCACAGGGATGCAGCAACCAAAGTCGGATCAAATGCAGAAGAAGCAGCCGACTTATGCTCGAGGCACAAAGAAAATACGACGCACGATGTCTCAACCACCAAAACAAGTGTGGGTACGGAGAGGCGAGCATCTTATTGTGTTCAAGCCACCACAACTGGCTCAACTTCCTATTAGTGATCGACAACACGACACTAATAAGAAGTCGTCCAAAAATTCTTCCGTGAAAGTGAGGTTTATCTGGGTACCCAAGAAGTCGATGAAGGCTAGCCCACAATCACGACAAATTTGGGTGCCTAAGGCTTGCTTGCGGGCTCAAATAGCTACACCGAAACCACACCCTGTACAACATGGTTCACTCACTCGAACATCTTATACCCATTCTTATACATCACGCACGAACACATATTCTCCCATGAGCACACGTAGAATCACTTGTAAATGGGTCCCTAAAAAGCCTAATTTCCAAGTAGAGACTCTTATAAAGCCCTCCAGAGTCTCCACAAAATCAAGACCAACAGCCATTTTGTTTGCTTGGCAGCCCAAAGCGTGTAACAAACCCCCCGCCCCATTTGTAAATTCACCACCACCTACTAACTGCATCATTCTCACACTGCATCTCTACATTTAGCTCTTAGGACAATCCATCCACTAACCACACCCACAATCACCGAGCATTCACTGACTAACTAACATATCACTAAAACTTCTTGTTAATGTTGTAACGGGGACACGTGACCACTTGGTGTCCATTTGCAATGTTAACATTCATTTGTATATTCTCACAAAACCGGTGACCAGTACCTTCAATATGGCTGAGGCTGTAGGAACTAGCTCCCAAGCAGGCACCAACCCTCAGATTGTGGACATTGAAAGTCTTCCCATTGATGAGGAATTAAAGGAATGTCCAGTGGCATTGAGAGCATTACATGCCATACCGGTGCAGAATCCTCCACAGGGGCACACAATGCTAGTCAGCAAAAACTCACATTGGTTCAGTGATGTGGCAGGACCTTTGGGAGAAGGCACCTACCTATGGGAGGCAGAGATAGAGTTCAACAGGCGCTGGGGTAGGTATCACTTCTTCACCAGGGAATTCGAGAGACTTCAAAATAATGAAGGGCTGAAACCGATATGGAAGAAGGCGGGACTATACGATTACTTCAAAGCCCAATTGCCAAAGCCAGACTTTCTAAGGTGCTTGTGTTTGATTAGCACCCTCACTCCGAGCAAAGAGAAAAAGGGATACAACACCTTTGTCCTCCCATCTCTCACAAGGGGCAATGAGCTGAAGCGGTTCAAATTGACGAACAACTTGGTGAGGGAAGCTCTCGACATGAAAGGTATGCATATTCCCACCGAGAAAGAGACTATGGTCCCCGATAACATGAAGAACAGGAATCTGACAAAACTAAAGGACATGGTGGCAATGACACCTACTATTGCCGTTCATCTTCGGATGTGCATGCAGCATTTCGCATTCCCCGCGCAAGAGAGGTTCACAATGCCACCTAAGAAGATATGGTTCAGTCTATATTTAGTAGATGCCTTCGATTTGACAATCAACATGCCTCACTGGATTATTGACCAAATCCACTTGGCTCATCAACGGTGGTATAAGAAGCAAAAGTCAGTACTATATGGATGTTGTGCTCTCACAAGGATTGTTTACACATGCTTGGCATATGATGTGCCAGTTCAAAGGGCACTTATTTGGACCAGGGTGCAAGAATTCCAACGTAGACTATCCACCGCAGGGCCTCCATCCAAGAAAATGAGAGGCGCAGTTCAGATGCCCTGTGCATAGGCTCGCGGTGCGACACTGGCACCAGAGACAACTCCACAGCTTCTGAGGCATGTGCAACCCTTCACTATCAGATTACCAAGACATAGCATAGACGGACCGAATCTAGTGTTTCCACCTATACCAACCGACTTAGAGTTTGCTCATGGCTTCACATTGGAAGATCTAACTGACGAAGAGGTAGCCAAAATAATCAATGCTACAAATTTAGAAGTGGAGGCAGAGCAGACAAGCGGGCAGCAGACAGTCGCAGACCAACCCCACCCCGTCCAACCAGAAGTAGTCGAAGTGGATGATGATGAGGAAGAGGAGCAAGAGGAGGACCGAGAAGGACTGTCCGACGAAGAAGAGCAGGAATATGAGCAAGAAGTTCTACAGGAACTTGAGGGTGCCCCGGCTTATACGAAGCAATTGAAAAAGTTGTATGATACTATCAACCGAGTTCAAGAACAACACAAACTGTCCCTGGCAGCAGGAAAAGCCCTCATGAACCAGATCCTTGAGGAGGAAGGTGTGGATGAGCAATACCGAGCAACCCTTGACATGATATCTGATGCGTTGGGGGTACCTGAGACGGTGCATACCGCTCTTGCATATTCACGATGATCGGAACGACGATATGGCAGACGCCCCCCTCGATCAAGAAAACAATGAATGTATTAGTATTAGAACCATAGGGCACCACATCCACAACCACGGGCACAGCTCATCCCATTCATGACACTGAGGAAGCCCATACATCCAGTGCACCCCCGTCACCCCCCTTACCCCCTCTCCCTCCAACTCCGCCACTTTAACCTCCCACTACCAGTGAAACCACTAATGTCACCACCTCAGGGTCCACTTCCCATACTGAAGCACATACCGTTAGTCAATCCACACAACCTACACAACCAATCACCACCTCTCTTGTCTACACTACTACTGAATCTGTAATTCTAACTGTAGCCACGGAAAACCCCGTTCCCCTGATCACAATTCTTGGCGGTTCATATTCACAACTACACACACCACTTTACACCTTCACCACCATCACCACACCCACAATTCCCATGTTCACAATCACTCCCACGACTGCATCCACTTTTGATCTCATGGACATATCACCCACCTCCGCACCTCTCCCTCCCCCCATACGTCCACAATCTCCCATTCCCCCACCACCAACTTCACCTTTTTCAAGCACAACACACACGCTCCCATTCCCTTTTCCCTTCCCTTCTGCATTCAACACCTTTCCCGCATCCACTCCCATTAATAATGTATTTAATAATATGTACCAGTTTATGTCTCAACTGCAACAGCATTACCAGCACCTAGACGCACAACATACGAGCCTCTTCAGAAACCATGAACAACTCCAAGCAAGATTCATTGATTTAGAGAAGGAGAAGCGGTTATTACAACAGCAGTATACTACATTGCAAGCACAACATGATCAATTAGTTGCCAATCCACCCCAGTCAGATAATGAAGAAAAACAATAACTCGACGACATGTTACATGCTCAAATCACAGACAATCTCAATCTTCGACGCAATCTCGCCTTATTACGTAAGCACATGTCCGCAGCACTCGAAGAGAATAAAAGACTGCAAAAACAGAACGAGGAAAACCTGGAAGCAGCAATGGAGGGTTCACCGCAGGAAATCGACCCAGAGAAATTCAAGGCTATCCCATCTGAAAATATGCAAATCGTCTTGGAAACCCATGCCGACCTCTTGGAAGCCCACACAGCATTAGAAAGAGAGAGAGATGACCTACTAAAGCAACTGGCAACTCAGCAGGAGTCACCAAGCAAAGTCACAACCGCAGCCGACACATCTGAAGAAGTCGCAAAACTCAGAGCAAAACTAGAAGAACTACGAAGTAAAGTTCTTCAATACGAGCGTCAACCCTCTCCCCTGGTCGATCCGGAACCTGAAGACTTAGTGCCAATTGAAGTGGAGGAGACTTTTGAAGACCCATATGTCCCCATGCAAGCACCTGGAGGTAAGCAAATAGAAGAAAGAATGGACACGATTGAGATCGAAGCTCCTGAATGGATGCAAAGGTTAGAGAAGGTTGCTACAACCCATGACGAGAGAGTTGCAGTACAGATAGCGTCTATGTCATGATTGGAAGAAGTCATCATAAAATTGGATTACTTCAGAAACCTCTCCCATCATAGGTGGATTGGCACATCTGATGATTTGTATGTTCCATTCTGTGTATAAATGGTAGATTACAATGCTGAAATCAAGCAACGAACATCAAAAGAACCAACCTCGGCGACACAGTTTGCATCGGATGACATCCCTGCAAGTGCCATGCATGGGAATATACATCAACCTACTTGGAGGATCCGTCTGCTTGAAACCTACCCTGAGATTGTACGCACTTGGAATAACATGCCATTATACATCAAGTATAATCCATGCTACTGCCCTGCCTTTCCAAGAAGGTCTTGGCCAGAGTACACCAAAACAGTTTTGACGGTTAAAGGATGTGAAAAGTGGCTAAATTATGTGTACCTAGCACCTCCTCATGGCCAACCCATAGTCAACTACATGATTTCAACCATCCGACACTGGGCAATCAGATTCAAAAATATATCAGATATCATGGCACAGATGTGCCTCAAAATCTTTGAGCTAATGCTGGTGACATTCAGGACCTTTAAGAATGTCAAGGAACCTCATCTTTTGGCTCTCGGATTTAATGAAGGGAATCAGGACCTTGTCTATGATATGAGCACCACACCATCCATTAACGTCGTATATGCGTGGCATGCTCGTATAAAGTATCTACCTGCCTGCTTCAAACAGATGTTTGAAGAAATGTTTATCACAGGGTTGTGGGAATATCATTCAGAGATATTCATTCCCAGACCATCTCACCTATTACAGTTATTTGCAGTGGAACAAGCTCTACATTGAGAAAAGCTACGTATGCCACATCCAGAAGTTCCAAGGCCAGTAGACTGGGATGCCCTACTCACTGATTTGGCCAAAGGGTTGAGAATAGTAGAACATCATTTAGCCACAGACGTTGTGGAGTACTACATCCAACGACCCACTCAACAAGGGTCTGTCAGAGACGACAAACACGAGAGAGGGGGGGGTGTTGGCAGCAGTCAAGGAACTGAAGGATTCACAAGACAAGGAAGCCAACGAAGGGAGTCGGAGCGAAGAGAAGGCATAAGCAGACAGAGTAGTCAAAGAAGATCTGGCAAGTAGGCCATCTAAATTTTTCATGCATCAAAGGGATGGGCACACAAGAAGAAGGAGCAAGTAGGGAGCTCCAGGAAATGTATGTCAAACTGTTAGAAGAAATTCCTACAAAAATAGTGATTTTCATCACTAAAAACCATTTTTGCAGCTCCATTTTGTGGAAGCCAAGGAGTCCTTGAGCTTGAGGAGCTTTAGAAGTACCTACCTATCAGTTTTCACATTTTTTAGACTCCGTTTGAACCTCCAAATAGGCCAGAGAACCTAATTTTTAACTAGGCCGGACACTAGGTCTGGACAGGGCCAAACACTAGTCAAAAACTATAAATAGAGCTAGAGAGCTCATTTTTGAGGTTAGCTTGTAATAGATTTGAACTTGTATGAGCATTTTGGAAGTAATCTAAAAGAACACCATTGTCCCTCTCTTTGCTCTTGCCTTGTGTGCACGTGTGTGTGTATGTGTGTGCATGTTAGTGTGCTTCTCACTCACGCACTTGTGCCTTCACTTGCTCGAGGTCATCATACCATCCTCACGTCTTCCCAGATTGACATTAAAGGAGGTGCTACTCATCACTGAGCTACAGTCCATGCCAATTCTCATTGGTTCAGTGGCATGCCAGGATCCTTAGGAGAGGCCAAGTATATCTGGGAGTCCAAGTGTGAGCATGATAAGCAATGGGTCAGATTCTTGTTCTTTTCCATGGAGTTTGAGACTCTCCAAAACACACAAGATCTGCAGACCATATGGGAACGTGCAAGATTGGCCTAGTATTTTGCAGCACCCTTACCCAAACCAGACCTCTTACGATGTTACTATTTGGTCTCAACATTACAGGCTAATGAAGAAAAAGAAAAACCTGGCACATTCGTTCTTCCATCCTTGCTAGGAAACAATGAGTTGAAAAGGTTCAAACTCACATTGGAATTAGTGAGCTCTACATTCAACATGCATGGCACGCATGTGCCCTCTGAGAAGGATCCTCTTATCCCCACTAATATGAAGAACCGGAAGCTACAAAAGTTGAAAGATATGGCGGCACTCACACCGAATGTGTCCATCCCCCTTCGCATGTGCATGCAACATTTTGCGTTTCCCGGTCAAGATCGGTACACTCAACCCCACAAGCGGATTTGGTTCGCTCTCCACTTGGCAGAAACAGATGCATTACCGATTAAGCTTCCTGTATGGATTATAGAGCAGTTGTATGAAGCAAACAAAAGGTCACATAGAAAGCTAGTGGTGAATGGATGTTGTGCAATCACGCACATCATCTACAAGTGCTTAGCATACGATGTACCTATTGAACGTGGTCACAACTACAAATGTTCAAGAGACTCAAATCCGCCACACATCAATCCAAGCACATGAGGGGCTCTATTCCTTGTGTCCAAACAGGTGAAGTTCTAACGACCCCGGAAGTCTCGCCACGAGGGGATGCCACGGTGCCTCCGTTTACCATTCGCATACCAAGATCTGGATCTGAAGGCACATCACAAGCTGCCCCCCTCTGCTCCTCCTGTCCCTCTTGAATTCGAATTTCCTGCGACTAGAGACGTTGAAGGCATGAGTACCTTTGACTTTGAATCATTCTTGCAGCACTCTCTGATGTAGAGTTCTTTCCAGATATAGAAGAACAGGGCACCTCTTCCCAAAGAAGGAGGGAATCCATAGAAGGCCGCCATGTACATTGGGATGAGGAGCAGCAGAGAACTTTGTCGCAACAACTAGAACACTCGGAGGCAGAAGAAGAAGCAGAAGTAGAAGAAACAACTGAAGCCCCAGCTTATACAGCAGAACTCCAGAGGCTATATCAAATAATGGAACGAGTGCAATCGCAACAGTTGCTCACCGATCAGAGCAGTCGGGTGCTCATGGCTCAGCTATTCGAAGAAGCCGGAGTGGACTCAGAATACAGTGAAGGTCTCTTATTGATGGCAGAAACATATGGGGTAGTAGAAGAAGTTCGAACAGTGATTAAGAGACCTCCGGTTCAATATGATCCATGAAGATTCCAGACACGACCAAGGTCTGGTAAGAACATCCAAATTCCCATTACTACAGGGGAAGGACCTATTATTACATACGAACCCATTGAGACAACCTCCCAAACAACAGGAACCATTGGCCAGGAGATCCCCGTCACCCAGGATGAGTCAACCGAACCACTACCACCGACCCCTCCCCCATCACCTCCTCGAACGGAAGCTATAAATATCACCTCGACTACCCAACCCACAGAATAAGCCTTCATCTTTTGTAGTCCAACCTCTAGTTCTACTTTGTTCCCCTCCTTTGAAAACCCCCTATATAATACCGCCACTGTCATAACTGAGTCCTTCATAGAGCCTGCCCTAGGACAACCATCCCCCATGCCCTCAGCCATAGGCCATCCATTTTCCCCTTCAGATTTTCTTCAGATCCATTTTCTTCATATTCCCAGCCACCGCATCCCCTTTTATGGCTTTCTCGCCTCCAAGTTCTCATTTTCCACCCCCCATTCCACCATTCCTTCAACCCGCCCATGATTACTTTTGTAGAATGTATCAAGCCACCACCCAACCCTCCTCATCAATCCCATCCCCACCATCCTCACAACACTTGTTCACCACTCTCACACACACACCACCTACCATTCCAATATACATGGTAGACACCACACTTGCATCCACTCCTAAAAGTATGGACATTTCGCCACCCATAGCACCTCCCCCTCCCCCCACACTTCCACCTTCTCCCATTCCCCCTCCACCAATTTCACCCACACACACATCTGCAATAGACACATCATTCACTCTTCCCATTCCCCAATCCCAACCCCTTGCATTTTCCATTGTACAAACCAAACCTTCATCCATAGGCAATGCATTGGACACCATGCTCGCATGTATATCTCAGTTAAGGACAGAGTACAATCAACTCCAACAACATAACATACGTCTGCAAGAGCACTCAAAAGTGCTACAACATCGCCTTGCTGCACTAGAAGAGGAGAATGCTCGCCTCTAGACACAATTCCAAACTTTGCAAGAGGCTCATAGCATATTGGAAGTACAGTTACAAAACACGGACCAGGAAGCAATACAAGTGGTAGAAGGCCATCTATAGACACAGCTACAACGCAACTCAAAGCTTCAGCAAAATATGGCCCTACTCAAGTGACACCTTGTAGCTGCTCATGAAGAGAATCGACGCCTGCAACTACAGAATCAGGAAAACTTAGAGGCTTCCATCAAAAGCACACCCGAGGCACCCATTAGTCCCTCCAAATTTCAAGCTGTGACCCCAGACAACATCAAAATCATTCTTGAAAACTATGCCACTTTACTCGAGGCACATGACCAGTTATCAGAGGAACTAGGTCAATTGAAACAGACAAGAAAAAAAGAAACGCAAGCAGATCCCCAAGCCACTGCCTCAACTGCTTCACTTGTCACTGACTCGGAGGCCCTACAAGATCTCCAAAAGCAAGTCATAGAATTGCAGGCACGTCTACTACATTATGGAAGACCACCTTCCCCACCTGAGGCTCCCATCGACGAAGAAATAGTACAGTTTCCTGTGGAACAGACGTTTGAAGAGGATTATGAGCCGCAGCCCATCCCAGGGAGATGACAAACAGAAGAAGGCCAGGACACTTTTGAAGCGCCACGACCTCCGTGGTTAAAACAGGTGGAAGAAATTGGCATTTCTCATGAAGAGCGCATGGTGATGCAAAATTAGGCCATGAGATTCATAGAAAAAACAGTATTACAATCTAGTTACTTCAAGAACTTGTCATCTAGACGTCTCATCATATCATCAGAACTGCAACATAGGCCTTACTATGTTATTCTAGCAGATTACAATTGGGAAATACAGAGAGTCACAGGGAAAATTCCTTCCTTCGCAACACAGTTCCAACCAGAAGACCTTCCTCTAGAGGCACAAAAAGGTAGAATCTTTCAACCGACATGGCGGCAAAAGCTTCTAGAGACATATCCTGAAATGCTCCGCACATGGAACCATGCTCCTTTACATTTACTGTACAATCCATGTTATGGCCCCGTTCCGCGACGCAGATCATGGAAGGCATTCAACATAAAGGTACATAATAATTCTCAATGTAAGGAGTGGCTCAATTATCTGTTCATCGCACCACCACAAGGACCACCGTCAGTAGCATACATGATGGCAACAATTCGACATTGGATGCCTCGACTAAAGCCCATGCCGGATGTTGAAGCCCAAATGATGCTCAAAATTTTGGACATGATGCAAGTAGTGCTCAAAACTTTTAGAAATGCAGAAGCACCACAGATACACCTACTGGGGTTTACTAATGGAAATTACGTTTTGGTGTACGACATGAGCACCACCCCCAGCATTCGTGTGGCTTACGCTTGGCATGCATGCATCAAATACCTCCCCGCATGCTATAAACAGACATTTGAAGACATGTTCATATCAGGTTTCTGGGAGTATCACTCGGAGGTCTTCGCACCGAAGCCTACGCACCTGCTTCATCTCTTTGCATGTGAACAAACTATGGACTCCGAGTACTACATGACACCTCAACCCGATGTCCCAGGTGCAATCAATTGGGATGCACTACAAGCTGATCTAGCACGAGGATTATGGATCGGAGAACATGAGCTCGCCACCAACGTGATACAATGCTATATTGATCACCCTATAGAACAGAGGTCTGTCAGGGGCGACAGACACTAGGAAGGGGGGAGTGTTGGCATACAAGTCATATGAAGAGCATACCAGCACAAAGGAACAGTCATGCACAATATGGCAACAAGGCCTAATCATTTTTTCCATGGACTATTCACAACTCAAGTGATTTTAATCACTACACAAACATTGTAAATTCCGTTTTTGGTAGAACAGACTCCATTTTGTTCAAGCCAAGGAGTCCTTGAGCTTGAGAAGTGTTAGAATTAGCGACATACCAATTTTCATAATTTTTAGATTCTGTTTGAGCCCTCAAATAGGCTCTAGAACCTAATTTTTAACTAGGTCGGACACTAGGTCTGGACAAGGCCAAAGCTAGTCAGAAAACTATAAAAAGAGCTAGAGAGCTCATTTTTCAGGTTAGATTGTTTTTGAATTGAGCTTATGTAAGAGAGTTTTTGACTAATGCAAAGAACTCCATTATTTCTCTCCTTGTTCTTGTCTTGTGTGCCCGTGTGTGTGTATGTGTGTGCATGTTCGTGTGCTTCTCACTCACACACTTGTGCCATCACTTGCTGTTAGGTTCCTAAGCCCAAGGAAAAGATGCAGAAATACACTTGTGAGCTGCCCCAAAACACTCAAGATTGGCCTATTAGTGCTACTCTAAGCCCAAAATCAGACTCTAATATCCTAGTAGAGTAGGAAGGAAACCCGATACCCACCACCAAGGTTGACCCCTGCAAGCACACTCTTCTTCTTGCACACACATCTTACCTACTTCTTCTCCTTCTTCCCTACTTCTCTATTTCCCGCACTTACTCCCTTTCCCTTCACCTTTCTCTTTCTCGATCGCTTTCACTCCTTACACCATGTACACGTTTACAAATACATATGCTCACACTCCTCTTTTTACCCCTTTTTTTTTTCTCATGCACTCACATACCCAACATAAATCGCCCTCTTTCCCTTATACTCACGCCACCCCGCTCACTCTCGTATATACACACACCCTTACTTCTCTCAACTCGCTCTCAGGAGATAATTCAATCCCACACATTCTAGCTTGCTTTCCCAGATATCCATACACTTTCAACAAAGGGACATCCTTAGACATACACATCCAAATCATTCGGTACTAGGAAAATTTTCATGCTTACTGTTTACATCGGAAATTCATACTTTCAAAGATTACGCAAATTCAAAAGAAAAACCTGTTATGGACTCTAGAAAACATGATATCCTTTCATCATTCGATCACATAGCACAACATGACTATAGCCAGATTAAAAGAGAGTTTCACTTGTCCACGCTCTAGGGAAAGGGCACCGGAAACCATATACACTTTAGCAGATGCTCAAACGAGAAGAAATAAAATCGAATTCCTCAGTCGCTTTAGAAAACACATAAATTTTCCCTATGATACAATCAGATAATCCAACATTCACATACACAGAAACCACCCTTCTCCTAGATTTTTGTGAAACTTCGATTATTTAGAGGCACGGGGAAACGGCAGAAGGAACATGCATATTGCTCCATATGTTTATCAAAGGTGACATGCAATCGCTAAAGAAAAAAACAAAAACACTGAGTACTCTCCGCTTTCAAAAAGGAGCTTCCAGGAACTGTACAAACAACCAAAGCTTCCAGTAGAAACATAATATCTCAGTACAGTGCAGCATATTCTTACTCCTAGCAACAAGTTTTCACGATATGACGGTAATTGCATGTTCTCACGAGAGTATCTGTATACAATGAGTTGTGAGGCAACTAAAAAAAAACTCAGAAGCTTCAGCAAAAAGTTGCAAGATATTTACAAATCACACAAATCCGCCAAGCAGTTATGATTGCTTACACAAATGGGAAACACCCGTACCTGGTACAAAGAAAATTGAAGTCAACAAGTGGAATAGTATGCTTTCCTTGCTCTGTTGATCAGAAAGTCCGCAGATGATTGACGATCAGTTGATAACCTATTTCATGATGACTTTTATCTTGGTTTCAAGTCTGTAACATCATTTCTCTACTAGAACAGCTAACATTTCACTCTAAAGTCTATTAATTACGGCCATAACTTCCTCAGCGTCCACCATCAAAATCTTCTTCTCCTTCTATCTTTTAGCCGTCGTGTGCAGAGAATATAATGTACCACTTCGAGAAGCCTGTGGACGAGGACTCTGTGAGCTTGCACCAAGGCCCAGAGGAGATGTAAGAGTACCAGGAGTATAGGAAGTCTGCTTTAGAGGACTGTGAGATGTTCCACCGAGGCCAAGTGAAGATGTGAGAGAACCCGGGATGTATGCAGAATCACCCCCTAAAAAGGACGAGCTACGCATACCAAGAGAATCAAACCCACCGTACGATGGTAGAGTACTTGGCTGCAAATATGAATGGCCAATACCATGTGCGCTTCCTGACAAATATGCAGAGCTGTCAGATGACGAAATAGATGAAGGGTTTGTTATATCATAACCAAGAACAGAGGATAACGGTGCTGGTTCTTCCCTGCTCTTGCTTGAATCAGCAAGTTTACACTAAAGCTGTTTGCCTTCAAATTCCAGTACGGGCTCATCCAGACACTTCCTCGCACCTTCTACTGTCTTGAAAACGAAAATTGCCAAACCTTTACATTTTCCCGTTACTTTATCAAAACCTAATGGCCCCTCTTCGATTTTTTTCAAACTGAAAAAAAAACTCAAGAAGATCACCACCCTCGGTGGACTTTTGAACGTTGCCCACGAATACTTTCCTCAAGACAGTGCTTTCATTACCATATTACGGGCCCGCTATGATGTAGGAAGTAGCACTCGAAAAAGAACAGAGAGGGAGAGCGCCTTGAGCATTGCAGAACAAGCCCGCGAGAGGTAGCCTCTTGTCCAGCAGGCCTTATGGAGTCTGAAGTGATCCGGTACCTCCCCCCTTGAAACAAAGCCGTTTCAAATTTCCTTTGCACATCAATATTCCTTATGTTCTTAGGAGGCTCCTCCATGCTCAATCCCTTTTCTCCACATCCCTGCAATCAATATCTCCACATGCTTCTCATCAATCAACACATTCCTTCTTCAAGCACATGAAATCAAACGTATTTTCCTGCCAAATAGAACCACATTAGTGCATAAAAACCAACCATTTTCGGAGCTAACATACTCCCCTCTTCTTAATTGCGAAGTCGTCCTCGATGAGCCATTCTCGCTGCAATCTAATCAAAACAGCCATGAAAATATCAGTGTACAACTATTTTGCATACCTTCCCATCGAGCCATCGTTCCAAGTGGACCTGCACTCATTGAAGTTGTTAGTGCTCAAAAAATCACTCATGAATACATACAAATCATTCACTTACAAAATGATCCAAGAACATGCACATATATGCAATTTCATTTCAACCATGCATCAATTTGCTCATACATTCAATTATGAAAAATGGTCTCAACCAAAATAACACATTCACACCTTTCCATGAATTACGCGTGCAACTACCATTGCGGAAAACAGAAAAGAAAATACCGAAATGAACAACGACAACTGAAATGAATTCAATAGGAGATGCAACATACCCAAAATGCATACCCCATTATTGCACTACTATTCGCTATGTACACATATTCCATGAATAGACGTTCCCGAAGAATCCCCATCGTCGTCCTACAAAAGCCGTCGAGACTAGAGTACAAGTCAAGACCTACATACAAAAACCTAGAGTGTCCCACATACTAGAAAAACCCTCGGATAGAGCACACAAGTTATAAAGCAAGACCGTTGCATTACCTCGCTAAAGCCTCATCCATAAGTACATATAGAGTCTCCGTGCCTTCAAGAATGTTGATTCAAAGTGAGCTGATCTGTCATAAGCCAACACATACCAATCACACAAGAAAATAACGTTCCCTTCCAGGCGATCATCGCCCTCTCCTCTCTCTCTCTCTCTCTCCCCCTCAGGAGTGGGGAATAATTTCACAGGTCAATTTTATTTTGATCACACGTTGGCCTACATTGTCACTGGATGCGATTCGTGGACCTGAACACCCGATCAGGTTGATTCCACCCATCTACCAATGCAATGCAGCGCACAACACACAAACACACAATGATAACACATAACATATATCAGCTAGCCCATAACAAAGCTGGATACGGCTCGTGGTCGTGACTACCTAGCCATGATGGTTCCACCTACCTACCAACCCGTTATGGCGCGTAGCTAAGACACAAACATATACCTCCCAAGCCTATGGCGAAACTAGCTGCGGCTCGTGGTCCTAACCACCCGGCTAAGATAAATCCACCCACCTACTAGCCCACCATAGCGCATTGGTACGATCACAACAACACAATATTTTTTCTTTTCTTTTCTTTTCTTCGTTTTTTTTTTCATAGTTAATTAGTTCACCCAAGTCCTGAGAATTAGGGAGAGGAAGAAAGGGACTTTCCCACTTTTCCCACACGTACATGCAAACATATACACTCTAGCCTTTGACAGATCAACCACCTCTTCACTCCATTCTCTCAATTACAGACACTACATATGTATTCATCGATTTGACTTTTCACTTGATAACTACTTCACTTGATAACTACAGCCAGCTATGCCTTAGTCCCTCGTATACCTATCCTTAGATGTTCTAGAATGTGAGTCTCCGGGATGTCTCATGTAGCCTCACATCATACTCGCATCCCGACAACTTCCCTAGGGCGAGTCAGGCTCAACTTCAGGAGCTCCGTCATCACTTCCTATCGTTAGCACATCTGCCCAAGCCCACGTGATATCGTTTTCCTCGTTAGGCATTTCCCTAGAAGGATCGAAATAGTAATATCGATCTCCCGCCCATCCTACATGTCGAGTCAGGTATTCCTCAAAACACTCAATGTAAAATGCAACACCCAAACCCTGGTTTATAAAGCATACCAGCCAATGCGCTTCCTCTACATCATATTCCGTGTCAAAGTCGTCGACATCTATGTCCATGCGAGCGAATGTTTGGTCCGAGAAATATATCCTTAACTCGTACAAGTAGAGTTGCGTTATTTGATCCGCCATTTTGTTACTTAACTCCTAACAGTCTCTGCATAACACAAAAATATTAGAAGTCCAAAATTCTTGAGCTAGCAAGGAAGAATATTTATGACACACAAATCATAGCTTACATATGCGCATATATATATATATAACTATACATGTATGTACAAGGATTCTACTTCGTCATTTCGTTTGGATCTCGTCTGGCTTCTCCCGTCCTAATATCACTTGAAATATGGTTTAACTCGAAGCGCGTTAACCTTCACGGGAGCAGATTCTTCTCCTAAATCTTGAATTTGCATGGAACCATTGGAATTGAGTTCCACCACCTTAAACGGTCCTGCCCATCTTGTCTGTAGCTTCCCTGGGAATTTATAATATTTACTATCATAAACTAGCACCAAATCCCCTTCTTGAATCGCATAGGTCTTGAGATTCTTATCATGCCTCTCCTTACGTCTCTTCTGAATAGCTTCCAGACTTTGCTGTGCAATAAGTCTCTTTTCTTCTAGCTTGACCAGTTGTATGTACCTTTCCTTTAATGACTCTTCCTCTCCCATCCTGGCTTCGATAGCCACTCTTAATGTCGGCACTTCTTGTTCGATGGGAAAGATGGCTTCCTCGCCATATACTAGAGAGAACGGAGTGCTCTTAGTCGTCACTCGATAGGATGTTCGATATGCCCACAAAGCTTCCAAAAGTCTCTCATCCCAGTCTCGCCTATGCACAGCTACTGTCTTTGTCAGAATCTGTTCCAGAACTTTGTTGGTGACCTCCACTTGTCCATTCGCTCTCGGGTAATATGGAGTGCTTTTTCTATGTTTGATCTTATGTAATTCCATTAATTCTTCGATTAGTTCGTTGAAAAAATGGGTTCCTCTATCACTTACTATTTCCAACGGGCATCCGAATCGAGTGATACTTTGTTCGTACAAAAATTTAGCTACATCTACAGCTCGGTCAGTCTTCAGAGCTTTGGCTTCTACCCACTTGGTAACATAGTCAGTACAGACCAAGATATACCTATTGGATCTTCGTCGTGAGGGAGGATCAATAGGCCCCACAAAATCAATTCCCCACTTCTCAAACGGCTTAAGAGCGAGCACCGGCGTGAGAGGAGCAGCATGTGCTAATGTGGGTTTGCCCATTCATTGGCATTTGTCGCATTTCTTACAGTATGTGTGCGAGTCTTTGAACAACGTTGGCCACCAATACCCAGCCAATAAAATCTTTCTTGCCGTCAATTCACCACCAAAATGCCCACCGCAGGGTTTGTCATGTAATGCTCTCAACACGAGGTTTGCTTCTTCTTCCTCGAGACACCTCCGATAAATGCTCTCATGAACAAAATATCGATAGAGTTGCCCCCCAATGATGCTATGGTGCTTCGCCAATGCTAATAGTTTTTGCTTCTCTCTCTTGCTTGCTCCTGGCGGATATTTAGTGGTGCATAAGAAGTTCACCAAGTCGGCATACCAAGGTACTTTAGCATCAACCTGGAATAGATGCCCATCAGGAGCATCATCGGGCACACCAGAGATTGGCTCCTCATTAACAATTCGAGATAAATGGTCAGCCAATATGTGTGCTTTGCCTGGTCTGATTACCACTGTGAACTGAAATTCTTGGAGAAGTAGCATCCACCTCATCAGTTGCCCTGACAGCTCGGGTTTATTAATGATGTACTTAAGGGCTTCATGATCCACATAAAACGTGAAATGCTTTCCCATTAGGTAATGTCGATACTTGTTCACCGCAAAGATCATCGAGAGACATTCCTTTTCTGTAGTCGTGTAGTTCCTCTCAGTGCTATTCAAATTGCGACTTGTGTAATAAATAGGATGGTCCAACTTCTTTTCATCGGCTTGGCATAGTACTGCTCCAACCGCAGTATGAGAAGCGTCGGTATGCACATGGAATTCTTTCGTCCAATCGGGTGCTACCAAAATCGGTGCATTTATCAATCTCTCCTTGATCGAGTCGAATGCAACTTGACACTCTCCAGTCCATTGTTGGTCTTTCCTCAAAAGATTCGTCACTGGTGCCGCTATTGATGCAAAATTTAATATAAAACGTCGATAATAATTCGCATGGCCCAAGAATCCTCTGAGTTGCCGCAAATTTTGAGGCGGTGGAAGTTGTCCAATCTTTTCCACTTTATCCTCGTCAACCGCAATCCCTTTTTCGGAAATAACATGTCCCAAAAGCAATCCTCTTCGTACTCCAAATGTACACTTTTTAGGATTTAATGCGATGCCTTTTTCAATGCTTCTTCTTAAAATCGCTTCGATCCTTTCCCTCATGTTTTCATCGTCGCCTCTGATCGCAAAGTCATCGAGGAATATCTCCATCCAATCCTGCAAATAGTCCTGATATGCAGCTATCATTGCCCTCTGGAATGTGGCTGGTGCATTGCATAATCCAAATGGCATCACACGATATGCGTACGTACCCCATTCTATCGTGAAAGTAGTTTTTGATTGATCCTCTTCATGGATTTGGATCTGGTTGTATCCACTGAAACCATCCAAAAATGAGTACAATTTATGGCCAGCTACTCTGTCCAAGATTTGATCAGTGAATGGCAAGGGGAAGTGATCCTTCTTCGTGCGTTCGTTCAGCTTTCGATAATCTATGCAAATACGGATTTTCTTATTTTTCTTCGGAACAACTACAATTGGTGATACCCATTCACTGGATGCGATGGGATATATGAATCCTGCCTCCAATAACTTAGTCAATTCCAACTTGATCAATTCCGAGTAGACTGGATTCGTTCGCCTGAGTCGTTGACAATTTGGTCGGGTACCTTCTTCCAAGTCTATATAATGTTGGCAGATTCGGGGATCAATTCCTCTCAGATCACTGTATGACCATGCAAAGGCCTTGCTGAAATTTTTGAGTGCCAATTTAATGCAATCTCGTACTCCATCTGGTAGCTCTGACCCCACGCTCAAGAACTTCTCTGGAAAAACTTCCCATTTTTCCAACTGAGCTTCTCGCGAAGATTCCTTATTCCTTGATGACACTGTGATTGGAATGTGCTCTCCGATCACGCGTGCGTGGTTGGCCAGTAAATCATTGTTTTGTTCTGTTTCGATTGAACCTAATTTCTTTAATGCAGCTTTTGAAATGGCTTCCGACACTTTAGTCTTACTCTTCGCTTCTTTTTCCGATTCTCGACTTCTCTTTAGAATCTCTGCTTCTAGCATTCTAACTCTTTCTCTCAACTGTTGCACTTCCATTGTCGGAGCTAACTCCAGTTTCAACTCTTCTCTTGAAGTTCCCTTCTCTAGGGATTGAGTAGATTTATTTTCCTTTGCATCTATACTCAACATGTAGCACTCAAATTCACTTGTATGTGTCAACCATCCTAGCAACTCCTGATCGGAATCGTCGTTATAGAGCAATGGATTTTGATACTCTCCCATCTTCATGTCTTGATTCTTAAAGAGCTGCAAGTTGAACCCGTCTTGAAGCAGATTCTTGTAGGTGTCCGTGTTCAAGGAAAACCTAGCTCGTGCAATCTCGTGCCTTGCTTTCTCCTTTTCTTTCTTTTCCATCTCATCGACTATTATTGTCTTCTTCTTGTTGCTCGAGGGTGGGGATACTTGTATTTGAATCCGATCAGACTTTGGCCCTATTGAAATAAAACATGTGTGCCAGTCATGCACACATTCGGCTTGCACCAGCCATGGCCGTCCAAGTAGGATCGAGAAGGTAGCCTCTGAGGTCCTTGGTCTTACTATCAGATAATCAACTTTAAACTCTAGACCGCCCACAACTGTACTTACATTCTTCAAAAGACCCGCAGGCTTCACTTGTGTTTGATCTGCCATTCTCAAGGACATCGGCGTTTCTTCCATGTGGTTGAGGCCCAAAGCTTTCATCATGAACTCGGTCATAAGGTTAACTGCGGCTCCACTATCTAACTGAGCACCAGGGACTGCATACCCTTTAATCTCGACTGTCACAGCTGGAGCATTCGAATCGATTTGCGTCGTAATACTTTGAATGATTCCTTGGACATCCTTATCTTGTCTCTTTTTCTCTCGAACTTTCCTCGGCTTCTTAATATATTCGTTGTAGAATTGTTTCCTATAAACAGGTGAGCATTTCAGCAATGTGCCAATGTCCAACGTGACTTCCGTGTCAGCGAGCAATTTTACAATATCTACTTCTTCCGAACTTTGTCTTTCCTTTCTACTCTTTGGAGCCCTTAATCTTTCGGGGAATGGTGCTATGCCTGGCACAAACTCCTTGGTCACTGGTGGAAGAATCTCAATCTCTTCCCCATCCTCAAGCTCTTGCTGCTCAACAAGTCCTCCAACTTGGTTTTCTACCTCTTCGTGTTCAGCTATCTTCTCTTGACTCCCTTCTTCACCTTCGCCTCCTGGATTCTTCTTCGAATACTCTTGAGTCCTTGTGACTACTGCCACAGTTGGATCTTTGTGTGGTTTCTTGGCCTCGTAAGCATCCACAAAGTGCATTGATGAGCTAGAGCCTTCTTGAGGGTTCGGTGTTTTGAACACTACTCCGATTGTAGGAACGTGCTCTTGAGCTCTCGATGCGGAATGCATCTGAGTATCAACATAATTTGAGGACCCTACTGGTCCTTTTTCCTTGCCGGCGGCAGCTCTTCGTTTTGGACAGTCCTCATCAAAGTGGCCCTCTCCACTACAGTACCTACATAGTGGGGTATAATCAATTGGTTTCTTTTCGTTTGGACATCTAGATTGAGTATGGCCAAAGCCATGACATCTCCAGCACTGGATTGGACCATCTCTTCTTTGATCACGTGCGGCTCCTCTTGGATAGTCTCCTCCTTGACCCTGAGCACCATATCCATAAGTCGATCTGTTTTCCCAATGAGATGTAGGTGGGACACTTTGAGCGGGCAATCCCGTGTAAGGTCTTTCTCTTGTATCTCCTGATTTCATGGTCCTCTCTTCATAAGCTCTCTTGTTGTAACATCGGTCCTCCGTGTGATTTGTTCTTCCACAAAAAGTACAACGCATCCTAGGTGGTGATCTATCTGTGAATACTCTCGAGACTGTAGGGCATTCTGAAGCCAAATGGCCGTAACCATGGCACTTTCCACACCATGTATTTGATCGAAACACTTGATTCGGGTTTGTCGTGACCTCTGGTTTTACTGTGTATGTCTCCTGAGTCATTGTGGCAGCTTTTATAGCTTGCGTGACCAATTCCAATATTCGTTCTTCAAACCTCTCCTGGCGTGCTAGTGGCGGCTACAAAAGCTGGGGTCGTCAATGCGGTACTTCCTTGGCTCGGATCTTTCATTGGTATGTTTCCTGGGCCTCCCATAGGCTCGTATAAGAGCTCTATCTTCCTTTGTTGGCATAATTGTACTTCCTCCCAAAGCCTCGCTTGTTCCTTAGCATCCATTAAAGTTGCAGGTCTTGTCAGGCTGATATGCTGCTGTGCCGTGGGATCTCTCAATCCCGAAATGAATCTTCGTTTCAATGTCTCATCGTTCGGGGCATTCACGCCCATCTTCCTTACCAACGTTTCCATTCTCTGAATGTAGTTATCGATGCTCTCATTGACTCCCTGTCGCAAATAATCCATTTGTTGGGCCAATCTATCTTGGAAGCCTTGTCGTCGAAACTTTGCCAAGAAGGCTTCCTTGAGCATTTGATAAGTTCCACGCTCTTGTGGTGTCAGATTCCCATACCAATTGGCTGCCTCATCACGGAGAATAGCCGGAAAAATTCTCAACCTTTGATCCTGGTCAACTACATCATTGGCCTCACAGGTAACCTCAAACAACTGGATAAAACTATCCGGATCTTCGCCCCAAGTACCTGAAAACTTGGTGAAGTCCCCCAAGTGAACTGAAATCCGCTGAGCCATTTCGAACAGAGGTGTGATGTCGATATCACTTCGATCCCAGAAATTTAGTGCACGCGGCCTCAGGATCCCTCCTTCAAACTTCCGCACTTGATTCGCGACTCTCCTACGGGAGTACACGTTTTTGGCCGATTTCTTCGAACCAATCGAGGTCCACTCACCTGGCGGTTCCCACCTTCTCCTTTCTCTTTCAAGGGCTCTTCTCTGAGCGCGTTCCTCTCTTTGAGTTTGTGTTGCTCCTGACGATGAGCTCCCCTCGCTCATGTACTAGATCTTGGGGTCCGCAAGCTCGGCCAACCTATGGCGCTAGGCAAACCTATGGCACTCTCTTATAGAGACGTACCAAGCTATTCCCGGCAAACGCACCAAAAAGTTAGGTTCCTAAGCCCAAGGAAAAGATGCAGAAATACACTTGTGAGCTGCCCCAAAACACTCGAGATTGGCCTATTAGTGCTACTCTAAGCCCAAAATCAGACTCTAATATCCTAGTAGAGTAGGAAGGAAACCCGATACCCATCACCAAGGTTGACCCCTGCAAGCACACTCTTCTTCTTGCACACACGTCTTACCTACTTCTTCTCCTTCTTCCCTACTTCTCTATTTCCCGCACTTACTCCCTTTCCCTTCACCTTTCTCTTTCTCGATCGCTTTCACTCCTTACACCATGTACACGTTTACACATACATATGCTCACACTCCTCTTTTTACCCCTTTTTTTTTTCTCATGCACTCACATACCCAACATAAATCGCCCTCTTTCCCTTATACTCACGCCACCCCGCTCACGCTCGTATATACACACACCCTTACTTCTCTCAACTCGCTCTCAGGAGATAATTCAATCCCACACATTCTAGCTTGCTTTCCCAGATATCCATACACTTTCAACAAAGGGACATCCTTAGACATACACATCCAAATCATTCGGTACTAGGAAAATTCTCATGCTTACTGTTTAAATCGGAAATTCATACTTTCAAAGATTACGCAAATTCAAAAGAAAAACCTGTTATGGACTCTAGAAAACATGATATCCTTTCATCATTCGATCACATAGCACAACATGACTATAGCCAGATTAAAAGAGAGTTTCACTTGTCCACGCTCTAGGGAAAGGGCAACGAAAACCATATACACTTTAGCAGATGCTCAAACGAGAAGAAATAAAATCGAATTCCTCAGTCGCTTTAGAAAACACATAAATTTTCCCTATGATACAATCAGATAATCCAACATTCACATACACAGAAACCACCCTTCTCCTAGATTTTTGTGAAACTTCGATTATTTAGAGGCACGGGGAAACGGCAGAAGGAATATGCATATTGCTCCATATGTTTATCAAAGGTGACATGCAATCGCTAAAGAAAAAAACAAAAACACTGAGTACTCTCCGCTTTCAAAAAGGAGCTTCCAGGAACTGTACAAACAACCAAAGCTTCCAGTAGAAACATAATATCTCAGTACAGTGCAGCATATTCTTACTCCTAGCAACAAGTTTTCACGATATGACGGTAATTGCATGTTCTCACGAGAGTATCTGTATACAATGAGTTGTGAGGCAACTAAAAAAAAACTCAGAAGCTTCAGCAAAAAGTTGCAAGATATTTACAAATCACACAAATCCGCCAAGCAGTTATGATTGCTTACACAAATGGGAAACACCCGTACCTGGTACAAAGAAAATTGAAGTCAACAAGTGGAATAGTATGCTTTCCTTGCTCTGTTGATCAGAAAGTCCGCAGATGATTGACGATCAGTTGATAACCTATTTCATGATGACTTTTATCTCGGTTTCAAGTCTGTAACATCATTTCTCTACTAGAACAGCTAACATTTCACTCTAAAGTCTATTAATTACGGCCATAACTTCCTCAACGTCCACCATCAAAATCTTCTTCTCCTTCTATCTTTTAGCCGCCGTGTGCAGAGAATGTAATGTACCACTTCGAGAAGCCTGTGGACGAGGACTCTGCGAGCTTGCACCAAGGCCCAGAGGAGATGTAAGAGTACCAGGAGTATAGGAAGTCTGCTTTAGAGGACTGTGAGATGTTCCACCGAGGCCAAGTGAAGATGTCAGAGAACCCGGGATGTATGCAGAATCACCCCCTAAAAAGGACGAGCTACGCATACCAAGAGAATCAAACCCACCGTACGATGGTAGAGTACTTGGCTGCAAATATGAATGGCAAATACCATGTGCGCTTCCTGACAAATATGCAGAGCTGTCAGATGACGAAATAGATGAAGGGTTTGTTATATCATAACCAAGAACAGAGGATAACGGTGCTGGTTCTTCCCTGCTCTTGCTTGAATCAGCAAGTTTACACTGAAGCTGTTTGCCTTCAAATTCCAGTACGGGCTCATCCAGACACTTCCTCGCACCTTCTACTGTCTTGAAAACGAAAATTGCCAAACCTTTACATTTTCCCGTTACTTTATCAAAACCTAATGGCCCCTCTTCGATTTTTTTCAAACTGGAAAAAAACTCAAGAAGATCACCACCCTCGGTGGACTTTTGAACGTTGCCCACGAATACTTTCCTTAAGACAGTGCTTTCATTACCATATTGCGGGCCCGCTATGATGTAGGAAGCAGCACCCGAAAAAGAACAGAGAGGGAGAGCGCCTTGAGCATTGCAGAACAAGCCCGCGAGAGGTAGCCTCTTGTCCAGCAGGCCTTATGGAGTGTGAAGTGATCCGGTACCTCCCCTCTTGAAACAAAGCCGTTTCTAATTTCCTTTGCACATCAATATTCCCTATGTTCTTAGGAGGCTCCTCCATGCTCAATCCCTTTTCTCCACATCCCTGCAATCAATATCTCCACATGCTTCTCATCAATCAACACATTCCTTCTTCAAGCACCTGAAATCAAACGTATTTTCCTGCCAAATAGAACCACATTAGTGCATAAAAACCAACCATTTTTGGAGCTAACACTTGCTCATAGTCTTCATACTAGTCCTCACGTCTCCACGGATTGACAATTATGAGGTGGATCTCCTCACGTTGGTACTCACCATTGTGCTAGAGTGACACACTCCCTTTTATATGTTTTTTGGCCAGAATGTTGTGCTTCCATTGGACTTCTTGATACCCATACTCAAGGTTGCACAAGAGCATCAATGGATAGGCCACAAGCTATTCTCAAGGATTTTTTATTTAGAAAAATTAGGTGCGACTAGACTCAAAGCACTTGCAAGCATGTATGCAAAAAGAAGAGACAAAAAGAATACTTTGATGCACATGTGAAGGATGTAGGATTGAAAGCTAGTGATTTAGTTTTGGTATACACATTTAAGCAACATACACGTAATTAAAGAAATGTGGCTATGGAACCATGATCATCAATTAGATATCTAGTAGTGGAGTAGTCCAATTAGCCACCTTTGAAGGCGATATGTTGCCAAAATACATCACTGGATGCCGAGTCAAGCTCTATCAAGAGCCTTTGACCAAAGAGATGCTAAGCGGACTCAACCTAGCTAAGGAACACAAAGAAGAAGAGAGAAGGATACGAGAACAAGCATAAGCACAAGCCTTAAAATGCATCAAAAAGATGAAATTAAGAAGACAAGGCCTAGTCTAGCCTAGCAACAAAATTATCATTCTCATTCTAAATCCCATAGATATCACATGGCTATGTGTCAGACTAAGAGAAACCACTCTCCTAGAATCATTGATCGACAACCCTTTATTACAATAGAGCTAGGAGAAGGGGCAACCTCTAAAATAATCAGAGCATTGATTCATTCTTGAGTAGGTACTAGTGTTATTTGGTACCCCTATTGTCAAAACATGTATTTGGAAATAAATCATACTAAGGCTTACCTTGTGGATTAGGAGTTGTGGAAACCCCTTGCATGGGTGAGGTGGAACTTCCCATAGCAATTCAAGGGAAGCACTAGTATGCCACGATGAAGACCTCACTAAGTCTTTCATCTTGGATCAACACTGGATCTATGATCATGTTGTCAACTTAAACCTAAGAAGTCAACTTCTTTATAGGTACAAGAGCAACCTACCATGGTAGAGCAAGATAATTGCATGGTCAATTATCTCGGTATCACACATGTTCTTAGCTCTTCTAAGACTAATCTTGGAGACAAAGTTGTTGTATGTGTCCAAAGCTTTGTGATGCAAAAGGATTCAACCCTTGAAGAACGAGATCTAGGGCCATTGGATCTCCCTTATTTTCCAAAGAGGAATATGGTAGCATTAGTTCAACCAAAGAGGCAAGCATGGTAGCACAAAATGATGGATGTATCGAGAAGACAGACAGAATCTAGGAGAAAATTTGTTCATGGCTTGAAGCAAATCTGGGTTGAAAAGGGTGAGCACTTGATTGCCCCATTGGTAGTACAACCACTACCAAAGTAGCAGATAAGAAAGCCAAGGTGAAAAGTAGCAGAACAACAAAGATCTTCATCATGAAGAATACTCAGTTTTTGGGTGCCAAAGCAGTCGATAAAGGCTAAGCACAATAATGGAAATATTTGGGTCCATAAGACCTCCTTATGAGATCAGATCTCAATGCATGATCTCTTAGGGTTTAGTCAGCCACAATCAATTCCAACCTTTGAGGAACATACATTGAAAGCTATTGTAACTGAATCATCATGTAAAGTCTTTCTTATAACAACTTGAAAATGGGTACCTAAAAAGTCCCATGACTAGGTTAAGTCATCATAAAAAATCATGTATGAACCAAAATGCCAAACTTGTAATCACATAAGGGAATTCTAGAAAGTAAAACAATGTAAACTATCACCCAAATCAACCATGTAAAATATTTTTACACTACTAGGAGCATGATGAATGCATTATCCAAATATGTATCTAGGTTTCACACTAGCGGACAATCCTACTACATCATGCACCCTTCACTCACATGATAGCTAACTTCACATACAAGGATCAAAGGAAAAATTTTGGTATTGTAAAGGGAAAAAGGCCTCATCAAGTTACTTATACAATACTAATATGGTCCTTCTTATTCTAGTAGATTGATTGAGAACATCATTTCAAATTGGTAAGTTATGGGTGAAGCAAGCACCAGTTTCAAGCTCATAGCCATTACTACTTTGCCCATTTCTAAACTTCTAACAAAAAGGCTTACACAACTCAAAAATTTATGATCCATTCCAATCCAAGATTCCCTTGTAGGTCACATGACAAAGGTTAACCCCCACTCCTATTGGTTCAATGAATTAGTGAGACCTCTTGGAGATGTGGCCTATATCTAGGAATGAGAGTGCAAATTGAACAATGTTTGGGCAGATATCAGCTCTTTACATGTGAATTCGAGTAGCTCCATAACACACCAAAGCTTTAACCTATATGGCAGAGAGTAGGACTGGTAGAGTACTTCAACGCACCACTACCAAAGTTGGATTTTATGAGATGTTATTATCTGATCTTCACTTTACAACCAAGTAATGTAAAAGATGTACCTACAACTTTTGTCATCCCCTTCCTCATGCACAACAATGAAATGAAGAAGTTCAAGATTACTTTGAACCTCTTATGGGAGGCCCTTCACATGCATGGTATGCACATACCATCAAAGAAGGAGACATGGGTACCAAACAATATGAAAAATTCGAACATAACGAAACTCAAGGATATGGAAATTATGACACCCAACATCTCTGTACCACTTTGGTAATGCATGTAGCATTTTTCTCTCTTAGGTCAAGACCTCTTTACTCAACCACATAAGCAAATTTGGTTTAGTCTTTATCTGGTGGAGACGTCAACTATGACTATCAACCTCCCCATATGGATAATAGAGTAGCTACACTCGGCTAGTAGCCTATGGTTCCATAAAACCATATTGAATGTGTGTTGTGCCATTACCCACATCCTCTATAGATGTTTATCCTATGATGTACCCATCCAGAGATCTTTAACTTGGTCTAGAATTTAGCAATTCAAGAGTCAGAAAGCCTTCACACCTCGTCAAAAAGGATGAGAGGAACCATACCATGCGCACAACCACTAGGTGCAACTCTAACCCTATATATTTCACCAATAGCAGAACTTATAGTGAGACCTTTCACGATCCATCTCCCATGATGAAGCACTGATGGAGCATCTTCGACACAACCAACTGCCCCACCTTTGCCCACCAATTTTGAGTTTCCATTACTTATCGACTTAGAAAAATTAGGTGATATTGATTTTGAGAAACTTCCCTAGGATGTAGACCTAGGATTGGAAACAGAATACAAAGGATAAAAACATAGAAAACAAAGGGAAGAAGAACAACAAGAGCAATAGGTGGAGGACAATGAAGAAGAAAAGGAAGGAGCTTCAGCTTACACAACTCAACTTCAAAGGCTAGGACAAACAATGAAAGATGTTCAGGTGAGAGGCAAACTTTTAGTGAGAAGTAGTGGGGTACTCATGAACTAACTCATACAAGAAGAAGGCATAGACCAACCATTCATTGAGTCATTACAAGTTTTAATAGAGACTTGTGGTATCATCGATGCCATTGATTATTTGTAATAGAGACCCCAAGTCGAGTATCATGAAAGATGCATCCACAAAAGAAAAAGTTTTGGAAAGCACATTTAGATAGTGATCACTAGAGCAAAAGCAACCACATTAGCCAAGGTGACAATTGAAGTAGCCACCACCACCCCTCTAACTATTGTAGCAACCATTAATGTAACCATAGAAACCCTTTTACAAACCCCACTAGTCTCGCCCTTGAGCCTCAATCCACAACCATCAGAAAGGTTGTCACTCAACCTCAAGAACCCATTTTCCACAACTACCTCCCTCACCTCCTAGAGTCAAAGATGTAGTCATCACCTATAACCATGACAATACCAACTCTCAATTTTTGTGCACTAGTTTCTCATTCGCAACTTTTCTCCACCATCACCAACCCCTTGTATCATACCACCTACCCTCTAGCCTCCTTACACAAACCCACTTTAGATCATTTGACCACTTATCAACTTATCATGGGTCACACAACCCCTTACTCCACCATAATTAGTTATCCCACCTAGGAATCAACCCAATCTTATCATCCATTGATGCCCTACTCATCCCCATTCTCATCTTTGTTTCCACCACAACTACCACTTCACTCCCACCTATTCTTCAAGATTTAGTTGCACTATTTTCCTCGACCCGCTGATCTCCAACATGACTTCCTTTTCAGTGGGAGAGTTCTTCCCAAGATCCCCTACCATTGACAACATCACAATTATTCACAAAGACCATGAGCACAACACTTACTATCCCTGTTTTCATGGTCAATGCTTCACGTACCTCCATGTCGGACCCTATGGACATATCACCACCCATGGAACCTTTCCTTCCCCCCACACTACCACCTCCCCCAATCCCCCCTCCACCAACCTCATTGGCACCCACCACAAAATTGTACGCAACTCCACACTTCCCATTCCCATTCCCTCCCCATCTCTATTGACCTTTGTATATATTGCATCCATAAATGTAGTTACAAGTATCATTTCAATGACAAATCATGAAAATCAATTCAAAAAAGGGTATAAGTAGCTTGCAATTCACAATGAAAGCCCTAATGAGCATTCCATAACCTTGCAACAAAGAGTCTATGAGCTTGAAGTCACCAACACAAAACTAAAGGACCACTATCACTCTTTAGAGAAATCACACAATGAACTAGAGTCCGAGCTCTAGGATGCCAAGCTGCAATGCAACATGGCACTCCTCAAATGACATTTGGCAGTAGTACATGAAGAGAACAAGTGATTGTGGCAACAAAATCAAGATAACTTGGAGACCGCAATCAAGAACACCCCTTGTGAATCGATCAGCCTATCAAAGTTCCAAGCTTTGTCACCTGAAAAGATGAGAATTTTACTAGAAGACTATGCCAACCTGCTGGAGTCACATGACAAGTTATCTGATAAGGTGGCCTAGTTAAAATATAAAATACGCTACCCCACACCCTCTGTTCTTGAAGTAACTCCAATTATTGAAAAACCAAATGATCTAGCATAATTACAAAAGGAGCTCCAAGAGTTACAAGCCAGACTACTCCAATATGAGCAAACACCCTCACCCTCCAAAGTGATAGCACTAGAAAAGACAGTGGAAATCTGGACACAAGAGACCTTTGAGAAACCATATGAACCATAGCCTGTACCTAGAAAATGTGTCACTAATGAAGGGAAGGAAACATATGAGGCACCAAGGCCACAATGGTTGAAACATGTAGAAGAGATTGGGTGAATACATGATGATTGAGTAGCAATCCAGATTCAAGCAATGGCCAACATAGAAGATGTGGTGCTGAATTCTGAATATCTCACACAACTTTCTCACGTGTGCCTCATTACCACTCTGGAATTTGCAATACAAGCCATATTTTGTGTCGTTGGCCAATTACAATGGCAAATCCAAGCATTTTATTGGTAATGATCCAACCTTTGAGGCTCAATTTCAACCTAGAGATATCCTAGAGAGAGCACAAAGAGGCACCATATTTCAACCAAACCAGAACCACATCTATTAGAAACCTATCTAGAGATGATGTGCATGTGGTCCGGTGCTCCCAATCACATTATATACAACCCATGTTGTGTCCGTGTACGAAGAGGACATTTGTGGACTTTCTTTGCCATCAAGGTAAAAAATAATGCCAAATGTGTTGATTGGTTGAATTATCCCTATTTTGCTCCACCCCAAGGACCACCAATTTTGGCTTACATGATTTCCACTATCTTCAATTGGTCACCACATATCGACAACATGCCTCATGTATTGGCACAAATGACAATCAAGATCTTTGAGCTAATTTTGGTTGTGTTTAAGACCTTCCAAAAGGTGAGAGACTCATATATATATATATATATATATATATATATATATATATATATATATATATATATATATATATATATATATATATATATATATATATATATATATATATATATATATATATATATATATATATATATATATATATATCAGCACCAAGCTTCAATGAAGGCAACTACGATCTAGTATATGACATGAGCACCACATGGCAATTAGAGATTGTTTATGCATGGCATGCACAAATTAAGTACCTACCAACTTGCTATAAACAAACTTTCGAAGAAATGTTCTCAACTAGCTTCTAAGAATACCACTTAGAAGTACTCATCTCAAAGCCCACCCACCTGTTGCAACTCTTTTCTGTGGAACAAGCTACCCATTCAGAGCAATACAAGATGCCACATCCAAGAATCCCAGGTGCCATCAACTTGGAGTGGCTCAAGATAGATCTTGCATGAGGAATCTCGATAAGAGAAAATGAGCTGGCAGAACACGTCTTACAGTACTATGGAGAACACCTCTCATACAAGGGCATTCTAGTTTCACCTCTACTCCTTTAAGAACATATTTCTGATTGTAGAAACAATGACTTGATGGAACTTCAATAGGAAAGAGAAACCTCTTAAAATTGTTAATCCAAAGATGAGTTAACCCGATTGTTGCTTAAAGACTAATGCAATAAACCTATCAATAGATATATTTGTTAAGAACACGACTTTCTAGAGATATGACTTTTTGCAAAGTTATTGTTGGAAAATTGCAATGCTCATAATGCCATCACAATAGCATCAAATTGAGTGATTCAAGTGGCTAATCCATGCCATTTTTCATGTAGAATCCAAATACGATGTTAAAAGATACTTATTTTGAGTAATACCATCGATGCAATCACTTCAAAATAGAATACTTTCTCCAAATCAAGAAAAGATATTCTCATAGATCATTAAATTCAATATAGATCTCACAAACAAGTCTCACCTCAATCTACAACTGAATGATCAACCAAAAAACACACAAAATGTCACACAAGACATCTCACAAAGACATCACAATGAATAAGAAGAAACAAAGCCAAAGAAAGAGCTCTATTTGCAATAAGGAAGAGCTACAAATGATAATTGCCCTCCATTCTCCTTCATATTTGACTTATATACGAGTTCCAAAATGAATGATTTTCTCTTTTCTAAGCTCCTAGATCTCTATTTCTAGTGTTAGATGTCCTTCTAACTTTGTGCATAGCTTTATCATAATCCAAGGAAGACTCTTCTTAATTTTTACAAAACTTAGTGCTCCCTGACTCTAATTTTTGGCTATTTACAAGAGAAAATGTATTCATTCTAGATTTCTTCCTTCAACATCCTCCCCGTCCTAATGCTTTTGATGTCCTCATTAGACTCCATGTATAGTCTATGGCTCTCAATTTTTGTCTTTACTAAGCATCAATTGTATTTATGTTTTGGTACTCCAAAAAGATAATTTCATATGCCATTATTCTCGCCTCGTCCCATAAATACTCTACCAAAAATGTATGTTTCCAGTTCAAAAAATCATATTGTAAAGGCATACTCAAATGTTTGTAAATATAAACTCTACATAAACATTACTCTAACAAAATATGCCATCAAACATTGTGTGTCTGGTGCCTCATGAAGATAAAAAAGTATCATATCTGTGCCAGAAATGTAAGCCTAAAAATATTAGGGTTCTGATGTTAAACTCTGATAAGCTTTCCAAACACATGCTTTGATCATTTTTAGTATTCTTATCTCTACAATAATTGTGTAGTCATGTACATGTTGCATATCTATAATAAAAGTTCTATAACATTGATCACGTATGATCTTTTGGCCATCCTCCCTTTGGTGGACCTGTTAACTTGGAAAAACTTAGGCAAGTTATTTGTATCTGTCTGCCTCTTCTTCTTTCCCAAAAAGTCAGCCAATCTTGGCTTATGGCACATGGAAAATATGCTCGATTAAGTCGTAGACTAATGGGAGCCTCTCTCCATACATCCTACATTCTTTGTGATCTGCCTAAAGTTCCCTTCTCCAAGGAGGGTTTACTTTGTGAATGGATTCTTTTGCCAATACATATGACTATCAGAGTATTTCAAAAATGTATATGGCTCCTTTCCCAAAATGCAAGTCTAGTACTCTTTTATTGATTTGCATAGGTATGGTAAGGGCATATCAAGTATATCAAAATTGGATAAGGTCCTTATGAATTTTTTTATTTTCTGGAGTAGAAATTTGATTAACTTTGATTCATATCTATCATATAATTCTTTTAGGTAATGTACAGAATTGTGGCTCTACCTCCTGATCTTTATCATCAGATTGTGCATTCACTTCTATTTCTTCTGATACTCCCACTTCTATATTTCAGATAGGGCTAAATCTTTCTTCTTTATCTATATGCTCTTTTTTCTTTTCCTACTCTTTGATCACTTCCATCATATCTGTGTTTTTTTTTCCCACTCATCCTCTTTCATGTTTTGATTATATCCTTGTATTTCTTCCTTGGTTTGCATTTTAATTCTTTGATGCTCTTTTGACATCTTTTTCATGAGCTCCATTAATTAACTTTCTACTTGATTCTGTTTCCGTAATTGTGCTTTAAGACTTTGTTTCTCACTTCTTACTTCTTGTAGCTCCCTTTCCAACTCCTTCATTCTTTCTACTTCTTCATTGCTTTGCACAGCTATATTACTGTCTAGATTTAACATAGGCAATAATTCTTCATTGTGCTATTTAATCTTTTTGAATGATGAATATAGAATATTATAATTTCTTTTATGATGTTCTATATCTTTGTCCTTTTCTTTGAATTCCTCTTCCTTATGCTGAAACTATTCTTGTTGATCCTTCAGCTCTACTTCCTTCTTTTGTAATGCTTCTTTGTGACTCTTCAAAATCTTCATCTTTTGTTACCCTCTCTCCTTGAATATCTTATAATTATTTGTCTTTTTCTTGCACCATTTTCTCAAAGTTTGATCTCATTATTTGTTTCTCCTCATCTATTTCTGTGATCTTTTGCAAGTGAGTGATTACTTTTTGTGTCATTCTAATGATCTCATCGTAGAGATATTATCTTCCAAGAGAGACCGGCTTTGTCCTTGAATTTTCAATAACTACTCTTTATTTTGTACATGCTTTCTTTCCTATAATCCTTTTTCCTCTTCCATTTTGATGCCTAACAAGATCGCCTCTTTGAGCTTTTTGAAAAATATTCTATTTTGTTTTGAAGAATAGCTCTCCATCATCTATTTGTTCTCCTAGTTTCTGATCTTCAACTTCCTTGACAACAATCTATGTTTCTTTTTTATCTCTTGATCCTTTATTTCTTTTTTGTTTGAATTTTCTTGATTTGTCCTGCATTCTTGATTCTTATCTCGATCCTTGACTCGTTCTTCTTTAAAGAATGTTGTTTCCTCTTGATCTCTTATAGTGACTAGTTTTTCCTCTTCTTCTTCTTGTGTTATCTTGAAAGGTGAACTTAGGGATATCGGGCATTTGAACCCTATTTTCTTGATTAGCTTCATTTTTTGTTTTCATCCTCTTCCTGATGCTCCATGTGTTCCCCATCTTCCTTCATATTATTTTTTACTCTATTAAAAATGTTTGTTAACAAATATTTTATACTTATTTTTTGTGCTTCTTTTTCTTCAGCCTTCTCTATAGCTTCAAAATTTATAATCTCTACATATTCATCCCATAGTTGAGCTTCAATTTGTGATGAAAGTGCTCTAAGATCGCCTTCCATCTTGTCATTGATATGATTATTAGAAATGGTCACAACTACTGATTGGTCTTGTTCTTCATGATCTTCTTGAGCGCTTTGAAGTTCTTGCACTTCAAAACCCATGGATGCATCAAAGAAGTCATCCAAATGTACATCTTCTTCTAACTCCTTTAGTTTTTTAATGTCAAAGAAATCCATATGCTTTACTTCTTGTGAAGATAATTCCATATCTTGAAGGAACTGATAACCTCCATTTTCATGGTCTTCATTATCTTCATCTTCAATATTCTCTTCTTGTTTAGGAGGTTGTGCAACACAGATTATTTGGTCCATTCTATGCACCAAAATGGATCCTCCTAACAAGTTTGTGTTGGTGCATTTCAAGCCTTCACACTTGGCTTGGAACCTTGGAAGATTTGGCTTGGAACCCTTGAAGGATATCTCTACATGAAGCAAGAGTCATAAGAACCTATGCTTATAGACTATTACCATTTTGCTCATTTGTAAAAGTCTAAGTGACTTGGCATCTCATGTAATCACTCACCTACCTGATTAATCGTGGAAAAGAGAATAGTTTAGTGGAGAGAATATCTCCCTACTTTTAGAGGAGATATTCTAGGGAGCCTACATTTGAATTTCAAATTCAAATGATGACTCAACTCATATAAAAATGGAGAGAAAAAACTCGCGGTTAGTCCTGTCACTCCAGCTCACTCCCCGAGGCATTTTGTCATTGTAACTGTGTGTGTGTTAGTGCTTCTCCATAGCCTACACCACCACACCTCAATTAGCTATGCTTGTCATGCTAATGAGCTTGTATAATCATATCAATCAATAGATATATACACATTCATCATATCTGGTTCTCTGTGTTTTCTACTTCAAGTCTGTCAACTTCCAAGGAGCATTTCTCAGTGCTCACTGAACCAAATCAAGAGCTCAATAGCTCGTTGGAACCAGCTCAAGGTCTTCTACAAGCTTACAAAATTTCAGAAGATTTAATTCAGCCATTTTCGAGAAATCGGCTTCGAAGTCACCTCTGGTCTATCTCTGCAACTCTCCTAAAAAGTCGGGGGTAATCATAATTTTGCTAAATCAATTTCTCTGGATGTGGTTTATCATTTCTTCTCATTCCACTTGAAAATGGTAGCTTATTAAGGTACTTTAGTACTCCCAAAAGGAATTGTTTCAATTGCAAGTGTGCTGGTCACACTGAGCATAACACTGAGCAGGTATCATTACAGAAATAGCAAGTTTTCTAGAATTTGTGAAGTGCAAGTTGTCTATTTTGATTTGGTCATTACACAAATCATTTGCAAAGCACATATATGCTTTCTTGGTATCATTTGAAAGCTCAAGGTGTGTACTAAGCATTTTTGGAATCAAAGGAGGGCTGGTGTGAAGCAGGTATAGCAGCACCAACTCATTTCTTGAGTGCATCCAACCATCACTCCCAACAGTGGTATCAGAGCAAATAAGGTAAACATGGGAGATGGATTTCCTTCATTCATTGACAAATTGGACAGGAACAACTACCAAGCTTGGTCATTGAGAATGAAGACCTATCTACAAGGAAGGAGTTTATTTGGATACATATCAGGAGATGAGGAATTGCCCTCATTCAAAACTAGAGGACTACCCACAAAGGATGAACATGAAAGACTCAACCAATGGTGTGAAAAGGATGCTTTGGCAAGGTCTTACCTTCTTAACTCTATATCTGACTTTCTTTTACCTCATGTAAGGAATTGTAAGACTTCCCAAGAGACTTGGGAAACCTTGTCAAACTACTTTTCTTCCAACACAAGGGCCAGGAAGAATCAACTGTGGATTGAATTCACAACCCTTAGGAAGCAGCCCAAGCAATCAGTCTCAGAGTATGTGACAAAGATTAAAGATGTGGCAGACCAATTAGCAAGTATTGGAGAGGAAATTGAAGAGGAGCAAATAGTCAGGCAAGTAACAAATGGACTCAAGGCTGATGATAAGTGGGAAAGTTTCACCACTGCAATGGACCTCTATATGGACATGCATACCCCAGATCTCACAACACTCATGGGCCAACTATTCACACATGAAGCAAAGTTTACAAAGGCAGGAGATCAATCAAAAGGTAACAACCCCTCTGCTCTTTATACTGATAAGAAAGCTAAAGATAAAGGTAAAGGGAAGAACAGGATGAAGAAGGATCTACCTCCCAAGCTAATTATGCAGGGAGAGGTAGATCATCAAGAGGAAGAGGCAGAGGAGGTAAGTCAGGTAGGGGGAGATCCTACAACTCATCACCATGCAACATTTGTGGATTGTCCAATCATACCACAGATGAATGCTACAAGAACTACAAGAATCAGAGAGGAAGAGGCTACTCAAGAGGTGGATACTCTCAAGGGAGAGGCAGATTCAACCAACATCAAAGCTACAATGGATACAACAATCAATACAACAACAATTACAACCACAACCACAATGGTAACTACCAAGGTGGATTCAGAAATAGGAGAGACTACAACAATTACACAGAGGAGCAAGATGACTCCCTATTGATCATGAATATGACCTCCAAGGCAGGTACAAATGATGATCATTTATTCTATATTGACTCAGGATGTTCTAACCATGTAGCTGGCAATGTGGCACTACTGTCTGATTTGGAAGAGCCCAAGGGCAAACATCAGGTACAAACAGGTGATGACACTAAACATTCTGTTGTTAAGATTGGAAATGTGAAGACATGTGATGGTAACCAGAACCTATTGAGCAGGGTACTCTATGTACCAACCATCACCAAGAATCTAATGAGTGTTGGTCAGATTGTGGAGAAAGGTTTGCAGGTCAGATTCACACAACATGGAGCATATGTGGAGGACCCAAGACATGGATTCAGAAGGATAGCTAAAGGGGAGAAATCAGGTAGATTGTTTACTTTTGAGCTAGAAGACACCAAGAACATTGCTTTGTATAATTACAAGGATCAAACACTTTCAGAGTTAGAAATATGGCACAAGAGATTAGGTCACATAGGTGAAAGAACTCTCAAGCAAATATGCAGGGATCAATGTGTGCTTGGGATACCTAATGTATCCAAGCAACACATGATTTACAAGTGTGGAGCATGTCAATTTGGTAAGTCTCACAAGTTGCCCTATTCAAGGAAAGGTTTCATGCATGAAGACTACCTAGACTTGGTACACACAAATGTTTGGGGACCTAGCAAGGACCCTTCCATTTCAGGTTCAAGGTATTATGTGTCCTTCATTGATGATTATAGCAGATGGACCATCTTATACTTTATGAAACATAAAAATGAAGTGTTTAATTGTTTCAAGAGATATCTTGCACTTGTTGAAAATCAAACAGGAAGAAGCTTGAAGAGGCTAAGGTCAGATGGTGGAGGAGAGTACTTCTCCAATGAGTTTGAAGATTTCTTGCAGGAAAGAGGCATCAAGAGGGAGATTACTACAAGGTACTCACCTAAACAAAATGGGGTAGCTGAAAGAAGGAATAGACTCATAGTAGAAACAGCTAGGTCTATGCTTAATGAAAAGAAGTTGCCAAATTATCTTTGGGCAGAGAGTGTATCCACTGCCACCTATCTTATTAACAGGTTGCCATCCAAATCACTTGATGGCATGACACCATATGAAGCTTGGCATGGTAAGAGACCCTCTCTGGATCATTGCAAAATTTTTGGTTGTGTAGCATATGTGCATATTCCCTCACAGGTAAGGGGAAAGCTAGATCCTAAAGCTGAAAAATGTATCTTCATTGGTTATGATTTGAACCAAAAGGGATACAGATTCTACAACCCAACAAACAAAGGCTTTAAGGTAAGCAGAGATGTCATCTTTGATGAGAATGACTCATGGTATGAGAATGAATGCAGGAAGATCAGTCTACCCTATGACATGGAAGAGGATTTCCCAAAGCTCACCAAGGAGGAATCAATTCAGAAAGAAGATTCAAGCTCAGATGATGATGATACAATAAATCTTGAGGAGTTCAAGGCTTGGAAATCCAAAGGGAAGATGAAGATGAAGCAACTAGAAGATAAACCAGAATCCTCAACTCAAGCAATGAGGAGATCTCAGAGAGAAAAGAAGAAGCCTATCAGATTTGGGTATGACACATCACTTGTAACTAAACATTCTGTATATCTTGCAAAGGACTTGTTGAATGAAGAACCAGGTACCTATGAAGAAGCAATTACCAAACCAGAATGGAAAGAAGCCATGGATGAAGAGATGGAAGCTCTCAAGGAAAGTGATACTTGGGACTTGGTACCCAAGAAAGACTCTATGAAGGTAATAGGATCCAGATGGATCTACAAACTAAAGAAGAATTCAGATGGAACAATAAACAGGTACAAAGCTAGGTTGGTAGCCAAGGGTTTTGCACAAACCCAAGGCATTGATTATGAGGAGACATTTTCTCCTGTGGCTAAGATGCCAACTATCAAAATATTGGTGAGTGTAGCTGCATCCAAAAATTGGAACATGTACCAATTAGATGTCAAGAATGCTTTCTTGAATGGATGGATATCTGAAGAAGTCTACATGTCACAACCACCTGGCTATGAAGACCCCAAGAAGGTAAATTATGTTTGTAAATTGAAGAAGGCTCTATATGGTTTGAAGCAGGCACCTAGAGCATGGAATTACAGGTTGACAACCTATCTCCAAGACCAAGGATTTGTGATGAGTAAACCAGACACTTCTCTATTCATAAAGAGAAGTAGTACAGAGGTAATATACTTATGTGTTTATGTTGATGACATCATTATTACAGGCAATGATGTCAATGGGATTAGACACATCAAAGGACAGATGATGAAAGAGTTCAAGATTAATGATCTTGGATTGTTGAAGTACTTCTTAGGTCTTGAGTTAGTCTACACCAACTCAGGTATATATATCACTCAAAAGAAGTATGTACAGGATATGGTCAAGAAGTTTGGCTTGCAGGATGCTAAAATCTCAACTACTCCAATGGAGGTCAACCTAAAGCTTAGTGCTCATGAAGGGGATGAAATACATGACATTACATGATATCAAAGTATGGTAGGTAGTTTTAACTATGCTACCTTGACAAGAATTGACATAGCATATGGAGTTAGTGTGCTTAGTCAATTCATGCACAAACCAAGGGTACCTCACCTAGAGGCAGCAAAGAAGATCTTGAAGTACTTGAAGGGAACTCAAAGCCATGGTTTGTACTTTCCCTATACATCAGATATTGACATTAAAGTGTATTCAGATGCAGATTGGGCAGGATGCAAGGATGATAGGAGGAGCACCTCAGGCTACATTTGTTTTGCAGGAGATAAGCCTATTTCTTGGTCAGCCAAGAAACAACCCATAGTAGCATTGTCATCCACTGAAGCAGAGTATAGAGGGCTTGCCAATGCCACTCAAGAAGCTATCTGGTTGAAACTCTTGTATACAGAGTTAGGTCTATACACTAGACCACCAATCATCTTTGGAGATAACACTAGCTCTCTTCACCTTGCAGCTAATCCAATATATCATGCTAGAACAAAACACATAGAGGTTCATTACCACTATGTGAGAGAGAAGTTGCTTAGTAAAGACATTCAATTGACATATGTGTCTACTAATATGCAATGTGCAGATTTACTCACTAAAGCATTGGATGGAAACAAGTTATGCAGATTTAAATCCATGATTGGATTGCAGGATGTGATTGAAGACTAAAGATGAAGAAGATGAAGACTTAAGCCAAAGTGTTTGGCTTGAGGGGGAGCTGTTGGTGCATTTCAAGCCTTCACACTTGGCTTGGAACCTTGGAAGATTTGGCTTGGAACCCTTGAAGGATATCTCTACATGAAGCAAGAGTCATAAGAACCTATGCTTATAGACTATTACCATTTTGCTCATTTGTAAAAGTCTAAGTGACTTGGCATCTCATGTAATCACTCACCTACCTGATTAATCGTGGAAAAGAGAATAGTTTAGTGGAGATAATATCTCCCTACTTTTAGAGGAGATATTCTAGGGAGCCTACATTTGAATTTCAAATTCAAATGATGACTCAACTCATATAAAAATGGAGAGAAAAAACTCGCGGTTAGTCCTGTCACTCCAGCTCACTCCCCGAGGCATTTTGTCATTGTAACTGTGTGTGTGTTAGTGCTTCTCCATAGCCTACACCACCACACCTCAATTAGCTATGCTTGTCATGCTAATGAGCTTGTATAATCATATCAATCAATAGATATATACACATTCATCATATCTGGTTCTCTGTGTTTTCTACTTCAAGTCTGTCAACTTCCAAGGAGCATTTCTCAGTGCTCACTGAACCAAATCAAGAGCTTAATAGCTCGTTGGAACGAGCTCAAGGTCTTCTACAAGCATACAAAATTTTAGAAGATTTCATTCAGCCATTTTCGAGAAATCGGCTTCGAAGTCACCTCTGGTCTATCTCTCCAACTCTCCTAAAAAGTCGGGGGTAATCATAATTTTGCTAAATCAATTTCTCTGGATGTGGTTTATCATTTCTTCTCATTCCACTTGCAAATGGTAGCTTATTAAGGTACTTTAATACTCCCAAAAGGAATTGTTTCAATTGCAAGTGTGCTGGTCACACTGAGCATAACACTGAGCAGGTATCATTACAGAAATAGCAAGTTTTCTAGAATTTGTGAAGTGCAAGTTGTCTGTTTTGATTTGGTCATTACACAAATCATTTGCAAAGCACATATATGCTTTCTTGGTATCATTTGAAAGCTCAAGGTGTGTACTAAGCATTTCTGGAATCAAAGGAGGGCTGGTGTGAAGCAGGTATAGCAGCACCAACTCATTTCTTGAGTGCATCCAACCATCACTCCCAACAGTTTGGTGGGGATTCAAATATTAGAGGCAGTGGTTGTGTTGGAGTTAGACATGAACAACACAAAGAAGAAGGAGAATCTTGGAGCAAAATACACAATACTGAATGTATTAACACTAGAATGTACAAAGATAAGTAACCCATTAGGGCAATAGGTGTATATACAAGTGGGGGGAAAAAACCTCCTTAAGAGGGAAAAAAGTGCCCTAGTGGTCCTAGTGTGTTCACACACATCACTACCTAAATATGTTAACAAATCCCCCCTGGGAGTGATGTGTTGAACAAGGAGTAGGCACTCATGTATAAGGAAGTGCCAAGCTATGTGGAATCAATTCACAAAAGGAAGTAAGCCCAAATCTATGCGGAAAGCTTAAAACTTCTTCCTAGGTAGAGCCTTCGTGAAAAGGTCTGTAATGTTCTCCTACATGGGCACATATGCCAAGCTGATCTCTCCAGCAGAAAACCTCTTCCTTACATAATGATAATGCACCTCAATGTCCTTAGTGTGAGCATGGAACACATGGTTCCTCACAATTGCTAATGCACTTTGACTATCACTAAAGATGGTGGTGACAGAAGACAGACCAACAACCAAATTAGCCATAAGGCATCTGAGCCACACACACTCAAAAGTCAATGTGAAAGCTGCCCTATACTCAGCCTCATAGCTGGAAGTGGCCACAGTAGGCTGCTTCTTGCTCAACCAAGATATACATGAGCTACCAAGCATGAAGCAAAAGCCACTAGTGGACACACGAGTGTCATAGAAACCAACCTAGTCAATGTCGAAAAAGCATGCAAATCTGACGGTAGTGATCCCCCTTGGGATAAAACAATCCAAGTAGCCGGGTACCACTCAACTAGCAAAAGATGTGCTTAACTGCCTACCAATGCTTGACACCTGGGCAATGCATAAACTTGCTCATTTGTGAGATAGAAAACTGAATATCTGGTCGAGAAATGCATAAGTAAATCAAGCATCCAATAGTGTGTTGCAAGATAACATCATCAAATGCATCTCCGACATCATGAAGAATCAATCGTAAACCTATCTCCATAGGAGTGGCAATAGGCTTACAGTCCTCAAGGCCAAAATGTTGTAATAATGTGTCAATATATTTCGTTTGACACAAAGCTATTCCACCATTAACTTGCATAAACTGAATGCCCAAATAATGATGCAAATGCCCCAAATCAGACATCTCAAATGAGGCATGCAAATCAGCCTTAAAATCAACCATATGTTTGTAATGAGGACCAATGAGCAGCATGTCATCAACATACACAACAATGATCAGAAGCACATCATTAGCACACTTAAAATATAAGGTGCTTTCAGTTGGACTGTTCTCAAAACCATGTGCAATCAAATAGGCATGCATCTTTTCATACCAAGCACATGGTGCTTGCTTTAAACCATATAATGCCTTCTTTAGACTACACACCTGGTTTTCATGCCCTTTCTACACAAAGCCAAGAGGCTGAAAAACATACACTTCTTCATGCAACTCACCATTCAAATATGTTGTTTTAATGTCCATTTGATGTACATTCCAACCATGATGAGCTGCAAGTGCATAAATGCTACGAACAGTAGTCATTTGGCATGTAGGTGCAAAGGTCTCATCAAAATCAATGCCTCTTTCCTACGCATAACCCTTTGCAACAAGCCTAGCCTTATACCTATCAACCGTTCCATCAGGCATATGCTTCACTAAATGAGTATGGTATGATAGAGGTGCATCTAATTTGCTATCACGCAAAGTCTACACCAGCCATTGGTGGCATAGTTTTTGGCTCCTCAATATCAGCTCTCTCATCAACAAGTGCATCATGTAAATTTGCATCAGAAATGGAATGATCTACATCATCACATGAAACCTGCAAAGGCTGAGAAGTTGCCTCATTAGGACTAGCACTAGACTATCCACCTATAAAAAAAGGCAGCAAAGTATCATACATGTCTTTGGAGCTAACATATGTCTCCTTAGTACATGAAAGTAACGGCTGAATAGCATCTTCAACAAAAGCAACATCACGGCTAACCAAAATGCATCTAGTATGTGGATGATATAGATGATAGCCTTTGCTTTCATAATTGTACCCAACAAAAATACATTTTATTCCTTTATCATCCAATGTCCTGTTAGACGGCCGCCGAACAAAGGACAATTGTACTTAGACAGAGGTTTTTAATGTAGAAAGAACCCTTCTGAAAGTACGCGGTAAAGAAAGATTCGCGTAAAGCCTTGTAACAAAACTCTATTTAAAGCAATGAAAAGGGACGAGAGGGTATCAGAGAGAGTCCCCGTTTTTTTTTTGGGAAGTTGCGAGTATATTGTGAGAGTTCCCGTTTTTTGGGGTTACTTCTTCTACTGTGTGTAAACGAGTAGAGTGTCTTGGTTCTGTCCTGTTCTGTGCGCCTTCTCTGTGTAATCATTTGACTGCGTATGTGTGATACACTGTGGTGTTACGAGTCGGTACTACGATTGTGAGATTCTGTTCGGTAACGAGTTGAGGTGTCTTGATTATGCGTAAGGTGTTAGAGTGTTGTCTATTTGCTATTCCTGCGGTGGGATAAGTAAGTGTGAAGGATGGACATGAGTTGGTATGATTCTCTGTAAGTGACTGAGTTGGTATCGTAGTCTGTGTTCAAGGTAATGCCGGTAATATCTGAGTACGCGTAGAATGGTAACACGGTTGCGATGCGTCTTACGATATTACGGATTGAAAGGTAGACACCCGGTAAGTCTGTGAACTGATAAGAAGAATTGTGTGTTAAGTTACTAAAAGTGTTGGACTGCAATCTCGGACTACTGCTCAACTACTATGGCAGAAACAGCCTGAGAACTCTGAGTCCAGTACGTTGGTCTAATTGAAGTTGTTCAGGAGCAAAGACTGAGCTAAGACGGAAAAGGCCACAACTACGGTTGAGTGAGAAGTTGGGAAAATAGTACAGGGCCTCTGTCTAACAGACCCCTACCACTCCCAAGGACCCACATGGCTCGAGTCAGTTTATTTTCTGCGGTAAGATTGAATACAGAGAAAAAGGGAGAGACTCGGAAATATCTGGTACGCAGGTGTGGAACTAGATTCTGGAGTCTCCGAAGGGTTGTTGTGTTGAATTAGTAATTAACGTCCGCGGTAGGCAATTAACAGTTACGTTAATAGTAAACGACGAATATAACCTTTAACATTTGGCGCCGTCTGTGGGAAAGTGGCATCCGATTGCCAGTTCTCTGACCCGTTGTATGTGGAAAGTGGCAACTGATTACCAGTCTCTACGGTAAAGTAGCATTTGATTACGAGTCACTTGTGAGACAGTGGCATTAAAGTGCTAACGGTTTGTAAGAAGCAAACACCCAGCAACATTTTGCTTCACTGACAGTAGCAACAGATCCAGATTGTTGCGAACTGTTCAGATAGTATCACTGGGCAATGATACATGCCGGTCACTCGATCGGGCGAAACATATCGTCAGACTGAAGCACGAAAATCACAAAAGATAGCCTCGGAAGAAGTAGGCATAACTAGATCTGACCAAGTGGTCAAGAAAAGTGGAAACGTTACAACTGATTCCGGTCATATTCCGGTAAAACGGTCAACGCCTTTGAGACATTCTGATGCTACTTCGACCCAGCATATCGAAGATATAGCAAGTCCAGACTCTATCAAAACGCCGTTGGAACCTAGTTTAATAATATCAGATAAAGATTTAGAGTTATCCACGGTCAGAAATACGTTAGAAAAATTCGGTAAAAGTAGTAAAACAGGGCATTCTGGCCCAATTTCGGTTCATTCCGGTGAGATTCCGGTAATAGAATCACCGATCGCTGGCAAAGGTTTAGCCTTTTTTGCGGAATCATCAACTCGACCTTCGTGTTTGGAAGAAAGATTTCGAATATTAGACATCCAGAAGGAAGGAAAGCTGTTCGAAACAGAGATCCGAAGCATCTTAAGTCGACACAGTACACCGGAAAACGCACCATCCGGCGATACAAGTCCCGATAGTTCACCCGATCAATCCCGAGATATAGAAGGAAACCCTGAACCCTTCATAATGAGCGGGCAACACCAACAACAACACCATCAACAACAACAGCTAGGACCGCCAAGGCCACCTCCAACAGGAGTAACCTACGCGAAATTCGGTGGATTCCCAGGAGACGACCCAGACGCTCACGTACGAACGTTCGAGATAAGTTATGCAGTTCTTAACCACCCACCAGATCAGGCGTATAAGGCCATTGTTTTTCAATCGACACTGATCAATGAAGCGGCGAGATGGCTCACGGAATATGATATCAATCATTTCGATACTTACGATGCAGTACGAGACGCCTTCTTACATCGATTCAGACTGAAGAAGAATCCCGCTGAAATCTTTGAGTATCTACAGAACAACAAACAGAAGGTAAATCAGACCGTCCAGGAGTACGCTACCCTCTTTAGAACACATTTACGGCAGATACCACAGGCTCACGCTAATCTACCTGACGATGTCATCTCTCAATGGTTTATCAATGGATTAACCCCACAACTAAAGCAGATCATGATCATAAGATGTGTCGGAGCTATGACCTTGGATGCCGTCATTACAATGGCTCTACAGCTAGAATCCAAGGTTGGTGGATTTTCGGAAGACTTGGAATGGTTAAAAACAAACAAAAATATGGCTGAAGATATCACCAGGCAAGTATATTGCACCACATGCAAAAATTCGGGGCATACAAGTGCCAACTGTGCACTGAACCAAGTGTTTTGCGCTATCTGCAACACTACCGGACACACCACTGGAAACTGTATCTACAACGCTAGAATACAGGGGACAGCAACCGTCAATGCAGTCATCCAAGAACATGGCCAACCAGTAAATCGCTATGTGCCTCCGCAACAGAGAAACAATCAACAACAAGGATATGGGAACTATCGAGGACAGAGAAACAACACTTATAATGCCAACCGATGGCAGAATGGACCACCACCGGAAAAACCTGAGTTACCACCTCCACGATGTCATTTTTGTGGCGAATTCGGCCACATTAGAAGGTTTTGTAAAGACGCAATAGAGTATGATCAAAGAAGGAAGGAACGCCAGAATCCAATGGCCAACATGGTAACAATTACACCGATTGAGACACAGACTGCTACAGTCCAGACCCGTTCCGGTAAACAACTTCAGTCGGCAGCAGAAATCTTTGAACCAGGGATACAAGAACAACGAAGGATGTATAACAAAGCTAGTCACTGGACCACAACAGAACCACCAGTGTTCCCCGAACCTATTCCGGTGACTCAGGCTTCCTCATCAAAGGACGACACAACACAAAAGGATGCATCAGTAGGGCCATCATCATCAGCAGAAACAACAGCAGACACTCCTGCCTCAGTAGAGACTACAAGACCAAAAGAACAAGACAATCAAGCTCAACAGGCCTGGGAAATTTTGTCCAAGGCATCCATCACGCTACCTCTAGGCCAACTTCTGGCCTTAGTGCCTGGGATCCGACAACAGTTTCAGCAACAATTCAGTCCAGTACCTTCTTGCATTCCTACGACAGCCGCAGTTCAACCGGAACCTGATGCTGCGATTGACCACGCAGTGCCCTTGATCACAGTATGGTATAAGAACCAGAAGATCACGCAAGTATTGATTGATGGAGGCTCAGGCGTAAACATTGCAACCGCAGCCTTATGCAAAAAGCTAGGCTGGACCCAAATTGAACCAGTGCAATTCTTTGTTCGAATGGCGGATCAATCGAGAGTCCATCCTGTAGGACTTGCGCGGAATGTACCAATCACTCTACAAGGTACAACTTTCAAGATGACTTTTGTCATACTAGATCTACCCGAATCCACTTTGGATTACAATCTTCTTTTCGGCCGACCTTGGTTGAAGCATGCGAAGGTGATACAGGACTGGTCTGCACAAGAGCTTACATTCAAGGATGCCCATCGTAAATATGTGGTGAAACTAGATGCTATGCAATCTTGCGAACCTCACGCCCTACCGTACTTTGCTGAACCAGTTCATATGTTAGATGGACTGTCAGATGATGAAGAAGAGCAATTTCTGAAGAGTAATGCCGATTTAATGACTCTAGGAACTGTTGACCTACAATCCGTCATAGATAACTGGAACACGTCAATATGTACAGTAGTAGCTATCACCGGAAATTCGGTCCAAGAAGATACTTCCTCAACCCATGACGACGAATTACAACCACTGTTCAAGCCAACAGATGATACAGAGAAACCTCAACAATTTTATGTTCCAGAAGACCAGCTGATCACGTACAATCTAGGAGATAGAGATCACCCACGACCTGTGAAGATAAGGCAGAACTTACCGGAAACATTTAAGGAGGATTTGATTAAACTTCTTCGCGAATTTGCAGACGTCTTTGCATGGGATTACAAAGACATGAAAGGATTAGATCCGCGCATCTATCAACACAGGGTCATGTTGAAACCGGAAGTGAAACCGAAAAGACAACCCAGCTACAGAATGAACCCCCATTATGCATCACAAGTAAAAGCCGAACTTGATAGACTACTAAAAGTCGGATTCATTGTACCAGTAGAACACGCTGAATGGATCTCGCCCATAGTGATCGTGCCAAAGAAAAACAAGCAGTTACGAATCTGTGTGGATTACCGGAAATTAAACGCAGCAACAGTACCAGATCCTTTCCTGATCCCTTTTTTGGATACCATGCTCGATAGAGTCGCAGGTCATGAAATGTATTCATTTTTAGATGGATACAGCGGGTACAACCAGGTTAGAATGGCTGAAGAAGATATACCAAAAACTGCCTTCATTACCAATTGGGGTGTTTTTGCCTGCACAGTAATGTGGTTCGGATTGAGAAATGCGCCAAGCACATTTCAAAGATGTATGCAGGAGATATTTTCTCCTTATCTCACTTCATTCATGCAAGTCTACCTCGACGACTTCTCAATCTTTGGGAAGATGATAGCCCATTTGTTTCATTTACGATGCTGTTTTCAGAAGTGTAGAGAATATAGACTCTGCCTTAATCCCAACAAATCCGTGTTTGCCGTTTCATGTGGCAAACTACTTGGGCATATTGTATCTGCTCAAGGTATTCGAGTGGACCCAGATAAGATTTCAGCGATTTTAGAAGCCCCGATACCCACAACTCCGAAGGAAGTAATGCGTTTTATGGGTCAAATACGGTGGCATGGCAGACACTTACGGTGGCTTGCTCACCTAGCAGTACCACTGAATAGACTAATCGCAAAGACTCCCAGACAGTTTGAATGGACTGAAGAAGGTCAAACTACATTTGATCGACTCAAATATCTCCTGACGCACGCTCCAATTTTACAACCACCGGACTGGGACAATCCGTTCCATGTGTTTGTCGACGCTTCAGATATTGCAATCGGCAGTATTCTGATGCAGCAAACAGATAAGTGGTTTCGCCCTGTTTATTACGCCAGTAGAAGACTTGCGCCTGCAGAAAAGAACTACTCCACCACGGAAAGAGAATGTCTAGGACTGATTTACTCAATCAAAAAGTTCAGACATTATCTACTAGGCCGAAAATTTACCTTTCATGTGGATCATGCTGCCCTTGTTTATCTAGTAAGACAACAGCACTTAGGAGGACGATTAGCACGATGGGTGCTACTATTACAAGAATTCGATTATGATATCATTCACCGACCCGGAAATGCACATGCCTTAGCAGATTTCTTATCACGCCTAGATTCCGGTGAAGCTCCGGTAGGGATAGATGACACGACTCCTGCGATTTATAATGCTGAACCACTACCTGATGAGTCGCCCAACTTACAAACACCACCTACATACTATGATCAGATTCTAACTTTCCTCACCGAAGGTCGCTTTCCAGCCGAGACTGCCAAGGCAGTTCGAAGAAAAATCGCAGTTTTTAGCCGCCGATTTCGGTTAGTTGCTGGAGAACTGTATTATACACATCATACCGGAATCCTACTTCGCTGTATTCCACCACATGAAGTTAACGCAGTTATCACTTTGACTCACTCAATTCCTTCCGGTGGCCATTTTGCAGCAGACTTAACTCACCGGAAAATTCTGCAAGGAGGACTGTGGTGGCCAACTATGTACAGAGATATCTCACAGTTTGTTAAACAATGCGATGCTTGCCAAAGAACTGGTCAGCCTCTTCAACGGCATCTTTTTCCCCTGCAACCCATCTTGCCATTAGAACCTTTTCAGAAATGGGGTTTAGATTTTATCGGGCCAATTACACCTCCAGCAGTATCCAGTAACAATCGATACATACTAACTTGCACAGATTACGCAACTAGATGGGCAGAAGCTTGGGCTTTGCGGTCTGCTACAACAGTTACGGTAGCAAAATGTCTACTCACGGATGTCTTCCCACGATTTGGTTTACCACTGGAAATTGTCTCAGATCAAGGCACTCATTTTGTAAACAATTTAATGAAGGCTCTCACACAGTCCTTCCAAGTCACACATAAATTTAGCTCTCCTTATTATCCACGTGCCAATGGATTGGCTGAAAGTACAAACAAATCTCTGTTAAACATCCTCCGGAAATTGATCATGGAAGCACCGGAAAGATGGGATCAACTACTACCTGCGGTATTATGGGCATACCGAACCACATATAAAGTAACAACAGGCTTGACACCTTTCAAGCTAGCTTATGGCTTAGAAGCAATCGCTCCCATGGAAGTAGTCATCCCAAGTTTGCGGGTAGCAATCACTCAGAAGATGCTACCGGAATCTTCACTGACAGAACGAATGGACGCACTCAGAGAACTCGATGAGCACCGATGGCTCAGTTTTTTAACTATGCGTGAAGTTCAACTAAGGCAGGCTAAGACACACGATCGATATTTGAAGACGCCAATCTTTTCGGTAGGACAGCTTGTACTCTTCTATAACGCAAAATCGGACAGAGCAGCAGGAAAATTCAAACTACGATGGTTCGGCCCTTTCAAGATCTCAGCACAAGTAGGTCCGGCAACTTTTCGGTTGACTACGTTGACCAAAATTCCACTTCCAAAAGTAATTAATGGATCGAAGTTGCAGCCGTATTATCCCACTACCAGTACGCCTTAATTATTCGGCAACGAGCCACGTTTTTGTATAAATTTTTATGTTTTGCTTTTTAGCCGTCTTTTGTACAGATCTTTATGATACCAGCCGCCTCTCCCTACCGGTCACTCAGTACGCACGCCAGCATGCAAACCGTATCATTCCCGCACCACACAATGATCCTCTCCTCCACACCGTGTTCTCCATATTTAAACCCCTGAGTTGCACCAAAAACCGCTATTGTGTTTTCGTGATTGTGTATTCTGTGTTTTCTGTAAGTGTGCACTGTGAACGCCATGAAAGCTCTAGCCAACTACGCTTCTTTCCGCGAAGGCATCCCTACAGACGTAGGCGAATACCTGAGATGCAGAGGGTTGGCCAACTTCGCTGAGTTGCCTTGGCACTCAGTGGAAACCCATCCCTTCTCTGCACAGATCATTCAAGCCATTGCCCAAAGCTCCGCCACCGAACGACAGTGGGCCTTCCTTTCCCTCCCACACAGAACCATCATCACCTTCCAAGCCTTCGCCGACGCCTACCGCCTCACCCCGCAAGGTCGCGAAAATGGCCCTACCATCACTGTAGCCCGTATGACCGAACTCTTTCCCCGTTCCTCATCAAACGAATACGCCATTTTATGCCGCCCCGAACCCGAGCGATCCGCCCTCCAGTTCCTTGTAGCCATCCTTAACCTGCAGAAACGAACTTATGGCATCTCTCGCCCCTTCTACTCCGCCTTAGATTTAGCTGCCCGCGAACCGGTAAATTTTGCCTCCTATTTCTTCCATAGAATCCATAAAGAATGTGTAGCTATCGTAAAACAGCTCCAAAAGGGTTCTACCCCCCGCTCTCGCCTTCCACACATCATCTCCTTCCTCTTCCCAACCATCCTCGCCGCACAACCCCCACCCGCAGGCCCCGCACTTCGACACGAAGAGTCCGCACAACCAATCGAGGACAGTGAAGAAGAAGACGAAGAAATTAATCAGCTCTTCCGTACCAAGCGAATTCGGATCAGCTCCTCGGAAAGTGAAGTCCAAGGATCCGCCGGAAAAGATCAGGAGACCAAGCCAGACGACCAAGAGGAAACGTACCACGACACCACCACACACATCGAAACATCGACGGAGCAACCAGACCAGCAGGATCAAGCCGAGACGGAACTAGTATCCACAGAAAAAGAATCGGAGCAGCACCAGGATGAACAGGAATCGGCCACCAAAGCCCTGGATCAACTCATCGACGCCATCAACCAGACAGAAACACTCGCCAAGGTAAACCCCTCAGACACCGTCCTCCCTACACCACCTCCTGCCAAACCCCTACCCCCACCGGAACCACCCCTCCCACCCACCGATGAACCCACAGCATCTTCCTCTTCCTCCCCTAACTACTCTCCACCAAACTCCCAGCAACTCCTCACCGACACATCCTCTCAACCTCGTCGTCCTCCACCACCACCGCCACAGAACGCATTCTCGGAACTTGCCGCCATGGGGCAGTACCTCATCCAGTTATCACACCAGCTACCGGCCCAATTTTCGACAGCCACGGACCACCTGAAACTCGAATACCAGCACAAGGTAGACACCCTGGAAGCCGACATCGCCCCCCTCCAGGAAGAAATTGATGCCGTAAAGACCGAAAATCATCAACTCCGGGCACAGCTAGCAGAACTCGAAGCACGAGTTTCGACAGAACAGACGCTAGTACAACAACGAGATGCAGCCCTGGACCAGATAGCTGCTAAAGACAAACTCATACACGATGCACATGAGGAAATTCGGACACTGAAGGCCGCCCTTCAAGAACAAGAAAATATCAACGTCTCTCTTGAAGAACTGATCGCAGACACGAAGCGTCAATTACAAGAAACCACCCAGACGATGCAGGAGCAACAGAAAGAAGCTGCCGAAGTTCAAGAACGATTACGGCGAGCCGAAGAATGTGCCGACGCGGTCAACAGCATTCTCAAAAAACAATTAATAAAGGAAGGCCAATACCAAAAGGATATTGAAAGGACGCGCAGAGAACGAGATTCACTGCAGAAAAGTCTGGCATTCCAAAACCAACAGTTTGAACGCAACGACAACCAGATACGCAACCAGAAGGAGTGCATCAGAGAAATGCAGACCAAACTAGTGGAAATAACGACAGCCCGAGATGCGGCACTAGCCAACGACTTTTATCTCCAGGAGGCTTTTCTTCAAACCCAAGCCGAAATTTTGTTAAATCAAGCCATAGCCCTCAGTGCAGTCAGAACCGACGCCCAATTATTAGAACCTACCACCATAGTACAAATGTTAGAAACCCTCAAAAAGAAAATTACCCGAACATTTAGGCTTGCCAGAAGTATGTACTTAGAAGGTATAGTATCCGAACCGTAGGTACTTGCGGGTACGAGTCCCGAGGACCCGATAATACTAAGTCCGAAAGTTAGTAGTAAAAGTCATGATTTTTTGTGCATATACTTTCACACATGTAAAAGACGTTCCAAGTCCAGCACCAATCTCCAGAATGATGATTCTTGATTCTAGAATCTCGGTAAGCAGCCTGAAATGTCAGATCAGAATGGAATACCATCATTCTAGCGACTGGCAGCTCAAGGTCTAGCACTTATAAATACGAATACCCGGGAACGCACACTTACACCGAACCGTGTTGTGACTACAACCGATACTACATTACAGTGGCTTCGATCGAGCTGGCAAGCCACTAGGCTTGCGCTGTGTGACTTAGTGGGGAACAGGACTGAAAGACAACGCTCTTCATGGTGGCCAAAAAGGGTGATGAAGCAAGGTAGCGTCAAGGATGGTGCCGATGCAGACGAAAGCAAGACAGGGAGTGACGAAGTGCGAATACGACTTCGGGGAAGAAGTGATCATTTCTACCGATTCGGAAGACGAAAGGCGAAACGAACAGGATAGTGACGAGGATTTGGTGAAGAATGTCAAAGCAGAGAATGTGAGTGCGGATGTCGATGACGAAGATAACACAAGAACCTCAACAAACATCACCAGAGGACCGGACTCCGACAGTTTGCTAAGTTACCCTGGAAATAGTGGACTTGTTCCGCCACTAGAACAAGTGTGATCAGAAAGGATTGGGGAGTTAATTCCTGGCATGGACCAACAGACACTATAAACGGATATCTCAGCCAGGTGGTGATAGGATACTGTATGGTTACATGACTTCTGCAGAAGACATGGATTCAACAGCACAGAGGGTACTTTGATTCCATACACGAAGCGCTTAAAGCACAAGATCAAGAAGGTGGGCCCAGGTAACAACGAAATCAAGAGTAGATTCTTATTATATGTATAAATCGACATGTTTTTCAGAAGGGCTTAGATGTTCAAAAAGCTATTTAAAGGAAGAGCTGCAGCTGAAGAATACGAGTATGTAAAGTATGAGTCTTTGAGGCAACTAGACTAGCTATACGAGTTTGAGGAAATTCTGGAGAAAGAGACAACCTATCACATACAGTGACACATTCGGGATTGAAAAATATTTACTGAATCATCAACAGAATATGGACATTATGAGCGATTAGCCTGCATCTTTCTGATGCATAGCCCCAGGTAAAAGGATATCACCTACAGTACTGCACTTGCGGGTTCGAGTCCACCGTGCGTGCCAGTGTTAGACGGCCGCCGAACAAAGGACAATTGTACTTAGACAGAGGTTTTTAATGTAGAAAGAACCCTTCTGAAAGTACGCGGTAAAGAAAGATTCGCGTAAAGCCTTGTAACAAAACTCTATTTAAAGCAATGAAAAGGGACGAGAGGGTATCAGAGAGAGTCCCCGTTTTTTTTTGGGAAGTTGCGAGTATATTGTGAGAGTTCCCGTTTTTTGGGGTTACTTCTTCTACTGTGTGTAAACGAGTAGAGTGTCTTGGTTCTGTCCTGTTCTGTGCGCCTTCTCTGTGTAATCATTTGACTGCGTATGTGTGATACACTGTGGTGTTACGAGTCGGTACTACGATTGTGAGATTCTGTTCGGTAACGAGTTGAGGTGTCTTGATTATGCGTAAGGTGTTAGAGTGTTGTCTATTTGCTATTCCTGCGGTGGGATAAGTAAGTGTGAAGGATGGACATGAGTTGGTATGATTCTCTGTAAGTGACTGAGTTGGTATCGTAGTCTGTGTTCAAGGTAATGCCGGTAATATCTGAGTACGCGTAGAATGGTAACACGGTTGCGATGCGTCTTACGATATTACGGATTGAAAGGTAGACACCCGGTAAGTCTGTGAACTGATAAGAAGAATTGTGTGTTAAGTTACTAAAAGTGTTGGACTGCAATCTCGGACTACTGCTCAACTACTATGGCAGAAACAGCCTGAGAACTCTGAGTCCAGTACGTTGGTCTAATTGAAGTTGTTCAGGAGCAAAGACTGAGCTAAGACGGAAAAGGCCACAACTACGGTTGAGTGAGAAGTTGGGAAAATAGTACAGGGCCTCTGTCTAACAGACCCCTACCACTCCCAAGGACCCACATGGCTCGAGTCAGTTTATTTTCTGTGGTAAGATTGAATACAGAGAAAAAGGGAGAGACTCGAAAATATCTGGTACGCAGGTGTGGAACCAGATTCTGGAGTCTCCGAAGGGTTGTTGTGTTGAATTAGTAATTAACATCCGCGGTAGGCAATTAACAGTTACGTTAATAGTAAACGACGAATATAACCTTTAAGAGTCCTTTGATGTTGTTCAGACACTAATGCATATGCTAGACAACCAAAACACGTAGGTGAGCAACAGATCGCTTACAGTGATAGATTTCAATGCTTTGGTGGGACACCTATTAAGTACATATGTTGCACACATGATAGCCTCAAGCCAGAAACTGTGGTAAATCCTAACTCTTGACCATAGACCGTGCCATCTCCATGAGTGACCTATTCCTCCATTTAGAATCTCCATTTTGTTGGGGTGTATACGGCACTATACACTGATGTTTTATCCCACGTTCAGCCATAAATGCATTAAAGTCAGAAGACATATATCCCCCCTCTAGATTAGAACGAAGGGTGCTCATTTTACATGGTGATTGATTTTCAGGCAAAACCAAAAACTGTTTGAAGCACATGAACACTTCAGACTTTGCCTTCAATGGATATACCCATGCATGCCTGGAAAAATCATCGATGAAAGTCACGACATAAAGATAGTTTCCCAAAGAGGGTGTGTGCCACAGACATCACTATGAATAAGTTGCAATTTCCGAGTAGCTCAAACTAAACCATCTTTTTGGAAATGAGGAACATTGCATTTTGCCCAAAATACGGCCTTCATAGACATGTTTACTGGGTGCCTCAAGTTTGGGCAGAGAGGACACCATTTCAGATTTCTGCAAGCGTAGCAAACTAGCAAAATTTAGATGACCAAAGCATGCATGCCAAAGCTTTGCATCTGACATAGCCTGACAATCATGTACTGCACATGTTGAATCATTCACAGATTTTTCATATTCTATGAGCTTAGACGAACCATGATATAAAATGGCAGAAGCAATAATCACATCGCCGTTTGATAGATCATGAACTTTACACCTATCATCAACAAATTTCACAACCAAGCCAATCTTGGCTAAAGCTGAAACTAATAACAGATTCTTCTTGATCCCTGGCACAAATAAAGCATCTGAAAAAGTGAAAGAACTACCATCAGCAGTACTCAGAATGATCTTAACAACTCCCATGATAGGATAAGAGGAGTTGTTGGTGCATGTGATAGTATTCCCTATAGGGTTAGGCTCGAGTGAAGTGAAGGAAACTATGTTGCGATGTAATATGTTTTGTCTCCCCACTATCAAAATATGGCAAATATATGAGTCTACTACAAACATACACTGCTCATGAGAAGATGGGTCAAAATTTCAAATAGTAGTAAATGCCCATTCTTCATTCTAGACTCTATTTTTGGTGTAGGGGCCTCTACAACAACCATTCTGGCCTCTTTTGTCTTTGCCTCTTTAGCAGCCAATTTTGGATAGCTCTTAATGACATGCTCATTTGCTTTACAGGATTTGCAAAACATATTCTGCTTTTCTGATTTCTTCTCATCTTTGTCTTCCTTCTTTGAATGTGTAGCATTTGCAGATTTTTTCTTACTAGTAGATGAGCTCCATTTACCTTTGCCCTTTTGACTAGCCAAGAAACCTTGATCTGCAACACACATAATAGATTTGTTCTAACTAGACTGATCTTCTTGCAACAAAACAGAAACTAACTCTTTGTAGCTCAGTGATGAGTAGCACCTCCTTTAATGTCAATCCGGGAAGACGTGAGGATGGTATGATGACCTCGAGCAAGTGAAGGCACAAGTGCGTGAGTGAGAAGCACACTAACATGCACACACATACATACACACGCGCACACAAGGTAAGACAAAGAGTGAGAAGCAATGGAGTTCTTAGATTACTTTCAAAAAGCTCTTACAAGTTCAAATCAATTACAAGCTAACCTCAAAAATGAGCTCTCTAGCTCTATTTATAGTTTTTGACTAGGTTTTGGCCGTGTCCAGACCTAGTGTCCGGCCTAGTTAAAAATTAAGTTCGAGGGCCTATTTGAAGACTCAAACGAAGTCTAAAAATTATGAAAATTGGTAGGTAGCTACTTTGAATGCTCCTCAAGCTCAAGGGCTCCTTGGCTTGCACAAAATGGAGCTACAAAAATATGAAATGGTATCTACAATGGCTTTTAGTGATGAAAATCTTTATTGTTGTAGGGATTTCTTCTAACGATTTGACATACACATCTTCGAGCTCCCTACTTGCTCCTTCTCCTTGTGTGTCCACCTCTTTGATATGCTTTAGTGTCCTGAAAAAAATATTGGCCTACTTGCCAGATCATCGTTGACTACTCTGTCTGCTTGTGCCTTCTCATCGCTCTGACTCCCTTCATAAGCTTCCTTGCCTTGTGAGTCCTTCAGTTCCTTGACTGCCACCCCCCCTCTCTCGCGTCTGTCGTCCCTGACAGACCCTTGTTGGGTGGGTCGTTGGATGTAGTATTCTACAACGTCTTGTGCTAAGTGATGTTCTGCAATTCTCAACCCTTTGGCCAAGTCCGTGAGTAGAGCATCCCAATCTACCGGCCCGGGAACCTCTGGATGTGGTATACGTAATTTTTCTGAATGGAGAGCTTGTTCCAAACAATTGCAATAAAAGTGATGGTCTGGGAATGAATATCTCTGAATGATATTCCCAGAATCCCGTGACAAACATTTCTTCAAACGTCTGTTTGAAGCAGGCTGGTAGATACTTGATACGCGCGTGCCATGCATATACGACATTAATAGATGGTGTTGAGCTCATGTCGTAGACAAGGTCCTGATTACCTTCATTAAATCCAAGAGCTGACAGATGAGGTTCCTTGACATTCTTGAAGGTCCTAAAGGTGACCAACATGAGTTCAAAAATTTTAAGGCACATTTGGGCCATGACATCTGGTACATTTTTGAACCGGACCCCCCAATGGCGAATCATCGAAACCATATATCCTATGGTAGGTTGGCCTTTAGGTGGTGCTAAGTAGACATAATTGAGCCATTTCTCACATCCTTTGGTTGTGAGCATAGTTTTTGTGTATTCCGGCCACGACCTTCTTCGAAATACAGGGCAGTAGCATGGGTTGTATTTGATATACAAAGGCATGTTATTCCATGTCCTTACCATCTCAGGGTAGGTTTCCAGTAGACGAATCCTCCACGTAGGTTGGTGTATATTTCCCTGCTTGGCACTTGCTGGGATGTCGTCCGGTGCAAACTGTGTAGCCGAGGTTGGTTCTTTTGAGGTGTGGTGCTTGATTTCAGCATTGTAATCCGCCATTAAGACACATAAAGGAACATACAAATCGTCGGATGTGCGGATCCATCTATGATGGGAGAGGTTTCTAAAGTAATCCGATTTTATGACTACCTCTTCCAAACGTGACATAGACGCTATCTGAACTGCACTCTATCATCATGGGTTGTGGCCACTTTCTCTAACCTCTACATCCATTCAGGAGCCTCGATCTCAATGGTGTCCATGCCCTCTTCTGTTTGCTTGCCCTCTGGTGCAGGCATGGGCACGTATGGGTCTTCGAAGGTTTCCTCTATTTCAATTGGTACTAAGTCTTCAGGCTCGGGCTCTACAAGGGGAGAATGTTGACGCTCGTATTGCATGACTTTACTTCGTAATTCTTCTAGTTCTGCTCTGAGTTTTTCGACTTCTTCAGACGTGTCAACTGCGGTTGTGACTTTTCTTGGTGACTCATGCTAGGTTACCAGCTGCTTTAATAGGTAATCTCTTTCTCTTTCTAATGCTGCATGGGCTTCCAGGAGGTCGGCATGGGTTTCCAACACAATTTGCATATTCGTTGAGGGTATGGCCTTGAATCTATCTGGGTCGATTTCCTGTGGGGAACCCTCCATGGCTGCTTCCAAGTTTTCTTCGTTTTGTTTCTGTAGTCGTTTATTCTCCTCGAGTGTAGTAGACATGTGTTTGCGTAAGAGGGCCAGGTTGCGTCGAAGCTTGAGATTCTCTGTTATCTGGGAGTGTAGCAGATCATCCATTTGTTGTTTTTCTTCTGCATCTGATTGGGGTGGATTGGCTACTAACTGCTCATGTTGCTCCTGTAAAGTGACATAGTGTTGTTGTAGTAGCCGCTTTTCCCTTTCTAGATCAATGAATCGTACTTGAAGTTCTTCATGGCTTCGGAAGAGTCTCGTATGTTGGTTATCCAGATGCTGGTAGTGCTGTTGTAGTTGAGACATACACTGATACATATTATTAAACACATTATTAATAGGGGTGGATGCGGGAAGGGTGTTGAATGCAGAAGGGAAGGGGAAGGGGAAGGGGAGTGTGGATGCGGTGCTGGAAAATGGTGAAGTGGGAGGTGGGGGAATGGGAGATGGTGGGTGTATGGGGGGAGGGAGAGGTGCGGAGGTGGGTGATATGTCCATAAAATCAAAAGTGGATGCAGTGGTGGGAGTGATTGTGAACATGGGAATCGTGGGTGCGGTGATAGTGGTGAAAGTGTACAGTGGTGTGTGCAATTGTGAATACGAACTGCCAAGAAGTGTGATCGAGGGAATGAGGTTTTTCGTGGCTGCGGTTAGAATTACTGTGTCAGTGGCCGTATAGACAAGAGAGGTGGAGATGGGGTGTGTGGGTTGTGTGGGTTGACTGATGGTCTGTGCTTCGGTATGGGTAGTAGACTCGGAGGCGGTGACAGTAGTGGTTACACTGGTAGTGGGAGGTGAATGTGGTGGAGTTGGAGGCAGGGGTGGCAAAGGGGGTGACGGGGGTGCACTTGATGTATGGGTTTCCTCAGTATCATGAACGGTGTGTGCAGTGCCCGTGGTTGTGGATGTTCCTTGTGGTTCTAACACTAATACATTCATTTGTTTTCCTGATCGTGGGGGGCGTCTGCCATATCTTTGCTCCGTTCTTCGTGATTGTGCAAGGGTGGTATGCACCGTCTCAGGTACTCCTAAAGCATCAGATATCATATCATGTGGCGCGGTATTGCTCGTCTACTCCTTCCTCCTCAAGGATTTGGTTCATGAGAGCTTTTCCTGCTGCGAGGGACAGTCTATGTTGCTCTTGAACCCTGTTGATGGTATCATAGAGCTTTTTAAATTCCTTCGTATAAGCCCGGGCACCCTCAAGTACTTGTAGAGCTTCCTGATCATATTCCTGCTCTTCTTCCTCGGATTGTCCACCATGTTCCTCCTCTTGTTCTTCTTCTTCTTCACCCTCCACATTGACGACATCTAGTTGTCTGGGATGGGGTTGGTCTGTAGCAGTTTGTTGTCCACTAGCTTGCTCTGCCTCGACTTCCACGTTAACAGCTTCGATTATTCTCGCAAGCTCCTCATCAGTTAGGTCTTCTAAAGTGAATCCGTGAGGAAACTCTAGGTCGGTTGGTACAGGTGGGAACACCAGATTCGGTCCATCAGTGCTGTGTCTTGGTAATCTGATAGTGAAGGGTTGTACCCACCTCGAAAGTCGTGGAGTTGTCTCAGGTGTCAGCGTCGCACCGCGGGCTTGTGCACAGGGCATCTGAACGGCGCCTCTCATTTTCTTGGAGGGTGGCCCTACGGTTGATAATCTACATTGAAACTCCTGTACCCTTGTCCAAATGAGTGCCCTTTGCACTGGCACATCATATGTCAAACATCTATACACAATCCTGGTGAGGGCACAACATCCATACAGTACAGACTTTTGTTTTTTATACCACCTTTGATGAGCCAAGTGGATTTGGTCGATAATCCAGTGGGGCATATTGATTGTCAAATCAAAAGCGTCAGCCAAGTATAGACTAAACCATATCTTTTTGGGTGGCATTGTGAACCTCTCCTGAGCGGGGAATGCGAAATGCTGCATGACCATGCGCAAATGAATGGCAATCGTAGGTGTCATTGCGACCATGTCCTTTAATTTCGTCAGATTCCTGTTCTTCATATTGTCGGGAACCATGGACTCCTTCTCAGTGGGAATGTGCATTCCCTTCATGTCTAGAGCTTCCCTTACCAAGTTGATAGTCAGCCTGAAGCGCTTCAGCTCATTGCCCCTTGTGAGAGATGGGAGGACAAAGGTGTTGTATCCCTTTTTGTCTTTGCTCGGAGTGAGGGTACTAATCAAATATGAGCATCTTAGAAAGCTGGGCTTTGGCAATTGGAATTTGAAGTAATCGTAGAGTCCTGCCTTCTTCCATATAGGTTTCAATCCTTCATTATTTTGTAGTTTCTCAAATTCTCTGGTGAAGAAGTGATACCTGCCCCAGCGCCCATTGAATTCTATCTCGGCCTCCCACATGTAAGTGCCTTCACCCAGAGATCCTGCCACATCACTGAACCAATGTGAGTTTTTGCTAACCAGCATTGTGTGCCCCTGTGGAGGATTCTGAATCGGTATGGCGTGTAATGCCCTCAATGCCACTGGGTGCTCCTTCAATTCCTCCTCAACGGGAAGACTCTCAATGTCCATAATTTGGGGGCTGGTGCCTGCCTGGGAGCTAGTTCCTGCCGTATCTGCCATGTTACTTCTTGCCTCTTGACTCTGTGAGAATATAGAAACATGTGTTAACATCGTAAAGGACAAGATAGAACCGTTTTTGTCCCCATTACAACATTAACATGAGGTTCGGGAGAGATTAGTAGGTTATTAAGTGCTCGGTGCTTGTGTGTGTAGTTAGGAATTTGGTAGACCTAGGAGCTAAGTGGAATGATGTAGTGAGAGAGTGATGTAGTTAGTAGGTGGGCATGGATTTACAACTGGGGTCCGGGGGTTAATTACAAGTTTTAGGTTGCCAAATGCAATGGATGGGTTTTGATCTTGATTTTGTGGAGACTCTGGAGAGTTTGATAGGGGTATCTACTTGAAAATGAGGCTTTTTAGGGACCCATTTACAAGTAATTCTACTTGTGCTCATGGAAGAATATGTGTCTGCGTGTGATGTATAAGAATGGGCATCTGATGTTCGAGTGAGTGAAACATGTTGTACCGGTTGTGCCCTCGGTGTAGCTATTTGAGCCCGCAAGCAAGCCTTAGGCACCCAGATTTGTCGTGATTGTGGGCTGGCCTTCATCCACTTCTTGGGTACCCAAATAGACTTTACTTTCGTAGAAGAATTTATGAAAGACTTCTTATTAGTGTCGTGTTGTTGATTACTAATAAGAGGTTTTGGCCGTGGGGTTGGCATGGTCGCAATAGAGTGTTCGCCTTTCCACACCCACGCTTGTTTCAACGGCTGAAAAAAGTCTGGAGGAGAGTTCATGACCTGTCCATTCATGCTCTTGTGCTACTTTCAGTGTAGGTATTAAGAAGTCCAACGGTAGCACTGCATTTTGGCCGAATACCATCTGAAAGGGGGTGGCTTGGAGTACCGTTTTGTAGGCGACTCGGTATGCCCAAACAGCGTGGTGTAGCTGTTTGTCCCAATCAGAGCGTTTATTGTTCACTAATTTCGTCAATACACTGCATAGGATCTTATTGGTGCTCTCAGCCTAGCCATTAGCTTGAGGGTGATAGGGGGCAGACTTCTTATGTACTACCAAGAATCCTTGGAGCAGATTTTCAATAACTTCATTCAAGAAGTGAGTGTCTCTATCACTAACTAGCTCTATAGGTAGCCCGTATCTAGTGAACACATTCTCAAATAAGAACTTAGCTGTTGTTTGTGCATCGTTCTTCGTGGTAGCTTTCACTTCTACCCACTTGGTTAGATAATCTGTGGCCACAATGATATATTCAGCATGAGAACCCTTAGCTGGGGGATTAATAGGACCTACAAAGTCTATTCCCCACTTAGAGAATGCTCGTCCACCCATCATAGGTTTCAGTGGCATTTCATCTTTGCGTATAGGATACTGAGTTCGCTGACAGACATCACACCTCTTCACATAGGTATGTGCATCCATGTGAAGGGTCGGCCACCACAAGCCTGCAAATAGAATCGCTTTAATCACTCGATCTGCTCCAAAATGCCCTCCTGCTACACCTTGGTGAGCAGTTTCCAAGATCTTGAGATATTCGCTCTCGTGGACACATAATCTTAGGTAACCATCTTTGCCACGCTGGTATAGGTTATCACCAATGAGCGAGTAATCTAGGGCTTCTTGTTCTAAACTTCTTTGTTTGGCTAGTGTCATATCTTGAGGGAATGTTTTCGTCCTCAGGAAGGATACTAGTGGTTCACTCCAATCTGGCACTATGGACACTTGATAAAGAGTGGCATGTTCCATAGGTGGTTTAGTGTAGCAGATTGGGCATTCCTTGCACAACTTTTGGACATCAGCTTCCATAGTCAGCCAATGCACTCCGAGTCTCCTTAGTGTCTGTAGGGTTCGTTGCTTTGAGTAGTGTTGCTCTAATGCACCTACATGTGCTAATTGCAACCATTTGGCGTACTCCTCCTCTTCCACACAACAAGCCAAGATCCCTTGATCTGTGTGCTTGTACATACTTCCTGCCATGATGTGGTACTTTTGGGCTTTTACTACCTCTCTATCCTATGTGTTTATTATTGGGTGGTTAGGCCCGTATGTCAATACTGGCACTAATGGCTTAGCCCACTACGGCACCACTTCCAAATTAAACAAGTAAGCATCAGGAAGGTCATCTGACACTCCTTGTGGGGCTTCTCCAGATGTGAGCCTAGAGAGATGGTCTGCTCTCAAGTGAGTCTTCCCTTTCCTTACCACAACCTCGAAATCATATTGCATTAGCAAGAGAAACCATCTTACTAATCTTCCTGTATTGCATGGCTTGTTCACAAGATATAGCAGTGCCTGATGGTCAGTAAAAAATTTAAACTTATTTGCAAGCAAGTAATGTCTAAACTTTTTAACTGCATATACCATGCCTAGTACTTCTCTCTCAGTAGTGGTATAATTTCGTTCAGCCGCATTCAACTGTCTACTAGCATAGGCAATTGGAAGATCCATATTGCCTTCGCCCGTAGGTTGTGCCAGTACACATCCAATAGCATAATTGGATGCATCAATATGAACATGGAAAGGCTTATTCCAATCTGGTGTGGTCAAGATTGGTGTTGAACATAATTGCCGTTTAAGCTCATTGAAATAATTCTCACATTCATTAGTCCACTCAAAGTTAGTCAAAAGTCCATACAGAGGCTTTGCTATGATGGCATACATGTGTATAAACCGTCGGTAATAACCACAATGCCCCATGAAAGCTTGTACTTCCTTGACATTCTTTGGCCTAGGTAACTCGGCTATGGCTCTCACTTTCTCTTCATCAGTGGATATGCCATTCTTTGACACTATGTGTCCTAGAATCTTGCCTTGCCTGACCATAAAAACGCACTTTTCTGGGTTCAGGCAGACTTGATATTCTCTACATTTGTCAAAGATTTGTCTAAGTTTAGGAATATGGGTTTGTCTAATGTTGGAATGAGCACAAAGATCATCAACATAGACTTCTAAGTTCTTCCTCAGGAACTCTTTAAATACATGGCACATTAGCCTCTGGAAGGTAGCTGGTGCATTGGTAAGCCCAAATGGCATTACTCTAAAGGCAAAAATGCCCCATTCAGTGGCAAAAGCCGTCTTGTGCTGATCTTCTGGAGCTATGGCTACTTGATTGTAGCCCGAAAATCCATCAAGGAAGCTGTACACTTCCTTGCCTGCTACTCTTTCTAAAAGATGCTCTATGATAGGAAGCGGATAGTTATCCCGAATTGTGGCTGCATTGATCTTCTTTAAGTTAATGCATACACACAGCTTTCCATTTTTCTTGGGCACCACTACAATGGGGGATACCCACTCAGTGTGCTCAATTTCATAGATGAATCTAGCTTCAACCAGTCTATCTATCTCCTCTTTGATCTTAGCAGCATAATTATCATTATATGTGTATGGTTTTTGCTTAGAAGGTTTGGCATCTGTGGTCATGGGGATAGTGTGTGAGCATATGTCAGGGTCCACTCCTTTCAAATCCTTGTAACTCCAAGCGAATACATCTCTGTATTCTCTTAGCAAGGCTATCAATTCGTGTTCTTCGTCTTGCGTCAGGTCATGGCCTATGTATGTGCATCTCTCTTCTCCTTCTTCCACGGCTACCACTATTTTCTTGGTAGTTTCTTTGTTATCATAGGCCTCCCCCAATTGCGCCTCTCGTTTAGGCATTCTGATCATGACTCTCCTGTCATCTATCTCATACTTCTTAAAATTTTCCGGGACCTCAAACAAAGATTCTTCCTCTTCTGGTGTGACTTCTCTCTTCTTTCTTTTCTTTCCTTCTTCCTTCGGGGTCACATATGTGGCTAGCCTTACATCATTTGTAAGCTCTCCATGCCTCTGAGGTTGAAATTCTACTTCATAGAAGTATTCTTCATCTGATGCAAAAGGTGGGTCCATAATGATTGACTCTAGATCGGAGTCACTTGCATCCTCAAATGCATCAGGGCTAGGTTCACACTCTTATAACACTGCCTCTCCCATGATCGGCTCTATGGAGAAGACTGAAATGTCATAGCCATCTTCATCACAGTGAGGTGTCCATTGTTCTTCATTGATGGCTACATCCGTTGTTGCTAGGATTTCTGCCCAACCGTGGGGTTCAAATTCTTCGTCAGGAAAGACTACAGGTGCATAGGCTGGGTCTTGAATTGATCTATGTGTTTCTTTTGCACCTATCTCTCTGGCTTCTTCTCTCTTCTCTTCTTCTACTGCTACTTTGCACATCCATAAGTGGGTGTCTTCATGCATCCATGAGGATCTTGATCCTATGGAATGCACCGATTCCGTATCATCTTTGGCTCTATGGAGGGGATTCCATTGGATAAGAGGGACATCCCTATGAGAGTAATCTTTGAGATTCACTTTGGTTGTAACACCTAAGTGTTGCAGGTACAAGGAATTGGTTCCCCAGTCCTGTACTACTTGCAACTGTCGCATAAAGGGTCGTCCCAAGATCATTTCATAGGCATGATTTTTTCTAAAATCACATATAGCAAATGTATGCTCGAACTCAACACCACATGTGGTGAGAGTTATTCCTTCTAACAGCCCTAAGGGCCTCTCTATGTGACCATCGGCCATTTGCAATTTCATCCTAGTGGGCCTGAGTGTTGGCTTGCCCCAACGCTTCCATACGGAAGTGGTAGCAATTGCAACTCCTGCGCCTGAGTCTAAAATGGCCTTGGTGGTGTATCCTTGATGGGTGATAGGAAGATATGTGTTTCCCTCTTCGCCCTCACTCATGGCTCCTATCTTGTCCAAGGGTATTTCTGGCACTGTTCTCTGGGATCCTACCTGGGAACGAGGTTTTGCTATCTCTAGTACTTGTTTGGCTACATGTTTCCATAGCTCTGGCCTTACTTTGAGTAGCTCTTCTAAGGTGAGGTTGCACTGTAATTTAGTGTTTTTCACTACCTCTGTGTTCCTAGGTATGACTGAGTCCTCATTTCATACCATGACCGTGGGTGCTCTCATACAAGTAGACTTAGCTTCCCATGGGCCTGTGAAGTGGGGTAATTCTTGTAGAGAGTTAGACTCAAAGTCTAATCTTTCCTGAGATTGGGTGCTCTCCTCCTCCTCATAAATGGATGGGATGTCTTGTGGGAATTGGTCGTGTGCATCATCCACAAGTTCAATAGGAGGAGGGACTTCACTTTCTTTAGCCCATTTGTCTTCTTGAATCTCTCGTAGGAATTCGGGTGTGAACTGATTCATAGAAGATGATGTGTCTGGCTCCGTAGAGCTAGGCACATAGGCTTCCTGGGCAGGAAGGCTTACTCTTTCACTTGCCTTGCCCTTATTTTGAGAGACGGGTCCCTTTTCTGATTGTGCAATCAGCCTCTCTATTCTTTCTAACAGTCCTTCAAAGTGCAACTGCGTCTTGGCTGAGCTAGATATGTTAAAAAGGCGGCTAGCTTCAAACATGGTTTGAGCCAACTCCACCATCTTAGCACAAATTTTAGTTCGTTCAAGCTCTAATTCTGGCATGATATGCTTTAAGCATCATGTTTAGGTCCTCGGGAGTGGGATCTGCTAGGACTGATCCTACTCTAGGGGGTGGTGGGATTAGGTGAGGTGGGTTGGAAGGTGGCGGGTCGGATGGAGTTGGGAATGGTGGAGGTGGGGTAGTGTGAGAGGAAGTTTGAGATGTGAGTTCGGTTATCCTGTCTCTCGTTTCTCTTAGACTTTCCTCAAGTTCACTCATTTTCTTTGCCCATTGCCTTTTCATTCTTTCACGACTATCTCTCCAAGCTCTAGTCCTCTTCTTTGTCATGCTCTCCGTTTCACTAACATCTGGGATCTTTTCCTGGCCTACGCTTTGGTTCTCCTGCAAGGCTTGGGCTCTAGTGATCACTTGCACTGGTGTAGTAAACGTCACACTTCCTGTGGAGTCTACAACTAACCCCTAGACATTGATAGGAGTGATTTTTGGCATATTATTAGGATTCTTTGGGCAGTCTCAAAAGAGATGCTCCTTTCCACACTCCTGGCAATAGCCCTGGATCGTCACTGACTAGGGTTGTGTAGGTGGAGGCAAGGGACAATCACGAATGAGATGATCTCCTTGACATCTGTAGCATGGTCCTCTAGGAAATGGGGGTCTTACTTGCCTGGGTTGAGGTCTAGAGTTGGGGTTTGCGTACATGACATTAGTATACTCGGGCTCCCAATTAGGTTCACTCGGTTCCTCACTGTAGTAGGACTCACCATGTTCAGGAGACTGCATGTAGTAAGCCTGGGGACTATCAACATGCATAGAATCAAAGCTATGGTCACTGGGATCACTTTCTGAAATTAATGGTGTTACTGGGACTATAGCTCTATTCAGGTTTTCTTTTGCAGCAGCATACTTTACTGGAATCACATTAGTAGGAGTAGGTGGTTGTTGTGCTAGCACTGGCTGGGGTCTCAGTTGGGCCTGATATTGCGGTTGGTAATTTTGTTGAGGCCTGGTATACTGTTGGGGTGGGTATTGACTCTGGTATCTGCCTTGTTGGTATGGCTGAGGGTAGGTTTGCCTAACCGCTTGCTTATTGTATGGGCAGTCTTGTGCTGAGTGATTTGTCTATCTTCGTTCTATGGTGCAGTACTGGCTACTAGGATTTACTTGGGGTTGAGCCATAATGGGACATACATTCGCCATATGGTCACCTCCACAAGTATAGCATCTTTTCACTGGGGCAAATCTTGGGATCTGTTTGCTAGTGACACCTAATTTCTGAGCTACTTTCTCGACAAGTTCCACAATTGATGGGGATTGCGAGGAAGAGAGGCTAGAGGCACTATCTGAGTCTTTGTAGATTTTGGAAAGCTCTAGTTCTTCCCCTAGGTTATCCTCGATGTCAATGCACATGTGTACACACTCTTCTATGGTCCTAGGGTCCTTCAAGTACACATATGATCTCAACTTGGTACTTAGCAATCCATCCAAGAACAAAGCCTCTTGCTTAGCTAGTGTGGGTAACTCAGGGACAGGGCATCTCTCTAGGTATTGCCTAAATCTTCTTCCAGCAAGTCTCACGGTTTCTTGAGGGGTTTGCTTGAAGCTGTGAATCAGCGAGGAAGTGTTATGTCTTATGGCACTTTTAGAGAATTCGATAATGAATGCCTCCAGAAGTTGGTCTATGCTCCTGAACTGCCTCTCGTTTAGTGGCTGAAACCATATAAGGGCGGTGTTCCTAAGGGTTAGACCAAAGGCATTGTACTACGTGAACAGATCTTCAACTTGTTCGGCTCTCAAGACTTGCCTAAACTCAGCCACATGATCGTATGGATCTCTAGTGCCATCGAAGTAGTTCTTCATGGACTTAACTAGCTGAGTCGGTCTCAAAGTCCTTGTGTGCTCTCTAGGTCGTTGAATGGCCTCTAAGCCCAAGGAAAAGATGATTGTGAAAGCCTTTATTTTGCTTAACCCCTCGCAATCAGTTTACTTGGCACTATAGCAACATGACTAGGGGCCGCAAATTTGCAAATAAGTCAGCTACTTCATTTGGACATAACAAATGAGGGCATAATGGTTGTTACTTCGTCTGTAAGAAGTCAAAAAGGATCGTTATCCTTCATTTCTAGACCCTATATTTTGAGTTCCAAAGTCACTTCCACAATCTCTGGTCCTGTCCACATTCGACACTGATGCGAATAGAAAACTTCCAAACTATATTTCTACTTTGAGCCCATCGTCCTTGTACTTTCGGTTGACCTGGAATTGAGAAGGTCGCATGGGCTACTCCTTCCATGAGGCATCAATCTTCAATTGTGGTTCTAGAACAGAAGGTATAGTCGTTCGAGGCTCCCGGATATATGGTAGAGTCAGACCTGGATATGTAAACATCTTAAGACATGCCAAAGATGGACGTATGCCTGTAATGTACACCTTAAAGGACCCTCGAGCAGCCGTGCCTCAGTCTATTCAACTTCAAGCACAGACATAGTTTACTTATGATGCAAAGTTTATGAAATAAATTTACAGGTAAATTTACAAGTACAGGGTTCTCCCTCGTTGTACATGATTCCTTTTATAGGAAAGATTATCTTGGCAAGTTAACAAGCCCGATTGATGTCTGTTAGACAGGACTGATTTCGGTTGCTTCAGGGAGAGTGATGTTATCTAAAGTGTTATTATCGTACTGTCGTACTTTCAACATGAGAGGTATTTTCTGCCGAGGGAGCCATGGCTATCGTGGAAGACAAATCAAGCACTTCCCAAAGAAAGAGCACTAGCTGACTCAACGTAGATGCGCAGACAGAATGGAGAGAAAAGCGGACCTGGCATTCACATAAGCAGCAAGCTACGAGCATACCAATCAATGTGCGTGTGTGTGTGTGTGTCAGAGAGAGAGAGAGAAAGAGAGACGTGGCGGAAGAGCTGCAGTTTCGAGAAGGAAATAGAGGCCCCTGCGCTTCAGAAATTGGATGCAAGAGAAAATGGAGGCCTTGAGCGATGGAAGTCAGAAGAGAGGGAGTCGAAGCTGAAGTGGAGGCCTACATGGCGCGAGAAATAATCACTGAATGGAGGTTTACGTGAGAACATCAGAGGAAAACAGGTGCGTGAGTATGAAAGACACACCCATTCGTGTCATCCTTGCCGGAAGTTCTCCTATGGTGTTGGTTCCCCCCCTCTCCCCCTTATGTCAAGTGAGCCTTTTCAAACAATCTGTTCAGAGCATACAATTAACCAAGATAGCGATGACATTATCCTCATAATCGGTTCTTCCTTATCTTATTGCGCCTAGACTATTCGCTTCCAATAATGCACACCAGTACATAGTGGTTGTCTACTGCTATAAAGAAATTCCAATATACAAAAGTACCTTCCTTCCACATGCCCAATTGCATCCCCTCGTGCATCCGATGATCAGTGGTGCATATCCTTTGAGGTCTCTGATTGTTGCTATGACAGGTGTTGATAATTTCTGAATCCTCTACTTCACCCTTTTTAACCCTTGGAAGCCCTCTCCCTCTCCTGATTGTTGGCGCCTACTAGAGCCAAAAACGCAAAAATTCCTTCTCTACTTTCGGCCTGCTCATCCTCCCCCTGTTGTTCTCTTGTCCAGCACCAGAACCTGCAGCCCCGAACACTAAAAAAAACGAAGAAAATCTCTCAAATCCCTCTTAAGCTCCTGGTTAGAATCCTCTAAAATCAAAACAGCGCCTATGCTATGGACTCCCCAAAATCCCCTCCTTCTAGCCCCTTCTCCTCGTGCCTTTTCTACGAGCGGTGTGTCCCCCGAAAAAACCTCTCTGCAGAAGATAAAGCCCGCGAAAAAAAATGAATACACGACTGCCACTCTTTTTTCTGTTCGTGGCCCCCCCCTTCTTCTTCAATGTCTGCCGCCGAAAAAGAAATGTCGCCCCCTTTTCTGGTGCGCTCGTCAGACCTTTTTTCATGATTATTCAATATCCAACAAAAGAAAGCAATGAAGTTCAGATTCCAAGAAGGCGGCTCAGGCAGCCTTTTGCACCATCTGAAACAAAAATCTCTGACGTCTTCACTCCAAGTCCATTATATAGTTGTTCAACAATCCGAGTCCGTAAGGACTCTAATCCCTGATGAATACCATATCCAGAGAAACCTTCACGTGTAGATAAACTATGGACATACTTCTCAACTGCACATGTAATGCTTTGTGGAATGGGCTCCGTAGCATCACCAACCGCAAGGCTTATCACTTTTGAATTAGGATAGATTGCAAGATGACCCATGAAAGTAATCCAGATTCCAACATTTTAAGAAGTCTCTGATCTGTTGTTATGATCTCTTTAAGTTTGAAGGGTAATAATGGATCACAGACCCGAAAGATTAGCAGTGTATCCGGATAGATAAGTAATACTTCCTCATCCTTCTCTTGAAAACTGCTTGATGAGCTAATATTGTCAGAAAGATCATGAGTCTCATATGAATCGGATGATTTACTTTGAGATCTGACTAGAGAATCTTCTTTAAAAGATACGCATGACAAATCATTATGATGTTTAAGCATTGTTCCCATGGTCAGTGGATCTTGAACCTTGCGGTTGACCCAACTCTCGAGGAATGACCCCATGAAGATCATTGAATGATAAATCCATCTTCACAAGTCCCCTTAAATTCCCCAACTCCACTGGGATTGCACCTGACAATTTATTCCTGCTTAAATTCAGTTCAAGAAGGTGCTCCAGTCGCCTTCTCACCAATTATCAAATTCATTCTTCAAGTGCCTGCAATCAAGCGTATTTTCCTGCCAAATAGAACCGCATTAGTGCATAAAAATCAACCATTTTTAGGGCTAACATACTTCCCTCTTCTTATTTGCGAAGTCGTCCTCGACGAGCCACTTTTGCTGCAATCAAATCAAAACAGCCATGAAAACATCAGTGCACAACTAGTTGCATACCTTTCCATCGAGCCGTCACTTCCACTGAACCTGCACTCATCGAAGCTAGTAGTGCTAAAAAAATCACTCATGAATACATACAAATCAGCCACTTCCCAAAATGATCCCAGATCATGCACATATATGCAATTCCATTTCAGCCATGCATCAATTTGCCCATACATTCCATTATGAAAATGGTCTCAACCAAAATAACACACGCATACCTTTTCATGAATTACACATGCAACTACCATTGCGGAAAACAGAAAAGAAATTACCGAAATAAACAACAGCAACTGAAATGAACACAATCGGAGATGCAGAAATATCCAAAATGCATCCCCCACTATTGCATCTACTATTCGCTATGTACAATCATTCCATGACTAGACGTTCCCAAAGAATCCCCATCGTCGTCCTACAAAAGCCATCGAAACTCGAGTGCAAGTCAAGACATGCATCAGAACCCTGGAGTGTCCCACACACTAAAAAAAAACCCTGAGATAGAGCACACAAGTTATAAAGCAAGACAATTGCATTACCTCGCTAAAGCCTCATCCATAAGTACATATAGAGCCTCCGTACCTTCAAGAATGTTGATTCAAAGTGAGCTGATCTGTCGCAAGCCAACACATACCAATCACACAAGAAGATAACGTTCCCTTCCAGGCGGTCATCGCCCTCTCCTCTCTCTCTCTCCCCCTCAGGAGTGGGGAATAACTTCATATGAAGATTTTATTTTAATCACACGTTGGCCTACATTGACACTGGATGCGATTCGTGGACCTGACCACCCGACCAGGTTGATTCCACCCATCTACCAACGCAATGCAGCGCACAACACACAAACACATAATGATCACACATAACATATATCAGCTAGCCCATAACGAAGCTGGATGCGGCTCGTGGTCGTGACTACCCAGCCACGATAGCTCCACCTACCTACCAACCCGTTATGGCGCGTAGCTAAGACACAATCACATACATCCGAAGCCTATGGCGAAACTAGCTGCGGCTCGTGGTCCTAACCACCCGGCGAGGATAAATCCACGCACCTACTAGCCCACCATAGCGCATTGGTACGATCACACAACACACTTTCTTTTTCTTTTCTTTTCTTTTTTCGTTTTTCTTTTCATAGTAAATTAGTTCACCCAAGTCCTGAGAATTAGGGAGAGGAAGAAAGGGACTTTTCCCACTGTTCCCACACATACATGCAAACATATACACTCTAGCCTTTGACAGATCAACCACCTCTTCACTCCATTCTCTCAATTACAAACACTACATATGTATTCATCGATTCGACTTTTCACTTGGTAACTACAACCAGCTATGCCTTAGTCCCTCGTATACCTATCCCCAGGTGTCCTAGAATGTGAGTCCCCGGAATGTCTAATGTAGTCTCTCATCGTACTCGAATCCCGACAACTTCTCTAAGGCGAATCAGGCTCAACTTCGGGAGCTCTGTCATCACTTCCTAGCGTTAGCACATCTGCCCAAGCCCATATGATATCGTTTTCCTCGTTAGGCATTTCCCTCGAAGAATCAAAATAGTAGTATTGATCTCCCGCCCATCCTACATGTCGAGCTAGGTATTCCTCAAAACACTCAATGTAAAATGCAACACCCAAACCCTGGTTTATAAAGCATACCAGCCAATGCGCTTCCTCAACATCGTATTCCGTCTCAAGGTCGTCGACATCTATGTCCATGCGGGCGAATGTTTGGTCCGAGAAATATATCCTTAACTCGTACAAGTAGAGTTGCGTTACTTGATCTGCCATTTCGTTACTTAGCTCCTAACAGTCTCTGCGCAACACAAGAAAAATAATTAGAAGTCCAAGATTCTTGAGCTAGCAAGGAAGAATATTTTTGACACACAAATCATAGCTTACATATGCGCATATATATATATATAACTATACATGTATGTACAAGGAATCTACTCCGTCCTGCTTGGATATCGTCTAGCTTCTCCCGTTCTAATGTCACTTGAAATACGGCTTAACTCGAAGCGCGTTAACCTTCATGGGAGCATATTCTTCTCCTAAATCTTGAATTTGCATGGAACCATTGGAATTGAGTTCCACCACCTTAAACGGTCCCGCCCATCTTGTCTGTAACTTCCCTGGGAATTTATAATACTTACTATCATAGACTAGTACCAAATCCCCTTCTTGAATCACATAGGTTTTGAGATTTTTGTCATGCCTTTCCTTACGTCTCTTCTGAATAGCTTCCAAACTTTGTTGTGCGATGAGTCTCTTTTCTTCCAGCTTGACTAGTTGTATGTACCTCTCCTTTAATGACTCTTCCTCGCCCAACCTGGCTTCTATTGCCACTCTTAATGTCGGAACTTCTTTTTCAATGGGAAAGATGGCTTCCTCGCCATATACTAGAGAGAACGGAGTGCTCTTTGTCGTCACTCGGTAAGATGTTCGATATGCCCACAAGGCTTCCAAAAGTCTCTCATCCCAGTCTCTCCTATGCACAGCTACTATATTTGTCAGAATCTGTTCAAGAATTTTGTTGGTGACCTCCACTTGTCCATTTGCCCTAGGATAATATGGAGTGCTTTTTCTATGTTTGATCTTATATAACTCCATTAGTTCTTCGATCAGTTCGTTGACAAAATGTGTCCCTCTATCACTCACTATTTCCAACGGGCATCCGAATCGAGTGATAATTTGCTCATACAGAAATTTTGCTACATCAACAGCTCGGTCAGTCTTCAGAGCTTTGGCTTCTACCCACTCGGTAACATAATCAGTACAGACCAAGATATACCTATTGGATCTTCGCGTGAGGGAGGATCAATAGGCCCCACAAAATCAATTCCCCATTTCTCAAACGGCTTAAGAGCCAACACCGGCGTAAGAGGAGCAGCATGTGCTAATGTGGGTTTGCCCATTCGTTGGCATTTGTCGCATTTCTTATAGTATGTATGCGAATCTTTGAACAGCGTTGGCCACCAATACCCGGCTAATAAAATCTTTCTTGCCGTCAGTTCACCAGCAAAATGTCCACCGCAAGGTTCGTCATGCAAAGCCCTCAACACTAGATTTGCTTCTTCTTCCTCGAGACACCTCCGATAAATGCTCTCATGAACAAAATATCGATATAGTTGCCTCCCAATGATGCTATGGTGCTTCGCCAATGCTAACAGTTTTTGTTTCTCTCTCTTGCTTGCTCCTGGCGGGTATTTAGTAGTGCACAAGAAATTCACCAAATCGGCATACCAAGGTATTTTAGCTTCAACCTGGAATAGATGCCCATCAGGAGCATCGTCGGGCACACCGGAGATTGGCTCCTCATTAACAATTCGAGATAAATGGTCAGCCAATATATGCGCTTTGCCTGGTCTGGTCACTACTGTGAACTGAAATTCTTGGAGAAGTAGCATCCACCTCATCAGTCGCCTTGACAATTCTGGTTTATTAATGATGTACTTAAGGGCTTCATGATCCACATAAAAAGTGAAATGCTTTCCCATCAAGTAGTGCCGATACTTGTTCACCGCAAAGATCATCGATAGGCATTCCTTCTCCGTAGTCGTGTAGTTCCTCTCAGTGCTATTCAAATTGCGACTTGCATAGTAAATAGGATGGTCCAACTTCTTTTTGTCGGCTTGGCATAGTACTGCTCCAACCGCAGTATGAGAAGCGTCGGTATGTACATGAAATTCCTTCGTCCAGTCAGGTGCTACCAAAATCGGTGCATTTATCAACCTCTCCTTGATCGAGTCGAATGCAACTTGACACTCTCCAGTCCACTGGTATTGTTGGTCCTTCCTCAAAAGAGTCGTCAGTGGTGCCGCTATAGATGCAAAATTTAATATAAAACGTCGATAATAATTTGCATGGCCCAAAAATCCTCTGAGTTGTCGCAAGTTTTGAGGTGGTGGAAGTTGTCCAATTTTCTCCACTTTGTCCTCGTCAACCGCAATCCCTTTTTCGGAAATAACATGTCCCAAAAGCAATCCTCTTCGTACTCCAAATGTACACTTTTCAGGATTCAATGCGATGCCTTTTTCAATGCTTCTTCTTAAAATCGCTTCGATCCTCTCCATCATACTTTCATTGTCGCCTCTGATTGCAAAGTCATCGAGAAATATCTCCATCCAATCCTGCAAGTAGTCTTGATATGCAGCTATCATTGCTCTTTGGAATGTGGCCGGTGCATTGCATAATCCAAATGGCATCACCCGATATGCATACGTACCCCATTCTGTCGTGAAAGTAGTTTTTGATTGATCCTCTTCATGGATTTGGATCTGGTTGTACCCACTGAAACCATCCAAAAATGAGTACAATTTATGGCCAGCCACTCTATCCAAGATTTGATCAGTAAATGGCAAGGGGAAGTGATCCTTCTTCGTGCGCTCGTTCAACTTTCGATAATCTATGCAAATACGGATTTTCTTGTTTTTCTTCGGAACAACTACAATTGGTGATACCCATTCGCTGGATGCGATGGGATATATGAATCCTGCTTCCAACAATTTGGTCAATTCCAACTTGATCAATTCCGAGTAGACTGGATTCGTTCGCCTGAGTCGTTGACATATTGGTCGTGTGCCTTCTTCCAAGTCTATATAATGTTGGCAGATTTGGGGATCAATTCCTCTCAGATCACTGTATGACCATGCAAAGGCCTTGCTGAAGATTTTGAGTGTCATTTTAATACAATCTCGTACTCCATCTGGTAGCTCTGACCCTACACTCAAGAACTTTTCTGGAAAAACTTCCCATTTTTTCAACTGAGCTTCTCGCGAATAGTCCTTATTTCTCGCTAACATTGTGATTGGAATGTGCTCTCCGATCATGCGTGTATGATGGGCCAGTAAATCATTGTCTTGTTCTCTTTCGATTGAACCTAATTTCTTTAATGCAACTTTTGCAATGGCTTCCGACACTTTGGTCTTACTCTTCGCTTCTTTTTCCGATTCTTGACTTCTCTTTAGAATCTCTGCTTCTAGCATTCTAACTCTTTCTCTCAAATGTTGCACTTCCATCGCCAGAGCTAACTCTAGTTTCAACTCTTCTCTTGAAGTTCCCTTCTCCAGGGATTGAGTAGCTTTGTTTTTACTTGTGTCTATACTCAACATGTAGCAATCAAATTTACTTGTATGTGTCAACCATCCTAGCAACTCCTGATCGGAATCGTCGTTATAGAGCAATGGATTTTGATACTCTCCCATCTTCGTGTCTTGATTCTTAAAGAGCTGCAAGTTGAACCCGTCTTGAAGTAGATTCTTGTAGTTATCTGTGTTCAGAGAAAACCTAGCTCGTGCAATCTCGTGCCTTGCTTTCTCCTTCTCTTTCTTTTCCATCTCATCGACTATTATTGTCTTCTTCTTGTTGCTCGAGGGTGGGGATACTTGCAACTGAATCCGATCAGACTTTGGCCCTATTGAAATAAAACCTGTGCGCCAGTCATGCACACATTCGGCTTGCACCAGCCATGGCCGTCCAAGTAGGATCGAGAAGGTAGCCTCTGAGGTCCTTGGTCTTACTATCAGATAATCAACTTTAAACTCTAAACCGCCCACAACTGTGCTTACATTCTTCAAAAGACCCGCAGGCTTTACTTGTGTTTGATCCGCCATTCTCAAAGACATCGGCGTTTCTTCCATGTGGTTGAGGCCCAAAGCTTTCATCATGAATTCAGTCATAAGGTTGACTGCGGCTCCACTATCTAATTGAGCACCGGGAACTGCATATCCTTTAATCTCGACCGTCACAGCTGGAGCATTTGAATCAATTTGCGTCGTAATACTTTGAATGATTCCTTGGACATCCTTATCTTGTCTATTTTTATCTCGAGCTTTCCTCGGCTTCTTAATATATTCGTTGTAGAATTGTTTCCTATAAGCAGGTGAACATCTTAGCAATGTGCCAATATCCAGCGTGACTTCCGTATCAGCAAGCAACTTTACAATATCTACTTCTTCCGAACCTTGTCTTTCCTTTCTAATCTTAGGAGCTTTCAATCTTCCGGGGAATGGTGCTATGCCTGGCACAAACTCCTTGGTCACTGGTGGAAGAATCTCAATTTCTTCCCCATCCTCAAACCCTTGCTGCTCAACAAGTCCTCCAACTTGGTTTTCTACCTCTTCACGTTCAGCTATCCTCTCTTGACTCCCTTCTTCACCTTCGCCTCCTGGATTCTTCTTCGAGTACTCTTGAGTCCTTGTGACTACTGCGACAGTTGGATCTTTGTGTGGTTTCTTGGCCTCGTAAGCATCCACAAAGTGCATCGACGAGCTAGAGCCTTCTTGAGGGTTCGGTGTCTTGAACACTACTCGGATCGTAGGAACGTGCTCTTGAGCTCTTGATGTGGGATGCATCTGAGTATCAACATAGTTCGAGGACCCTACTGGTCCTTTTTCCTTGCCGGCGGAAGCTCTCCGTTTTGGACAGTCTTCATCAAAATGGCCCTCTCCACTACAGTACCTACATAGCGGGGTATAATCAATTGGCTTCTTTTCGTTTGGACATCTAGATTGAGTATGGCCAAAGCCATGACATCTCCAACACTGGATTGGACCATCTCTTCTTTGATCACGTACGGCTCCTCTTGGATAGTCTCCTCCTTGACCCTGAGCACCATATCCATAAGTCGGTCTGTTTTCCCAACGAGATGTAGGTGGTACACTTTGAGCGGGCAATCCCGTGTAAGGTCTTTCTCTTGTATCTCCAGATTTCATAGTCCTTTCTTCATAGGCTCTCTTGTTGTAACATCGGTCCTCTGTGTGATTTGTTCTTCCACAAAAAGTACAACGCATCCTAGGTGGCGATCTATCTGTGAATACTCTCGAGACTGTAGGGCATTCTGAAGCCAAATGGCCGTAACCATGGCACTTTCCACACCATGTATTTGATCGAAACACTTGATTCGGGTTCGTAGTTACCTCTGGTTTTACTGTGTATGTCTCCTGAGTTATCGTGGCAGCTTTTATAGCTTGTGTGACCAATTCCAATATTCGTTCTTCAGTTAGCGCAGGCTTTGCCTAGACTGGTGTGCTAGTGGCAGCTACAAAAGCTGGGGTCGTCAATGCGGGACTTCCTTGACTCGGATCTTTCATCGGTATATTTCCTGGGCCTCCCATAGGCTCGTATAGGAGCTCCATCTTCCTTTGTTGGCATAATTGTACTTCCTCCCAAAGCCTTGCTTGTTCCTTAGCATCCATTAAGGTCGCAGGTCTTGTCAGGCTGATATGTTGCTGTGCCGTAGGATCTCTCAATCCCGAAATGAATCTACGTTTCAATGTCTCATCATTCGGGGCGTTCACGCCCATCTTTCTTACCAACGTTTCCATTCTCTGAATGTAGTTATCGATGCTCTCATTGACTCCTTGTCGCAAATAATCCATTTGTTGGGCCAATCTATCTTGGAAGCCTTGTCGTCGAAACTTTGCCAAGAAGGCTTCCTTGAGCATTTGATAAGTTCCACGCTCTTGTGGTGTCAGATTCCCATACCAATTGGCTGCCTCATCACGGAGAATAGCCGGAAAAATCCTCAACCTTTGATCCTGGTCAACTACGTCATTGGCCTCACAGGTAACCTCAAACAACTGGATAAAACTATCCGGATCTTCGTCCCAAGTACCTGAAAACTTGGTGAAGTCCCCCAAGTGAACTGAAATCCGCTGAGCCATTTCGAACAGAGGTGTGATGTCGATATCACTTCGATCCCAAAAATTTAGCACACGTGGCTTCAGGATCCCTCCTTCAAATTGTCGTACTTGATTCGCGACCCTCCTACGGGAGTACACATTTTTGGCTGATTTCTTCGAGCCAATCGAGGTCCACTCACCTGGCGGTTCCCACCTTCTCCTTTCTCTTTCAAGGGCTCTTCTCTGAGCGCGTTCCTCTCTTTGAGTTTGTGTTGCTACTGACGATGAGCTCCCCTCGCTCATGTACTAGATCGTGGGGTCCGCAAGCTCGGCCAACCTGTGGCGCTAGGCGAACCTATGGCACTCTCTTATAGAGACGTACCAAGCTAATTCCCGGCAAACGCACCTAAATGAATGGCCTCTAAGCCCAAGGAAAAGATGATTGTGAAAGCCTTTATTTTGCTTAACCCCTCGCAATCAGTTTACTTGGCACTATAGCAACATGACTAGGGGCCGCAAATTTGCAAATAAGTCAGCTACTTCATTTGGACATAACAAATGAGGGCATAATGGTTGGTACTTCGTCTGTAAGAAGTCAAAAAGGATCGTTATCCTTCATTTCTAGACCCTATATTTTGAGTTCCAAAGTCACTTCCACAATCTCTGGTCTTGCCCACATTCGACACTGATGCGAATAGAAAACTTCCAAACTATATTTCTACTTTGAGCCCATCGTCCTTGTACTTTCGGTTGACCTGGAATTGAGAAGGTCGCATGGGCTACTCCTTCCATGAGGCATCAATCTTCAATTGTGGTTCTAGAGCAGAAGGTATAGTCGTTCGAGGCTCCCGGATATATGGTAGAGTCAGACCTGGATATGTAAACATCTTAAGACATGCCAAAGATGGACGTATGCCTGTAATGTACACCTTAAAGGACCCTCGAGCAGCCGTGCCTCAGTCTATTCAACTTCAAGCGCAGACATAGTTTACTTATGATGCAAAGTTTATGAAATAAATTTACAGGTAAATTTACAAGTACAGGGTTCTCCCTCGTTGTACATGATTCCTTTTATAGGAAAGATTATCTTGGCAAGTTAACAAGCCCGATTGATGTCTGTTAGACAGGACTGATTTCGGTTGCTTCAGGGAGAGTGATGTTATCTGAAGTGTTATTATCGTACTGTCGTACTTTCAACATGAGAGGTATTTTCTGCCGAGGGAGCCATGGCTATCGTGAAAGACAAATCAAGCACTTCCCAAAGAAAGAGCACTGGCTGACTCAACGTAGATGCGCAGACAGAATGGAGAGAAAAGCGGACCTGGCATTCACATAAGCAGCAAGCTACGAGCATACCAATCAATGTGCGTGTGTGTGTGTGTGTCAGAGAGAGAGAGAGAAAGAGAGACGTGGCGGAAGAGCTGCAGTTTCGAGAAGGAAACAGAGGCCCCTGCGCTTCAGAAATTGGATGCAAGAGAAAATGGAGGCCTTGAGCGATGGAAGTCAGAAGAGAGGGAGTCGAAGCTGAAGTGGAGGCCTACATGGCGCGAGAAATAATCACTGAATGGAGGTTTACGTGAAAACATCAGAGGAAAACAGGTGCGTGAGTATGAAAGACACACCCATTCGTGTCATCCTCGCCGGAAGTTCTCCTATGGTGTTGGTTCCCCCCCTCTCCCCCTTATGTCAAGTGAGCCTTTTCAAACAATCTGTTTAGAGCATACAATTAACCAAGATAGCGATGACATTATCCTCATAATCGGTTCTTCCTTATCTTATTGCGCCTAGACTATTCGCTTCCAATAATGCACACCAGTACATAGTGGTTGTCTACTGCTATAAAGAAATTCCAATATACAAAAGTACCTTCCTTCCACATGCCCAATTGCATCCCCTCGTGCATCCGATGATCAGTGGTGCATATCCTTTGAGGTCTCTGATTGTTGCTATGACAGGTGTTGATAATTTCTGAATCCTCTACTTCACCCTTTTTAACCCTTGGAAGCCCTCTCCCTCTCCTGATTGTTGGCGCCTACTGGAGCCAAAAACGCAAAAATTCCTTCTCTACTTTCGGCCTGCTCATCCTCCCCCTGTTGTTCTCTTGTCCAGCACCAGAACCTGCAGCCCCGAACACTAAAAAAAACGAAGAAAATCTCTCAAATCCCTCTTAAGCTCCTGGTTAGAATCCTCTAAAATCAAAACAGCGCCTGCGCTATGGACTCCCCAAAATCCCCTCCTTCCAGCCCCTTCTCCTCGTGCCTTTTCTACGAGCGGTGTGTCCCCCGAAAAAACCTCTCTGCAGCAGATAAAGCCCGCGAAAAAAAATGAATACACGACTGCCACTCTTTTTTCTGTTCGTGGCCCCCCCCTTCTTCTTCAATGTCTGCCGCCGAAAAAGAAACGTCGCCCCCTTTTCTGGTGCGCTCGTCAGACCTTTTGTCATGATTATTCAATATCCAACAAAAGAAAGCAATGAAGTTCAGATTCCAAGAAGGCGGCTCAGGCAGCCTTTTGCACCATCTGAAACAAAAATCTCTGACGTCTTCACTCCAAGTCCATTATATAGTTGTTCAACAATCCGAGTCCGTAAGGACTCTAATCCCTGATGAATACCATATCCAGAGAAACCTTCACGTGTAGATAAACTATGGACATACTTCTCAACTGCACATGTAATGCTTTGTGGAATGGGCTCCGTAGCATCACCAACCGCAAGGCTTATCACTTTTGAATTAGGATAGATTGCAAGATGACCCATGAAAGTAATCCAAATTCCAACATTTTAAGAAGTCTCTGATCTGCTGTTATGATCTCTTTAAGTTTGAAGGGTAATAATGGATCACAGACCCGAAAGATTAGCAGTGTATCCGGATAGATAAGTAATACTTCCTCATCCTTCTCTTGAAAACTGCTTGATGAGCTAATATTGTCAGAAAGATCATGAGTCTCATATGAATCGGATGATTTACTTTGAGATCTGACTAGAGAATCTTCTTTAAAAGATACACATGACAAATCATTATGATGTTTAAGCATTGTTCCCATGGTCAGTGGATCTTGAACCTTGCGGTTGACCCAACTCTCGAGGAATGACCCCATGAAGATCATTGAATGATAAATCCATCTTCACAAGTCCCCTTAAATTCCCCAACTCCACTGGGATTGCACCTGACAATTTATTCCTGCTTAAATTCAGTTCAAGAAGGTGCTCCAGTCTCCTTCTCACCAATTATCAAATTCATTCTTCAAGTGCCTGCAATCAAGCGTATTTTCCTGCCAAATAGAACCGCATTAGTGCATAAAAATCAACCATTTTTAGGGCTAACAGTCGTGGTAGAGGGAACTCATCCGCATTTCTTTGATTCCTGGGAGCTCTAAGTACCTCAGGTTCTACTCTATTTGTTTCCGTCCTTGTTCTTTCTCTGCCCCCTGGGTTGGCACAGCTTACTTCTGGCCTATCTCTACTTCTGTCTCTTTGAGTTCCATGAGCTTGGGATGTTCCAGCTCCAGGGTGACCATAGGACACGTTCGATCTTGTTTGAGGGAAAACGAAGTCACCCTTCCAAGTATAAGCATGCCTGTCATGTTCTATAACCACAAAGATCCTCTCTGAAGCGTGATCTAAGTAAGTCACTCTGCCTCGGCTATCAGGATCTTTGAACTCATAGATCAGGATTGATCCTACATCATTTGGCCTATTTGATTTATACCTCCAAAAGGCTTCATCGGTCTCTTGGCTTAGGAGTAGATCTATACTCTTATTGTCCTAGGGAACCCACTCAGGATTGAGGATTCTAGTAAGAACAGATTTCCCTCGAGGGGTCTTAGGCTCTCCTCCTACGTTCCCTTGTTCTAGGTCATCTATGTCCGTCTCAGGGATCACATTCCCGAATTCATCTATCCTCTCCGGGTGACTGGTGACTACGTATACGGTTCCTTCTTTATCCAGGTATGCTCCATTTTCGAACTTGACAGCTGGGTGTTCTAGTCCAATGGATTGGTCCGGGTTTTTAATCTGGACCACGGATCTTCCTAGGCCATCCTCATAGATGCTAGCACCTAATCGGTTGGTCCTAAGGTATTCCAGCTGTGTCTTGTAGGGGCCTTCCACCCTATGCAAATATGGCACCCCTGTACTTCCTGTAGGTCTGTCCATACCTTGGGACATCTCTGATTCACTAGTCTCAGAGCTAGGGTAATACGAGTGGTGACTCAACTGCTGAGCCCAAGACCTCGCAGTATGATTACCACTAGCCTCCGAAGACCTAAGACTTTGTCTATCCCTTACTAGATGTCTTCCTGATCTAAGGTTCATATGCCTATTTAAGTAGCCCCTATTTTGCCCAAGTACAACCTCGTTGCTGAGTTCTTTTGTATCAATTACTTGATTCCTTTTTATGTTGATTATCGTGTTTATACTCTTGTCTGATATCACGTCCTCAGGAGCAATTGAGTGTTTTTCCGTACTTTTAGGTTGATCGTTCCACGTTAGGTACTTTTCCTTTAAGTTATCGACAGTACAGAGGTTATGTTTCTAGCTTGAACTTGAGTTTTTAGGTAGTCTTCAACTTGAATACTGCCTATCGTCGCCCTGGTTTACTTCTAGCACTATTCATACTTAGCCTGAGCTAGGAATTGATAGAGCGTGTTGAGAGTATTCCGACCTTACTTGTTGATCCCTTGCTTTATGATGCTCAAGAACCCGCTTCTCAAGCTTGCAAGGAAACCCTTGCCTTGGATGCTCTCGAATGCTCTGAGTGGACCTGTGAAAGTCCCAAAATTAGCTCAAGACTTAAACTCAAATGACAGACAGATCACATTTGTGCATGCAATTTGGATATCAATTATGTCCCCTGTCTTTATTGCAAACAATTCTAGAGATCCCTTGGTTTTGTTCCCCCTAGGTATGGTATTTGATACACAGGATTTTTCTCAAGACACACTTGTAAGTACCTCACTAATTGCTAGACCAATATGCCTACAAACTATCCCCAAAACTTGGAATAAAACCCTAAATTTTTTTTTGGCCGAAAAGCCTGTCAATCACGATCGACAGTTCTGTCGATCGCGATTGACAGAGGTGTCCGTCGGGGCCTGTCGATCGCGATCGACACATCAATCGCGATCGACAGTGTCAATCGCAATCGACAAAGTCAATCGTGGGTCCCGTCAATCACATCGATGGTGTCAATCGCGATCGACACGTGTTCTGGGATTTTCACCGTAAATTCAATCGATCGGGGCTGTATCCGTCACGATGGACACGTGGCAACGCGTGAAATTCAGTCAATCACCAAAATTCAGTCGGTCGCGATCGACGGTGTCAATCGTGACTGACAGAGGTATTGGTCGTGGCTGTCGATCGCGATCGACGGTGTCAATCACGATTGACAGGGTCAGTCGGTCGTCTCTGTCAGTCGCGATCGACAGATCTGTCGGTCGCAATTGACAGAAGTTGTCGGTCATGGGTGTCAGTCGCGATCGATGGTGTCAATCGCGATTGACAGAGGAACTCGGAATTTTTTAACTGTTTTTAGTGATTTAGCATGTGCTCATCATGTAGATTATGGTCGTGCACTATGTTTTACCAAATGGGTGGTTTTTCTGTCGATCGCGATCGACAGACTTCGTAGACACAGAGACAGTTTCGTGATGACAAAGATAAGTAACCCGTTAGGGCAATAGGCATATATACAAGTCGAGGGAAAAAAACCTCCTAAAGAGGGAAAAAAGTGCCCCGACAGTCCTAGTGTGTTCACACACATCACTACCTAAATATATCAATAGGTTTCTCATACAACATGCCATCGTCATCCTTGTCCCTCTGTCTCTTTTTGCTCATCTTGATGTTCCTCGCTCTTTTATCCTCCACTACTTCTTCCTGTAGCTCTTTATAATTTGTAAGATTGACTGACTTGATCTTCTTGGGAGCTACTATGTTTCTTTTATCCTTTACCATGCATAACATATGAAATAATTTCTTGAGTTAAATTTCCCTTTTCACAAATGTAGCTTTTGTCTTGAACTAATAAGACTTTCATGAAGTTTTTCATAAACTTTTAATTCTTCCTTTGTCTAGTTTGTGGCTTTGTCAATGAAATCTTTTATCATCCTCTGGTACCACTCTTCATATTTCTTCCTCTTATCCTCACTCCCCTGTAGATAGTAAGTGTATAACTTTTTCTTTGTAGTCATTGGGGAGTGAGGTGCCACATCTACTTGGACTTCCCTTTCTACAACTACCACCTCTTCCTTAGGTCTTCTTTTACCCTGATAGTTATGTCTTCTTCATTAGACTTAGTCATCTTCAACCTCTTCTTCAATGGCTAAACTCCCTTAGCTCCTACCACCTCCATGACTTTGGGCATTGATTCACCTGCGGTCTATCTTGTTGTTGGCTTAGAAGATACTTCCATTTATTTTCTCTTCTTACTTGTAATCTTCTATACCTGAGTAGTCTGAGTTGCTATAAATGCTTCCAGCTCATTGTAACTTAAGATGGATTGCAACTCCTCTTCCTCTTCCAGAGCATCATATGTAATCTTGGTTAGCATTTGTCCACCTCTCAAGAACTTATTTTCCTTCTAGTGTGTAGCTGACTCATTGATATACTTGATAACATATCAAGACATATCCATTCTCTTTGATCCTCCTCTCTTTATGAAGGCCAATGTTATCGTCTTGTGGGGCTGGGTTTATCTTGCCATTTGAATCAAACAAAAATGTTGATGAAATTTTCTCACTGCCAAGTTGACAACCTTTGGTTCAAATTCTATAAATTTCTTGATATCTTCATAGATGTCCATGACTTTCTTGATATCATTCAGATTATAATTTATCCCTTCTTCAAGCTATAATGCTTTCCTTACAAATTGTTGATTAATGTGGATACTCCTTGTTATTCCTTCAATTTTGTGACATTATGTCTGAGGTATTCCCTTTGGTCATACTCACTCCAAGCATACTTGTCCACTGAGTCCGTCACTTCCTTGCATTAGGGTATATCTACCATTAGGATGGGCAGCTCCAAGCAACCGTTGATTCTGATTTGCTCCCACACTTCCATTATATATTCATTTTTGTTCAAATTTTTAATGTCTCTTGTTGCCACAATGAATTTGAAACTTCTTGATTTAACCAAGTAGATATACTTGGCTACTCTGGCTAAGTGCTACTTAGCCTCCTCAAATGTCTCTTTCACATCCATAAACCAATGTCCCTCTCCTCGAGTGATAGCCATTCCTTTGAGCATCTCCTTTGCCATTTGCAAATCACTCCAATTTATCTCTAATTGGTTTCCATTATTCTTTCATATTTTTTCTCCTAAAAAAGAAAAGATTCCAATCAAAACATCGTAGTAATGGAATAAAAATATTTTTACATACATTTGAACTCCTTAGAAAAAAACATAAATATCCTAACATTTAGTGAAGGCTTTTATTCTATAATTGAAACTTCAAATTTATTACCTTAAAAGAATTTTGAAAAATATTTTCTTCCTTATCTTCTGATAATTTATGCAAAAAAATATCTTTAAAAAATAAGCTTGGTATGTGTATCTGTTTTTATTCAAAATTTTCAAGGAAAAAAATATTTACAATAATTTATCTACAAAAAATAATAAAACAAAACTTTTCTATTTTCTTCTATCTCTTTTTTCTTTATCATCTGAACTACTTCCATTGTCTACTCCTCCCCCTCCTAATTCTTTTTGATAATGAAAATTTAGGAAGGTTTGTCGAAGACCTAATTGATATTGAATTTTGTACTTCTGATGTGTGTAAAAATTGAGCCTTTCAAGTGCTCAAATAATTTTCTTCAGTGATTTCTTTTCATTTTGTGCATTTGATATTTCCTTAGTTTCTCTATATGCTTCTTCCACATTCTCATGAACATTCAAAAAGTTTTCTGAGACTCCATATTCTTGAAAAATATTTTGATTGAAGAACAAATAAAATACTCAAATATTTATAAAAACATTGATATGTTACAACAAAAATAATAAAATAATAAAAGAACAATAAAAATAAAAAATAACTTTCATTTATTATTTTCCCCATTGTTGTCCCATGTTTTCTTTGATGATCTTTATTCTCTCTTGTGCCCCATGACTCTTCCTTGATTCTTCTAATTCCTCTTTCCTATGTGTTGCAATTCGTAATTTATGCCATTGTTGTTATGTAAATGGTTCTAGATATTTATTGACACTGCAACCACTTATGTAATTAGGCATGATTATTTCATCTAGGGTTTCCAATTCTATTGCACCATTTGGACTTATTTTATACATGATATAGGATCCATGGCCTCTTTTGTGCAATTTTTTACCAATTTCCTTGATAATGAATGCCAACACTAAATCTCCTTCTTTTAATCCTTTGTCTTTTATATGCATGTCAATATATGATTTTTGTCTCCTTTTATTTGCATACAAAGAATTTATCGCTTGAAGTCTAATGGATCCCAATTTTTCTAATTTTGCAACCCTATCTACCAATTCATGTCCTTTCCATTCTAGGGTTTGTGCTACTCGCAATGTTGGGATTAAAAATTCCATGGGCAAGATAGCATTTTGCCCATACACCATGTTGAAAGGTGTTGTTCCAATGTTGGTTTTGTAAGTTACTCTATATGTCCAAAGAGCATGATGTAATTTCTTATCCCAATCTGTACTTTTGTTAGGTGATTCAAGCTCATTAGAAATAATTTTTTCTTACTTTGCTCTTTATTTAGAATCATAACTAGCACTTAATCTTTAAGATTTTCATAAGAAATGAAGTGGAAAAAATAGAAAAGTTGATATTGATTGTTACTCTATTATGCTAAATTCGATTTCGAATTTCGTTTTTGATTGCTTTTATTGGATGGATTTCTTGATAGATTAAAGAATGCGTGCTTATGTATTTATTTGCACATGGAAATTTAAAGACTCATTCATTAAATGTTCTCTTCAAAGATATATTTGTAAAGATTGGAAGATACACATAGTATTATGATTGGTTGATTATGAGAGGACATAGTTTGGTGTTTTGAACAAGTAATATAAAACATATTTCTTTGAAAAAAATGACTGCTTGGCTCCCCACGACTCTTTTGTAGTCTGCCTCTACATGCTTCCTCTTCGTCTATGTCTTTGATTGCTGCCAACAATTCTTGAGAGGTAGGTGTGAAGGGAAACCATAGATCAATTCGAGACCCAACCTATTACTATTTCCAAATGAGGATTTTGAACCTCATGGTTGGGCAAAAATTCCAGCCACAATGGATGTAGCCATCAATGAAGAACAATGGACACCACATTGTGATGATGATGGTTATGACATTTCAATCTTCACTATAGAACCAATCATGTGTGATTCGGTTATTGAAGAGTGCGAGCCTACCATGGATGAACTTGAACAAGAAAGTGAATCAGATTTAGAGTCAATTATTATGGATCCTTTTGTGCATCAAAAGAAGAATATCTAGATGTAGTAGAAGCTCACCCTCAAGGAAGAGAAGAGCACACCAACGGGTTGAGGGTAGCTACATAGATTACTACGAAGAGTGAAGGTAAGAAAAGAAAGAAGAAAGAACTCCCACAAGAGGAAGAAGAATCTTTATTTGAGGTCATTGAAAATCTTAAGAAGTATGAGATAGAGGATAGGAAAGTCATGATATGAATTCCTAAATGAGAACCACTCATAGGAGAGGCCTATGACAACAAAGAAATAACAAAGAAAGTTGTTGTAACCATAGAAGAACATGAAGAACGATGTACATACATAGGACATGATTTGATCGAGGATGAGGAGCAAGAGTTGATAACCTTGCTAAGAGAATACAAGATGTGTTTGCTGGAGCTATATGAAGCCAAACCCTCTAAGCAGAACCCATACACATATAACAATAGTTATGTTGCCAAGATCAAGGAAGAGATAGATAGATTGATAGAAGGAGGATTTATCTATGAAATCGAGCACACTGAGTGGGTTTCCCCCATTATCGTGGTGCCCAAAATGAATGGCAAGTTACGTGTTTGCATTAACTTGAAGAAGGTTAATGGAGCCATCATTAGAGATAGTTATCCTCTTCCTATCACTGAACGTCTATTAGAAAGAGTGGCAGGCAAGGAAGTATACAGCTTCCTTGATGGATTCTTTGGCTACAATCAAGTTTCCATTGCCCCAGAGGACCAGGATAATATGTCTTTTGTTACAGAGTGGGGAATATTCGCCTTTCAAGTAATGCCATTTGGTCTTACCAATGTGCTAGCTACTTTTCAAAGGTTGAGGTGTCATGTATTTAAAGAATTCCTGCATAAAAACTTAGAAGTCTATTGATGATCTATGTGCTCATTCCAACATTAGACAAACACACATACCAGAGCTCAGACAACTCTTTGAAAAATGTAGAGAATATCAAGTCTACCTAAACCTAGAAAAGTGTGTTTTCATGGTTAGGCAAGGTAGGATTCTAGGACATATAGTGTTGAAGAATGGAATATCCACGGGTGAGGATAAGGTTAGAGATATTGTATAGTTACCTAGGCCAAAGAATGTCAAGGAAGTACAAGCTCTCATGGGGCATTGTGGATATTATTGACGTTTCATTCATATGTATGCCATCATAGCGAAGCCTCTGCACTCCCTTTTGACTAACTTTGAGTGGACAGACGAATGTGAAAATCCCTTTAATGAGCTTAACCGATGGCTATGTTCAGCACCAATCTTGACTACAACAGATTGGAACAAACCATTTCATGTTCATGTGGAAGCATCCAATTATGCTATTGGGTGTGTACTAGCACAACCTACTGGTGAAGGTAATATGGATCTTCTCATTACTTATGCCAGTAGAGAATTGAATGCAGCTGAAGAAAATCATACCACTACTGAAAGAGAAGGATTAGGCATGGTATACGCAATTAAAAAGTTTAGACATTATTTGCTAGCAAATAAGTTTAATTTTTTTACAGACCATCAAACACTATTATATCTAGTGATCAAGGTAGATTAGTAAGACGGCTTCTCTTACTAATGGAATACGACTTTGAAGTTGTTTTTAGGAAAGGCAAAACTAACCTTAGGGTAGATCAGCTTTCTAGAATAACTTCAAGAGATTCACCTCAAGGAGTATCAGATGACCTTCCTGATGCTTACTTGTTCAATCTAGAAGTAATGCCTGAATGGGCCAAATCTATAGTGCCTATTCTCACCTTTGGGCCTAAAAACCATGATCAAGACCAAGGATGAAAAAATAGTGAGATCTCAAAAATACCACATATTGGCAGGAGCATGTATAAGCACACCGATCAAGGCATACTAGCTTGTTGTGTAGATGAAGATGAGCATGCAAAGTGGTTGCAATTAGCACATGTAGGTGCACTACAACAACATTACTCTCAACACTGAACCCTCCAGACTTTACAGAGATTAGGAGTGTATTGGCCAATTGTGGAAGAAGATTTCCATAAGATGTGCAAGGAATGCCAAATCTCTGCTATTAGACCACCAGTGGAACATGCTACTCTATATCAAGTGTCTTTAGCACTAGATTGGAGTGAATCTTTTGGTAGATTTTTTTAGGACAAAATCATTCCCTCAAGAGATGACATTGGCTAGAAGAAAGAAATTAGAACAAGAAGCTCTAGATTACACACTCATAGGTCTATACAAACGAGGAAGAGACGGATACTTAACATTGTGTGTCCATGAGAGTGAATACCTCAAGATCTTAGAAACTGCTCACCAAGGTGTGGTAGGAGGACATTTTGGACCAGATCGTCTAATAAAGGCAATTCTATTTGTAGGACTTTGGTGGCCCCTTCACATGGATGCACATACTTATGTGAAACAATGTGATATTTGTCTGTGAACTCAGCAGTCGATACATAAGGATGAGATGCCATTAAAACCCATGATGGGAGGTCAGTCATTCTCCAAGTGGGGAGTAGACTTTGTAGGTCCTATTAATCCCCTAGCTAAGGGTTCACATGCCGAATACATTATTGTTGCCATAGACTATCTAACCAAATGGGTAGAAGTGAAAGCCACCCAGAAGAACGATGCTCAAATGACGGCTAAATTCTTATTTGAGAATGTGTTCACCAGATATGGGTTACCAATAGAATTAGTAATTGGTAGAGGTATGCACTTCTTGAACGAAGTCATTGAAACCCTTCTTCAAGAATTCTCAGTGATACATAAGAAGTTGGTCCCCTATCATCCACAAGCTAACAAACAAGCTGTGAGCACAAACAAGATCCTATGTAATGTATTGACAAAACTGGTAAATAATGAACACTCTAATTCGTACAAATAGCTAAATCATGCTATTTGGGCATATTGAGTGGCCTATAAAACGGCTCCAAGCCACACCCTTTCAGATGGTATTTGGCCAGAATGCAGTATTGCCACTAGATTTCTTGATACCCACATTGAAAATCAGACAAGAGCATTAGTGGATAGGTCATGGGCTCTCTTCTAGAATCCTTGATTTTGAATAATTAGGTGAAATGAGATTAAGAGTAATTGTAGGAATATATGCATCCAAGAAAAGGTAAAAGGCATACTTCGACGCCCATGTGAAGGATAAAGGTTTGAAAGGGGGAGATTTAGCTTTAGTGTACACCCTGAAGCAACATGCACGAAAGTTGGAGAAGCATGGCTATGGACCCATGATTAGTAATAGATTATCAACAAGTGGAGTTGTTCAAATAGCCACTCTAGAAGGCAACATTCTACCTAGTTACATCAGTGGATGTAGAGTCAAATTATATCAAGAACCCCTCATAGAGGAAATGCTCAGTCGACTCAACACTGCAAAGAAATGTAAGGAAGAGGAAAAAAGGAGTCCAAGAAGAAGCACATACAGAAGAATTAGAACGCATCCGATGAATGAAATTGAGAAGATAGGGTAGAGATTAGCCTATGTCAGATACTCATGACGTTGCAAGATACCACATGACCATGTGTAAAGCATCAAGTGCAATTTCCCCTATAGTAGTTGATCGACGTCCTTTTGTGGCCCAGGAAGTAGGACAAGGAGAGAGTGCAAGGACAGTAAGAGCCTTGATTGACTCAAGTGCAGCACTAGTGCAGTTAGACTTTCTTACTATGAAGAATTGAAACTAAGTATCAATCCTATAGAAGCATATCCCATAGGATTGGAAGGTGTGGAAACTCCTTGCATGGGTGAAGTGGAGCTTCCCATCTACCTTCAATATGTTCTAATGAGAGTCAAGGTGCTAGTGTGCTAGTGTGTCAAGACAAGGATCTCACCGAGCCTCTTGTCTTGGGTCAAGATTGGATCTATGATCACGCAATCAACCTAAACGTAATAAGTGGACTTATTCAGGTATGGGTGAATCAAAACTGCATCACAATTGAGTTAGGAAATCAAGCACTCAGGCAACTAGGAAAGGCATTCACTCCTGTTCCTTCCATGAACACACATGATGATAACAATGCTATTCTTGTCCAAAGTTCTATGGTGTAGAAGAAGATCACTTATGAAGAAATCACAGGAGTCGATGTGGAACTCCCTTCTTTTCCAAAGAGGATCCCAGAAAAACAAGCAAGGCAACATAGGAAGCAGATGCATTAGATAATCAAGAGGCATGCTCAATGATTGGTGCAACATAAAGTACCTCATGGAATGAAGCAGATATGGATACACAAGGATGAACAAACCTCTACCCTAGAGACAAGATCCCAAAGATGAACCAAAAAAACTACTCAGTCGAGGACGACAATGAAGGAGCATCATAGCATCAATCAAGGAAGACCATTTCTATTTGGGTCCCAAAGTGGTCGATGAAGATAGACCCCAATGCTAGACAAATCTGGGTGCCCAAGTTCTGCTTACATGCTCAAGTAGCTTCATATAAGCTCACAAGTTTGAATAGCCACTCACATACACTCACGCCATAAATTTCATGGCACACATCTGCACTCAACACCTCCATGTCTCCAATCAAACCTAGGACTATCTGGAAATGGGTACCCAAAAAGTCCCAAATACGAGAAGATATCTTCGAGCAACATGTAAAGGTCAACACTACCAAAAAATGTAATCCCATGCTAAAAGTTTGGAGAATTAAACCTTGTGTCACATGCCTTGACCAAATTTTGTAAATCAATTCACACTAGGGTAGATGCATTATGAGAACAGTGCACATCCAAAATATGCATCTAGGGAAACCATTGACCTACTAACAAACACTCATTGCACAAGAACACCCCACTCGCTAACTCCCTAACCACTAAGGATATCATGTTGGTATTATAAAGGAGACAAAGTATCATCATGTTTTCAGTGCAATGCTAATGTGATCTCCCCTTCTAGCAGATTCAGAGAGAAACAATACTACTCGCATCATGGCTGACACAGCAGGCAATAGTTTGCGGGTAGGGACAAGTCAAATTGGATTTAGTATTGAAAACCTGCCCATTGAAATGCCACCGAACGAGCAACCTGTAGAGCTGCACCACCTCCAAAAAATACCAATTCGCGACCCACCTATTGGACTTACAGGGAAGGTTAGCGGTCAATCTCATTGGTTTAATGGAATGTCAGGGCAACTAAAAGATGCAATATACATACGGGAGTCCAAATGTAAATTTGGCAACTTGTGGGGACAGTTTCAATTTTTTTCAAAAGAATTTGAGGCTCTCTAGAACACCCCATAACTACAAGTAATTTGGCAATGCACAGGGTTAGCAGAATATTTCAATGCACCCATACCAAAGCCAGACTTCCAATGCTGCTATTATTTAGTGTCCAACCTATAGGCTAGCGGTGTGAAAGATCGACCATGCACCTTTGTCATTCCCTCTCTATCATGCAAGAATGAGCTAAAGAAGTTCAAACTCACCTTGGAATTGATAAGAGATGCACTTAACATGCATGGCACACATGTAACCTCAGAGAAAGATGTTTTGGTACCTGACAACATGAAGAACAAAAAGCTATTGAAGTTAAAGGATATGGCGGCACTTACGCTTAATGTTTCCATCCCTCTTCTACTATGCATGCAGCACTTTGAGTTTCTAGGACAAGCGAGATTCACTCAGCCACACAAGAGAATTTGGTTTAGTCTTTATCTAGTAGAGATAGGCTCATTAACTATGAAGCTCCCTGTGTGGATTATGGAGCAGCTGTAGGAGGCTAATAAAAGGTGGTCAAGGAAGCTAGTGGTGAACTATTGATATGCAATCACTCATATAATATACACGTGGTTAGCATATGATGTGCCCATCAAGCGTGCACTCACCCGGTCACAACTACAGATGTTTAAAGGATGCAAAGCTTCAACACACCAATCCAAGAGAATGAGGGGCACTATTGCATGTGTCCAAACATGAGAAGTTCTTACGACCCCAGATGTCTCACCACGAGGGGAAGCCACACTGCCTCCCTTTACGATTTGAATTCCCTGCTCTGACTCTAGAGACACCTCGCAAGCAGCTCCCTCTACACCCCGTGTACCTTTGGAGTTTGAATTTGGTACCACAAGAGACATTGAAGGGCTGAGTACCTTTGATTTTTTTTTTCGCAGACCACTCAACTATCAAATGTAGAGTTCTTTTTTGATGTAGAAGGACCTAGCACATCCACAAAAAGAAGGGCTAAAATCAACAGAAGGCCGCCATGTCCACTGTGAAGACTACCGACAAAGAACCCTATCTCAGCAATTAGAATAGCCAAAGGGGGAAGAAGAAGAGGAAGGAAAAGAAGAAGAAACTACCAAAGCCCCCACCTATACTGCAGAGCTCTGCTAATTATACCAAATCATGGAAAGGGTGCGGGCACAATAGTTACTTTCAGAACAGAGCAATAGAGTGCTCATGGCCCAACTCTTGCAAGAGGCTGGTGTTGACTCTAAATTCAGTGAAACTCTACTATTTCTCTCAAAAACCTATGGTGTAGTGGAAGCCATATGATCCACATTGCAGAGGCCTCCTGCCCAATATGATCCATGCAAATTCCAAACACGACCAAGATCAGGCAAAAACGTTCAGATCCCCACACCACTATTAAGGCAACTACTACGGAAACCAAATGAATTGAGACAACATCCCAAGCAACTTTAGGTAGATCAGAGGGGAGTCTACCCATGGAATTGCAATCTGTTATGTTAGTTGATTTTGTAATTCTATTATTCTTGCCTATAATTTGGTCGATTCTTTCAATAACTCAAGCGATGTTGCATCTTGTGTAGTGTGTGGAACAAGTTGTTCTTGTAGACGCAATATAGTGTTCTCACTTCTCAGTGTATTACATTCTTCTGATACATGATCATACTCCTCTAATAATTGTGCATGGTATTCAAGGAGTACCTTTATAGTTTCTGAAGGAAGAGCTTTGAAGCAACTTGGGCTTAGTGGCTCTTCTAGATGGTCCATAGAAGCTTTGGAATTCTCTCAATTTTGCTGTTGGAGGCATTGATTTTCCTCTTTTACTACTGCTAGGTGACGACGAAGGAGTCCCATATTTCTTGGGAGCTGATCATTTTGAATCACCTATTGGCGAAGCTAGTCTTCAGTCTCTACTATTGCATCTTTTTTTCTCTACTATAGCTCAAGCTCCATTGTATGATAAGACTCCTTAATCTCCTGATAGCATACATTGAGAGAAGTAGTTAATGATTGCTAGCCCTTGGGTGCCCATATTTGCCTTTTGCTTGACACCATTGGAGTCTTGTACTACTTCCATGGTGCAGTCTAAATCATCCTTCTGTTTAGGTTCCCGGGCTATTAATAATTCACTCTTCTGTGGTGGTGTGTGAGAGGTCGGATGGACACTATACTTTGGAAAAGAAGGGAGCTCATCTCAATAGGACTCATTCTAAGTTCCATGACTTGATAGTAAGAACACCTAAGTGCACTAGTTGCTTCACCTGAATCAATTGGAGCCCTAATCTTCTTGAGAGTGGTGCCTTGCCGTAGCTGAACTTTAATGAATGGTCTCCATTCCACTATGCTAGGGTAAGCATTTGGATTTGTCTAACACATTTCCATGGGATATCTAGGGCTTCTCCATTGGTACATGTAGTGACTTAAATGTGTTCCCTGCCTAGTCCTTGTCTTCATAATTTCATGTGCTTGATGCACCCTAGGGCTTCTGTTTGAGTTTCCTCTCCGATTCTTTTTTCTTCATGTTTGCACTTCTTTGCCAATGTGAGTTGTCTAAGCATATCCTCAATCAGAGGTTCTTGGTAAAGCTTGACTCTATAGTCACTAATATAATTGGGCATTATCTCTCCTTCTAGGGTGGTTAGCTGCACTGCTCCACTCGTTGAAAGTCTATTTATAATCATAGTTCCATAACCACATTTCTCTAACTTTCGAGCATGTTGCTTCAACATATAGAGTAGGACTAAATCTCTGACCTTCAAGCATTTATTTCTCACATGCTCATCAAAATAGGCTTTTTGTCTCTTCTTGGATGCATATATTCTTGCTACTACTCTTAGCCTAGTCTCTCATAAGCATTCTAAGTCCATAATCCTATATGATAACGCGTGGCCAGTCCATTGATGCTCTTGTGCAACCTTAAGGATGGGTATCAGAAAATCCAAGGGGAGCACTTCCTTTTGACCAGAAACCATCTAAAAGAGAGTTGCATTGAATACCGTCTTGTAGGCCACTTTGTATGCCCAAATAGAATGGTGTAACTATTTTTCCCAATTTGAGCATTTTTTGTTTATGAGTTTAGCCAATACATTGCAAAGGATCTTGTTAGTACTTTTTGCCTATCCATTGGCCTAAGGATTATATGGTGCAGAGTTCTTGTGAATCAACATAAAATCTTGTAACAAATATTCAATGAATTCCTTTAGAAAGTGAGTCCTCTATCACTCACCAACTCTATAGGAAATTCATACCTTGTAAAGTCATTCTCAAATAAGAATTTTCCCATCGTGTGTGCATCCTTATTTTTGGTAGTCTTAGATTCTACCCTTTTGGTTAGATAATCTGTCGTTACAATTATGTATTCTACATGAGAGTCTTTAGCAAGGGGGTTAATTGGTCCAAAAAAGTATATGCTCCACTTAGAGAATGCATGTCCTCCCATCATGGGTCTCAGTGGCATCTCATCTCTGCATGTTGGATACTGAGCTCTTTGACAAACATCACATCTCTTTACATAGGTATGTGCATCCATATGAAGAGTGGGCCACCATGTCCCGAGAATAGTATGGCCTTGATTATCTGATTAGGCCCAAAATGACCTCCTATGACACCTTGGTGTGCAGCCTCTAGTATTCTCAAGTATTGACTCTCATGAACACAATGCCTCAGATATCCATCTCTTCCTCTCTTGTGCAGATTATCACCAATGAGTTTGTAGTCTTGAGCTTCCTACTCTAGATTTCTTTGACTTGCTAAATTCATCTCTTGAGGGAGTGTTTTTGTCCTCAAGTAGTTTACCAATGGTTTACTCCAATATGGTGTTAAGGCCACATGATATAAGGTAGCATGCTAGATGGGCAATTTAACACAATAGATTGGGCACTCCTTGTATATCCTATGGATGTTTGCTTCCATCATAGGTCAACACACTCCTAATATGTGCAGAGTTTGTAGGGTGTATTGTTTCGAGTGGTGTTGCTCTAAGGCACCTATATGTGATAATTGCAACCATTTATCGTACGCTGCTTCTTCTACACAACTATTGAGAATTTCTTGATTGTTCTGTTCTTAAATACTCCTTGCAATTATCGGATATCTTAGTGACTTAGTTACTTCCTTTTCCTTGGTCCTTGGCTCCAAAAGTGAGAGTGCGGACACATGGCTTGGCCCATTCAAAAACCACTTCAAGGTTAAATAAGTATGTGTCTAGTAACTCATTGGCTATCCCCTTAGAGGCTTCTTTGGTGGTCAGTCGTGAGAGATGGTCGACTCTAAGATGGGTCTTCCCTTTTTTGACTACCACTTTGAAATCATACTCGATTAATAGGAGAAACCATCCTACCAACCTTCCCGTGTTACAAGGCTTGTTGACTAGGTATAACAATGCTTCATGGTCTGTAAAGAATTTGAACCTGTTTTTCCAACAAATAATGTCCGAATATTTTTATTGCGTAGAACATTCCCAATCTCTCTCTTGGTGGTGGTGTAGTTTCTCTCAGCTACATTCAATTGGCTACTTGCATATGATTTGGGAAGTTCTATGTTGCCTTCATTTGCAGGTCGTGCTAACAAACACCCGATAGCATAATTGGATGCATCCACGTGTACATGGAATGGCTTACTCCAATCTTGGTTGTCAAAATTGGTGCTTAACACAAGTGTTGTTTAAGCTCATTAAATGATTTCTCACATTCATCTATCCATTCAAACTTAGTCAAAAGGGTGTATAGAGGCTTTGCAATGATTGCATACATGTGTATAAAGCATCAATAATAACCACAATGTCCCATGAAAGCTTGTACTTGCTTGACTATTTTTGGCCTAGGGAGCTCTACAATCACTCTAGCTTTACCTTCCTCTGTAGAGACTCCATTTTTTGACATTGTGTCCTAAAATCTTACCTTTCCTGACCATAAAAACACACTTTTTTGGGTTCAAGCAGACTTGATATTCTCTACATTTGTCAAAGATTTGTCTCAACTCAAGTATATGTTTTTGTCTAACATTGGAATGATGCATAAATCATCAACATAGACTTCCATGTTTTTGTACAGAAACTCCTTAAATACATGGCACATCAGCCATTGAAATGTAATTGATTAGTGATTGGAAGTGGATAAATATATGTAATAGTGGTTAGTGATTGGAAGTGGATAAATATCTGTAATAGTGGTTGTTTTGACCTTCTTCAAGTTAATGCATACATGTAACTTGCCATTCTTCTTGAGCACCATGACAATGGGTGAGACCCATTCAATGTGCTTGATTTCATAGACAAATCTTGCTTCAATTTATCGATCAATTTTCTCTTTTATTTTAGTTGCATAATTATCATTGTACATATAAGGCTTCTACTTAGAAGGTTTAGTGTTTGAGGACATGGGAATTCTATGCGACCATATGTCAGAGTCTACTCCTTTTAGATCCTTATTATACCATGAAAATACATATCTATATTCTTTGAGAATGGCAATCAATGTCTGTTCCTCTTCCTCATTTAGTTCATGTCCTATGTATGTACATTTCTCTTCTCTTTCTTTAAATGTGACTATAATCTTCTTATACTTTTCTCAATTTTCATATGCTTCTCTTGGGATGGCCTCTCTCTTAGGCATTCTTACCATGATTCTCCTATCTTCACTTTGATACTTCTTAAAATTTTCTGGCACTTCCAATCGGGGTTCTTCTTAGGTAGAAGACTGCTTTCATTCCTTTTACTTCTTCTCCTTGGTTTCTAGCAGTTGGGTGAGCTTCTTATTTTGGATACACTCCATCACATTGGGGGGTAGTGGCTTCCACAAAATAAAGGTATTTGTCTTCTGAAGAGTAGAATGCCTCCATAATAACGGACTCTAGATCTTCATCACTTGCACTGGTTGGATCTGTGGGCACATCAATATGTTGTTCTAAAATAGGCTTACTTATTATGGGTTCTATCATGAAGATAGAGATATCATAACCATCTTCATTAGAGTGAGGAGTCCATTGTTCTTTGTTCACTGCTATGTCCATTATGGCTAGGACCTCTACCCATCCATGAGGCTTGAATTCCTCATCAAGGAACACTATAGGTTCATAGGTAGGATGTTAGAGGGCTCATGGGTATGGTTCCATGCCTAGATTCCTAGCTTCTAACCTCTCCTCCTCTTGTACTATAGCTTTACACATCCATAAATGGGTGTCCTCATGCAGCCATGAAGGGTCTGATGCTAAGGATCCTACGGATTCAGTTTCTTCAAATGTTTTATGGATGGTCTTCCACTGTAATAGGGTATGTCTCGATGGGAATACTTTTTAAGATTGAGTTTGGTCGTCACTCCTAGATGTTGTAAATACAAGGATTTGGTTCCCCAATCTTGTACTATTTGCAATTGCCTCATGAAAGGACATCCCAAAATCATCTCATAGGCATGGTTCTTTCCAAATTCACATATGGAAAATGTGTGCTCAAACTCCACACCACAACTGGTAAGAGTGATTCCTTCTAGTAGGCCTAAAGGCTCCTCAATATGATCATCTGCCATTTGTAGTTTCATTCTTGTGGGTCTCACAGCTAGCTCACCCCAATGTTTCCAAAGGGAAGTGGTGGCAATAGCCACTCCGACACCTGATTTTAGGAATGCTTTAGTGGTGTAACCTTGATAGGAGATAGGTAAGTAATTATTTCCCTCTTCTCCCTCACTCATATCTCCAATTTTATCGATGGGTATTTCAGGTACTTTTCATTGTGATCCTTTTTGAGAGTGGGCAGTAGCCACCTCTGGTAGTTGATTTGCTACATGCTTCCACAACTCAGGTTTAACTCTTAACAACTCTTCTAAAGTGAGGTGAGACTTCAATTTAGTGTTCTTTACAACATTGGTATTCCTAGGAAGGGTTGATTCCTCATTTCTGATTAGTATAGTGGGTGCTCTCATTTGAAAGGACTTCGATTCCCATGACCTAGTAAAGTGAGGTAGTTCATGCAAGGAGTTAGATTCAAAATTTGTCTACTCACTAAACTGTTCCTCCTCTTGTTCTCCATGTATTGAGGGTATATCCTATGGGAATTGCACTTGGTGATCATTTATCTCCTGAATTGGTGGGAGAGTTTCCTGGTCTAACCTCCATTTCTCTTCCTGAATCTCCCTCAAAAATCCTTGAGTGTACTTATGTGTAGGAGGAATCCCACAATCCATAGAATTGGGAACTTATGTATAGGAGGAATCCTACACTCCGTAGACTCAAAATTCTTTGTGCAAGACAACATTTGTTCTAGTCTCTCTAGAAATCCTTGAAAATGTAACTCACGTTTTCTAGGTTGCTCCAATTGATATACTGGGATGCTTCGAACATGGTCTAGGACAATTCTACCATTTTCATGTAGAGTTTAGTTCAAGTATTCTTTAATGTTAATCCAAATGCGGCGAACATGTCGTCCACATGTTTTTCCCTCAATACTTGTTTAAATTCAACCACATGGTCATATGGATCACCTATTCCATCGAAGTAATTCTTCATGGATTTTACTAATTGGGTGGGCCTCAATATCCTAGGGTGCTCTCTAGGATATTGAAGCCCACCTAGGTTCCCTTGGCCTTTCTCATTCCACTCTAGTAGGCTCTCCAACTGATCCATCTCGTCTGTTAAAAGCGCTTTCACAAGTCACTTTTAATCTCATTTCGGGTTCTTCGGAATGGATAGGGGTCTGAGAGTGCAGAGGCCCTTTATTTAATTTTCCCAATTCAACATCCACTGAATAGTTAACCGTCTTCAATTACGGATTATCACTACGCAGTACACTTATCACGCGACTTAACAATCACGACTTCGCACAGACTTATTAATATTAACCGGAGCAATACTGTATACTGTGTTAATGATTAACTATTGTAATGCAACAAAAAAAATACCAATACTCATGACTTTTGTAACTCTGCAACATAGCTTCCCAACGTAATCGCCCAGACAGACAGTCTCGCGATCCTCTGTCTCTCGCCGAACGCTATACTTGCCTTTTCATTAATGCATAAAGAGCTACATCTGTTCACTACGCCCTTTCGGTGTGTGTGAGTATATAAAAATAAATAAAATTACATTATTCCAATCCGGCGGCCTAACACTAGCACGCACGGTGGACTCGAACCCAAAAGAGGAAAATACAACTAAGGCTCATCAATAATGCCTTGTATATACAGGGATCTAGCGAGTTTGAAAGTTCTTGTGATCTTTTGCTTTAAGGAATCTAGCATGGTCTTCAAAGTATCCGGCTCGACCAATTGTGCATCAGTTCGAACCGAACTAGCAGCAATTACTTGACTCATTAACAGTTATGTCTGCATTTGCAAAAATGATTCCTGCAAATAAAAATCATTGGCGAAGGCTACATCTCTCCTCAGCTTATTTCAGCGATTTCTACATCAATACGAGATAATCGCTCTGCCTGAAATCCCAACTGTTTTTCTCTTCGTTCCGGTTCCTGAGCTTGATACTAGATGGTTTTATAATAGGCATCCCGCTCCTTCATAATACCTTCTAACTCTTTCTTGAGCAAGATCGTCAGGCCCGTCTGTGCGTCCAAGTCACGGCTCTTTTGAAAAAGCTCAGCCGATACGAAGTGATCGATTTCTTCATTGCGAGCTACTAGGAGAACAGTCTTCTCCTTCAACTCAGCTAGTGCGTTGTCACATTGGACAATCAGATTATCTTGCTCTGCTAACCTTTCTTGGAGTTGTTGAATCTGAATGTGTAGGGCATGGTTCTCTGCTTTGACCGCATTGGCTTCTTCTTGTAGTGGGGCAATATCCGCTTCAAGAAAATCCACTTTGCCTTGCAATTCTTGCTGGATATTCTCAGTTGCCAGCTTCATCTGAAGAGGTAATTGCTGGGAAAACTGTATAAGGAGGTGACCCATAGATTCCAATTCGGTGAACATTACTATCGGAGGAGGAAGGGAAGGGGGAAATTGTGATGACAAGGCCATCCACAAATGAGGGGAAGATGGTGGCGAGTAATCCGGAGAAGATAATGGAAGGATTGAGGCCTCGCGAACAACAATTGAAGGAACACCGAAAAGAATTTCATCAGCATCCGGAATAATAGGAGGAGAAGGGAGAAGAGTGTTTGGCACCAACACAATTTTGGTCGCATTCTGAGTGATCTCCTCAGCAGTTTTGATCACGGCCTCAGTAGTGGCAATCACTTCCTTGATGATATCGTCTACGATCTCTTTCACAGCGTCCCCATCCAATTGATGAGATTCCTCCTCCCGCAAAGAAACTTCATTGACATCTTCCATGTGGACATCCTGGTCCGGCTGCTTGAGAGGGGACGACGGGATAGAGGATTCGACCTGGAGGGAGGTGGCAGTGTCGTGGAAAACTTCAACTTCATGGCCCGCGGTGGAACCCTGTACTTGACTCTGGGAGGGACTAACTCATCGGCATTTGCGTGTAAAGAATTGAAGCAAATCTTCATCGTCATTCTCTTCCTCGTCTATCATTTGGGTAGATTCTTCATGTAACAAAAAAGGAGCGGTTGGAGGGGGGTGAGCGGCTTGGATCACCAGAAAGAGGAAGGTAAGGATATGGGGTAAGCAGGTATGAGGGATGTCGTTCTTGGCGATTTGCTTGGTAACCATCACGCATTCACGGTGAATGCGCCTAAAAAAGAAGGACGTGAAATTTATAGGTTCACGGGAAGCAGTATCAAGCATGGAATAAAGGGGTCGTGAAATATCATAGGTGCGTTTTTGTAAATTTAGTGTGGCGACCAGAAATTGTAGAGTAGTACGCTCTGGTTCTGGTCGCCAAAGGATGGCGTACTCATTAGATGAGTTCCGGGGAAACAGTTCTTTCATAGTGGCAACAGGAAAGAGGGGACCATTCTCCAATCCTACCTGAGGGAGTCAAAATCCCTCAGCAAACATGGCTAAAGTGATTGCTACACGAGGGTTTAAACTAGTAATCGGCCAACACTGCTCTATAGCAGGTGTGTCGGTGATGGCAGAAATTATCCCCGCATGGAACGGATGACACTCCACGTAATGCCAAGGCAATTCCGTGAAAGTCAGCAATCCCTGAACGCGCAAGTACGCACTCACCTCTGGAGTGAGACAGGCACGGAAGGTGGCTACATTAGCAAGAGCTTCCATGGCATGCACAAGGAGACACGAAAACACAGAGTATACAAATCGCGCAAACACACAAACACAATAGCGATTAACAGTGGAGCAGACAAGATTAAGTAAGATCACGGGAAAAATTAGGCGGCAAAACCCTACTCATAACGGAGTATTGAAGAGAGATCCTCCATAAGTGCGACATGCATGCATGAACAGAATCAATGACATAGCGACAGCTATTAATCATGATTAATTCAGCAAAACGGAAGGATTATGGTTAGATGGTCAACCGAAATATAAGGAGCAAAAAAAGCAAAAGAAAAAGAAAAAGGACCGAATACACCTCAGGAGTTACGAGACGGCTAGTGATAGGGGCGGAGCTTAGAACCATTAATGACTTTTGGAAGGGGAACACTTATTAAGGTCGCCAACCGAAAAGTGGAGGGTCCCACTTGCTCAGCAATCCAGTATGGACCAAACCATCGTAACTTAAATTTTCCAGTAGATCTATTGGCTTTAGCATTATAAAATAAAACGAGTTGACCAATCGTAAAGACAGGGGTTTTTAGAAAGTGATCATGAGTACGGGCTTGGCGTAATTGAACTTCATGAAGAATCATGAAGCTTTCCCAACGTTGTTCATCCAATGATCTGAGCACATCCAGCCGGAATGGAAAAGATTCTTTCGGCAGCAATTTCTGAGATAAGGCGACTCGCAGACTCGGTACCACTACTTCCATTGGTGCAATAGCTTCCAATCCATAAGCAAGTTTAAAAGGAGTCGTTCTGGTTGCCACTTTGTACGTTGTCCGGTACGCCCACAAAATTGCAGGTAATATCTGGTCCCAGCATTTAGGACATTCCAAGATCAATTTTTTTAACATATTCAACAAAGTCTTATTGGTACTCTCAGCCAGACCATTGGCACGTGGATAGTAAGGTGAGCTGAATTTGTGTACAATCTGGAAAGTCTGAGTCAGCACTTGCATTAAGTGGTTTGCAAAATATGTACCCTGGTCCGTCACAATGTCTAGAGGCAATCCATATCGAGGGAAGACATCCTTCATCAAACATTTGGCTACCGAAATAGCTGTGGCAGAATGTAAAGCCCAAGCTTCCGCCCACCTAGTGGCATAATTTGTACAGGTCAAAATATATCGATTGTTGGTGAGGGTAGCTGGGGGTGAAATTGGGCCAATGAAATCTAAACCCCACTTCTGAAAGGGCTCCAAAGGTAGAACCGATTGAAGAGGAAAGAAATGTCGCTGCAAGGGCTATCCAGACCGTTGACAGACATCACATTGCTACAGAAACTGAACAACATCTCTGTACATGGTAGGCCACCATAGCCCACTTTGCAAATTTTTTTGGTGAGTAAGATCAGCTGCGAAGTGTCCTCCAATGGGTGCTGAGTGAGCCATGGCAATAACCGAGGCCGATTCATGTGGAGGGATACATCGAAGTAAGACATCAATATGATCTGTGTAATACAGTTGACCCACTATCAACCGAAATCGGCGACTATAGACTGCAATTTTCCGGCGCAAAGCAACGGGAGTGTTATGATGTAGACAACCTTCAGTAAGAAAAGTCATTAATGTATCATAGTATGTAGGTGCCTCAGGAAGTTCTGCAGATTCTTCAAAGGTTGCCTCGGTGACGTAAATAGCTCGCGTAGTGTCATCAACACCTACCGGAGACTCACCGGAATCAAGTCGAGATAAGAAATCCGTTAAGACATGTGACGTACCGGGTCGGTGAATAACCTCATAATCAAACTCCTATAGTAGTAAAACCCATCTAGCCAGTCGGCCACCTAAATGTTGTTGCCGAACCAAATATACAAGTGCAGCATGATCCACATGGAAAGTGAATTTTCTTCCCAACAAGTAATGCCGAAATTTCTTCACAAAGTATACCAATCCAAGACACTCCCGTTCTATCACAGAGTAATTTCTCTCTGCAAGAGCTAATCGGCGGCTCGCATAGTACACAGGCCGAAACCATTTGTCGGTTTGTTGCATTAGCACACTGCCAATTGCTATATCTGACGCATCCACAAAGACATGGAAGGGACGTTCCCAATCAGGCAATTGCAGGATCGGAGCCTGCGTCAATAAGACCTTCAAACGATCAACTGCCACTTGACACTCATTAGTCCATTCATACTTCCGTAGGGTGCTGGTCATAAGTCGGTTAAGTGGCATCGCTAGATGAGCTAACCACCGTAAATGTCTGCCATGCCACCGGATTTGACCAAGAAACCGCATAACTTCTTTCGGTGTCTTTGGGACCGGTGCCTCCAACACAGCTGCTACTTTATCAGGATCGACCTGTATTCCTTGTTGAGATATAATATGACCGAGTAGCTTTCCACATGAGACCATAAAAACTGATTTGGTAGGATTCAAACAGAGCCAGTACTCCCGACACTTTTCAAAGCAACACCGTAAATGATACACGTGTGCTGAAGTGTCGCCAAACAATGAAAAATCGTCCAAATAGACTTGCATGAACGTTGTCAGATAAGGTGAGAACACTTCTTGCATACATCTTTGGAATGTACTCGGGGCATTTCGCAAACCGAACCACATTACGATGCAGGCATAGACACCCGAGTTGGTGATGAATGTTGTCTTGGATATATCCTAGGCTACATAATGCAGATTTATCCAGTAGCTAGCTTGCTTGAAGGGTCGTGCATCTGGCTTCAGCACCACCCGGTGTTGATAAATTTGTGGGTCAAGACCTTTCATGTCTTTGTAATCCCAAGTGAAGACATCTGAGAACTCGCGCAAGAGTTGCACCAAATCTTCTTGGAAGTTCTCTAATAATCCTACCTTAATTTTTACTGGCCTCGGGTTGACCGTGTCGCCCAAGTTGTACGTTATCAATTGATCCTCCGGTACATAAAACTGTCAAGGCTTTACCAAATCATCATCTTGCTGCAACAGTTGTTGTAAGGTCACTTCATCCATTGTTATGTCATCATCTGCTTCTGCTTCTCCGGTCACTGGTATGACCGTACAAGCTGTCGGACTCCAATTATCAGCTACCGACTGTAAGTCTACAGTACCTAATGAGATAAGGTCCTTATTTGTCTTGAGGAAAGCCTCCTCCTCATCATCAGATAGCCCATCCAACATATGGATTGGCTCTGCTACATATGGTCGTGCGTGTAGCTCACAAGGTTGCATAGCATCCAATGTAACTACATATTTCTAGTGATTGTCTTTGAAAATTAACTCTTGAGCTGACCAATCCTGTACGACTTTGGCTTGCCTTAGCCATGGTCAGCGGAAAAGTAAGTTGTAGTCGAGGCTAGATTCGGGTAGCTCCAGGACTACAAAGGTCATTGTAAATGTAGTTCCCTACAAGGTAATAGGAATATTACGTACTAGTCCCACCGGATGGACTCTGGATTGGTCTGCCATTCGCACAAAGAACTGCACTGGTTCAATTTGGGTCCACCCCAATTTCTTACAGAGTGCTGCTGTTGCAATATTCACACCCGACCTGCCATCAATTAAAACTTGTGTGATCTTCTGGTTTTTATACCAGACGGTGATCAACGGTACTAAATGATCCACCATAGAATCCATCTCGGGTTGTATGGTCGCAATTGTCGGAGTACATGAAGGTGCGGGACTGACCTGCTGTTGAAATTGTTGTCTTACACAGGGCACAAGGGCGAGCAACTGTCCCAGAGGAAGTGTGATTGAGGCCTTAGAGATAACGTCCCAAACCTGGTCTGTGTGTGCGGTGGTCATTACCGACTCTGGTTGTGATTCGGATGTTGCCGGAGTGGAATTCTGTGCATGCGGTCTTACATTTGGCAGAGGAGGTTGAGTTACCGGAACTGGGTCAGGGAACACCGTCGGCTCCTTGGTTGTCCATTGACTGGCCTTAGCAAACACCCGCTGCTGCTCACGAATTTCGGGTTCAAAAACCTCAGCTGGTGATTGCAACTGTTTACCTGATCTTGTCTGAACTACAGCTGCTTGCGACTCAACTAGGGAAATATACACCATATTTGTCATCGGATTTTGTCTTTCCTTCTTTCTTTTATCGTATTCTGTGGCTTCTTTACAAAATCTACAAATATGGCCAACCTCACCGCAAAAATGACATCGAGGGGGTGGGAGAGAGGTACCTTCCACCGATGTACCCACCTGCCATCGATTTGGATTGAAATTGTTGTTACGTTGACCCCGGTAGTTCCTATATCCTTGCTGCTGGTTGGTTAGCAACTGTGGCGGCACATAATGGGTTGCTGGCTGACCCGGCTCCTGTATTATGGCATTTATTGCCGTTCTACCCTGCACCTTTGCATTGTATGCACAGGTATCTGTTGAGTGCCGTGTCGTGTTACAGATGGCACAATACATTTGGTTGAGAGCACATGTGGAACTGGTGTGACCGGGATTCTTACACTTAGTACAGTACACGTGTTTGGACGGATCCTCGGTTATGTTCTTACTTGCTTTCAACCATTCCAGGTCTTCTGTAAAACCTCCAACCTTGTGCTCCAACTGTAAGGCCATTGCAATAACAGCGTCCAATGTCATTCCGCCCACACAACGAATGATCATAATCTATTTTAACTGTGGATTCAATCTGTTAATAAACCATTGTGTGATGACATCATTTGGCAGGTTCCCATGCGTCGGAGGTAGCTGCCGCAAATGAGTTTTGAACAATGTCGCATATTCCTGAACACTCTAGTGTGGTTTCTGTCGATTGTTTTGCAAATAGTCAAAAATCTCTACAGGGTTCTTCTTTAAGCGAAACCTCTGTAGGAACGTGTCCCTCACATCATCATAATTACTGAAATGATTAATATCATATTCTGTCAGCCACCTTGCTGCTTCATTAACCAGTGTGGCATGAAACACAATGGCCTTATACGCCAAATCTGGTGGATAGTTCAACACTGCATAACTGATCTCAAATGTGCGAACATGTGCGTCGGGGTCATCCCCCAGAAATCCACCGAATTTTGTATATGTCACTCCAGTTGGAACCGGTCGAGGTGGAATTATTAGTTGTGGCTGCTGTTGTTGTTGCTGTTGAAATTGTGGTTGTTTGTTGCTGTTGTTGTTGGCCAGAAGTACTCATAGTTCCTATCTGCGGAAGGACTATCCCTTGTGGAGGACCACTTTCCGCTACTGAATGCTCGTCGAAGATGCCCGAACTGGCACCCAATTCAACCGCAGTACCACCGGATGACGCTGAGGTTTCACCGAAAAGCATTGATTCTTCACCGAAAAACGTGGATCCCTTACCCAGGAGCGTGGAGGCTTCACCAAAGAACGTGGATCCTTTACCTAGAAACGTGGATCCCGCACCAAAGAGTGTGGATCCTTCACCGTAAAGCACCGGATGTGCATCGGAAAGCAATGAACTTCCACCGGAAAGACCCGAATGCTCATCGAAAAGCCACAAATGATCGCTAACAGGTACTGGCCTATCTCCACACTGGGTCGATGTACACCCAGTCGATGGTGAATTGTCTTCTGAATGTAAGGAAGTATCACTAGAACAGACCGGAGTGGTACCGGAACACATCAAAATTTCACCAGAATGGGTACTTGTTTCCTGCCGTGAACTGGCTTCTTCTATACTTTCTTGTCCTTCACCTCTACTACTGTGAGGTGTTCCTAATACACTCGGAATTGTCCATGGATGTTGGTCGCTTCTATACTTCGGATAGCACTCATCGGAGCGAGTAGCCGGCATATATCACTTCTTCAATCGACGGTTACTGTTCTCCATTGCTCATCTTGAGTATTGCTCTTCCTTTACTGGTTATTCCACATTTGTTTCCATCTTCCCACAGACTGCGCCAATGTTAAAAGCGCTTTCACAAGTCACTTTTAATCTTATTTCAGGTTCTTGGGAATGGATAGGGGTCTGACAGTGCAGAGGCCCTTTATTTAATTTTCCCAATTCAACATCCACTGAATAGTTAACCATCTTCAATTACAGATTATCACTACGCAGTACACTTATCACGTGACTTAACCATCACGACTTTGCACATACTTATTAATATTAACGGGAGCAATACTGTATATTGTGTTAATGATTAACTACTGTAATGCAACAAACAGAATACCAATACTCAGGATTTCTGTAACTCTGCAACACAGCTTCCCAACGTAATCGCCTAGAGAGACAGTCTGGAGATCCTCTGTCTCTCGTCGAGCGCTTTACTTGTCTTTTCATTAATGAATAAAGAGCTATATCTGTTCACTATGCCCTTTCGGTGCGTGCGAGTATATAAAAAAAATAAAATTACATTATTCCAATCCGGCGGCCTAACACGTCCCATGGGATGAGAAAAGATTACTTCAAGTCTCTCTCTAATCTTTTCCCTTTGAGAACCATGAGCTTGTGATGTTCCAACTCCTTGGTACCCAAAAGAGACATTTGATCATGACTAGGGAAAAACTAATTCACCCTTCCATTTGTAATCGTGCCTACCATGTTTTGACACCACAAATACTCACTCAGATGTACTATTCAAGTACACCACTTTTCCTGGGGTGTCAGGGTCTTTAAGTTCATAGATGTTGATCACTCCTATTTTGGTAGGCTATTCGAGCTTATATTTCTAGAATGCTTCATATGTTTCTTTGTTCATGAATAATTAGATACTCTTATTAGCTTTGGGAATCCATTCTGGGGTGAGCACTCTAGTCAAAATAGATTTACCTCTAGGATTTCTAGGCTCTTCTCCTCATTGTTCTTGTTCTATGTCTCCCAACTCAGTTTCTAGGATCACTATTCCAAATTCATCGGTTCTATCTGGTTGGTTGGTGACAATATACATGGTTCTTTCTTTTTCTATGTATGAATTTTCCTCGAATTTGACTACTGGATGTTCCAATCCAATGCATTGGTCTGACTTCCTCAACTGAACAACTGATCTTCTCAAACCATCTTCATAGATGTAAGCACCTAATTGATTGATTCGGATATACTCCAGTTGCATCTTGTATGGAATCTATGGCATTTGTAAGTATGCTACTCTTGAGCTACCCACTAGTCTCTCCATGTTGTAAGACATCTCCGACTCGCTAGTTCCGGAGCTCAATACGTAAGGGTAATCACTTAATTATTGGACCCAAGATCTCACAGTGGTATTAAAACTAGCTTCTCAGGATCTTACACTACAATGATCTATCTTTCCTATGTGCCTCCAGACCTAAGGTTCATTAATTTTTTTCCTCAAGGCACTCAATGCATAGTCTCATCACAATGATTCTTCTTTATTAATCACTTGTTTTGTTTTACTTTTCCTTTTGGTTTCTTGTTTTGTCAATTAGAGCTCATCAGGTATCATCTTTCAATGCTTGTTTAAGTTATGGTAGCATCGAATTTAAGTTCTTCTTCCCTTGATGTTTTCGTACTAATGCAATTACACTTTGGACTTGAGTCCCTTAGAGCTTATTAAAATTTGAGTTCCTTTTGTCTCTTGAATATAAGCCCTATGTTACGTCTTACACAAAAGAATTAATAGAGACAGTTATGGTTACGATCACTTATTGTTGATATATTTAGGTAGTGATGTGTGTGAACACACTAGGACCACGGGGGCACTTTCTTCCCTCTTTAAGAGGTTTTTTCCCCCCGGCTTGTATATATGTCTATAACCCTAATGAGTTACTTATCTTTGTACATTCTAATGGTAATACATTCAGTATTGTGTGTTGTGTTCCAAGCTTCTTCTTCTTCCTTGTGATGTTTGTGTACTTCCGTAGACATCTAACTCCAACAATTGGTATCAGAGCAGGTCGTCGCTTCATCTAGGACGTCGTCTACACCTCTCTAGTCGCAGTCTCAAAATCGCATGAAATTTGGTGAGCATACTCAAGGTGTTTCAGAGATCAAAACAACTTCGCTTCGTGGTGCCGAAATCATGATCTCAGCTCCTTTCGGCCTCATAACATACTATCGCAGTGCTTGTGCAAGCTATTTTATCTTTTTGTACCAAAGATATATATAGGTTTCGGTTCGCTAGTATAAGCATCTCAAAGTCTACTACAGGTTTCGCAAAACTCTTCAAGGTAGCTATGTTCAACCTTTTTAGATACAATCAATTTACATCAGGGTATTTTAGTTAGTGGCCATGGCTGAAAGTAGTGATGTATTTCATATGTTGGCTGTTGAGGATAAGTTCGATGGTACAAATTACCCATTGTGGTCTTATATGATGTGTCATGTATTGGTCGCAAAAGGACTATGGAATTTGGTGTAGGGTGTTGAAAAACATCCTATTACACCTACGAATATAGGTACTACAAATACAGGTAGTGGAGCTGATGGAGATGGTGTTAAAGATGGTGATATTCTGCAGATTTCTGTTCATGCTGCAGTTTTTGTTGCACCTAGTGCAGAGCAAATTTGTTGGGATGGTAGAGATGCTCAGGCATATGCATTGATGGCTTTTTCTATCAAACGTGCCATTATTCCTCACATCCACTCTTGCAGAATAGCTAAGGATGCTTGGGATACACTTACCACATTGTACCAGGCTAAGAATGAGGCTTGTGTTGCTTACCTCCAAAAACAGTTGGAGAGTGAGCACATGAATGAAGGTGATTCTATGGAAAATTTTCTGACAAAGATCAAGGATTTGAAGGAACAATTGATTTCTACTGATGAAGTCCTTCCTGATAGTTCACTTGTGCAAACTATTTTGAATGGTCTTCCCGACTCATATCAGAGTTTTGCTTCTACTCTTGGTTTGATGATGAAAGGAAATCCAAATGCCTTAACATTTGAAGATTTAGTTTTTATTATGTTGCATGAAGATCAATGTAGACAGAATATGTCTTTTATGTGTGTTGTAGATCAAGCTTTTGTAGCTGGTCAGAAGGGCAAAGGAAAATGGATCTCTTCTACTAGTAAGCAAAAATCTACTAATTTTGCACAACCAAAGAAGGAAGACAAAGATGAGAAGAAATCAAAAAAGCAGAAATTGTTTTGCAAATACTATAAAGCAAATGATCATGTGCTTAAGAGCTGTCCAAAGCTGGCTACTAAAGAGGCAAAGAAGAAAGAGGCCGGACTGTTTGTTGCAAAGGCAGCTACACTGAAAACAGAGTCTGTTAATCTTGTGCAGGATGAAGAATAGGCATTTACTACTATTTGCAATTTTGACCCATCTTCTCATGAGCAGTGCATGTCTACAGTAGACTCAGATGTTTGGTACTTTGGTAGTGGGGCGATCAAACATATTACCTTGCTGCACAGTTTCTTCTCTTCACTTGAGCCTGCCCCTACAGGGAATACTGTTACATGCACCAATAACTCCTCTTATCCTGTTATGGGAGTTGGTAAGATCATTCTGATTACTACTGATGGTAGTTCCTTAACATTGTCCAATGTTTTATTTGTCCTAGGGATCAAGAAGAATCTGTTATCACTTTCAGCTTTAGCCAAGATTGGCTTGGTTGTGAAATTTATTGATGATAGATGTACAGTTCATGATCTGTCAAATGGCGACGTGATTATTGCTTCTGGCATTTTATCTGGTCGGTTGTATAAGCTCATAGATTATGAAAATTCTATGAATGATTCATCATGTAAGATGGTTCTGTTCAAGCTACACAACAATTGCAGCTTGTTCATTGGGAATGTATGTAGTCCTATGCAGACACCCTCTTTTGGAAACTATCTTTACTTTGTGACTTTCATTGATAATTTTTCTAGGCATGCATGGGTATATCCATTGAAAGCAAAGTCCGAAGTGTTTATCTACTTCAAACAGTTTTTAGTCTTCGCTGAAAATTTTTCAACATGTAAAATGGGCACCCTCCGTTTTGATCGAGGGGGGGAATATATGTCTTCTGACTTTAATGCATTTTCTGCTGAACATGGGATAAAACATCAATGTACAATGCGGTATACACCTCAACAAAATGGATTTTTTGAACGAAAGAACATGTTACTATAACAGATGTCCCACTAAAGCACTATAGTATATCACTCCATATGAGGCTTGGCATGGTTGCAAGCCATCTATTGCACATGTATGTGTTTTTGGTTGTTTGGCATATGCATTAGTGCCTGAACAACATCGCATAAAATTGGATGATAAAGTAGTGAAATGTATTTTTTTTTGGTATAGTTCTGAAAGCAAAGGCTATCCTCTACATCATCCACAAACTAAATGCATTCTTGTTATCCATGATGTTGTTTTTGTGGAAGATGCTATTCAGCCCTTACTTTCATGTACGAAGGAGACATTTGTTAGCTCCAAAGACATGTATGATACTTTGTTGCCTCTTTTTATAGGTGGACAGTCTAGTGCTGGTCCTAATGAGGCAACTTTTCAGCCTTTATAGATTTCATGTGATGATGCAGATCATTCTATTTTTTATGCAGATTTACATGATGCACTTGTTGATGAGAGAGTTGATATTGAGGAGGCTAAAACTATGCCAAAATGGTTGGTGCAGACTTTATGTGACAGAAAATTAGATGCACCTCTATCATATCATACTCGGCCAAACTCTCATAGTGCCTCTTTTGCATCATATTGCTATGGTATGGCTGTGTTTAGTCTTTGTGATGATATTGAACCTGTTTCATTTGATGAAGCACAAAATTATGAACATTGGATGGTTGCAATGCAATCTGAATATTATGCTATCATGAAAAATGGTACCTTGTCTTTATGTGACTTTCCTCTTGGCAAGAAGGCCACTGGCACTAAGTGGGTATACAAGTTGAAGCATAAGCCTAATGGAACAATTGACAAGCATAAGGCTAGGCTTGTTGCAAAGGGTTATGTGCAACAAAGAGGCATTGATTTTGATGAGACCTTTGCACCTACATGCTGTATGACTACTGTTCAAAGCATTTGTGCACTTGCAACTCATCATGGTTGGAATGTACATCAGTTGCACATTAAAACTGCATTTCTAAATGGTGACTTGGATGAAGAAGTGTATTTTTTTCAGCCCCATGGCTTTGTGCAGAAAGGGCATGAAAACCAAGTGTGCAAGTTAAAGAAGACATTTTATGGTTTAAAGCAAGCACCAGGTGCTTGGTATGAAAACATACATGCCTATTTGATTGCACATGGCTTTGAGAACAGTCCAACTAAAAGCACCTTATATGTTAAGTGTGCTAATGATGTACTTCTTATCGTTGGTGTGTATGTTCATGACATTCTGCTCACTAGTCCTCATGAGAAGCATATTGCTGATTTTAAGGTTGAATTGCATGCCTCATTTGAGATGTCTGATTTGGGGCATTTGCATCATTATTTGGGCAATCAATTTATGCATGTTGATGGTGGAATGGCTTTGTGTCAAACAAAACATATTGACATATTATTGCAATGTTTTGGCCTTGAAGACTGTAAACCTATTGCCACTCCTATGGAGACAGGTTTACAATTGAGTCTTCATGATGCTCGAGATGCATTTGATGTTGTTCTCTATCAGTAGGTTGTTGGATGCTTGATTTACTTATGCATTACTTAGCCAGATATTCAGTTTTTTGTCTCACAGATGAGCAGGTTTATGCATTGCCCAGGAGTCAAGCATTGGCAGGCAGTTAAGTGCATCTCTTGCTACTTGAGTGGTACCCGACTACTTGGATTGTTTTATCCTAAGGGGGGATCACTACCACTAGATTTATATGATTTTTTTTATTCTAACTAGGCTTGTTGCTATGACACTCATGTTTCCACTAGTGGCTTTTGCTTCATGCTTGGTAGCTCATGTATATCTTGGTTGAGGAAGAAGCAGCCCACTATGGCCACTTCTAGTTGTGAGGCTGAGTATAGGGCAGCTTTCACAACGACTGTTGAGTGTGTGTGGCTCAGATGCCTTATGGCCGATTTGGGTGTTGGTCAGTCTTCTGCCACCACCATCTTCACTAACAGTCAGAGTGCATTGGAAATTGTGAGGAACCCTATGTTCCATGCTCGCACTAAGCACATTGAGGTGCATTATCATTATGCTAGGGAGAGGTTCTCTACTAGAGAGATCAGCTTGGCATATGTGCCCACATAGGAGAACATTGCAGACCTTTTCACAAAAGCTCTACCTTAAGAGAAGTTTGAAGCTTTCCACAAAGCTTTGGGCTTACTTCCCTTTATGGATTGATTTCATATATCTTGTCACTTCCTTATACATGAGTGCCAGCTCCTTGTTCACCACATCACTTCCAGGCGGATTTGTTGATATATTTAGGTAGTGATGTGTGTGAACGCACTAGGACTGTCGGGTTCCCTCTTTAGGAGGTTTTTTCCTTTGGATTGTATATACACCTATAACCCTAATGGGTTACTTATCTTTGTACATTCTAGTGGTACTACATTTAGTATTGTGTGTTGTGCTCCAAGCTTCTTCTTCTTCATTCCGCGTGCTTCCACAGACGTCTAACTCCAACACTTATTGCCTTCTCTTCCACTCTTAGTAAGCTCTTGGATGAGCCCTAGCTTAGGTGCCCTTCTTAAGTCAAGCTACTTCTCACTCAAGACAGGATGCTTCCATAGATGATATCACCACTAGCCCTACAACAAAATTACACAATTTTTGAAATTTGGAAGAATTTTGATAGAATTTTGCAAAAACTCTAATTTTCCTATTCAAGAGGACCATCGCAATGGTGTGGGACTATTGCGATGGTATGAAAGGATCGCGATGGTCTGAGGGCATCGTGATGGCATGAATGATGGGACCATCATACATGAGGGCATCATGATGGTCTAAAAGGATCACGATGGTTTAAGGGCATCGCAATGGCATGGCACTGTAGCAATGGCATGGCACTGTAGCAATGGCATGAGAGTGTCACGAGGGTCTCAAAGGATTGCGATGGTCTAAGGACATTGCGATGGCATGAGGTCATCAAGATGGTCTAAAAGGATCACAATGGTCTAAGGGCATCGTGATGGTGTGACACTATTATGATGGCATTAGGGCATCATGATGGTTTGATGGCATCACAATGGCATGGGATCGTCGCGATGATCTAGCACTATCATGATGGTGTGATCCTATCACAATGGCGTGGCACCGTCGCAATGGCATGAGGACATCGCGATAATTTGAGGGTGTTGCAATGGCATGGGACCATTGTGATGCTCTAGCACTTTCGCAATGGACTGGAAGGGTGGGGATTGTCTAGCACTATCGTGATGATGAAGGCCCATCATGATGGTCATGAACCTATCGTGATGGCTTGAAAAAATGTGAATTTTCCAAAATCACCTATGCTTCCTTGGAGGTGCTAGCATGCTTTGTATGCTGGTATAAAAGAATTCTACAAAATCTAAACTTGGTGGAACATTGTGATGGTCTGAGCCCTTCGGTAGAAATGGAGATGAAACATAAAGATTTACCTGTTTGTTGCCCTGTGCCATAATATTGGAGGTGTCTTCTATAAGAAGAACTCTCAGGCACCCACACTCAGTTCTCTCTCTCTCTCTCTCTCACACACACACACACACACACACACACTCTCTCTCTCTCTCGCTCTATCGCAAATGAGGAAAATGAAGAGAGGTACGTAGATATGGTTAAATGGTGAAATTTTTTGGGAGTTGAGGAGGAAGTGAAGGGATGGAAGATGAAGGTAAGGAAGGTGAAATGGAGAGAAAAAAAAAAGTAAAAACAACAATCAAACACAATCTAGTCACCTTCCAACACCAATCTCTTGACACTGTTACCATCACATGTTCATTCTTGAGCTCATCCCCGAAAATAGTGCCAAATTTGGTGTTGTTCTAGAACAGGGTAAGCACAACATCAAGAAGCTCCACCTCCTCAATTGTCAATCTGTGGAAGTGGTAGGATGATGTGAAGATCGTGAACGAGTGATGTGCGAGAAGATGAAGGTGATAATCACACTAGTGCGAACACGCATACATACACACACATGGAAGAGGCAATAGGAGCGAGAATGGAAGGAGAAACACTATCTTGCATTACTCAATCTCGCTTACGAGTTTTCTCTTCACACTAACTAGTGAGCTCCAAAAATGAGCTTTCTAGCTCTTTTTATAGTTTTTCTCTAGCTTTGGCCCTGTCCAGACCTAGAGTTTGCCTAGTTAAAAATTAGGTTCTAAGGCTTATTTGAGGGCTCAAACGGAGTCTAAAAATTATGAAAATTGGTACTCAAGTTCTGCTTAAGCTTCTCAAGCTCGAGGACTCCTTGGCTTGTACAAAATGGAACGTCCAATGAAAAAATTGTGTGTTTCTATATTACAAGGATTAGTGATTAGAATCACTATCAAGAGTTGACTTGTCCAAGTGCATAGAACACATCTATACATGATGATTTATGAACGGAAAATTCAAATGAACATGTACTAATAGTGAATGTCCACATAGAACCATGTTCTACAATTGATACCTAGAAACTGACACTTACAACAGTAGTAGACACAAAAATGGACCTCTTTGTTAGCTCAAGTACCTAATTATGGTTAATGATGGATTCCTTCCAAAGTTATTGATGAGACACATCTATTGGAAGAATGCATTTTGAGTTTTCTACACAAAGTTATGACCACAAAACTAGGTGTCATGAATCACCTACTTCCACTGTGACAAAGGAAGGGGAAGGGGTAGATAACACACTTGTCTAAAACTGTTCTTCTGACAAGTCGATTCAGACACCTGTAACTTCTAACACTTGGTTCTCTCAAACTAGAACCCGTTTATGCAAATGCTTTTACCCATAGATGGCTTACCTTCCAACTTAGATTTTTACTCCTCATTTGTGAAAAACTTTACATTGTGCACTAAGAATTGATCACTTCTTTGACCATCGAGATTGCGCATGTTTTAGAAGACACTCAACAGTTCTTCACATACAAATGTTCCTACACATAATTCTCTCAGCCTGATTACAATTAGGCTCTCAAACTTTAACCATAAACTCATTAACTATGGAATTAAACTTCTACAAAGGATTCTTGAAATGATCAAGCACATGAGGAGAACACTCAGAAAGATCGGGCGCAACATTTCTTCATTTCTGAAAAATTTACATCTGAGTGATGAGAGAGATCTTACTCACTTCTAAAATGTCTAATGACATCTAATTCTTCTCAAATCTTGTTCTTACATACTCTCTTATATTTGCCCCGACATTTTTCCTTGTATATATACTCAAATATTTACAAGCTCATAACTATTTAAAAGTATAAGTGAGCTAACTCTAAATTAATGTACATATGTGTACACATCTTCATCTTCTGGATATGCACTTCCTTCATGCTTCATAACTTGATCTCTTCTTCAGTCCTTGACTTCAATTCTTCATCAAAACTTCAATTGTTGATTGCCTTACACAAACAACTCCCCCTCAATCATCAATTGAGGTTTTCTCTAACTTCTTTATACCTGTCGTGTCTTTGAATCTCTGTAGCTTTGGTCCATCCAAGCTTTTGGTTAGCATATCAGCTATCTGATCTTTTGTTGAAGTATGTATGACTTCAATCTCTTTGTCCATCACCTTCTCTCTTAGGAAATGATACTGAATCTCAATATGTTTAGTCATCGCATGAAAAACAGGATTAGCAGCTAAATACAATGAACTCATATTATCTCCATGAATAGTGGGTGTACTCTGAATGATGTCAAAACTCTTCATAAGAGTCTTAAGCCATATCACTTCCTTTGCAGCTTCAACCATACCTTTGTACTCAGCCTCTGTGGATGATAAAGCAACTGTGTGTTGCTTCTTTGAACACCATGAAATTAACTTATCTCCCACATAACACAAGTATCCATAAGTTGATCTCCTATCATCAGGATTACCTGCCCAATCTGTATCACTATATATCTTGATGTTTGTATCTGATGTAAAACCATAATACAAACCTTCTTTGAGTGTACCCTTAATGTACCTCAACACCCTTTGTACTGCAACCCAATGTTCTTTCCTAGGACAATGCATAAATTGAGACAATACTCTAGCTGCATATGACAAGTCAGGCCTAGTTAATGTAGCATAGATCAGACTACCAACCAAACTTTGATATAGCTTCATGTCCTTGAACTCTTCTCCTCCATATCTGCTCAATTTGTGATTCACCTCCATTGGAGTAGGTGCTACCCTGCAATCATCCATTTTAAACTTGATCAACAAGTTTCTCAAATACCTTTCTTGAGTTACATACACTCGATGTTGAGTGTATGAGATCTCCATGCCCAAGAAATATGATCTTGAACTCTTTTTCCATTTGCTTCTTTAGGCTTTGAATGCCTTTCTCATCTGTACCTGTAAGAATTATATCATCAACATAGATGCACATGTAAATGAATCCATCATCACTTGCTTTAACAAGCAAGCTACTATCTGCTTTAGATACTTGGAAACCAAGTTCTTTCAAGAACTTCACAAGTCTATAATTCCATGCCCTTGGGGCGTGCTTCAAACCATACAAGGCTTTCTTGAGCTTACATACATGATCTGGATACCTTTCATTTCTGAATCCTTGTGGTTGCTCCATGAAAACATCGTCTGAAATGTAACCATTTAGAAAAGCATTCTTCATATCTAATTGACATAATTTCCAACCTTTACATGCAGCAATAGCTATGAATGTCCTTATGGTTGTCATCTTTGCCACAGGACTATAGGTCTCATCATAATCTATACCATATGTCTGAGCAAAACCTTTCACAACAAGTCTAGCTTTATATCTAGACAAACTTCCATCTGCAAACCTCTTTGTCTTGTAGACCCATTTGCATCCAATGATCTTCTGACTATTTGGTTTAGGAACCAAATCCCATGTCTGATTTTCCATCAATGCATCATACTCTTCCTGCATAGCTTTCTCCCAATTTTCCTTACCTTTTGCCTCTTCATATGTAGAAGGGTCTTCATCTGCCTTTATCATATAAGCATAATCTTTAGTAGCCAAAAAAGAAGTGTCATAGCTATACCTTGTAGGTTGCCATTTGTGTCTTGATGACCTTCTAAGTTCTCCACTCCTTAAGGTTTCTGGTTCATCACATTCTGGATCAAACCTTGGCACTTCTTCAACTTCAACCTGTACTTCATTGTTCTCCTCTTCATCAAATATCTCAACCTTTGATTTACCTTTCTTTTGATTCACAACTTCTTCATCACCTGCATAAATATTGATTGTACCTGCATACCAATTACCTTGCCCATCAAATGTAACATCCTTTGACATAAGAAATTGTTTTGTGGATGGACTTCACAACCTATATCCCATCTGTTTATCATCATATCCAATGAACACATACTTTTTAGCTTTAGGTTCCAATTTGTGCCTTAATTGAGATGGCACATATGCATATGCCAAACATCCAAATACTTTGCAATGATCTAGAGTAGGTCTCTTACCCCACCATGCCTCATATGGTGTCATACCCTGCAAAGCTTTACATGGTAATCTATTGACCAAATATGTGGCTGTATTTACAGCCTCAGCCCACAAATAATTTGGGCAATTTTTCTCCTTCATCATGGATCTTGCAAACTCAACAAGAGTTATATTCCTCCTTTCTGCTACACCATTTTGTTGAGGAGAGTACCTGCAAGTAATTTCCCTTTTTATACCTGCATTCCACAAGTAATCACTGAACTCATTAGAAATACTCTCCCCCTCCATCTGACCTTAGTCTCTTCAACTTATGACCTGTAATTCTCTATGCATACACATGATAATGTTTGAATGTATTGAACACTTCTAACTTATCTTTGATAACATAAATAGTGATCCATCTGGTAGCATCATCAACATAAATCACATAATACCTTGAACCATTGATGCTGAAATCCTTTGATGGTCCCCACACATCTATGTGTACCATTTCAAGCTTCTCTGAATACATAAAACCATGCTTGGAATAAGATTGCTTATGAGCCTTACCTAATTGACATACCTCACATCTGTATGTCATATGTTGACCTGCAACATTAGGCAATCCAAGCATTGAACCATTGTTAACCATATCTTTAATACCTCTTTCATTGAAATGTCCAAGCCTTTTGTGCCAAAGATCTAACTCACAGATCTTATGTCCTCCATAGGTGAACAAAGCATGACCAACATTACCTTGAATCTTCAATGTGAACAATCTTCCTTCTTTCTTCCCTGAAACAATTTGTTTATACCCATTTCTAGGATCTTCTACAAAAATTCCTTCATTAGTGAACCTAACTTCATATCCTTTTTCAACAATTTGTCCTACACTTATCAGATTCTTTGGAATTGTAGGAACATACAAAACCTTACTCAAGAGAGTACTTCCATCCTTGGCCTTCATTGATCCAATTGACTTTGTGCTTTGTATTATCACCTGTTTGAACTACATGATTAGTTACCTTATTCTCCAAATCAGTCATCAAAGCTATGTTGCCACTCAGGTGATTGCTACACCCTGATTCAATGTAAAAGACTCTTTGATCTTCATTTTGCCTTTCACAAGTTGCATTCATTATCAATGTTGAATCCTCCTTCTGATCTGAAGCATAATTGTAGTAGGTATTGTTGTATTGTTGGCTTTGGAATCCTATACCTGCATTTCTTCCAAAATAGCCTCTACTACTTCTACCTCTGAAATTACCTCTTTGATTTCTGCTACCTCTTCCTCTTGAATTAAAGTTCTGATTATATCCACCATTATTCTGAGTATTATGCCAATAGTCATTAGCTAAATGATTTGTCTTACCACAAATCCAGCAAGCTTTGACTCCATCTTTATCACTTCTGCCTCTTCCTCTACCTTTGCCACCTCCTCTTCCTCTTAGGAAGTTAGCTTGGCTAGTTGTACCTTCATCTTCATTTGTTTGTTGCGTCCCTTTGATATTCTTCTTCTTATCCTTTGAATACATTGCTTGACCTGCACTCTTATCACTTTCATCTTTGACATCCTGCTCAAAGGTTAGCATGTGTCCTAGCAACTGATTTAAATCAGGAGTAAAATGATCTAGTGATAATTCAATAGACAAAATGAATGGCTTGTCATCACCTCTCAAACCTGTGAGGATTTGCCTTACCAATTTATCCTCCTCAATATCTTGATCAACTGCTCCTAATGCATCTGCAATGTCCTTCATTCTTGTTACATAATCTGAGATGGATTGAGAGGCCTTCTTCTTGAATGTGGTAAACTCTGCCCACAAGGATGCCTTCCTTGACTTTGTGGTATTTTGGAAATGCTCCTCCAAAGCATTCCATATATCACTTGCACTTTCAAGACCTCTAATGTGAGGTAACAGGTAATCATTGACTCCCATATAAATTATGCTCCTAGCTTGAGCATCTCTCTTCATCCAAGTCTTCAAATCTGATAATTCATCCCTAGTTGGAACACTAGGATCTCTGAAATGAGGTTTTTCTTCTTCACTTGTAATATAACCTATCAAATCTTTGCTCATAAGATGAGCTTCCATCCTCATTGACCATGCTGGATAGTTCTCTCTATCCAACTTCTCTATTTGAAGAGAATCTCCCATCCTTTCTTCACCTATGTATTGAATTCTTCAAATTTTATGAATAATAGATGTACCTTTACTTCGAATGAAGTTCCTTTTCACCTTGTTGATAACTTTTGGTCTCCTTCTCAAGCTTTGCTTTTAGGCTTTCACCTTTTGAACCTTCAAGTGTTGAATTCTTTAGAGCTGCAGCAGTCAGAGTCCTCCTTTCTTCAATTTTGATGCTTCTTGCTCTGATACCACTGATGGAGAATGTTAATCTCCAAAAGAACAAGCTACTCTTGAAGTTAGAGCACCTCTATAACAAGAGGAACTCAAAACCTTTACCAATTTGAAGGATCAATACTCTACTTCTAAAATTTTCAACAAATTGTGAAGAAGATGACTACACAAAAAGTCTGTTGCACATAACTCTCTCATTGACTTATCAAATGTGTAAAGTTTTTTATAAAACTTTGCACAAGGTGTTGCCTATAGTTTGCACACCTTCTCCAAGTTAAATCATTCCAAAAGAATCAGTAGATCTTGAGAAATGATCTCAACAAGTCACCTATGTCTAAAATTGTTCTTCTGAGAAGTCGATTCAGACACCTATAACTTCTAACACTTGGTTCTCTCAAAGTAGAACCCATTTATGCAAATGCTTTTAGCCATAGATGGATTACCTTCCAACTTAGATTTTGACTCCTGATTTCTGCAAAAATTTACACTATGCACTGAGAATTGATCACTTCTTTGACCATCGAGATTGCACCTATTTCAAAAGACACTCAACAGTTCTTCACATACAAATGTTCCTACACATAAATCTCTCAGCCTGTTTACAATTAGGCTCTCAAACTTTAACCATAGAATCATTAACTATGGAATTAAACTTCTACAAAAGGATTCTTGAAATGATCAAGCACATGAGGAGAACACTCAGAAAGATCGGGCACAACATTGTCTTCATTTCTGAAAAATTTACATCTGAGTGATGAGAGAGATCTTACTCACCTCTAAAATGTCTAATGACATCTAATTCTTCTCAAATCTTGTTCTTACACACTCTCTCATATTTGCCCCGACATTTTTCCTTGTATATATAGTCAAATATTTACAAGCTCATAACTATTTAAAAGTATAAGTGAGCTAACTCTAAATTAATATACATATGTGTACACATCTTCATCTTCTGGATATGCACTTCCTTCATGCTTCATAACTTGATCTTTTCTTCAGTTGTTGACTTCAATTCTTCATCAAAACTTCAATTGTTGATTGCATTACACCAACACTTTGCATGCTCCCACACACTCCCCCTCATGTTATTGGCATCTAACATACACATTGCAAATCATTCCTTCTTGTTGATTTATTGCAAGTGAGTGATTCATCAAAAATCCATTCCATTATTGGATTATTGGGGACAACTATGTTATATGAATAATAATGTAACTTGTAGGTAACCATTCTTGCAGTAAGGTTAAAAGTTATCCACAAAAATATCTCTAAATCTTGCTCAAAGCACCCTATCAAAAATATCTCCTCAAATGTATGTAAGTAATGAATTGGAAAAATATTATTTGGGAGAAATATGCCATTATGGTAGCTCTACTTGCCAATGATTGATAAATCAAATAGAAACATCTCAATGCCTCAATTTATTCCTTTGAAATAAAAAAAGAACAACTTTATGTGCTTGAAGACTTTCAATATCCCATGATCCCAAAAGGTGGCAAATAGAGATACAACATTTTTCAATTTTCTTACTCTTTACGTTTTCATCTTTCATACACTTGCTTACTTCATTTTCAAATTCTTCATTAGATAATGGTATCAATTTAACACTTTTTTTTTCTTCTAATGAACCTATCAAGGATACAGCAATCACATCTTAGTGTTCTTCCCTCTATACAATTGATGAATCAATGGGTGGAGAAACCGAATGTACCTCCTTCTCTAAAGCATGCTGCATATGAACAAGCAAAATTATTCAACCCACTTCTACATAAGTTGTGTTTTTGGGAGCTTGTACTTATGTTATCTATGCTGTCAGTTCTTCAATAACCTCGTCACTTTTCTTTAGTTGGTCCATTGGTTTCTCTAGAGCTTTGTCAGAAATCATTCTTTCTTCTATCATTACTCTTAGTTGATCTACATCTTGATGACATTGTTGAATATATTGAGTGTCCAATTTAGCTATCTTTTGCTTTAATACCTTTTATTTTGCTTGATATCTTTCATTTGCTACTTCCCTTGCTGTCATTTGATCTTCTTCTTGTGCTTTATATGTTTCTACTAGAGATTTTAGAGCATTAATTTGATCTTCTTGTTCGTTGGTCAAGTTGATGGTCTGGTCAGACATTAATGGTTGCAATAACTTGTCATTTCTCACTTTCAACTGCTTCACATCTTCCATCAACCTCTTTTTTTGTTTTTCAAAAATTATACGTTTACTTATTACTTTAGCTTTCTCCACTTCTAAAAAGATGTATGATTATGCTTCAATATGTCATGCTCTTCTTTCGATTTGTTATATTTGTTTACGAGTTCTTTGTGATCTACTTATAAAGCATTCTTCTATGATAGATGTGAGTCAATCCATAGAAGCGTGGAATTCATTTCCTTTACCATGTTCTCTTGTTTTCGTTTCAAGTTGGATACTTGTTGTTATAATGGTCATTGGCCTCTTTCAACTTGAGTAATTCTTGATTGTCACCTCTAAGCTTTTATCTATCTTGACCATTGAAAATTGTGTATCCGTGGCTCCCTACATCATCATTGAAGGTTATAGTTGGCTGGTGTCAACATTAAGCCATATTTCAATAGGGATGGACAATGGTTCTAAATTTCAAACTTGATTTCCTTCATACATATGCAATAACTCATCAAATGGCCTTTTAAAATTCAATGATATTTGAGGTTTTGACATTGATGTAAATGTAGTACTTAATTACATCTCTTCCTTAGATAGTATAGATGACACATGAGTACCTTCTTGAGACTCTTGTGGTGTAACAATGTCTTTAGTGTCTAGAGACAATGTTGCAACTGATGTAGTATATTTAGTCTTTAACATAATTTGTACATTGCACATTGGTAATCAAACTTTTTTTAATGTGGTGTTGTTATGATTGCCTCTTGCCCTTTGACACAAAGAATATATTGTGCTTATACATATTCATGAGTATCTTGGAGTGAAGCTTCTAAATCGACTTGAGTGATTGCAAATGGTTGTGTGAGTGTAGACCTTAGAACAACATGCATTTTAATTTGACAAATTAGAGTTCCTTTTCTCTATATATACAATCTTTTGGAAATAACACACTTTTAATGTACTTTGTGATTTCAATTGATGTGGAGGTCAATGTCAATCTATTTGTTGCATTCAATGCATGATTGATATATGAGGATAATGAGAATTGATCCACCATTTAAACAAAATCTTAGTTCCCCATTGCTTTTGTGCCTCAAACAACCTTTCTTGCACATATGTTGTGAGATTAATTTGATTCCCTACTTGATTTTTGGCATGAGATAATAGTTGCACTATAATTTTCTATGGACCACTGTACAATTCATTATGGGGAAGAAAAATTGTTGGAGCACTAGTCATACTATCATTTCGATGTCGATTCTATTGATATTCATAAAAGTTTTATTCAAAATATGATCTTCATCCTTAAGGTCCCTCATGTCATTCCTTGTCCATCCAAAAGTTTATTTGATAAGACTATGTGAAAACTTTAGTCTATGTTATACCCCTAAAATCTTGCATATGCTTGAGGTCCTCCTTGGATGGTTGTATAGTATTCATGAATTGAGCACATCTCTCATGGTCGATCATATAGATTGGTTATTCAAAATACATATGAGTCACTACTGCTACCCATACAAAATTCTGTACTTGTGGAAGTCCATGGATCACTTTGAAGTCATAAGTCAGCATTGTGAATTGATGGTCGATTACCATGATGCGTACAATTGCCTATAAAATATGATGTCTCATAGGCTCTTCTAACATCCAATGGCCTCTCACTTTCACGACACTTTCAACTTAAAAAAGTGGCTATTCTTCTTGCTTTAATGCCATCTCTTGAAGAAGAAGAACTTGAAGGCTATTATTATTTATGGATTCATCATTCTTTAAAAACATTGGCATTTATTAACACATGTAGATTTCAATTTGTTTGATACATATGTTACCACTATTCTTTGTATGTCTACGCAACTTTTCATCTTTTCACTTTTTTTTGTGTGTTTCCATCTATTTTATAATTCTTTGTGGTTCCTTTTTTCATATTTTCTCCATTTTCAATATAAGATGAGTTATTAATGAATAAATGGAGCCTATAAATTTCAATCTCAAGTAGGAAAATTGTGAGCACTACTGAGTTACAATAATAAAAAAGTACTATCTTGAGGCTTTGTAATGAAGCCCTATATGGTTTATGTGCATAAAATTGTACATATGCAAGGAGGTGACTATCCTTTTGTCGTTGGAAGTATTAGTCTTTGATTGTTGAATGCTTGGTTGGAATGAATGAGTTCTTTTTCATGCCACTATCTCCTATCTTTTCAACATTATGACTTCCTAGCATGTGTTTAGGTATCCACTTCCATTATGAGTGACTTTGCACATTCATTAAATTTTTCTAGACCTAGATTTTTCATCTTTAACCATCTTTGCCTCTAGGGTTGGTTTTTTTTTGTGTGCCTATGGCTTGTTCTAATTTAGTTGATTTTGAAGTGAAGTAGTTGACCTTAGGTGATCTGATGCTTCCTTCTTTGCAACCCAAATTTGTTTGAACCTTATTGGTGCTATGCTTGATTCTTGTTTCTACTTCTTTCGTTCCTTCTTAGTTGTTTTTTTGTGAATCCTCACCTCTTTTTCTTGCTACCTCACCAAGACTCTCATTATTCTCTTTTGGGTCATGGTCCAAGTTTACAAAAGTTTGAGGAACTTGGAAAGATACTTGAAAAGATAAAAGTACATTTGGTAGAGACAAGCAAGTAGTGACGTGTGTAGGGATGATATTAGGTGGATCAATGATGTTGGCAATAATGCAAAAATCCATGCATTTTGTAGCTTACCTCGTCAACTATTGAGTTAGAAAAACTCTTTTCTTCTAGGAAACTACACACTTCTCTAACTTGGATTTTTGTGGATATGGTACTCTTGTGCTAGATTTAAGGTGAAAGCATCCTCATAGATCTAGTCTTGACCTAAGATAAGATCTTCCAATAAGTTTGTTATCTTTGCATACAAGAAGTGGATACATCATCATGGAATTTCCTAAGTGGATGGGTAGGGTTATCTCTCCCAAGCATTCAAAGTGATTATCCCCTATGCAAATCATGAAGGAGTTTATTGGGGATACAAGGCTAGTTTATCCACTAAGTGAGATTTTAGACTACTTAGGATTGCACTTATGTCTATCAAAGAATGAAAAAAGGTACAATAGCTATCCCCAATGCCTAGTTTGAGGTATGTTCTTCTATCCACGAAATTTGTTCTAATGTCACTCTCGGTTGGTAGTTGACCATAGATATTAGCTTATCGTATCTACTTCATCTCTCATATCTTTATTGTAACCATCTCTTTCACTTTATCATCCTTTTAATCCTTAATTTCTTCCTCCAAGGCTATCTTTCTTCTTGTACTAGCTCCTCAGGGATATACTCCTCAGGGATATACTCAGTTTTTAGGAATTATATTATTGGTTTTCTCCACTCTAATGCTATCATTGGATACTATATATAGAAGTATCCTAGTGGTTTTATTTCTTGATAGACATAGTAGCCTGTTATGTACTTGTGCACATCCTTCTATGTTGTTAGACGGCCGCCGGAGTAGGACAAATGTATGCCGGATGTAACGGAATTTTCAAAATTTGCGCGAAAAGTTGGTACGCGCATTCTGTAAACATCTTTTTAAAGCAATGGAAAAAGAGTGGTCGAGAGCCCGTTTTTTAGAAGTTGTTTGAGTACTGTCTGAGTTTGTGTGGTGTCGTCGGGAGGTTGAGTCATATTTCTATGTTGTTCTGTTCAGTCTGTTCGTCTATTCCTACTGTAGTGCAGAGTAATGAATTTGTAGTATCGAGTTGTGAATCTGTTTGTTAACAGTTGTGTGCGCTTATGAACGTTGCCAAGCAACCGGATTTGGTACAGTAGTCTGTATTCACTGTTGATTCCGATCACAGGGAAGGACTAATATCGGTAATAGTATGAACTGCGAGTTGGAGCACTGATAAGCTTGGTGATGAATTAAACTGTGATTAGTATGCTTGTTGATTGAGTTCTGCATACGGCAAGCATGTACACCCTCTGGTATGGCCGTCTATCTGACTACTGTTCGGTATACCTGTCTGTCCTGAAGAAGTGTGTATTGAGTTGCATAAGTTTAGTAAAGTTGAGTAACTCTATTAGTTTGCGAGTCAGAACCAGACTACTGCTCCGTTACCATAGCAGATTAGTCTGTAAGTTCGGCGTCCTAGTACGCAGAAACAGTTACTAGTCAGTTAAAGCTAAGTACTGAGCTAAGACGCGATAGAGTATTTACGGTTGTGTAAGGATTTGGGAAAATAGTGCAGGGCCTCTATCTAACAGACCCCTACCACTCCCAAGAGCCCACGTGGTTAAAAGGTAACTCAAGATTAGTTGAAGTATCATGATATTGTCGACTGTCTTAACTAGTACGCCTGAAGTACAGAAAGAGTGACATTGAAATGTTTTTATGTTGAGCATTTGACCTCCAACATTTGGGAAACGTTTGAAGCCCAACATTTGGCGCCGTCTGTGGGAAGGTGGCATCAAGATTGTCAGTCGTCTGTCAGAAGTAGATTATCGTTTGATTGGCAGTAGCAACAGAATCAGATTGTTGCAAACTGTCCTGTTAGTAATAATACACGATTAGTACAAAAGATGATACATGCCCGTTACTCGATCCGGTGAAACGTATCCCAAGAACCATCAGTCTAGAGTACTAAAGTCAACTTTGGGAGGTAGAAGTACAACTAGGACTGACCCAGTCGTCAAGAAAGTTAAGAACGTTAAAACTGATTCCGGTCATATTCCAGTGGAACCTGTTACGCCTCTGGAACATTCTGGTACTATTTCGGCACAGTCTGTCGAAGATATAGTAATTCCAGAACCTACCAAGATGCAGTGGGAATCTAGTTTAACAACCTTGGAAAAAGATTCAGATTCATCTACGATTAGAAACACTTTAGTCAAAGAAATCGGCGAAGGCAAAAAAACGCCGAATTCGGGCATAATTTCGGTTCATTTCGGTGATATTTCGGTAAGAGAATCACAGTTTTTCAGTGACGATTTAGCATTTTCTGCTGAATCCTCAGCCCAATCACCGTGCTCGAAAGAAGTTCCCATACACTGGACGTCAAGGAGGAAGGAAGGCTGTTCGAAACAGAGATTCGAAGCATATCAAGCAAGATAATCACACCGGAAAGTGCGCCATCCGACGATACAGATTTCGGTAGTTCAGATATTCAGGCCCGAGATACAGAAGGAAGGTATAATACACTCATGATGAATGGACAACAACAACAACAGTTATGTCCACCAAGGCCACCTTCAATGGGAGTGACATACATGAAGTTTGGTGGATTTCCAGGAGATGATCCGGATGCTCACGTACGCACCTTCGAGATAAGCTACGCAGTTCTCAATCATCCACCGGATCAGGCCTACAAAGCCATTGTCTTCCAATCTACACTTGTTAATGAAGCAGCCAGATGGGTTACAAAATATGATATTAATCATTTCGGCACCTACGAAGCAGTACGAGATGCTTTTCTGCAGCGATTCAGGCTAAAAAAGAATCCAGCCGAAATTTTTGATTATCTACAGAACAACAGACAGAAGGCAAATCAAACCGTACAGGAGTATGCTACTCTCTTCAGAACACACTTAAGGCAGCTACCACCGGCCCATGCTAACTTACCAGATGACGTTATCACTCAGTGGTTCATCAATGGCTTGGTTCCACAACTGAAGCAGATCATGATCATAAGATGTGTCGGAGCCATGTCCCTCGATGCAGTCATTGCAATGACTCTGCAACTGGAACACAAAGTCGGTGGATTTACAGAAGATTTAGAATGGTTAAAAGCAAACAAGAATGTTGCAGAAGATATGACTAGACAGGTATACTGCAACATATGCAAAAATTCAGGACATACCAGTGCCAATTGCTCACTTAATCAAACATTCTGTGCTATCTGCAACATTGTCGGACACACCACCGAAAACTGTGCATACAACGCTAGAGTACAAGGAACAGCGACTGTCAATGCAATTATCCAGGAACAAGGACAGCCAGCGAATCACTATGTGCCTCCACAAATGAGAAACAACCAGCAGCAAGGATATCGAAATTACCGAGGACAGAGGAATAACAATTATAATTTAAACCGCTGGCAAAACGGACCACCATCGGAAAATCCCAATTTACCACCACCACACTGCCATTTTTGTGGTGAATTTGGACATATTAGGAGATTTTGTAAGGATGCAGCTGAGTATGATCAAAGGAAGAAGGAACGTCAAAATCCAATGGCCAACATGGTAAAAATCACACCGGTGGAGACACAGGCCGCTGCAGTCCAGACCCGTTCCGGTAAACAACTGCAACCGGCAGCAGAAATATTTGAACCAGGGATACGTGAACAACACAGAATGTACAACAAGGCTAGTCAATGGACCACAGCAGAACCACCAGTCTTTCCAAAGTCTATTTCGGTAACCCAACCCTCGTTAACGAAGGAAGAAACGCAACAAAGGGAATCAGCAGCAGGAACATCATCAGCAGCAGATACATTACCAACCGTAGACACCTCCGCATCAGCAGAGGCATCAACTTCAACATCAGTAGAGTCTATCAATCAATCTCAGCAGGCCTGGGAAATCTTATCTAAGGCATCTATCACTCTGCCTCTGGGCCAATTATTGGCATTAGTACCGGGAATTCGACAACAGTTCCAACAATAGCTCAGTCCGGTGACTTCTTGTATTCCGGCGACAGCAGCAGTTCAACCAGAACCTGATTCTACTGTCGATCATTCAGTCCCCTTGATTACAGTATGGTATAAGAATCATAAGATTACGCAAGTATTGATTGATGGAGGCTCTGGTGTTAACATTGCGACGGCGGCCTTATGCAAAAGATTAGGATGGACCGAAATCGAACCAGTTCAATTTTTTGTTAGAATGGCAGATCAATCAAGAGTCCACCCCTTGGGGCTTGTACGAAATGTACCGATCACTTTACAAGGTACGACCTTTAAAATGACCTTTGTAATACTAGATCTGCCGGAATCCATTGTGGATTATAACCTTCTTTTCCGCCGTCCTTGGCTAAAGCATGCGAAGGTAGTACAGGATTGGTCTGCACAAGAGCTTACGTTTAAAGATGCAAATCGTAGATATGTGGTAAAATTAGATGCTATACAACCTTGCGAGCTGCACGCTAGACCATATTTTGCTGAACCAATCCATATGCTAGATGGACTATCAGATGATGAAGAAGAGGAATTTCTGAAGAATAATGCTGACTTAATTTCACTAGGAACTGTTGATCTACAGTCCATTGTAGATAACTGGAACACTTTAGTCTGTACAGTAGTACCCATCACCGAAGAAGCTAAGAAGGAAGATACCGTCTCTATCCATGACGATGAATTACAGCCACTTTTCAAGTCAACAGACGATATAGAGAGACCTCAATAGTTTTATGTCCCCGAAGCTCAGCTGACCACGTACAATCTAGGAGATGAAGATCATCCGTGTTCTGTAAAGATAAAGCATAATTTACCGGAATTGTTCAAAGCGGATTTGATTCGACTACTTCGCGAATTCTCAGACATCTTTGCATGGGATTACAAAGATATGAAAGGATTAGATCCACGCATCTATGAGCACAGAGTTATGTTGAAGCCTGAAGCCAAACCGAACAAACAACCTAGCTACCGGATGAATCCCAATTATGCATCACAGGTAAAATCAGAACTTGATAGATTATTAAAAGTCGGATTCATCGTACCAGTAGAACATGCTGAATGGATTTCACCAATTGTGATCGTGCCAAAGAAAAATAAGCAGCTGCGAATCTGTGTAGACTACCGGAAATTAAACGCAGCAACAGTACCGGATCCTTTCCCGATCCCCTTTCTGGATACCATGCTTGATAAGGTAGCAGGTCACGAAATGTATTCATTCTTAGACGGATACAGCGGTTACAATCAGGTTAGAATGGCCGAAGAGGATATACCAAAAACTGCATTCATTACCAACTGGGGTGTCTTTGCTTGCACCGTAATGTGGTTCGAATTGAGAAATGCACCAAGCACATTTCAGTGATGTATGCAAGAGATTTTCTCTCCTTATCTCACTTCATTTATGCAAGTATATCTCGATGACTTCTCGATTTTTGGTAAGATGATGGCATATTTGCTTCATCTACGATGCTGTTTTCAAAAGTGCAGAGAGTACAGACTCTGTCTTAACCCAAACAAATATGTGTTTGCGGTCTCATGTGGCAAATTACTTGGCCACATTGTATCTGCACAAGGTATCCAAGTAGATCCAGATAAAATTTTGGCAGTATTAGAAGCTCCGGTGCCAGCTATTCCAAAAGAAGTCATGCGTTTTTTGGGTCAAGTACGGTGGCATGGAAGGCACTTACGGTGGCTTGCTCATCTGGCTATACCACTAAACAAGCCAATCAGCAAAACACCTCGACAATTTGAATGGACCCAGGAATGCCAGATAGCATTTGATCGTTTAAAGCATTTATTAACACAAGATCCTATCTTACAACCGCCGGACTGGGATCACCCATTTCATGTATTTGTCGATGCTTCAGATATAGCAATAGGAAGTGTGTTGATGCAACAAATTGATAAATGGTTCAGACCAGTGTATTATGCAAGTCGAAGATTAGCCCCTGCCGAAAAAAATTACTATGTAACAGAAAGAGAATGTCTAGGGCTACTATATTCAGTCAAGAAATTTAGACATTACTTGCTAGGCCGTAAATTCACATTTCATGTAGATCACGCTGCACTTGTCTATTTAGTTCGGCAACAACATCTAGGTGGTCGATTAGCGCGATGGGTCTTACTCTTGCAGGAATTCGACTACGAAGTCATTCACCGACCAGGCAGTTCACACGCCTTAGCAGATTTTTTTATCCTGCTTAGATTCCGGTGAAGCTCCGGTGGGCATAGATAACACGACACCCGTGATTTATGTATCAGAACCAATTAATGAAGAATCTGCAGACCCACCTATCCCATTTTCATATTATGATCAGATCTTGACCTTTCTCACTGATGGTTGCTTTCCATCTCAGACTTCTAGAGCAGTATGCAGGAAAATTGCAGTTTTTAGCCGCCGATTTCGGTTAATTGCTGGAGAACTATATTATGTAGATCACACCGGGATCCTACTTCGATGTATTCCACCACATGAAGTTAACTCAGTTATCACTTTGGCTCACTCGATTCCTTCCGATGGCCACTTTCCTGCAGATCTAACTCACCGAAAAATTCTGCAGAGTGGTCTCTGGTGGCCAACAATGTACAGAGATATATTACAGTTTGTCAAACAATGTGATACTTGTCAAAGATCGGGTCAGCCTTTGCAACGTCATTTTTTTCCTCTGCAACCCATCTTACCAATGGAACCTTTCCAGAAGTGGGGTCTAGATTTTATCGGTCCAATTACACCACCAGCAGTCTTCAGTAACAACAGACTATGCAACCAAATGGGTAGAAGCCTGGGCTTTACGGTCTGCTACAGCAGTTACGGTAGCAAAGTGTCTGCTAACCGATGTCTTTCCACGTTTTGGCTTACCACTAGAAATTGTCTCAGATCAAGGCACTCATTTTGTAAACAATTTAATGAAGGCACTTACACAGTCGTTCCAGGTCACACATAAATTTAGTTCTCCTTATTATCCTCGTGCCAATGGATTGGCCGAAAGTACAAACAAATCTCTGCTGAATATCCTTCGAAAATTGATCATGGAATCATCGGAAAGATGGGATCAACTGCTACCTGCAGTATTATGGGCTTACCGGACTACCTACAAGGTAACAACAGGATTGACACCTTTCAAATTAGCTTATGGCATAGAAGCAATAGCACCAATGGAGATAGTTATACCAAGTTTACGAGTAGCCATTACCTAGAAATTACTACCGGAAGACTCACTGTCATTTCGGTTGGACACTCTCAGAGAGTTAGATGAGCATCGATGGCTCAGTTTCTTAACTATGCACGAAGTTCAACTAAGACAGGCAAGGATGCACGATTAAAACCTGAAAACTCCAGTGTTTTCGATAGGACAGCTTGTACTTTTCTATAACGCAAAGTCAAATAGATCCGCAGGCAAATTCAAATTACGGTGGTTCGGCCCTTACAAGATCGCAGAGAAAATCGGTCCAGCAACTTTTCGGTTGACTACGTTGACCGGAAATCCACTTCCAAAAGTAATCAACGGCTCAAAGCTGCGGTCGTATCAAAGTGCTATTAGTCTGCATTAAATCAATCGGCGGTGGACCGCATTTTTTTTAGCTTTTGTTTTTTACTTTTCATTCTGTTCTTTCTTTTCTTTTTTAAAATAGCCGTGTTCTGTCATAAGCCGCCCTCCTTACCAATTACTCAAGTATGCATGCCAAATTAAAAGCAATATCATTCTAGCACCGCACAATGATAACCATCACTTCCTACCCCCCCCACCGTAATATCTGTACTTAAGCTCTTCGGTTGCGCCAAAAAACGCTATTGTGTTCTTGTGATTGTGCTTGTGTTCCCTGTATTCTGTGTATCCGTGTGTTGTGTCCTGTGTATTCGTGTTCGCGTGCGCAATGGAGGCATTGGCAAACTACACAGCCTTCTGTGATGGTATCCCTACCGAGGTAGGAGAATACCTGCGCCTCGGAGGGTTGGCCAACTTCGCTGAGCTGCCATGGCACTCAGTGGAAGCCCATCCCTTCTTTGTGCAAATCATCCCTGCCATCGCCCAATCCCCCATCACCGAACGACAATGGATCTTCCTCTCCCTACCATCTAGAATCGTCATAACCTTCCAGGCCTTTGCTGAAGCCTTCCGCCTCACTCCACAAGGCCGCGAGAATGGCCCAAGTATCCCCGTAGCCCGCATGACCGAACTTTTCCCCGCCATTCATCGAACGAATATGCCATTCTCTACCGCCCCGAACCTGAAAGAATCGCATTACAATTTTTAGTCGCAATCCTTCACTCCAAAAACACACCTATGGTATCTCTCGCCCATTCTATTCCACCATCAACCTTGCCGCACGAGAAACCGTTAATTTCGCCTCATTTTTCTTTCACCGAATCCATAAGGAGTGCGTCGCCATAGTGAAACAAGTCAACAAAGGAACCACCCCTCGATCCAAACTTCCCCACATCCTTTCTTTCCTCTTCCCAACCATACTCGTCGCTCAACCACCACCACGAGGACCAATCTTAAGACATGAAGAGTCAGTTCAACTACTAGAAGATGAGGAAGAAGAAGATGAAGAAGAGCTCAATCAGTTGTTCCGCAGGAAAAGTATCAAAATTAGCTCCTCAGAAAGTGAAGCACAAGGCTCAGCCGACAAAGTTAACGATGACGACAAAGACGAAGAGAAGAACGAAGAAGAAACCTTCCATGATACAGCAACTTCAATGCACAATGAATCATCGGCAGAGCAACAAGAACAACAAGATCAAGCAGAGACGGAAATCATTTCAACCGAAAAAGAATCAGAGCAACAGGAAAATGAGCAGCAATCTAATCAAGATGCACTAGACAAGCTACTGAAGGCAGTAGAATCCACAGAAGCACACAATGCAGAAACGGAACAAATAAACAAGGTAACAACTACTGACTCTGCCCTCCCCAAAACTCCGCCTGCTAACCCCATCTCCCAACCGAAACCACATCGCAGCCCCATCAAGCCCAGTCACCCCACCGGAACTTCTGAAGCCTCTACATCCTCCCTCAACTATTCACCTCCAAATTCACAACAACTCCTCACCGCAACCTCGTCACAACCTCGCCCTCCTCTTCCATCCCACCCCATTCCAATTTTTTCGGAACTAGAATCTATGGGTCACCTTTTAATTAATCTATCCCAACAACTGCCGCAACACCTGAAGCGAGCCACAGACGATGCACGAGAAGAATTCCAAAGGAAATTGGAAATAATGGAGGCGGATATCACCCCTCTTCAGGAAGAGTTACAAGCTGCAAGAGTAGAAAATCATGCACTACAAGAGCAGATCAAGCAGCTGTAGGCTACACTCCAAGTACAAGAAGAGAGCTCAAGCCAGAGAGATAAGGCAATGGCTGCAAAAGAAGAAATGCTGATAGCTGCCGACGCGGAAATAATACAGTTAAAACAAACACTCAAAGATATCAAAGTCAAACTTATGGACCATGTTTGCTCATTGATTCTTCCTCATAATCCTTGGGAATCCTCTCTTCCAATGAATCTTTTTCCGCATTGAAACCGCATGAATGACTAATGTAGAATGCACCATTAGATTCATGCATAAAATGCAAGTGATGATCTACATAATAAAAAAAGCCTCAAATATTCTTTATCACAATAGAGATTGTTATTGACTGATTGTCCTAGAATCATATGTTCATAAATTTCAGTGTCCAATCCTATAGATTCTTCCATGAGTTCCAATTTAGGTTCAATGTGACATGGTGAGCTTGGAGTGGACTCTAGTGCAAGAGCATCTTTCACCATATCTAGTGCATCCATGAAACTAATGTTATGGCCTTCAAGAGAGCATGTGCTAGTTCTATTGGTCACATGAATAATGAGCATGCATGTAGCCATTTCTAGTGAGCTTGTGTGCTCAACCAACCATTGGTGTCCCAAAATGATATCTTCTGGTAAGTCATGGTCATGGCAAAATAAGATTGTATTTCTTATGAATAATTTATCAATAAGTATCCAAATGTTGAATTTTTCCATACATGGGATATGTGTGCCATCGACACCTACCATTGAAGCTTGGGCCTCTTGAGAAAGGGACATTGAGGTAAAAGCTAGGGACTTTTTGATGGTATTACATGAAGTTCACATGTTGATTAGTGATTTAAACAAATTTCTAGTGTGGAAGCCCACCTAAACTTTAATGAAGGGGTGTTAGTAAACTTGTGGTCTGCATTGGTGGTATGTAAACACTAGATAGAATTCATGAAGCATGTGTGTTCGTGGTTGCTCATCCTTTTCTCATATTCATGCCTTTCTCTTAGCTATCTATTTGAGTGCCTCTTGTTATGCCTCTTCTCTAATGTTTTTAGCCTAAACCTTCCTATTCTCTACTTTTTGAGGTCTCAAAAGAATCTCTGGTGTAAGAGACTCTTGATAGAGCTTCACTCTACAACCAATAATGTAGTTTGACAAGACATCTCTATTGAGGGTAGCAAAATTAGCTACTCCACTTGAAACATATGTGTGCACCATACTAGGTTTTTTGTAGCTTCTTGGCAGCATAGATGCATGCAAGCACATTGAGCTAAGTCTCTTGAAATTGTTTTAGCTCATCCACTAATAGAGAGAGCTCATGTACAATACATTGGTAGTCTTTTACAACTAGTAGAGTTGGGACAAGAAAATCAATGGGAAGTATGACATCCTATCTATAGTCTACATTGAAGGGTATGGCACCTATAGCTATCTTGTAGCCACACAATATGCCCAGATAGCATGATGAAGTTTCTTATCCCAAATTGGCCTTCTGCCATTAACAATATAGATAAGATCTATGAACAAAAATTTATTGGAACTCTATCCTTGTCCATTTGCTTGGGGGTATAGGTGTCCAATTCTTGTGAATGACTAAACTTTTGTTAACAATAAATCAATTAATTTTTTAATAAATGTATTCCATGATAACGTACAATTCTTTTGGCACACCAAACCAAGTGAAGTTTTGGTCATATCTATGCACCATTCTTGGTTGCTTCCTTAGGTTCAACCCATTTTGTTAGATAATTTCTACCACAACTATATACTTCACATGAGAGCTAAGCCTAGGTGGATCAATTTGACTTATGAAGTCTATGCACCACTAAGAAAAATCTCTACTACTAATAATGGGCCTTAATGGCATGTCATCCCTTCATATCGAATATTTTGCTTTTTGACAGGTGTCACATCTGTTGACAAATTCTTTGGTATCTTGATGCAAGGTAGGCCATCAAAGTCCTACAACAAGGATCATTTTTGCACATCTTTTAGGGGAGAAATGGCCTCCAACCACACCCATATGGTCCATCTCAAGAATTGGCAAGTATTCATTCTCATGTATGCACAATCTTAAAAACAAATTCATGATCTATATAGTTGATAACTTATGAGTGCATAGTCTTGACAAGATTCTTCTAAGATATTTTGTGTTACTCAATGAACTCCTTTGGAACTTATGATCACTGAAATATTGCATTATATGATTACTCCATTCAAGCAATATTGTAACTTGGTACCAAGTAGCATGTTCCATGAGAGGCAAGACTTGACATCTCACACATGGGACACTAAGTGTGTACGTCCTTTTCCATCTTAGTTCAATATGATCATGATCACTATGGATTTTTTAGGATTTTGGTTTGGGGGAATTTCATTCCAAAACACCTTCATGTGTTTCAGTTATCAAGTTTGTTCTCTCATGATCATCCATGCAACACAACAAGACACCAATTGTGTAATAAAGTGATAGGAAGGAGATGATTGAACCACACCCTTGACAAATAGGAGATGGTTGAACTACACCCTAAGAGGGAGGATTAGGAAGTAATCCTCACCCATGGCTTTTGGGGCAAGTCGTTAGCCCATCACATTCCTAACCAAGAGGTTGTGAGTTCAATTCCTTACATTGGTATCAGAGCTTAGGAAGTAGGCTTGGGAAAGGTGGGTTGATCTAATGGCCTCTAAAAAAGGCGCTTGTGCATCCTCTATATGAAAGGGTACAAAGTAGCGCACGTCGCTTTCACTGCTTAGTCTAACAAAGATTGAGGTGTATTTCTCAACTCGTAGGTCGGATTGAGGCATGTAATATACCCTTGCAAAGCTCTTGGAATGAACTTTCCAAATATGATGAGATAGATAGAAAGTGTGAATCCCTTGGGAAACCATGGGTGTCACTTGATTGAGGGTTCAAGATACCAAACATGGGTGAGAACAAGGTTCAAGACTGAGATTGAGAACAAGGGCTCAAGACACCAAGGTTGCGAACAAGAAGGTTCAAGACACCAAGGTTGAGAGCAAGGGTTCAACATACCAAGGTTGCGAACAAGGTTCAAGAAACTATGCGAGGTTGAGGACATCAATTCAAGGGCACCTAGGGAGTTCAAGGGGTTGATCACCTAGGGAGTTCAAGGGGTTAGAGGGATAACGAGTAGATCATTGAGGACAATGATCAAATAAGGGGGGAAGAATGTAATAAAGTGATAGGAAGGAGATGATTGAACCACACCCTTGAAAAATAGGTGATGGTTGAACTACACCCTAAGAGGGAAGATTAGGAAGTAATCCTCAACCATGGGTTTTGGGGCAAGTCGTTAGCCCATCACATTCCTAACCAAGAGGTTGTGAGTTCAATTCCTTACAAATTGGGTCTTGAGAATACATGCTTCCTTAGGTAAATACTTATGGTGAGTGCCATATATAAGGGTAGGGACAATTGGTTCTCCTCACTTTGTAGCTACTTCTATATTGAAAAAATGTGATTTAGGCACTCTGGCACTAGCACAAGTGGTTCTCAAGTGTTTAATTGTGATAAATGGTCAAACCTAAGTTCTATCTTACCATGTTTTACTATGGTCTCAAAATTAGATTCCATGAGGAGTACAATCCAACACACAATTTTGCTAGTAACACAAGGTTTGTTGGCAAAATATAATAGGGCTTAGTGATCAATAAAGAGTTTGAACTTATTTCTCAAGAGAATGGTGAAACTTCTTGATTTCATACACCTCTCAAGTCCTTCTCGCTTAATGATCATGTACTTATGTTTATCATTGTTCAATTGCCTAATTGAATAAGCAATTGGAAATTCCATGTTTCCATCATCAATCAGTTCAAGTAAAACATAGAAGATGGCATAGTTTGGTGCATCTACATGCACATGGAATGGTTAAGAACAATCTACAGATTTCAAGATTGGTGCAAAAATGAGGTGACATTTTAGCTCTTGGAATTATTTCTCGCAATCTTCCATCCATTCAGCTTTGTTGAATAACCCAAATAATGGTTTGGATATGGCTATATATATATGAATGAGCCTTTGATAGTAGCCAAAATGGCCCAGAAAGGCTTGAAGTTCCTTGATGTTCTTATGTCTTAATAGATCTACTATGACTTTGATCTTGCCTTCATCTATTGAGATGCTATTTTTGGAGACATTGTGTACCAAAATTTTACCTCAAGGCACCATGAAGGCACACTTATCTAGATTGAGACACACATGATAATGCATATAGTTTGAAAAAATTTGGCTCAAATCGAGAATATGCATAATGCATTGGATTTTGCATATGTAGAGAGGTCATCTAAGTATACTTCCAATTACTTCCAAATAAAATCCTTGAACACATGATACATCAATTGTTTCAAGGTGGTTGGGGCATTGTTCAAGCCAAAAGACATGACACAAAATGCAAAGATGCCCCATTTGGTAGCAAAAGCTATCTTATGCTGGTCCTCAATAGAAATGCTACCTAAAGCTATAAATATCATGGCCTTCCATAATTTCGAGTAAATGATTCATGATAGGTAAGGGATAATTATCACAAGTCATTGTTGCATTGAACTTCTTGGGGTACACACATACCCATAGCTTTTTGTTCTTCTTTGAGACTACCACCATGAGTGATACCCACTGCATATGTTCGTTCTCATAGATGAATCCTATTGCCAAAAGTCTATTGATCTCTTCTTTTATTTTGGTCGAGTGCACATCATTATATGCATAGGGTATTTGTTTTTTTTCATAACTTGACAGTGATATCCTATATCATCACATATTTTAGGATCTACGCTCTTCAAATATTTATAAATCCATGCAAATACATCTTGATATTCTATCAAGTATCTTTCTTCTTCAATGGATACATTCAAATACATCTTGATATTCTATCAAGTATCTTTCTTCTTCAATGGATACATCATTTCTGATGTAGATGCATAGTTTCTTGGCCATTATCTACTTCCACTACCATTGGCTTGGTTTTCTCTTTATTATTGTAAGCTATGCTTGAGGTGGAATCTTGCTAAGGTTTTTGAACCACTATTGTTTCATGCTCCACTTCATAATCCTTGAAGTTTTTAGGTACTTCAAATCCAAGTTTGCCTTGTTTGGTACTTTTGACTTTGTCTTTGAGAGTGCTTTTTTGCTCATTTTCCTTCTCTTCCACTTGTAGTTTATATGCAGTCTTTTGTTCCTTTAGGGTCATATTTGTCTCTTAGTTCTCGAGGAGATGTTGATCCCCACTAAAGCATTGATCTTCTCCTAGGGCCTCGTGGTTCTCATCCATTATGATGTCTATCATCAAGTTAAGCTTTGGTTCAAGGATTCTACCCAAGGATCCTCAATCTGTCTCTAAAAATTCATAGTCCTTGTATGTATATATTGTGGCTCATCAAGAAATTGATCTAAGACTCAGTCTTTGGGCATGAAGATGTCAACCATGAAAAGATCATACCCATCCTCATTTCAAAATTACTCTTTCACTTTATCATTGATAGAGAGGTACATAATAGCCAAGATTTGAGCCGAAGAATGAGGCTCAAATTCCTCATCATTGGAAACTTGTTAACATAGGTGGGATCATCAAGCTTTCATGTGTTCTTATTGATGATACCAAGCTCATTATTTTTTACCCTTTCTCCCTCTCTTGCCACATCTCATTAGAGCTAGAGATGTGTATCCTCATTCATCCAATCAGAATCATTGGTGTTGGCACTATGAATGGAAGTGGCATCATCCTCATTGTTCTCAGTATGGATGGGATTCCATTGCAAAGGAGGAATGTCTATTTAAGAGAAGTCATGTAGGTTGACTTTTAGGGTTACCCTCACGTGTTGCAAGTATTAGAAGGTTTTGAAACCAATCTTGAACCATCTTGAGTTGTCTTAGAAATGGATATCTTAGGAGTAGCTCATAAGTTCTAGGTTTATCAAACTAACAAATTTCCATGGTGTGCTCAAGCTTAACACCACACATGGTGTCACTCTAGCACAATGGGAGTACCAATGTGAGGAGATCAACCTTGTAAATGTCAATCTATGGAGACATGAGGATGATATGATGACCTTCAGCAAGTGGAATGCACAAGTGAGTGAGTGAGAAGCACACTAGCATGCACAAACATACACACACATGCACACAAGGCAAGACAAAGAGTAGAGCAATGGAATCTTCTATTTGAAATCTCAAAGAACACGTAAAATGCTCAATAACATGTTCAATCTCCAACTAGCTAACCCTAAAAATGAGCTCTATAGCTCTTTTTATAGTTTTTTTACTAGCTTTGGCCTAGTTCAGACCTAGTGTTTGGAAGTTAATTTGGGGGGTTCAAATGAGCTCTAAAAATTTTGAAAATTAATGTATGGCTTATTATAGAACTCCTCAAGCTTGAGGACTCCTCCACTTCAACAAAATGGAGTCAAAACTACCAAAAATGAATATTTACACTAGGGTGTAGTGATAAAAATCACTATGGATTACATGATTGTTTTGAAAAGGAATTTGGATGGGCCTATTCATTTCTACATTTGCATTGACTACCTGTTTGCTTGGTCCACCTTGGTCTTTTCCTCCTTGGCTTCTGTTGAAGGTAAATCAAGAATGAATACTTTTTCTCTTGTAAATAGCCAAAAAGTAGAGTTAGAGAGCTCTAATTTTTGCAAAACTCAAGAAGAGTCTTCCTTGGGTTATGATAGAGCTATGTACAAAGTTAGGAGGACATCTTACAACTAGAAATAGAGATCTAGGAGCTTAGCAAGGAGAAAATCATTCATTTTGGAATTGGTATATATATAAGTCAAATGTGAAGGAGAATGAAGGGCAATTGCCATTTTTAACTCTTCCTTCTTGAGAATAGAGCTCTTTCTTTGGATGCCTATTTTCTTCTTCATCATGATGTCTTGTGACATGTTGTGTGTTGTTTGGTTGATCATTCAGTTGTAGATTGAGTTCAGACTTGTTTGTGAGATCTATATTGAGTTTAATGATAAGTGAGAATGCCTTTTCTTGATTTGGAGAAAGTAATTTGTTTTGAAGTGATTGCATTAGTGGTTTTACTCAGGATAAGTACTTTTTAACATCATATTTGGATTCTACATGAAGAATGGAATGTTAGATATACTAAACACTCCACCTGCACATGATCACAAATAACCCATGGTACTCTAATTTGTACGGCCCCCATTATGAGGATAAGCCATTATGAGAGTGCAGACATTTGTGATGAGGTCTACATGAGACCAGCAGAGGTACTAGATGATCTATGTGAGTCTAGCTAGTAGGCTAGGCAGGGTGTATACTTTAGTCACACCAAAATTCTAACAGTATGACAGTTTGGTAGTCAATAAATTCGAAATTACGATGACTTTGGTGGTCTAGTGGTTTGGTTTGGTGGTTCAATTCAGTGTTCCACCCAGTTCGATAGTTAGGTAATTCAGTGTGTTTTGAATTACATATGATCTCGATGGTTATGCCTAGATCATAACATTAGGCAAGTTTGATGATCATGCCTAAATCATAGGATTAGGTGCCCTAGTTATTATGGTGAAATCATGACTATCTGCGCTATAAAGCCCTTTGCCTAGGTCTATCCAGAATGCCATTGAAGCTCTAGAGTGGGAGCACACTGGTGGACAATATCATCATTGTATTTATATTACTATTGCCAATTTGAGAATCTAAGTTGTCTATCTCTCTTTTTGTGTATATTTTTGTTAGTGTGTTTTGCTTCTCACTACTCTACCCATCAATCGTATTCCGCTATGTCATTATTCTTGGTTACTTTCTTACATGGTATCAGAGCTTAGGAGGTTTTGAAGGTTGCATAAGCAAAAATGCAGAATAGAAGTCTTTGAATGACTTAAGAGAGAAGATGTCAAGTGGTATGTCATCATCTACTGTTGGGAATCAAGATGGTTCATCAGCAGGAGTATGTAGAACACAAACATTGGATATGACCACCAGCCTTCACGGAAGGTAAACTCGATGGTTCTAATTACACGTTGTGGAAGTCTAAGATCAGTTCTATCCTTGACTCTTATGAGTTACTCAAGACTACACTTGGGACTGGCTATGAGCCCCAAGGAACACTTGACTCAAATGTTCTTTGTTAAATGATTCCTCTCAATGCTGATCTTTTACGTATTTGGAAGTGTAGGAATGCAGATGCACTTTGTACTCTAGTTACAAGTAATTCTGATAGTGTTTTGACTCTTATTTAGCACACGCATGAAGGCGTGTGACGCATGGAACATATTGAGAAATCAATATGAAACTAGAAATCAGACATGGATTTAGAACTTGGAGAATCAGCTAGCAATAGAGAGGTTTGTTTATGGGGAGATCGTTGAAATGTTTATCACTCACATAAAGAATCTGTGGGATCAAATGGCGAGACCAGGTGTACCAAAGTCAAGTGAAGAGTTAGCTCATCATTGTCTTCAAATTTGTCCACCAAAGTTTGATGGTCTAGTAACTTCCCTCAATACCCAAATCAGACCACAATCACTAACCTTTGAATAATTCAGTGCCTTACTCATGGAGGAGGAGTTGTGGCTCGAGGCAAGGAATGACAATGAAAAAGGAGAAGCTACATTCCTAGTAAATGCCAAAGGTGGAAAACCTGATTCTTAAAAGATGGGGACAAAAAGAAGAATGACAAGAAGACGTTCAAGGGAGAATGTTTCCACTACAAGAAGAAAGGCCACAGAATCCAAGAGTATCACATTAAGAAGGAATAGGAAAATACTAGTTCTTTGAAAAGTGGTAAGGGCAAGGAGTTTACCAACATTGTCGAAATTCCGCTTGAGTTGTTTGTTATGGTAGAGGAAATGTGTTCCTCAGCTGAAGATTTAGTTATAGATGACTCATGGGTATTGGACACTTGTGCCTCTCGTCACATGATGAGCACAAAGGACCTTTACAGTTCCCTACAACCTCTAGAGGAACCCATCATGGTAAAGGTAGGCAACAATGCAAGATGTCCTACTAAGGTCTGAGGTACGATGTCTTTTATTAACCATAATGGGGACATTAGAAAGCTTTAAAACGTGTTATATGTTCCACAAATAAAATGAAATCTACTTTCAATAGCTTATATTACTAACTAGGGTTGTTAAGTTTCTTTTAGCAAGACACGGGTTGAGATTTTGGACTAGAACAACAATGTTGTTAGGACCGGAATAAGGAGGAACAACTTGTATGAGTTGTTTGCTCTTACAAGCATGACAAGTGTGGGCACAAGTAAGCTTTGGCATGAAATATTTGGCCCCATCAGGTACCCGATACTAAAAGAGATGCACTAGAAAGGTAATCTCACCTGCCTTTGGTTGCACAGATGAAAGAACCATGTGAAACGTGTATGATGGGCAAGTAGTAGAGGAAGGCATTTCCGCAAGTAAGCAAGAATAGATCAAATGGTCCTCTAGAGTTGGTGCATGTTGACTTGTGTGTAAGAATGCATACACAAGCCTTGGGAGGATCTTCCTACTTCATGTTACTCATCGATGACTATAGCAGGAAGATGTGGGTGTACTTGCTTTGTGATAAGGCTCAAGCTTTTGGTAAGTTTAAAGAATGGCTTTAGCTTGTTGAAATTGGAACTAGGAAGAAGATGAAGAAGTTGAGGATGGATGTTGGTGGTGAGTTCACATCAACAGAGTTTGATAATTTTTGCAAGGGAAAAGGAATCAAACATGAACTCGCAATGGCGCATAACCCTCAATGGAATGGTGTTGCTGAATGTTGAAATCTAACCATCATGGAGATGGTAGGGTGCATGTTGAAGGGAAAAAGATTGTGTAATCATTTTTGGGCAGAGGCTATCAACAATGTTGTTTACATTCTGAATCATAGCTACACTAAGGCACTTGATGGAAGACCCACAAGAGGTCTACACTGGTAGAAAGCCTTCTCTTTCCCATTTCAAAGTATTTGGAAGTGACTGTTACGTACACATTCAAGATAAAGAGAGGAACAAGCTTCAACCAAAAAGCACCAAATGTATCTTCTTAGGGTATAGTGAAGAGAAGAAAGCTTACAAGTTTTATGACCCAGAGGCAAAGAAGATCATATCGAGTCATGATGTGGTGTTCAAGGAGGATCAGCCACATGCGGCGGAGGAGGAAAAGAGATCTTCCACTCTATCATCAGTCAAAGAAGTAATCCACTATGAACCTAACCCAAGAGCTAGTCCTTCTATAGAAGAGAAGGAAGCATCATCCTCAGATGATGAGATGGAAAGTCACCAAGATCCTATCACTCAAGTGGAAAAGCCATTGCCATGTTGGGTGCGGCAACTCTATGATTCTACAAATCCCATCCCATAGTCATTAGAACATGTTGCAGATGGTACAAGGCGATCACAGAGAATAGAGGAACAGAGACGAGTAGAGGCCCATATTGTGAACTCAGCATTGATGGTTGAGATAATCAACGAATAATCAAAGGATCCAACTAGTGTGGAAGAAGCACTCCATGATCCGAATTGGAGAACTGCTATGAAAATAGAATACAAAAATATCATGAAGAAGGGAACTTGGAAGCTAGTGAAGCGACCTCCAAAGGGGAAGGTCATCGACATCACGTGGATCTGGAAGCTAAAGTACAAGGTTGATGCTACTTTGGAGAAGTAAATAGCTAGACTTGTTGCACAGGGCTAGTCACAAACCGAAGGCATTAACTTTTCCCCGACAACAAGGATGACTACTATTTGACTAGACTAGTTGTGGCTGTACATAAACGATGGGTAGTATACCACATGGATATCAAATCAGCATTCTTGAATGGAGACCTCAAGGAGGAGGTATATGTGTCTCAGCCACCAGGGTTTGAGGCTTCCCATTCAGAGAAAAAGGCATTGTATGGGCTAAAACAAGCCCCAAGAGCATGGCTCTAGTGGATAGATAGGTATCTTTTGGATATAGTAATCAAAAGATGTGCCTCTGATTCTAATTTCTATGTTCTAAAGATAGGAGGAAAGACCATTGTGCTTGTACTTTATGTAGATGATCTTGTGGTTATCAGAAATGATGATGCACTTCTTAAACAAATGAAAAATGCCCTGATTTTAGAATTTGAAATGAAGGATTTGGGCTTAATGCATCATTTCATAGGTCTTGAAGTCCGATAGGAACCAAGGAAGATCTTTATTTTGCAACAAAAGTATGCAAGATAGGTGTTGAAGGCATTTGACATGGAGGATTGCAAGAAAATTTCTACAGTGATGGAGGTCAACACAAGACTATCCATTCAAGATACTTCACCTCTAATGGATCTTGGAAGATACAAGAAATTAGTTGGAAGTCTTATCTACTTGTGTAATAGTAGACTGGATGTCTCTTATGCTGTTGGTGTAGTAAGCAGATTCTCAAATAAGCCATGCCTATCTCATTGGAAGGCATGTATGCAGATACTCACGTACATCAAAGGAACCATTGAGTATGGTATTCTTCACTGTGAAGGATCATCTCTAAGTGGATATTGTGACTCAGATTGGGCAAGAGATATTGATTCTAGAAAATCATTTTTTGGATACTGGTTTTCTTTGGGTCCAGGGATAGTTTCTTAGATCAATAAGAAGCAACCGACCATAGCACTATCTTCTATTGAAGCTGAGTATAAAGCAGCATGTGTTGCTGCATGTGAAGCAATCTGATTGAGAAGGATCCTATGTCATATAAGAATTCAAGGACAAGAGGCTACAAGGTTGAAATGTGACAACCAAAGCTAGATAGCCATCACCAAGAATCCTATTTGTCATGCACATACTAAGCACATAGAAATACGGTATCACTATGTGTGAGAGTTAATCGAGGATGGAGTCATGGAGATGAGCTATTGTTGAACAAAAGAAAATGGAGTAGACATTTTCACCAAGGCTCTAGGGAGAGAGCAACTATATCAACATCTTCTCAAGCTTGGCATTGGACTAAGAAGGTAGTTCACCGCAGGTAGACATTGAGGGGGGTGTAAGATATACTCATTACTCCACCTACAAGTGACCACAAATGATCCATGCTACTCTAAGTTGTAAGGCCCCCATTATGAGGAGAAGCCATTATGAGAGTCCGGACATTTCTCATGAGGACTCCATGAGACCAGAAACGGTACTAGATGATCTATGTGAGTCTAGTCAGTAGGCTAGGCAGGGTGAATACTTCAATCACACCGGAATTCTAGAGGTATGACAGTTCGGTAGTCAACTAGTCTGGAATTACGGTGACTCCGATGGTCTGATGGTTCGGTTCGATGGTTGAATCTGGTGTTTTACCCAGTCTGGTAGTTAGGCAATTTAGTATGTTTCAAATTACAGATGATCATGATGGTTATGCCTAGATCATAGCATCATGCAAGACCAATGATCATGCTTAAATATAGGATTAGGTGCCCCTTGTTATTGTGTTGAAATCATGATTGTGTGCACTATAAAGCCCTTCATCTAGGTCTGTCCAAAATGCCATTGAAGCTCCATAGTGGGAGCGCATGGGTGGGCAGTATCATCATTGTATATACATTACTATTGGGAATTTGAGAATGTGAGCTCTCTATCTCTCTTTTTGTGTATATTTCTGTTTGTGTGTTATGCTTCTCACTACTCTACCTACCCATCTTATTCTGCTGCATCATTATCCTTGGTTATTTTCTTACATGGCATGGATTAGGCACTTGAATCACTCAATTTGATGCTACCATCATGGAGTTATGAGCATTTCAAGTTTCCAGAAATAACTTTGCCGAAAGTCATGTTTCCAAAAAATCGTGGTTTTAACAAATTTATATCTTGAAGCTTCTCTGTGGATCTCATATCAAGTTTGACTCATATCTTTTGTGAATGGTTGATTTGTGGTTTATTGCATTAGTGTTTAAGAAGCCATCCGGTTAACTCGTCTTTAGATTGACAATTTGAAGAGGTTCCCTTTTCCAATTGAAGTTCCATCAAGTCAGTGTTGCTACAATGGGACAAATGTTCTTAAAGAAGTAGAGGTGAAACATCTTTTTTGGCACTGTTTCCGGGGATGAGTAACCTAGATTCATCATGCCAAAATCACAACTAAACTTCACTTGTCATATCACAATTAGATCATCATTGATGTGGATATCAAAGATAACAAAGTACATGCCAGGTTTTTTTGTTTTCAATAAGGATAATGAAGACAAGAAAATGAATCCTTGTGAAATTTCAATCAATTCAGGAGAAAGGATTGTCATCTGAGTAACTTGAGTACTCAAATTGTTAGTCCTTTGCTTGATGGTTTAAAGTTTTGCATTTTCTTTACACTTGTTTTAGGAGGATTTCAAGTGGAAAGGTTTGAAGAGAAAGTGGTAAAGTGTAGGAGAGTATCATTTTGGAAATTGAAGTTTGAAGTTACCAATATTCATCTTTGAATTCGATGTTTGATCTTTTGAGTTTTCTCTTGACAAACACATGGAAAAAGTATTAAAACATTGAAAAAATTTGGAAAAACATACAAAGATAGGAGAGGAATTCAAAGAGAAACTTGAGAATGACAATGTAATGAAAGAAATTCATTTCAATTTTTTTTTAATTGTTCTCAAAAAATTGCAACTTTCTAGTCTTGGGTTGAGCTCTCAGAAAATCACGGTTTTTCAGAAAGGGAAAAGAGGAAAAGTTTGAATGCATGAAAAAATCTTCAAAGGGAAAATAAGTGAAGAAAATTCATATTGTGATGTTCAAGCACAAGAAAGTATTTTAAAAATCACACAAAATCGACAAAAATCTGAAGAAGAAATCATACCAAAAATCAAGACTTTTTGGATTAGAAAAGAAGGATAAAATCATGACTTTTTGGTGATTTTTTTATTAAGGAATTCGAAAAAAATTGCAACTTTTTTGGTGTGTAAACATTGGAGAAAATTGCAATTTTGTGGGGATCTTTGGGGGAAAAATATCACGAATTTTTGAAGAGTGAAATTAGAGAAAATTGTAACCTTTTGCAAAGAACTATAAAAGAAAGAAATTACCAGGACTTAGTCATTGTGAGTGTGACTATGCTAGAGAGAGCATACGAGTGTGATTCTCTAAGCAAAGACCAAATCAAAGCATACAAAGCATACAAAGCATACATTGCAACCGCTATTCCTAAGAGCAAGAGGTAAACTCCACAAACTATTTTCCAATAGTTTCAAGAGTAAAAGGTATCAAAATGAAGGCTTTTCAATAAAATCTGAAATCCTGACTTTCTATATTTAATGTTTTCTCATGCATGGAAGGGATTTTGGTTTGATTCAATAGAGGAAAAGTGAGAGGGGGAAAAGGCACCTCTGTGAGGAAATACACTCAAAAACTTGGTATCAGAGATAGGTGAGAGAATCGTGACTTTTTGAATTGACCTTGAGGAGAAAAAACTACGACTCTCTAGACTAAAATAATAAATAAATTTAGATAAAAAAATTAGAAAATTTATTCTAAAGAAAAAAGAATTGCAACTCTTTTGATATTGGGAAGAGAGATCAAATTGCAAATTTTTATAATCTTCTCAATAACAAAACACTCAGAAAATTTTTCAAAAAACTTTTTGAGGGAATAGAGTGAAAAGTGCGACCTTTTGGACAAAATTAAAGAGAACATCGCGACTTTTTGTATCTTTCAATCACAAAAATACCTAGGAAAATTGTGAGATTTTTTGAGATAGTTGAGAAAAAAGCGCGACATTTTGAGAAAAAAATAGAGAAAATCATGATTTTTTGATTCCTTGGGAAGATCTAGAAAATTGTGATTTTTTGTATTTTTTTCAATTAACACTTAGAAAAATTTTGAGATTTTTTAGAATTACAACATTTAGGAAAAGATTAATAAGATCATGACTTTTTGGGGAGACAATAGACACGAAAAGCGTGACTTTCTTGATTCATTTGTGAAAATGTAGAAAAAAATTTCCCTCTTAAGAAAGTGGAAAAAAATCACGACCTTGTGAGAACATCCTGAATTTTTTGAACTTAATTTTGGATAAAAATTGCAAATTTTTGCTTAAACTTGGAGAGAATTGTAATTCCTTTTTTGAAAACTTAGAAAACATTTGAGAGACAGACAAGAATGACTGTGAGAGCATTGAAATTTTTTGGCACAAAAATTGGAAGAAAATCACAATTTTGTCAAGAAAAACCTAAAAATTATGACCTTGGAAAAAAATGGTGAAACATTTTTGAGAAAAAGAAAAAAATCAAAGAAATTGGTGGAGAAAATAGAAAAAAAAACACTTGGCGAAAAAATTGGTCAACAAAATCTTTTAGAGAGTAGTAGACTTTTTGGATAGTACGAACTTTTAAAATTTGAGACTTTTTTGATAGTAGAAAAAATCTTGAATTTCTGGAATATTTTTGAAAACATATGTAAACCAAAGTGATTAGAGAGAAAGTAATCTTGAATTTGGAGTGGAGTATCTTGATCAAAAATTTTCAAAATATAACAAATTTGTGAAAAAACATTTTCTATGAAATCGAGAGGAGGAAAAGTGATACTAGAGCCAAACCCTAAGTTTGACCATAACCCAAACTTATGTTGGAGGAGATGGTGGATGGATAGTCACAAGAGATGAAGTGGTAGAGCTAGATCCTGCTTCACACTTGCTAAAAATGATGGTTGGAGAATGTAGTGGGCCTCTTTAGCTTGCTAATGAACACAAATAATCATGTATGTTGCTTGGAAGATGATCCACTAATGGTAGGATCAAAACAGATAGGTTGGCAGATAGTGCAAGATCAAAAACTTGTTATTTTAGTTCATACACATGTCTAGTGTTTTGAACAATTCTCTAAGCACAATAGAAATTGGCTTAATTCCTTTTGGAGAACTCTAATTAACTTAATTAGCTAACAATTATGAGTGATTCCATAAAAAAAGATGGACTACATGCAAAGAATTGTGTTTAGCAAATCAACCAAGCATCTCGACATTTATGGGTTGTGACAGTCTGCAGACTAGTGAGTAGAGACGAGCTAATATCTAACGATTCTGAGAAGCTTTGTTAATGAAACCTTGTAGGGTTGTAGAACACACTATGATGAATCTACCATTCTTTAAATCATGGGAAACGATCAACTACACAGTGAGAACAAGCTCTAACAAGATCATAGTTTTGATGGAGTTCTAACGGAGAAGTGAGATGAATGTAATGATTATATATGTATTAAAACAGTTACAAATACAATGTCATTGGAAATCAATCATTGCTCAATGTGTGAGAGCTGAGTGAGCTATGAGGTGATCTCCCACTTCACAATGTGTGTACATCAAAATGGATCTTTGAACCTCTAGATGCACACGGGTCTTTTAGATCCTTCTTTTAAAGTCATACTTGGAGCCAAGGTTTGAATTCAAATTCAAACTTCAAGGATTGAATTCAAATTCAAACTTCCACCTAAAAGGTGAGTGCTAACATCTAGGATAGATTCTCTCTAAACTCAAAAACCAAAATGATTCGTGATTTAGCTCTTCCTAACTCCACGTGGATACAATCCACATTTACAAAAGTAAATGTGAATTAAATATACAAGAGGTTGAACATATGAATCCTTTGCATAGGCCATGCCAATTAATCAAGCATGAGCTACTCAACCAAGTATGTGGTCTTGGTTTTGATTTGCACCAATAGCTCTCCCTCAAGCCTAACATGCTTGGTCTTCTGTTGGCGGTGGTCAAGGCAGTCAAGGACTTACAAGACAAGGAAGCCAAAGAAGAGAGTCAGAGCAGAGGGGAGGCACAAGCAGGCAAAGTAGCCAACGCAGATCTGGCAAGTAGGCCATTCAAATTTTTCCAAATCAACATCTTCATAACAGTGATTCTCATCACTAAAAATCATTGAAAATACCATTTCACCTTTTTGTAACTCCATTTTGTGCAAGCTGATGAGTCCTCGAGCTTGAGGAATATTAGAAGTATCATCGTACCAATTTTCATGATTTTCAGACTTCGTTTGAGCCCTCAAATAAGCCCTGGAACCTAATTTTTAACTAGGCCGGACACTAGTCTGGACAGGGCCAAAGCTAGTCAAAAACTATAAAAAGAGCTAGAGGGCTCATTTTTGAGGTTAGCTTGTTATAGAATTGAACTTGCAAGAGCACTTTTAATCTAAAGAACTCCATTGTCTCTCTCTTTGTTCTTGCCTTGTGTGCGCGTGTGTGTGTATGTGTGTGCATGTTAGTGTGCTTCTCACTCACACACTTGTGCCATCACTTGTTTGAGGTCTTCATACCATCCTCATGTCTTCCAGGATTGACATTAAAGGAGGTGCTACTCATCACTGAGCTACACCAAATTTTGGCACCATTGCCGGGGATCGAGCTTTGAGGACGAGCGTGTGATGGTAAGACGTAGAGTTGTGACATTGGCGTTGTAGATAATTTCTTTGCTTTTCTTTATTTTTTTCTCTTTCTTACTTCACCATCATCATCCCCATCATCATCCTCACCATCTCCCACCTCCATCTCCATCATCACGAAAATTTTAGTTTTTTGATCATATCTCCTTCCCCCTTCCATTTCCCTCATTTCACTTGTGAGAGAGAGCGAGAGAGCGATTTGTGTGCACTGTTTTTGCATGTTTTTTGAGTGATCTTGCACGTTTTGGCAGTATCATCATCTCCAGCAGGCTGCACAGGTACGGAAAAGCTCGGCACTGTCTCTGCGTCACAGACCTTTGTCGATCACGATCGATAGAAAATTTGAGTTTTTGGTAAAACAAAGTGCACCACCTTAATACCCATGAAGAGCACATTCCAAATCACTAAATAGAACAAAAAAATTTCGTGTTTTTCTGTCAATCACGACCAACACCATCGATCGCAATCGACAACCACGACCGACACTTTTGTCAGTCATGATTGGCACCGTCGATCGCGATCGACTGAAATTTTACAATTGACAGAAAGATTTGCATGCCCACGTGTCCATCGCAACGGACACACCCCCGATCGACTGAAATCATGCCGAAATTCATGGAAAACGTGTCGATCGCGATTGACACCGTCGATCGCGATTGACACCATCAATCGTGATTGACACCGTCGATCGCGATTGACAGACCTCACGACCGACTCTGTCGATCGCGATTGACACCATCAATTGCGGCTGACGTATCGATCGCGACTGATAGGCCCCGACGGACACCTCTGTCAATCACGATTGACAAACCTGTCGATCGCGATTGACAGCCATTTTCGGCCTAAATTTTAGAGTTTTTATTTGAAGATTTTGGGCTAATTTTGGACATGAATATTGGGCTATAGGGCACATAGGGAGGCCATAAGTAAATAGTTTGAGAAGACCCTTTTTACCTGTTAACCTGTTTGAAGCCTGTTTTAACCCTAGAACCCTAAACAGTCATAATTTCCTCATACATGGATTATTAGATAGGGTATTTTGAAGTAGACCATACCCCTAGGTCAGAAACTGAGAGATCCCTAGAATTGTTTTCCATAAAGATAAAGGGCAAATTGATATCTGAATTACATGAATGGGAGTGATTTGTTATGTCATTTGATTCTAAGTCTTGAGCTAACTTTAGGACTTTTACACGTCTATTGAGAGCACGAGAGGGCATCCACAGCAAGGACATTCTGCAAGCTTGAGAACAAGGTTCTTGGGCACTAAAGAGCAAGGGATCAGCAAGTGAGGTTGGATCCTTCTTAGCTTCCTTTGTCAATTCCTAGCTTAGGCTAAGTGCAGGTAGTGCTAGAAGTAAGTCAGGGAGACGATAGGCATCTATCAAGTTGAAGACTACCTAAATACTCAAGTCCAAGCTGAAACATAATCCCTATGTGCGATCGATGACTTTAAAGGAAAAGAACCTAACATGGAACGATCAACTTTAAGTGCAGAGAATCACTCAAATATTCCTAGCGACGTGATATCAGACAAGAACTTAAACACAATAATCAACATAAAAATAGAACCAAGTAACTGATACAAAAGAACTCAGCAACGAGGTTGTACTTGGGAAAATTGGGGCTATTCAATTAGGCATATGAACCTTAGATTAGGACGACACCTAGGAAAAGATAGACAGAGTCTCAGGTCTTCAGGGGCTAGCATCAATCATACTGCTAGGTCTTGGGCCCAGCAATTGAGCCATTATTCGCACTACCCTAGCTCAGAAACTAGCGAGTCCGAGATGTCTCATGGTATGGAGAGACCCACAGGAAGTTCAGGCGTGCCATATTTACAAAGGGTTGAAGGCCCGTACAAGACACAGCTGGAATACCTTAGGACCAACCGATTAGGTTCTTGCATCTATGAGGACGGCCTAGGGAGATCTGTGGTCCAAATCAAAAACCCTGATCAACACATTGGACTAGAACACCCAGCAGTCAAGTTTGAGAATAGTGCTTACTTGGATAAAGAAGGAACCATATAAGTAGTCACCAGTCACCCAGATAGGACAGATGAATTTGGGAATGTGATCCTAGAGACAGACATAGGTGACCTAGAGCAAGGGAACATAGGTGTAGAGCCCAGAACCCCTCGAGGCAAATCAATTCTAACGAGAATCCTCAATCCTGAGTGGGTTCCCTAGGATAATAAGAGCATAGATTTGCTCTTGAACCGAGAGACCGATGAAGCCTTTTGGAGGTATAAGCTTGAACAATTGATTGAGGTCGGAACGATCACAATCTATGAGTTCAAAGATCTTGATAGTCCAGACAACGTGATCTATTTAGACAATACTTCAGAGAGGATCTTTGTGGTCACAGAACATGGTAGACATGTCTACACTTGGAAGGGTGAATTTATTTTTCCCCAACCAAGATCTAATGTCTCATATGGCCACCAAGGAGCTGGAACATCCCAAGCTCATGGAGCTCATAGGGACAGAAGTAGGGATAGGCCAGAGGTAAGCTTTGCCAACCCACTAGGAAGAGAAAGAACAAGAACATAGACAGATAGAGTGGAACCTGAGAGACCTAGAGCCCCAAGAAACCCAAGAAATGCTGATGATTTTCCTTTTCCAAGGCCTAGAGAACACACTAAGACTTTGAGGCCGACCCAACTGGTTAAGTCCATGAAGAATTACTTTGATGGCACTAGAGACCCATACGATCATGTAGCCGAGTTTAGGCAAGTCTTGAGAGATGAACAAGTTGAGGACCTATTCACGCAATACAATGCCTTTGGTCTAACCCTTAGGAACACCACCCTTACGTGGTTTCAACCACTAAATGAGAGACATTTTAGGAACATAGACCAACTTTTAGAGGCTTTCATCATTGAATTCTCTAAGAGTGGCATAAGGCATAATACTTCCTCACTAATTCACAGCTTCAAGCAGACACCGCAAGAGAATGTGAGACTTCTAGGAAGAAGGTTTAGGCAAAACTTAGAGATATGCCTTGTTCTTGAGTTACCCACTCCAGCCAAACAAGTGGGTTTATTCTTGGATGGATTGCTAAGTACCAAATTGAGATCATAGATGTACTTAAAGGACCCCAGGACCATAGAAGAGTGTGTACGCATGTGCATAGACATAGAGGATAATCTAGGGGAGGAATTAGAACTTTCAAAAATCTACAAAGATGCAGATAGTTCTACTAGCCTCTCTTCCACGCAATCCACATCTATTAAGGAACTTGCCGAGAAAGTAGCTCAGAAGCTAGGAGTCTCAAGTAAACAAATACCAAGGTTTGCACCAACGAAAAGATGTTATACTTGCAGAGGTGACCATATGGCGAGTGTATGTCCCATTATGGCTCAGCCCCAAGTGAATCCTAGTAGCCAGTACTACACGATAGAGAGAAGATACACCAACCATACTGCACAAGACTGCCCCTATAACAAACAAACTATGAGACAAAATTACCCTCAACCATATCCACAACAGGGCAGGTACCAGAACCAGTATCCACCACAGCAGTACGGTAGGCACTAGCAACCCCATTAGCAAGCCTACCAAACCCAGTAAAGGCCTCAGCCTGTGTTAGCTCAGCAACCTCCAACCCCACCCAATGTGATTCCAGTGAAGTACGCAACTGCAGAAGAAAATCTGAATAGAGGCATAGTCCCAGCTTCACCATTGCTGTCAAAAAGTGACCCTATTGATCATAGTTTTGACTCCACACATATTGATAGCCCACAGGCTTACTACATGCAGTCACCTGAGCATAATGAGTCATATTACTATGAAGATCCGAGTGACTCTAGTTGGGAGCCGGAGTATGCAAATGTCATGTACGCAAACCCCAACTCTAGACCTCAACCTAGGCAAGTAAGACCCCCATTTCCTAGAGGACCGTGCTATCGATGTCAGGGAGATCACCTCATTCGTGATTGCCCAATGCCTTCCCCTACACAACCCCAATCTGTGACGATTCAAGGATTCTGTTCGATTGTGGAAAAGAGCATCTCTTGCGAGACTGCCCTAAGAACCCCAATAATGTGCCAAAAATCACTCCTATCAATGTTATTAGATTAGTTGTAGACTCTTCAAGGAGTGCAACTTCCACTGCACCAGTGCAAGTGGTCACGAGAGCTTAGGCTTTGTAGCAAGACCAAGGTTTAGGCCAAGAAAAGAGCGTCAAGGTTAGTGAAACTAAGAGCATAACCAAGAAACGATCGAGAGCCTGGAAAGATAGCCGTGAGAGAATGAAAAGACAATGGGCAAAGAAAATGAGTGAACTTGAGGAAAGCCTAAGAGAAACGAGAGATAACTGAACTCACCTCTCAAACTCCCTCTCACACTACCCCACCACCACCACCACAACCATTTCCATCCCCATCCAATTCACCACCTTCCAACCCGCCTCATGCAATCCCACCACCCCTTAGAGTAGGATCAATCCTAGCAGATCCCACTTCCGAGGACCTTAACATGATGCTTGAGGCATATCAGGCCAGAATCCAAGAAGGGCCAAACGTAACGGATCATGAAAAGTGTTACCCTAGAGCGGAACTAGAGCTTGAACGAACTAAAATTTGCGCTAAGATGGTGGAATTGGCTCAAACCATGTTTGAAGCCAGTCACCTCTTTAACTTCTCTAGCTCAACTAAGACGCAGTTGCTCTTTGATGGACTGCTAGAAATATTGGAGAGGCTAAGACCCCGCCTCTCAAAATAAGGACAACACAAGTGAAAGAACAAGCATTCCTCCCCAGGAAGCTTATGTGCCTAATTCCACTAAACTAGACACCTCTTCCTCTATGAATAGGTATTCACCAGAGTTTCTACGAGAGATTCAAGAAGAGAAATGGGCTAAAGAAGGTGAAGTCTCTCCTCCCATCGAACTTGTGGATGACGAGCATGATCAATTCCCACAAGATATTCCTTCCATTTATGAGGAGAAAGAGAGTACCCAATCTCAGGAGAAATTAGACTTCGAGTATAACTCCTTACAAGAACTACCCCATTTCACATGCCCATGGGAAGCAAAGTCTACTTGTATGAGAGCACCCACGGTCATGGTAAGAAACGAAGACTCAGTCATACCTAGGAACACAGAGGTCGTAAAGAACACTAAAGTGCAGTGCAATCTCACTTTAGAAGAATTACTCAAGGTGGAAACATGTAGCTCATCAAGTGTCAGAGGTAGCATGATTGAAGCTGAATTCATCTATGAAATTGAGCACACTGAGTGGGTATCTCCCATTGTAGTTGTGCCCAAAAAGAATGGAAAGTTACGTGTGTGCATTACTTTGAAGAAAGTTAATGCAGCCACCATTCGAGATAACTATCCGCTTCCTATTGAGAGGGACATTAAGGAAATGGCCTCTAACACTTCCTCGATGCTCAACTCATAAACAAAGAATGGAATTGAAGATGAGGGACACCAAGCTCCTATAAAATCGCTCACATGAAAAACACACACAGCACTGCCAAAGCAAGGGTGGTCTGCGCCGCTTTGTCACACAAATACAATGGCACTCTTAGGGTGGGGGTGATCCACGCTGCCCTTTTAGTACACTTAAACACAATCAACACAAAAGTACTCTTAAGGCGGGGGTGATCCGCATCGCCCTCTTAATACCAACACACAAATATTACACAAGTACTCTTAAGGCAGGGGTTGTCCACACCGCCCTCTTAGTACCAACACACAAAATGCAAAACACTCACAAGAAAGAGATTCTCAATGACAAGAGGAGCCGAGTGATACCACAATCTTCAATGGGTTTTGGAAATGATGGAGAAGAGGGAATGAATATGGAAGGAGTAGGAAATGAGAGAAGAAGAGAGGGTGTATTGGATAGAATAAGCAAGGGTTCAGGGTAATGGAAATGGAAGGAATTGGAGAAATGAACTTGATTGAAATGGAAAATATTACAAAGACATGGGGGACTTACAAATTAGGAGCTTGTATAGCTCTCTAAATACAATGACATAGGGTAGACTCCTCCTCCTAGGTTTGGAGTGCTCACTACACCCACAACGTGTACCTGCATACAACTCTTCTTGTTTTGAGGGCACCCAAGGGGGTCCTTCTATAGGCCTTTTGGGAAGATATTTGGAGATGATATTATTTGGGAGAATCTTCTAGATGTGACACTTGTGTGGTGGAAAATACAATATTGATAAAATCCTAGAAGATTTTTTGGCCATTCTAAGGTGTTCATCTTATCCCATATGGTCATATCTTTGATTTTTTGATGAAAAATCATAAAAATACTATATATAGCACTTCTATTTCGTGGAAATGAGCCTCAAATCCGAATTTGGGCGTTTGGAATATTTTATGTATGGTTTTGGGCCAAAAAAGGTCAATCATATGTGTCCCATTTGTCAAGAATCTTTCTGTAGGACTCAAAAGTCTATGGTGGGGTTTGAGTCTTTGAAAAGTATTTTGGACTCTTTCAAAAGGGAGAGTGGGTCAAGCTTAAGTATTTTAATTTATAAATCTACTTGTCCCACTCCATATTTAACTTGGGATTTGATTCTACCATTCACTGCAGGTAAGGGTAGCTACCTTACTAGTGTGGGGCCCACCTTATTCTTGGATTTTTATTTCCTTCAAATACATATATTTATGGTTTCCATGAAGGTTTGAAAAATACAAATACTATAGGGGTACATATCTATACATAAGGTATTATTAAGGAGGGGTTTCAAAAAATATTTCCTCATACTTAGCCCTCCCCTTTAGCTAGAGGCATTCATGTCTCTAGCCTTCAAAGAGTTTGTTGATGTTCCAAGGCGGGTCATCTTCTTGTAGAACTACTGATATATCCTTCTCCCTTGATTGTTCCTGTTGTCCATTGCTTTCTTCTATCCTTTGCTAGTATTTCTTTAACCTCCATCCATTGACCTTCGTCTTGTGCAGCTTCCCTGACATATCCATGAGTTGATAGCTTCCATTCTTGAACTTTGTCTTGATCAGAAATGGTCCTTCCCAGCGTGGTTGGAACTTTGTATCATGCATGTTATCAAAACTATTATCATATAGGGGTCCAATTGCATCGATTCCCCATTTCTCGAATGGCCCATAAGATATGACTGGTGTCCTTGGTTCATACATAAGCCTCTTATTCCCTGTAATTTGACATTTATTACATGTTTTACACCAATATTGAACATCTTTATGAAGTGTAGGCCATGTATACCCTGCTTGAAGTACTTTCCTTATCGTTATCTCATGTGAGAAGTGTCCTCCACATGCATGATCATGACATGATTCCAGAATGCTCTTTATTTCATCTAATATGGGGATCCTTCTAAGGATAAGATCCTTACCTTTCTCATAGAGATGGTCTCCTATGAGTTGGTACTGTAGAGCCTTCTTCGCTAATCTATGCCTTTGTACCTTGTTTAGGTGCTTGGGTGCTTCTCCAGTTTCTAGAAACTCGATGATATCTTGTAATCCTTCTTGACCTACAAATCTGTTGTCTCCCAGCTTCATGGATGCTATGAAACCATCAAATTGCTCATTTGCTAATGCATCTGCTTCCTTATTTTCGGTCCTTGGTACATGACATATTTGAGTGATATCAAATTGTTTCAATAACACTCTTACCTTTTTCAACCATTCAAGCAAATTTTGGCTTTTGCAACACCAAACATTTTGTAATTGCTTAATTATCAACATTGAGTCTCCTTTGATGATCAACATTTTGATACCATGTTGAACACATTCATGCAAGGCCTCACATAGTGCTGCATATTCTGCTTCATTATTTGAATGAGCGTTAGGAAGAGCTATACCTTTCTTGAAGATGAGCTATTTGTTTTGGTCATATATCAAAAATCCTCCTGTTGCTTTGTCGACCTGCTTCTTATATGCTCCATCAAAGAATACAGTATGTGCATCTTCAATATCTTCTTCATGTAAGGTTGCTCCCCTGTCCCTCTCATTGGATATTTTCCTCTCCCACTTCCTGTAGGTGTGTATGTCTGCAAGATTGGCTCTTGTGCTTTCCTCTACTACAAAAGTATAGTTGTATTCTTGAAGTTCAAGAACCCATTTAGCTATTCTAGATGAGATGCTCATATGTTGTACCACATATGGAAATGCATGATCTGTTGTAAGAATAATGAAAGGCCTAGCAAGAAGGTAAGACCGAAACTTCCTTACTCCAAACATAAGTGCATACATGAGTTTCTCTACATCTGTGTATCTCTTCTCATTTTCTTTCATTACCTTGCTAGCAAAATAAACAGGACGCATGTGAGATATCTTTATATCCTTCTAGAGTAAGACTACTCCGATTGCTTCGTCACCTGCACTTGGACACACATAGAAAGTCTCTTCCACATTTGGAGGCATCAATGTAGGTAGAGTGCTGAGTACTCTTTTGATTTCTTCAAAACATTCATTATGGATGTCCTCCCATGCAAAGACACTATCTTGTGCAAGCTTTTGTAATGGAGATATGATTTCAGATAGAAGGTGGATGAATCGTGACATGTAGCGTACGTTTTGTACAAAAGTGAGGGTCTGCTTTGTTGTTGGAGGAGGAGGTAGAGCCAATACGGCTTCCACTTTGATGGATCAACCTGAATCCCCTTTTTTGATATGAGATGTCCAAGGAGAACTACTTCCTTCTCAGCAATATGCCATTTATCAAGATTTAATTGACCCCAAAGCTCATACAATCTTTTAAACCTTCTTCAACTTTTTGACAGTGCATGGCTCTAGTGCTATATATGCAGAAGTCCTCCATGTACACCCTTATTGATGATCCAAAGAATGGTTGAAAAACATAGTTCATAAACCTTTGAAAGGTTGCAGGTGCATTGGTTAGGCCAAAAGGCATTACCCGATAAGCAAAGCATCCCCATGGCGTAATGAATGTGGTCTTCCTTTGGTCCTCCTCGGCTATCCAGATTTGAAAGTATCTTGAGTATCCATCACATACACTGTACCTTTCATGACCTGCCACTTCATTTAGAATCTCATCTTGGAAGGGTAGTGGAAAATGATCTCTCTTTGTTGCTGCATTTAAGGGTTTATAGTCTACACACACCCTCCATTTACCATTCTTCTTTGGGGTAACCACTACTAGAGACACCCATTCTGAATTTGATACAAGGTAAATGAAACCAGCCTTTTTGAGTCTATTTACCTCATTTAACAGAGCCTCTTGTTGAAGTGTTCTGATCCTTCTGAGCTTTTGTGACACTGGCTTGATTTCGATATGATGTTGAATAGCAATTACACCTTGTATCTCATTATAATCTTTTGATGAAAAATCATAAAAATACTATGAATAGCACTTCTATTTCATGGGAATGAGCCTCAAATCCGAATTTGGGCGTTTGGAATATTTTATGTATGGCTTTGGGCCCAAAAAGGTGAATCATATGTGTCCCATTTGTCAAGAATCTTTCTATAGGACTCAAAAGTCTATGGTGGGGTTTGAGTCTTTGAAAAGTATTTTGAACTCTTTCAAAAGGGAGAGTGGGTCAAGCTTAAGTATTTTAATTTATAAATCTACTTTTCCCACTCCATATTTAACTTGGGATTTGATTCTACCATTCACTGTAGGTAAGGGTAGCTACCTTACTAGGGTGGGGCCCACCTTATTCTTGGATTTTTATTTCCTTCAAATATATATATTTATGGTTTCCATGAAGGTTTGAAAAATACAAATACTATAGGGGTACATATCTATACATAAGGTATTATTAAGGAGGGCTTTCAAAAAATATTTCCTCACTATCACTGAGCATCTACTAGAAACAGTAGCAGGCAAGGAAGTGTATAGCTTCTTTGATGGATTTTCTGGCTACAATCAGGTAGCCATAGCTCCAGAAGATCAACATAAGATGGCTTTTGCCACAGAGTGGGGCATATTTGCCTTTCGCGTAATGCCATTTGGTCTTACCAATGCGCCCGCTACTTTTCAGAGGCTGATGTGCCATGTGTTTAAAGAATTTCTGAGGAAGAATTTGGAAGTCTATGTTGATGATCTTTGTGCTCATTCCAACATTAGACAAACACATATACCTGAACTCAGACAAATCTTTGACAAATGTAGAGAATATCAAGTCTGTCTGAACCTAGAAAAGTGTGTTTTCATGGTCAGGCAAGGCAAGATTCTAGGACACATAATGTCAAAGAATGGCATATCCACTAACGAAGAGAAAGTCAGAGCAATCGCAAAACTACCTAGGCCAAAGAATTTCAAGGAAGTGCAAGCTTTCATGGGGCATTGTGGCTATTACCGACGTTTTATACACATGTATGCCATCATTGCAAAGCCTCTATACAGACTTTTGACCAATTTTGAGTGGACTGATGAATATGAGAATTCCTTCAATGAGCTTAAACGGCAATTATGTTCAACACCAATCTTGACGACTCCAGATTGGAATAAGCCTTTTCATGTTCACGTGGATGCATCCAATTATGCTATTGGATGTGTACTCGCACAACCTACTGGCAAAGGTAATATGGATCTTCCAATTGTCTATGCTAGTAGACAATTAAACGCAGCTGAATGAAATTATACCACTACTGAGAGAGAAGGATTATGCATGGTATATGCGGTTAAAAAGTTTAGACATTATTTGCTTGCAAATAAGTTTAAATTTTTCACTGATCATCAGGCATTATTGTACTTGGTAAACAAGCCATGCAATACATGTAGATTAGTAAGATGGTTTCTCTTGCTAATGGAATACGACTTTGAGGTTGTGGTAAGGAAAGGCAAGACTCATTTGAGAGCTGATCACCTCTCTAGGCTCACATCCGGAGAGGCCCCACAAGGAGTATCAGATGATCTTCCTGATGCATACTTGTTTAATTTGGAAGTTGTGCCACAATGGGCCAAAACATTAGTGCCAGTGTTGACATATGGACATAACCACCCAATCATAAACACTCAAGATAGGGAGGTAGTAAAAGCCCAGAAATACCATATAATGGCAGGGAGTATGTACAAGCATACAGATCAAGGAATATTAGCCTGCTGTGTGGAAGAGGATGAGTACGTGAAATGGTTGCAATTAGCACATGTAGGTGCATTAGAGCAACATTACTCAAGGCAACGAACCCTACAGACACTAAGAAGACTTGGAGTGCATTGGCCTACTATGGAAACAGATGTACACAAGTTGTGTAAAGAATACCCAGCCTGTAGTATTAAACCACCTGTGGAGCATGCTACATTGTACCAAGTGTCTCTAATACCAGATTGGAGTGAACCATTAGCAGCCTTTCTGAGGACGAAAACATTCCCTCAAGATATGACCCTAGTTAGACAGAGAAGCTTAGAATAAGAAGCGTTAGACTATGCACTCATTGGAGATAATCTATACAAACATGGTAAAGATGGTTACCTCAGATTATGTGTCCATGAGACTAAATATCTGAAGATCTTGGAAACTGCTCACCAAGGTGTAGCAAAAGGACACTTTGGACCAGATCGGGTGATCAAGACAATATTATTTGTAGGTCTTTGGTGGCCCACGCTTCACATGGATGCACATACCTATGTGAAGAGATGTGATGTTTGTCAGCGAACTCAGTATCCTACACACAAAGATGAGATGCCATTGAAACCTATGATGGGTGGACGTGCATTCTCTAAGTGGGGAATAGACTTTGTTGGTCCTATTAATCCCCCAGCTAAGGGTTCACATGCTGAATATATCACTGTGGCCACAAACTATCTAACCAAGTGGGTAGAAGTAAAAGCCACAACAAAGAACGATGCTCAGACGACTGCTAAGTTCTTATTTGAGAATGTGTTCACTAGATATGGGCTACCAATAGAGCTAGTCAGTGATAGGGGGACTCACTTCCTGAGTGAGGTTATTGAAAATCTTCTTCAAGAGATCTTGGTGATACACAAGAAGTCTGCCCCCTATCTTCCACAAGCTAATGGGCAAGCCGAAAGCACAAATAAGATTCTATGCAATGTGTTGACCAAACTAGTGAATAATAAACACTCTGATTGGGACAAACAGCTACAGCACGCTGTTTGGGCATATAGAGTTGCCTATAAAAGGGTACTCCAAGCCACACCCTTTCATATGGTATTTGGCCAAAATGCAGTGCTACCATTGGACTTTTTGATACCCACATTGAGAGTAGCACAGGAGCATGAGTGGACAGGCCATGAGCTCTCCTCTAGAATCTTTGACCTTGAACGACTAGGTGAAACAAGATTAAGAGCGGCAGCAAGAATTTACGCAGCCAAGAAAAGACAAAAAGCATATTTTGATGCACATGTGAAGGATAAGGGTTTGAAAGCAGTAGACCTAGTTTTATTCTACACTTTGAAGCAACATGCACGGAAATTAGAGAAGAGAGGCTATGGACCTATGATTATAAATAGGATCTCAACTAGTGGAGCAGTTCAATTAGCTACACTAGAAGGTGATGTTCTCCCTAGTTACATTAGTGGATGTAGAGTCAAGTTATATCAGGAACCCCTCACGAAGGAGATGTTAAATCGACTCAATACAGCAAAGAAACGTAAAGAAGAGGAAAAGCGAATTCGACAAGAGGCACATGCAGAAGCATTGGAACGCATCCGAAGAATGAAATTGAGAAGATAGGGCAGAGATCAGCCTAGGACAAGTGTGTATGCAGATCCAGGGTATCATATGGCTATGTGTGAAGTTTCAGGTATTAGATCTCATAGAATAATTGATCGACGTCCTGTTGTAACCATAGAGATAGGACAAGGAAAGAGTGCAAGGACTGTATGGTCCTTGATTGACTCAGGCGCAGCCACTAGTGCTGTTAAACTTTCCTACTGTCAAGAATTGAACTTAAGCGTCAATCCTATAGAAGCATATCTTATAGGATTGGGAGGTGTGGAAACCCCTTGCATGGGCGAGGTGGAACTTCCCCTCTACATTCAAGATGCTCTCATGACAGTTAAGGTGCTAGTGTGCGAAGATGAGGACCTCACTGAGCCTCTTGTCTTGGGTCAAGACTGGATCTACGATTGTGCGGTCAACCTAAACCTAAAAAGACTTAGTGGACTTCTTCAGGTCTGGGTAAATCAGAATCGCATTACAATTGAGCTAGAAAACAAAGCACTCAAAGGCTTAGGAAAGGCACAAACTCCTGGTCCTTCCAGGAGTACACATGAAGATAACAATGCTATTCTTGTCCAAAACTATGTATTGCAGAGGGATGGTTGTATCAACGAAGAAGTCAAGGATATGAGGGAACTCCCTTCTTTTCCAAAAGCTAGGGGGATACAACAACCAAAGGCGGAGCAAATGCAAAAGAAGCAGATGGCCTATGCTCGAAGTCAAAAGGAAATACAAAGCAAAGTGTTTCAACCACCTAAACAAGTGTGGGTGCGGAAAGGCGACCAACATGTGGCGGTCAAGTCACAACCAGTGGCTCAACTTCATATTAGTGATCAATGACAGGACACTAATAAGAAGCATGTCACAAATTCTTCTACGAACGTGAGGTCTATTTGGGTACCCAAGAAGTCGATGAAGTCTGACCCACAATCAAGAAAAATTTGGGTGCCTAAGGCTTGCTTGCAGGCTCAAATAGCCACACATAAACCACACCTACAACATGATTCACTCACTCGAACAGCTGATTTTCACTCTTATTTGACATGCACAAACAAATATTCGTCCATGAGCACGGGCAGAATCACTTGTAAATGGGTCCCTAAAAAGCCTCATTTCCAGGCAGACCTTCTGATCAAGCCCTCCACAGTCTCCACAAAATAAAAAACAAAAGCCATCCACTGTGTTTGGCAACCCAAACCTTGTAATAAACCACCTGATCCCATTGTAAAGTCACCTCCGCTTACTAACTATATCCACACTACACCCACCACCCCAAGTAGCACATAGGAACCCCGCATCCGCTAACCACATTTCCCACTCACAACCACGCGAGCACTAACTAACCGACTAACTACATCACAATTCATCAGGTTAATGTTATAACGGGGACACATGACCACTTTGTGTCCATTTGTAATGTTAACATTCATTTGTATCTTCTCACAGAACCGACGATCAATTTCTTCAATATGGCCGAAGCTGCGGGAACTAGCTCCCAGGCAGGCACCAATCCCCAAAGAGTAGACATTGAAAGTCTCCCTATTGAGGAGGAGTTGAAGGAAAGACCACAAGCATTGAGAGCATTACATGTCATACCTATTCAAAATCCCCCCCAAGGGCACACATCGCGAGTAAGCAAGACCTCCCATTGGTTCAGTGAAGTTGCACGACCCCTTGGAGAAGGTACCTATTTGTGGGAGGCTGAGATAGAGTTCAACGGACGCTGGGGCTGGTATCACTTCTTTACACGAGAATTTGAGAGGCTTCAAAATAGTGAAGGGTTGAAACCAATATGGAAGAAGGCTGGATTATATGATTATTTCAAAGCTCATTTGTCCAAGCCAGACTTCCTAAGGTGTTCATACTTCATCAGCACCCTCACTCCCAGCAAAGAGAAAAAAGGGTATAGCACCTTCGTACTACCATCTCTTACAAAAGGTAATGAACTGAAACACTTCAAATTGACCAACAATTTGGTAAGGGAAGCTCTCGAGATGAAAGGTATGCACATCCCCACAGAGAAAGAGACAATGATTCCGGACAACATGAAGAACAGGAACTTAACCAAACTGAAGGATATCGTGGCAATGACGCCAACCATTGCCATTCACCTCCGAATGTGCATGCAACACTTTGCGTTCCATGCTCAAGAAAGATTCACTATGCCACCCAAGAAGATCTGGTTCAGTTTATACTTAGCAGATGCCTTTGATCTAACAATCAACATGCCACACTGGATCATTGACCAAATACATTTGGCACTTCAATGTTGGTACAAGAAGCAGAAGTCAGTACTCTATGGATATTGTGCACTTACAAGAATCGTGTATCGGTGCTTGGCATACGATGTGCCAATTCAAAGGGCACTTGTTTGGACAAGGGTGCAAGAATTTCAATGAAGGCTATCAGCCACAGGGCCCCCATCCAAGAAAATGAGGGGAGCTGTTCAGATGCCCTGTGCACAGGCCCGAGGTGCTACACTGACACCGGACACAACTCCATGACTCCCAAGGTGAGTGCAACCCTTCAACATCAAATTACCAAGGCACAGTACGGAAGGACCGAATCTGTTGTTCCCACCGATACCCACTTATTTAGAGTTCCCTCATGACTTCAGGCTGGAGGATTTAACTGATGAAGAGGTGGCAAGGATAATTAATGCTACTAATTTGGAAGTTGAAGCAGAGCAAGTAAGTGGGCAACAAACTCTCACGGATCAACCCCATCCCACTGAACCAGAAGTCATGGAAGTAGAGGAGGATGAAGAGGAGACCGCAGAAGAAGAGCAAGATGATGAACAAGAAGGACCATCCGACGAAGGGGAGCATGAATATGAACAAGAAATTATACCGAAACTTGAAGGAGCCCCTGCCTATGAAAAGCAATTAAAAAGACTGTATGATACCATCAATCGGGTTCAAGAACAACACAGACTATCCCTGGCAGCAGGAAAGGCCTTAATGAACCAGGTCCTGGAAGACGAAGGTGTGGATGATCAATACAGGGCCACCCTTGACATGATCGCTGATGCATTGGGGGTACCACAGACGATGCACACCGCCCTCGCACACTCCCGAAGATCGGAGCGAAGACACAAGAGACGTCCCCCCAGACTAGAGAAACAGATAAATGTCTTGGTATCAGAACCACAGGGCACCTCCACAACCATTGGCACACCACTCAGCACACTGATGAATCCCATACATCAAGTGCACCCCCATCACCACCTTTACCACCCTCCCCTCCAACTCCACCATCTTCACCTCCTACCACCACTGTCACCACCACTTTCACAGCCACAGACTCCACTTCCCATAGCCAAGCACAAACTATGAGTCAACCTTCACAATCCGCACAACTTGAAACCACCACCATTGTAACTACCACTTCGGACACTGTGATTTTAAATGTAGTCACGAAAACCCTGTCACCCTTTTCGGTGGCTCATATGCACAACTTCACACACCACTATACACCTTCATGACCATCACCACACCTACCATTCCCATGTACACAATAAATCCACGACCGCATCCACATATGACTTCATGGACATATCACCCACTTCCCCACCTCTCCCTCCCCCCATATTCCCACACTCTCCCATCCCCCCACCACCCACTTCACCATTCTCAAGCATAGCATACACACTCCCCTTTCCCTTCCCCATCCCCCCTGCATCCTCCACCTTCCCAGCATTCATAAATGTAAATAATGTGTTTTCTACTTTACATCAATGTGTATATCAACTATAGAGTGAATATCAGACTCTTGAAGATCGCCATCGTCAGTTAACTACGGACCACCAACAACTACAGAAGCGGCTTACAACCTTGGAAGCAGAAAACTCTGACCTAAATCAATGCTACACTACGCTTGAGCATGCCCACCAGACCCTTTTGGAAGCCCCCCAGCCCTCTGAAGCCTCTGAAGTTAAGAAACTAACAGCTCTACTTGAACTTTATCAGTCAAAAAACATCAAAGTCCGTCGCAACCTGACCTTACTCAGAAAGCACATGGCCACTGTCCTTGAAGAGAAAAAGCGCTTGCAAAAGTAGAACGAAGAAAATCTAGAGGCAGCCATGGAGAGTTCCTCCCAGGAGATCGACCCTGAAAGATTCAAAGTTGTTCCTTCAGAAACTATGAAAACAATTCAAGAAAGCTATGCTAATCTACTAGAAGTACATGATGATATGGAAAAAGAACGAGATGCACTGCGCCACCAGCTAAGGGAGCAAGAATAACGACCCAAGGTCATAGAGTCGGCATCGACTTTAGAGGAGGTAAAGGTGCTAAAAGAGGAGGTTGTGGAATTGCAAAGCAAGCTACTTGAGTATGAAAGACAACCCTCTCCAATTATTGAACCAGAAACAGAAGAACTGGTGCCCATTGAAGTGGATGAATCATATGAGGAACCCTATGTTCCTATGCCGATGCTAGGTGGCCAACAAACAGATGAGGGATTGGTCACACTTGAAGTAGAAGCCCCTGAATGGATGCAGATGCTCGAAAAAATGGCCAATACGCACAATGATCAAGTAGTGGTCTAGATCGAGTCAATGTCTAAGATTGAGGACACAATTATCAAATCAGAATATTTTCGAAGTATGTCTCATCACAGATGGATAGGCACAAATGACGATCAATATGTGCCCTACTGTGTTCTCTTAGCAGATTACAACGCAGAAATTCAATGAAGATGTGGCAAGGCTCCAACCTTTGCCACTCAATTCAGCCCCGATGATATCCCTGAGAGTGCCACACAAGGATCAATTTTTCAACCTACCTGGCGACTACAACTCCTAGAAACTTACCCCGCAATGGTTAGAACTTGGAATAATATGCCATTATTCATCAAGTATAACCCCTGTTATGCTCTTGTACTCAGAAGACGCACATGGCCTGACTTTGCCATCACTATGAATAATGTTAAAGGCTATGCAAAGTGGCTCAATTACATATACCTCACACCACCACGGGGACAAGCTACAGTGGGATACATGATCTCTACCACCCGCCACTGGGGAGTCAAATTGCGCAACATCCCAGATGTAATGGCATAGATATGATTGAAGATATTCGAGTTGATGCTGGTGACCTTTCGAACCTTCAAAAATATTCAAGATCCACATTTCTCAGGCATTTTGGATTCACAGTAGGTAACCTCGACTTGGTCTACAATATGAGTATAACCCCCTCCATTCAGGTCATATATGCATGGCACGCACAAATTAAATACCCCCCCAGCCTGCTACAAGCAAACATTTGAAGAGATGTTCATCATAGGGTTCTGCGAATACCACTCTGAAATCTTCGTTCCCAGACCCTCCCATTTTCACCAACTCTTTGCGACGGAGAGAACCTTACACTCCAAATAATTGTGCATGCCACATCCGGATATTCCAGGTCCAGTGGACTGGGATGCCCTCCTAACAGATTTAGCAAAGGGGTTGAGGCTAGCAGAGCACCACTTAGCCATTGACGTGGTTGAATATTATGTGAAACGCTAAGCCAAACAAGGGTCTGTCAGAGATGACAAACGCGAGAGAGGGGAGTGTTGGCGGTGGTCAAGGCAGTCAAGGACTTACAAGACAAGGAAGCCAAAGAAGAGAGTCGGAGTAGAGGGAAGGCACAAGTAGGCAAAGTAGCCAATGCAGATCTGGCAAGTAGGCCATTCAAATTTTTCCAAATCAACATCTTCATAATAGTGATTCTCATCACTAAAAATCATTGTAAATAGTGTTTCACATTTTTCTAACTCCATTTTGTGCAATCCAAGGATTCCTCAAGCTTGAGGAGTATTAGAAGTATCATCGTACCAATTTTCATTATTTTTAGACTTCGTTTGAGCCCTCAAATAAGCCTTGGAACCTAATTTTTAACTAGGTCAGACACTAGGTCTGGACAGGGCCAAAGCTAGTCAAAAACTTTAAAAAGAGCTATAGAGCTCATTTTTGAGGTTAGCTTGTTGTAGAATTGAACTTGTAAGAGCACTTTTGAGTAATCTAAAGAACTCCATTGTCTCTCTCTTTGTTCTTGCCTTGTGTGCACGTGTGTGTGTATGTGTGTGCATGTTAGTGTGCTTCTCACTCACACACGTATGCCATCACTTGTTCGAGGTCTTCATACCATCCTCATGTCTTCTCGGATTGACATTAAAGGACGTGCTACTCATCACTGAGCTACATCTTCATTTCTCCTTGATTTCCTGCAAACCAATCATTAATTTGAACATGTTTAGCTTTGTTCCATCCAAGGCCTTTGTGAGTATATCTGCACATTGTAAGTTGATACATAGGATAGCTGAATATCCTTGCTAAGGAATTTTTCCATTACATAATGATAGTTAACTTCAATGTGCTTAGTCCTTGCATGGTACACAGGGTTAGCAACCAAATGAAGTGAATTAGTATTATCTCCAAAGATTATTGGAGTGTAGGAATGTATCTCCAAATCTGCATATAGTTGTTTAAGCCACATAGCTTCTTGAGTTGCAATTGCCAAACCTCTATATTCTGCTTCTGTGGAAGATAAGGCCACAGTTGGTTGCTTCTTGGATGACCAAGATATGAGTTTTTAACTTGCATAAGATAGGTACCCTAAAGTGCTCCTCCTATCATCCTTGGAGCCAGCCCAACCTGCATCAGAATACATCTTTATATCTATGTCAAAAGTGAAGGCATAGATCAATCCTTCATTCATTTTACCCTTTAGATACTTAAGCACCCTCTTTGCAGCTTCCATATGAGGCTTCCTTGGTGCATGCATAAACTGACTCAATGTCCTTACTACATAGGCAATGTCTACTCTTGTTAAAGTAGCATAATTAAGACTTCCCACAAGTTGTTGATAACATGTAACATCATCGAGTAGTACACCTTCATGTGAACTTAGCCTATGATTGAGTTCCATACGAGTACCTGCAACTTTAGTCTTCTCCATCTCAAACTTTGCCAACATATCATGTATGTACTTCCTTTGGGTGATGAATATACCTGAATTTGTGTACACAAGCTCTAAGCCAAGAAAGTAGGTTAATAAACCTACATCACTGATTTTGGACTCCTTCATTAATTGAGCCTTGACCTCCTTGATGCCATCAGAATCATTCCCTGTAATAATGATGTCATCTACATAGACACATAAGTAGATAGCTTATGATTTGTTCTTCTTAACAAATAAAGAAGAATCTACCTTGCTTGCCACAAGGCCTTGCTCCTGCAAATAAGTAACAAGTCTATGGTTCCAAGCTCTAGGTGCTCGTTTGAGACCATAGAGTGCTTTCCTAAGCTTGCATACATGTCTTGGTTTACCTTCATCTTCAAGCCCTAGTGGTTGTGCCATATACACTTCTTCTGATATCCATCCAATTAAGAATGCATTCTTGACATCTAGCTGATATAAGTTCGAGTTTTTAGAAGCAGCAAGACTTACCAAAATCCTGATTGTTGGCATCTTTGCCATAGGTGAAAATTTCTCTTCATAGTCTACTCCATGTGTTTGGGCAAATCCTTTTGCCACTAACCTTTCCTTGTACCTGTTTATAGAGCCATCATAGTTCCTTTTGATTTTGTATATCCACCTTGAACCAATTACCTTCATATCTGAATTCTTGGGAACTAGATCCCAAGTGTGATTTTCTTGTAATGCTTCCACCTCTTCTTGCATGGCTTCTCTCCATTCTTTTTTCTTCCTAGCCTCTTCAAATGAAGAAGGCTCTTCTGCCATAGAGTCTTTAGTGATATACACAGAGTGTTTTGTGACTAAAGATGTATCATATCCATATTGTTGATGTATGAAACACCACAAGAAATGAATTAAGATGACACTAGAACACCTCTATGGTCACCATTAACTCATTGCCACTCCAAACTTTGAGAAATGATAGCCTAAAGTGAGAACTTTGCTTCTACAGAAATTCATAGTCACTGAAATGACATACCTTCAGTATTTTGCTAATTTCTCCTAGCTCAAGTATTATTTCTTGATGAAACTTTATAGGCTGAAACTAGAAGAGTAGAGCTTTCCAACAAGCTATCATATGCATCAAACGGAGCTCTAGAACTCAAGTTATGGCCCTCACGAGATGACCCTGTATGACCTTCCAAAACTGGAAAACTTGCCTGTTTTAGTAAGAGCGCCTGTCTAAAATTAGAATTCGATGCCTAGCATCGACTTGCAATGAGAATTCGATGCCGGGCATCGACTTGGAGTGTTTTTGGCCACTTTTCAGCAGAGATTCGATGCCGGGCATCGACTTCCCGCATAAAGTCTTGATCTTTTGGACACCAAAACTAGAGGTGATTTCATGCACACTTAGAATATGACTTATCAACTGGAATTCGATGCCAGGCATCGAGTTGCTCCAACAACATCATGTTTTTTCAAACACTTCAGTACTGAATGAAAAATATAAAAGAAAATATGACTTATCAACAGAGATTCGATGCCAGGCATCGAGTTGCTTGGAAAACTTGATCTTTGTAACTCATCACACAGTAGGTAATCATGGAGATGATGGAGAGAGGCTCATACACAGAACTTTACTCAGTTCTTCTCATAACTATAAAAACTCAGAAGTTTTACAAATGCTTTCTCACTCAGAGAAGCTCGACTATACTCAGTCATACAAAAATGAGTTCTTCTCACTTTCTCTCTCACCGCGTCAGTTGATACAAACTAACTTATATAGATTTTCTCATTCCCGTGATTTTTAAAAAACTTCTAGAACTAAAGTGAACTAACTTTACAAGTATGATACACTTGTGAAATTGTCCCTTCACATAGGCATGGGGTTTTCTTTTCTAAGATTTGACCTTCAAATATATGTCTAATTAGTGAGTGTTTCTCCAACAGCTCCCCCTCAATCACTAATTGACATTCCCTGTCTCTTCATATCATCTTCTTTTCTTTTACTCCTGCCATGCTTTTGAATCTGCTGGTCTTCACACCATCCAAGCTCTTTGTCATTATGTCTGCTAACTGATCTTTAGTAGAAATGTACTCCACTTCAATCTCCTTCTCCATTACCTTTTCTCTGAGAAAATGATACTGTATCTCTATGTGCTTTGTTCTTGCATGAAATACTGGATTTGCTGCAAGATAAAGTGAACTCATATTATCTCCATGTATTGTAGGTGTACCTTGATCAATGCCTAAGCTCTTGAACAATGTCTGCATCCATATGACTTCCTTAGCTGCTTCCACAAGTCCTTTGTACTCTGCTTCAGTTGATGATAATGCTACTGTATGTTGTTTCTTGGAACACCAACTTACAAGCTTATCACCAATGTATATCATGTAACCATGAGTTGATCTCCTGTCATCTTGATTACTTGCCCAGTCTGAGTCACTGTAGGCTCTCAACTTCAAATCTGATGTAAAAGGATAATATAATCCTTCCTTTATAGTTCCTTTGATATATCTGAGAACTCTTTGACCTGCAATCCAATGTGGGTCCTTTGGACAATGCATGAATTGTGACAAAACTCCCACTGCATAACTAAGATCAGGTCTTGTTAGTGTAGCATAAATCAAACTACCCACAAGAGATTGATACTTCCTCATATCTTTGTAGTCTGCACCATCATATTTACTGAGTTTGTGATTAACTTCAAGTGGAGTTCAAGCTTCTCTGCAATTTTCCATATCAAACTTCTTCAACAAGTTCAGAAGATACCTTTCTTGTGACACATATATGCCATGATCTGTATAATTAACTTCCATTCCAAGAAAGTATGATAACTTTCCTAGGTCACTGATCTTAAACTCTTTCTCAAGTAATCTCTTTACCTCCTTGATTCCTTCATCTAAAGTACCTGTGATTATAATGTCATCTACATAAATACAAATGTAGATTGTACCTTCCTCTCTTCTTTTGATAAGTAGACTTGAATCTGCTTTTGAACTTTGATATCCAAGATCATTGAGATACTTCACCAGTCTATAGTTCCAAGCTCTTGGAGCTTGCTTCAATCCATACAATGCTCTTCTCAACCTGCAAACAAAATTTGGATACCTGGAATCTATAAATCCTTGAGGTTGTTCCATGTATACCTCATCTGATATGTATCCATTCAAGAATGCATTTTTTATATCCAATTGACTTAGAGTCCATCCTTTTGAAGCTGCAATAGCAATGATTGTCCTTATAGTTGACATCTTAGCTACGGGACTGAATGTCTCATCATAATCTATGCCATAGGTCTGGGCATAGCCTTTCACCACCAATCTAGCTTTGTATCTGGCTATACTTCCATCTGCAAGCTTCTTCACTTTATAAACCCATTTATTTCCAATTACTTTCTTACCATTTGGTTTAGGAACAAGTTCCCATGTCTTGTTCTCCTCCAGTGCATTGAACTCTTCCTTCATTGCTTCTTCCCATTGCTTCTTACCTTTAGCTTCATCATAGTTCTGAGGTTCTTCATCATCTTTGACCATATATGCATAGTTCTTCTGAGTTATGTAAGAAGTATCATAAGAATACCTTTCTGGTTGTCTCCTTGTCCTGCTTGACCTTCTTGGTTCACATTCTTCATATGTGTTCTCCTTCAGCATAGCTCTATCAAACTCAACCAAAGTCCTGTTCCTTCTTTCTGCTACACCATTTTGTTGTGGTGTATACCTGCAAGTTATTTCTCTCTTAATACCTGCATTCCAAAGATAATCATTGAACTCTTGGGAGAAATATTCTCCCCCTCCATCAGACCTCAGTCTCTTAAGCTTTTGACCTGTGACTCTCTCTGCATATGCATGAAAATGCTTGAAAGCTCCAAACACTTCTGATCTTTCCTTCAAAACATATAATGTTATCCATCTTGTAGCATCATCAATGAAAAGAACATAGTACCTTGAGCCACTGATAGATCCTTCTTTTGTTGGTCCCCATACATCTGTATGAATGAGCTCAAGTACTCCATCATGTTTGAAACCTTTCTTTTGAAATGGTAACCTGTGTGCTTTTCCCATTTGACATGCTTCACATTTATAAACCATATGTTGACTTTGCACATTTGGTAATCCTAGTACAGACTGATTAGCAACCATAGCTTTAATTCCTCTTTCATTGAAATGACCTAATCTCTTATGCCAGAGATCAAGTTCTGTAATCACTGCTTCACCATGTGTGAGCAAAGCTTGACCAATGTTCCCTTGCACTCTTAAAGTAAAGAGTCTACCTTCTTTCTTACCAGAGACAATCAGATTATATCCATTCTCTGGATCTTCCACAAATACTCCTTCATTTGTAAACCTGACTTGAAAACCTTTTTCAACTATCTGTCCCACACTAATCAAGTTTTTAGGTATTGTAGGAACATACAAAACATTGGTTAGCAAATCTGCTCCACTCTTGCATTTCACTTTTCCAATTGAATGTACACTATGTCTTGTATTATCACCAGTTTGAACTGTGTGACTAGAAATGCCTTTTTCCAATTCTGACATCAATTCTATGTTTCCTGACAAATGATTAGAACATCCAGAGTCAATGTAAAATACCTTTAGATCTTCTTTATCTGATGTGCTGATTGAATTCATCATCAATGATGTATGACTTTCATTTTGTGTGTCATTTGCATAGTTGTAGTAGGTGGTGTTGTAGGATTGATTCTGTCCCCAACTTCTTCCTCCACCTCTACCATAGCCTCCTCTTTGACTTTGTCTACCTCTTTGAAAATTACTTTGATATCTTCCACCTCGGCCTCTGCTATTGTTGTTCTGATTTTGATTTGATCCTTGTTGGTTGTGCCAATAGTCATGAGCCAAATGATTACTCAATCCACAGATCCAGCAAGCCTTTTTGTTGTTATTTTGATTACCTCTTCCTCTTCCAAAACCTCTTTGTCTTCCTCTGCCAGTGCCTTTACCTCTTGCATAATAAGCTTGAGAATTAGACTCCTCTTCATCCTTTGCTTTACCTTTATCTCCTTTCTTCTTATTCTTCATGTACATTGCAGAACTTTGACCTTTATCTCCATCTCCCTTCAAGTCTTGCTCATATGTGAGCATCAAACCAAGCAACTGGTTCAAATCTGGAACATAATGATTTAATGAAAGTTCTATTGATAAGACAAAAGGTTTCCACCTTTCATCCCCTCTCAAGCCTGCAAGTAGTTGAGCAATCAATCTGTGATCTTCAACATCTTCATCTATGGATCCAAGACTATCTGCTAGATCCTTCATCTTAGTGACATAATCACTAATGGTTTGACTTGGCTTCTTCTTGAATGTTGTAAACTCTGACCATAGACTTGCTTTCCGTGCTTTAGTAGTGCTTTGGAAATGATATTCCAATGCATTCCATATATCTTCTGATGATTCCAATCCTCTGATGTGTGGTAGCAAATGATCTGAGATTGTATTGTAGATGTAGGCTTTTGCACTTGCATCCTTCTTCTGCCAATGCTTTAAAGCATCAAGTTCTTCTTTCTTTGGTCGGCTTTCATCTTCAAATACTGGCTTCTCTTCTTCACCTGTTACATATACCATGAGATCCTTACTCATAAGTAAGGCTTCCATTCTCATTACCCATGCGGGGTAATTATCTCTGTCCAGTTTGTCAATGGAGATATGATCTGCCATAGTTCTTTCCTTCTGCTGCAACCTGTGAGCTTAAAGGATAAAGGATAATACCTTTTGAAGTTCTTTGTGTATGAGGATACTTCGAAAGTAATCTTTTGATGCCTTGTGTCTTCAAATGCTTCACCTTTCAAACTTTAATGGAAAACTTTACAAAACTTCTCGTACCTTTGTCGTCTTCTGCTCTCGAGAATCTTTCTGCTCTGATACCACTTGTTGATGTATGAAACACCACAAGAAATGAATTAAGATGACACTAGAACACCTCTATGGTCACCATTAACTCATTGCCACTCCAAACTTTGAGAAATGATAGCCTAAAGTGAGAACTTTGCTTCTACAGAAATTCATAGTCACTGAAATGACATACCTTCAGTATTTTGCTAATTTCTCCTAGCTCAAGTATTATTTCTTGATGAAACTTTATAGGCTGAAACTAGAAGAGTAGAGCTTTCCAACAAGCTATCATATGCATCAAACAGAGCTCTAGAACTCAAGTTATGGCCCTCACAAGATGACCCTGTATGACCTTCCAAAACTGGAAAACTTGCCTGTTTTAGTAAGAGCGCCTGTTTAAAATTAGAATTCGATGCCTAGCATCGACTTGCAACGAGAATTCGATGCCGGGCATCGACTTGGAGTGTTTTTGGCCACTTTTCAGCAGGGATTCGATGCCGGGCATCGACTTCCCGCATAAAGTCTTGATCTTTTGGACACCAAAACTAGAGGTGATTTCATGCACACTTAGAATATGACTTATCAACTGGAATTCGATGCCAGGCATCGAGTTGCTCCAACAACATCATGTTTTTTCAAACACTTCAGTACTGAATGAAAAATATAAAAGAAAATATGACTTATCAACAGAGATTCGATGCCAGGCATCGAGTTGCTTGGAAAACTTGATCTTTGTAACTCATCACACAGTAGGTAATCATGGAGATGATGGAGAGAGGCTCATACACAGAACTTTACTCAGTTCTTCTCATAACTATAAAAACTCAGAAGTTTTACAAATGCTTTCTCACTCAGAGAAGCTCGACTATACTCAGTCATACAAAAATGAGTTCTTCTCACTTTCTCTCTCACCGCGTCAGTTGATACAAACTAACTTATATAGATTTTCTCATTCCCGTGATTTTTAAAAAACTTCTAGAACTAAAGTGAACTAACTTTACAAGTATGATACACTTGTGAAATTGTCCCTTCACATAGGCATGGGGTTTTCTTTTCTAAGATTTGACCTTCAAATATATGTCTAATTAGTGAGTGTTTCTCCAACACATACCTTATGGGCTTCTTGCTTTCTCTTTGTGATCTCCTTAGTGCTTGATTTGAAGACTCTCGTAAGTCTTCTAATTTCTTGAGTTTAGACTTCCCTCTTGAATTCCAAGCCTTGAGGTCAACCTGTTCTTCATCCTCTGAGTTGATGTCTTCTGCTAAGTGATGCTCTTCTTTAGTGGGGGTTGGAAAATCATTTTCAAAGTTATATGGTAACCTGACTTTCCTGCAATCATCTTCAAACCAAGAATTATTCTCATCAAATACTACATCCCTACTAACTATGAATGCTTTGTTAGTGGGATTGTATAGTCTACACCCTTTTGATTCTGATCATACCCAATAAATATACATTTCTCAGCCTTAGGGTCAAGCTTTCCTCTAATTTGTGAGGGGATGTGTGCATAAGCAATACATCCAAATATTTTGCAATGATCCAATGAGGGTCTCTTGCCATACCATGCTTCATATGGTGTCATACCATCAAATGATTTGGATGGAAGCCTATTGACCAAATAGGTGGCTTTGGAAACAACCTTTGCCCATAGATAATTAGGTAACTTTTTCTCATTTAACATAGACCTAGCAGCTTCAACAATTAACATGTTCCTTCTCTCTGCCACTCCATTCAATTCAGGAGTATACCAGGTTGTTACTTCCCTTTTTATGCCTCTATGCTGTAGAAATGAATCAAACTCATGTGAAAAGTACTCCATCACATCTGATCCTCTTTAAACTCCTTCCTGTTTGGTTTTCAACTAGCACCAAGTACTTCTCAAAACATGTAAATACCTCATCCTTATGCTTCATGAAATAGAGGATTGCCCATCTACTGTAATCATCAATAAATGACACATAGTACCTTGAGCCTGAGATGGATGGGTCTTTGGTAGGACCCCACACATTAGTGTGTACCAACTCCAAATAGTCTTCATGGATGTACCCTCTTCTGTTGAATGGTTCCCTGTGAGCCTTGCCAAATTGGAAAGCTCCACACTTGTATATCATGTGTTGCTTGGTCACATTGGGAATGCCAAGCACACTTTGATCCCTACACATATGTTTCACAGTTCTTTCTCCTATGTGCCCTAACTTTTTGTGCCATATTTCCAACTCAAATAACTTTTTATCTCTATTACTGAATAGTGCTATGTTCGTCTTCAATTTCAAATGTAAATAATCTACCTTACTTCTCACCTTTGGCAATCCTTTTGAAGCCTTGTTGGGGGTCTTCCACATATGTTCCATGCTTAGTGAATCTGACCTATAAACCTTCCTCTACAATCTGCCCAACACTAATTAGGTTTTTGGTTATAGTAGGCACATACCAAAATTTGCTCATAAGGTTCATGCTACCATCAGATGTTTTGACATTTCCAATTTGCTTGACTGAATGTTTAGTATATCACTTGTTCGTACCTCATGCATCCCTTTGGGTTCTTCAAGATCAGATAATAGAGCTACATTTCTTGCCACATGATTTGAACAACATGAATCAATGTAGAAAAGATGGTCATCATCTTTACCTTGCTTGGATGTCATGCGCATGATGAGTACAGAGTCTTCTTGGTCTTCAGTGTAGTGATTGTAGTCCCTTCTTCCTCTGAAGTTTCCTTGATAGTTATCTTTGTTGTAGCCTTGATTGTAGTTGCGGCCATAGCTGCCTCCACCATTGTTGTATCTACCTCTGGATTTTCCATGGCTACCTCTATGGAAGCCTCTTCCCCTTTGGTTCCTTGTATTTTGTAGCATTCTTCTGTAGTGTGGTTGTTGAGACCACAACCCCTGCTTTGATTTCCTCCTCTGCCCCTTCCTCTAGTACCTCTTCCTCTTCTTGCATAATTAGCTTGAGAGGTACTAGCCTCTTCTTCATGTTTCTTACTTTTACCTTTATCCTTAGCTTTATTCTTATATGCATAAAGGATAGAAGATTGGTTATCTCTTGAGTTGTCACCATTTGTGTTGAGCTTTGTCTCGTGGGTGGAGAGTTGCCCCATCAAGGTGTTGAGATCAGGTATTTGCATATCCATGTAGAGATCCATTACTCTGGTGAAGGACTCCCACTTTTCATCAGCTTTAATTCCATTGATGATCTGCCTCACTATGTGCTCTTCCTCTATCTCTTCTCCAATGCTTGCAAGCTAGTCAACCACATCTTTTCATTTTGGTTACATAATCAGCCACTCCTTGCTTTGGTTGTTTCTTTAGGGTTGTGAATTCCATCCACAACTGATTCATCCTAGCTCTTGTGTTTGAAGAAAAATATGAGGTATTGCAATTCCTTACATGTGGTAACAAGAAATTAGAGATTGAGTTTAGTAAGTATAACCTAGCAAGAGCATCCTTTGCACACCATGTGGTCAGCCTTTCTTGCTCTTCCCTTGTAGGTTGTTGCTTGCTCCTGAGAATTGGCATCTCTTCATCTCTTGAGATGTATCCATATAGACTTCTCCCTTGAAGGTATGCTTGCATCCTTAGTGACGATGCTGAGTAGTTGTTCCTGTCCAATTTGTCAATGAAGGATGGAAATCCATCTCCCATCTTGATTGTTGTGATCCTAGAAACATGAGAAACGATAATAAATATGGAGTCCTCAACATACCATGAAGAAACAATAGGGAGAGATATGTGGGACAATACAGAAGATTGAGACCAAATCAAGTGATGAAAAGCATGAGAAATCAATATGATAGATCCACTGATCCCTATGATCATGTGGAAGAATTCAAATAGGTATTAAAGGCTCAAGAAGTAGAGGATTACTTCAATGAATATCAAGCTTTTGGCTTGACACGGAGGGAATCAGCTCTCATGTGATTTCAACCACTTACAATGGAAAGATTTGATAATATTAAGATTGTATATCAAGAGTTTATAGGTGAGTTCTCTAAGAGAGGCATTAAAAATGATCCTTCTACTTTAGTTCACACCTCTAAACAAAACCCTAGTGAATCTATGAGATTTTCTGCAAAAAGATTTAAACAATACCTAGACAGGTGCATTGCTCAAGAGAGACCATCCATGCAGATGAGAATATCATTGTTCACAGAAGGATTGATAAATGAAAAACTTAGAACAATGGTATATTTTAGAAGATGTAGGGATTTATATGAGTGCATCAAGGAAGCCATCAACATAGCTAATAATATGGGTCAAGATCTATTATCAAGTGAATTATCTCTAGAGAGTATACATGTGGAAGCAAAATGAAAAGAAGAGTGTATGCACAAAAGGAAGAGTGTGAGATACTCAAAGTGAGTAGACCAAGAAATGGGTAAACTCACATGGTTTAGAAATGATCTTGCCAAGAGCAAGGAGTAGGCTCCTCAAGCTTCTAACCAATTACGAATGGGGGGATAGGCACTCCTTATATAGATTTGGGCGGGGCTCTCCAAAGTACATCTCATGCGGGATAATTCCCCTTAAAGGAGAATGAATACACTGGCAGAAGCAAATGGCAAGGTATCCAAATACAAAAGAGACACAATATAAAATTGAAATAAATTGGAAATGGAGTGTCTCCTAGATACAAAATGGAGATGCACTCATGCAGATAAAAATGTAGATGATGTAGGAGCAATCATGCCATCGACACCCTCTCTACAGCTCCATTTTGGAGTGGTTGAATGTTGTAGAAGTCCACCAAGCACTAGAGCAAAAATCGAGGTAGAGCCATCCTAAACATGTCTGCCAGGTTCTCTTGAGATGTACACTAATCCAAAGTAATCTCCTAAGAGATGATCTTCTCATGGATGAAATGGTACTGGATCTCGATGTGCTTTGTCTGAGCATGGAACACTGGATTCTTGGCGATGGCCAAGGTTGACTGGTTATCCGTGTGAATGCATGTCAAAGTAACCTACAAAACACCAATGTCAGATAATAATCATTGAGGCCAGATGGCCTCACATGCTACAAAGTTGGATGCTTGGTACTCGGCCTCAATGGATGATAGAGCAACCATGGGCTGCTCCTTACTTGCCCAAGAGATAGGTCATGAGCCAAGCAAGATAATATAAGCAAAAGTATACCGTCGAGAATCAGGATCATCAGCGCAATCTGAATCTGAATATTATGTGAGTTTGATGCCCCCTCTGTACCAAAGACCATGATTGTCACGTGAGGGGTCAAGGTATCGAAGTAGTCTCTAAGCACCCAATGTGTCTGACGAGGATGATGTGCAAACTAACTAAGTATACCTACTGCATAGGCAATATCTAGTCTAGTGTTGGCTAGTTAAAGTAAGGAGCCAACAATCGATCAATAAGTATGCACATCCACAAGTGATGATGAATCCTCTAGTGTGCGCTTGATGTTGGGATCAAGTGGTGTAGATATTGAGCGACATTGGTCCATGTTATATCTTGAGAGAAGATCGGAGCAGTACTTCTTGTGTGATAGGAATATGCCTTTATTTGTTTGCCAAACTTTCATACCTAAGAAATAGTGAAGTAGACTAAGATATGCCATGGAATACTCAAGGTAAAGCTGTGTGATGATGAATTGGATGCATTCTTCATCTGAACCTATCAAGACCAAGTCATCTACAGAGAGAATGATGATGGCAACTAAGGACTCTTTCTAATAGATGTATAAGTTTGCATCGGCACTGCTTCTTGTAAGTCAATAGTTACGCAATATAACACAGGAGCAGTAGTAGAGAAGACAATAGATATAGGAGAATCTCAACAATTTTCTACTAACTGCAAGTACAAAGACGATGGCGTTGTCCACCCGTGCACTCTCAAGGTAGAGCTTAAATGGTGATCTAGACAACTCTAGATAGGGAGATACAAAGTAGAGGTATGCTAGCTCAATACGATGTCTCAGGTAGTGTAGAAGTCATGTATATATAGGATCATGGGTGGCCTTCCATGGACGGCTATACATGGGCAGTAGAGCATGGGCGACCACCGCCCGCGTAATTGCCATACACAGCTTAGGCTGGTTGAACCGACCTAACAAATATAAATGATTTTTAACTCTGAAAGGGAATATTCCATGGAATATTCCCTTACCATCACGTTGGGGGCACTGCCCATGGACCCCCACTAGGGGGCCCACTGGCCCCCTTGGACCCCCCTGCAGGGGCTGCTCCCCGCTGCCCCGGACCCCACAATTGGGGACCCTAGTAACTCCCTTTCCTTACAATTCCTTACATGGTCCAATATGACCTTCATCCAACATGCAAGTTGGGATTCCCATCAATTGGGTAATGCACGCTTGGCTTCTCCTCATAATGGGGGCCTTACAAAATGTGCATACAATCATGAGGGGTAGACATTGATCATATACTAACACCCCCCCTCAATGTTTACCGATGAAAAATCAAGTAGGTTTCTGTCCTATGCCCATCTATTGAAGATGCCCGTTGAGCTGCTCTCTTCCAAGTGCTTTAGCAAATATGTCAGCACAATTTGCCTCTGTTGGGCAATATTCTAGCTCCACAATTTCATCTTCAATTAGTTCATGAATGTAATGGTACTGTACTTCTATGTGCTTGGTGCGAGCATGAAATACTGGGTTCTTTGCAATAGCCATACAACTTTGATTATCACACTTGAGTACAGTTGCCATATTTGATGGAAAGCCTAGATCTGCAAGAATTCTCATTAACGAGACTGCCTCACAAGAAGCAAAACAAGCTGCTTTGTACTCTACTTTAGTGGAGGAGAGTGCGAGAGTTGGTTGCTTCCTACTTAGCCAAAGAAAATATTCTTGAACCAAGTGAGAAACAATATCCAAAAACTGATTTTCTGGAATCACAATCTCCAGCCCAATTTGAATCACAATATCCTTGGAGTGTATCACCTGTGGTATAAAAAATACCAAAATCCAAGGTTCCTGCAATGTACCTTAGAATTCGCATTCCAGCATTCCAGTGACTCTCCTTAGGTTTGTTGGAAAACCTGCTTAACACTCCAACAGCATAGCAAATGTCTGGTCTAGTGTTGCACAGAAAAATAAGACTTCCAATGAGCTTCCTATACTTCTTAGCATCTACATCAGGCATGTTACCATCCATAGATAGCTTATGATTTACATCCATAGGTGTGCTAGTTGATTTGCAGTCCATCATTCCAAATGCCTTGAGAATTTCTTTGGAATATTTTTGTTGTGAGATGAAAATGCCATACTTCGATTCCCATACAAAAATGGAGTAGACCTAAGTCTCTCATTTCAAACTCAGTTCCCAAGCTGATCCTAGTTTGATTGATCAGTTCTTGATGATCTCATATAATGATCAAATCATCTACATATACAATGACAATAACTAGCGTGCTATCCCTTTTTGTTACATACAAGTTAGCATCAGAAGTACTTCTTTCAAAACCCATATTTTTGAAAAAATTATCTATCCATTGGTACCAAGCCCGTGGAGCTTGCTTAAGTCCATACAAAGCTTTCTTCAACCTGCAAACTTTATTTTCTGAATTGGGCACCTCAAAACCTGGTGGTTGAGATACATATACCTCCTCCTTGAGGTGACCATTCAAAAATGCAGATTTGACATCCATCTGGAAAATAGGCCAGGCCTTTTGTGCAGCTACTGCAAGTACCGTCCGAATAGTTGGCATGCGTGTTGTTGGTGCAAAAGTTTCTTGAACATCAAATCCTTCGATCTATGAAAAACCCTGTGCAACTAATCTTGCCTTATACTTTTCTAATGTTCCATCTGCTTTATACTTAGCTTTCCAAATCCATTTAGTACCTATTACCTTCTTCTTTGGCGGCAAGTCGACTAGATCCCATGTATCATTTTTTAGTATACTATCATACTCAGACTGCATTGCCGCTCTCCAACCTGGATCATCAAGGGCTTCTTCAATGGTGGTAGGTTCCTTTATCGAGCCCATGATATCTGCCATTAGAACCATGTTAACAATGTGTTCTAAGGCTCTTCTTTGCTCCTCTATTCTCTTTGATCTTTGTAATCCATCCGAGGATGATTTTGGTACATCTACATGTGGATTGTGATCATCAAAGGAGCTGTTGTGCCCACTTTGGTAGTGGCTTACGCCTTGCAGCTACAATTGGTTGGCTTTTTATTGAGGAAATTTATCCATCAGATGTTTCCTCCTCCTCAACTTTAACCTATCTTTTGATAGGCACAAGGCGAGATATTTCTCCATTTGATGAGATAGTAGATTTACCTTTATCTTCTACTAAGTGTGGTCATTCATCAAACACCACATCTCCGCTGACAAAAAACTTCCTTGCCTCAGGATCCCTCAACTTGTATGCTTTAGAATCTTCACTCTATCCTAGGAAGACACACTTTTTGCTTTTTGAATCCAACTTTGATCTTGTTGAATTGGGAATATGTGCATAACAGAAACAACTAAAAATTCTGAAATACAAAACTGAAGGCTATTTACCAGAATATGCTTCTTCAGGAGTCATCCTCTTTAGTGCTTTTGTGTAGCTTCGATTGAGGATGTAGATTCTTGTATTGACTACTTCTGCCCAGAACAAATCAGGCATGTCTTGAGCCTTTAACATACAACGAGCCATTTCAACTATTGTCCTGTTCCTGTGCTCAACGACGCCATTTTGTTGAGGTGTATGAGTTGTGGTAATTTGCCTTTTCACACCATGCTCCTTGCAGTAATTATTGAATTCTGTTCACAAGAATTCACCTCCTCTATGTGTTCTGAATTTCTTCAGTTTCCTTCGTGATTCATTTTCCATATACTTATGCCACGTTTTAAATTTTTCAAAAGCATCAACCTTCTCTCGAATGAAATAAACCCACATCTTTCTACTATAATCATCGACTAACAACAAAAAGTAGAAAGATCCTCCTAAAGCAGGTGTAGAAATTTTACAGTAGAGATCAACATTTACCAACTCTAGAGGAGCTTGAGATTGATTGCTGGTTTCTCTTGGAAATGCCTTCGTTGTTGCTTGCCCATCATACAAGCTTCACAAGGTTCTTGCAAATCTAAAAATGCAGGCAAATGAGCAACCATCCCTATTCTTTGCATCTCCTTTAAAACTACAAATCCTAGATGCCCAAATCATTAGTGCCATAAGCTACTTACATCTTTAGCTTTTGTAGCAGTTAAGGCACTTAACTCATACAAGTTATCACGTCTTATGCCTTTACCTACTACATTACCTAATGAATCCATGATTTCTGTGCCACTCTTATTGAAGTGAACTTCGAGTCCACGATATGTTATTACAGAAGCTGATAACAAATTTCTTTTAAGTGTAGGTACATAAAGAACATCGAATAAATTTTTCTCAACACCTGGAGAAGTGATAAAAGAGATGGTTCCAGTTCCTTCCACTGGACACTAGGAGTCATTTCCCACCACTACATTGATGGATTCCCGCAGAGGCACTAGGGAACTATACCAATCCTTTTTACTGGTCATATGGCGAGAAGCTCCACTATCTAAAATCCATGGTTCATTAACACAAGCTTGAGCAGATGAGCATACCTCTTCAATAGCTACCCATAGTTCTAGCTATGTGTTGTTTTCAGACTCTTTGTTCTTCCATGATGATTTTACAGTCCCATTCCGCTCATTGGCTTGCTTCTTTCTGCAATCCTTGATGGCATGGCCTTTCTTTTCACACTAGAAGCAACTTCCTGTGAACTTTTTCTTCTTTGGTTTCTTCTTTGATCCATCAGAAGAGCCTTTACCTTTTGCATTTGCTGAGAACGCAGCATCACTTGTAGTTTGTCGATTCTTCAACCGCATCTCTTCTTCTAAAAGCATAGCACAAAACTCTTCAAATATGAGGGGAGTTGGTCTTACCTGAATGTTAAGGGCTATTACTAATCCATCATACTTTGCTAGAAGAACACGTACACATCTTCGATCCAGCTCTTTTGGTGTTATAACAACATCAACTACAACCGATTGATCTTACAAATGTTTTATCCATTTGATAAAATCTTCAGCGTTTTTAGAATCAGAATGCTTTTCATTTGCCAACTGATTTTCTAAATTCTGTATCCTAGTGTGGTTCTTGGTCTCATATTGACAAGCCAATATGCACCAAGCCTCATGTGCTTTAGTATTATGTTGAACTAAAGTAAGCACAGAATCACTTACACTAGTGACAATTGCACATAATGCATCAGCATTTCGTCTTCCAAGCTCGTAGAAGATCTAGATCTGGTTGAATCATCAATCTTGAGTTTGTTGGATCTTCAACTGGTATAGGCTCTGGATCCAATCCCATCGGTCCCATGACAGTGTCAAGTAATTCATAGGAGTCCAAAATTGCAAAAATTTTGAACTTCCAGAGTGTATAGTTGGTTCCATCCAGCCCTTTAGTGAATGCAAGTGGGAAAATTCGAATAGGTGCAGCATTAACATTAGCTGAAGCACCAAGACCAGTGTTCAACGATGAAGCCATCATGTAATCACTCAAATAATCTACTCATATTCTAGTCTGGTAGTAGGCTTAAATAGTGATACTTCTCAAGCTATTCGAACCTTATGGCTCTGATACCATGTAAGACAATAGTTACGCAATATAACACAGGAGCAGTAGCAGAGAAGATAACAGACATACGAGAATCTCAACAATTTTCTACTAACAGCAAGTACAAAGACGATGGTGTTGTCCACCCGTGCGCTCTCAAGGTAGAGCTTAAATGGTGATCTAGATAACTCTAGATAGGGAGATACAAGGTAGAGGTATGCTGGCTCAATTCGATGTCTCAGGTAGTGCAGAAGTCATGTATATATAGGATCATGGGTGGCCTTCCATGGACGGCTATACATGGGCGGTAGAGCGTGGGCAGCCACCCCCTGCGTAATTGCCATACACGGCTTAGGCGGTTGAAATGACCTAACAAAAATAAATGATTTCTGACTCTGAAAGGGAATACTCCATGGAATATTCTCTTTATCGTCGCGCCAGGGGCGCTGCCCCCGGACTCCCACCAGGGGGCCCACTGGCCCTCTTGGACCCCCCTAGCCAGGGGGCCTGCTCGCCCCCTTGGACCCCCCAGTCGGGGTTGCTCCCCGCTACCTTGGGCCCCACAATTGGGGACCCTCGTAACTCCCTTTCCTACAATTCCTTACATGGTCCAATATGACCTTCATCCAACATGCAAGTTGGGATTCCCATCAATTGGGTAATGCATGCTTGGCTTCTCCTCATAATGGGGGCCGTACAAAATGTGCATACAATCATGCCGGGTAGACATTGATCATATACTAACACTTCTTTGAAATCCTTTATCTTCGAAGATCTTGTGAATATTTTCATACTAGGTGCTGGGAGCTTGCTTAATTCCATAAAGTGCTTTGTGAAGCTTGTAGACTTGATCTTTCTTTCCTTTGATATTGAAACCTTCAAGTTGGTCAACATATACTTATTCTTGAAGATCTCCATTGAGAAAAGCACTTTTTATGTCAAGTTGGTAGATGGGCCACTTGAAGTGTGCACTTAGTGCTAGAATGATTCTTATAGTTGTGAACCTTGCAGTAGGGGAAATGCCTCTTCATAATCAATGCCATGTTGTTGCTTATATCCCTTAGCTAAAAGTGTTGCTTTGTACTTGTACAATGTACCATGTAATTTGTACTTGATTTTGTATAACCACTTAACTCCTATGAATTGGTGATTTGTGGGCTCAGGAACAATTATCCAAGTGTTGGTCTTCTCGATTGCATCCATTTTGACTTGCATAGCTTCTTCCCACTCAGGTTGTCCTTGAGCTTCTTTGTACTTGGAAAGCTCTAGAATTTGCTGGATCTGATGCATCAATGTATAATTTACATAATGACTTTGTTCTTGTTGCTGCTTTTCAATGAGCCTATGGAATCTTCTTGATTGGTTTGAAGTACTTACCTCTGACTTGTGTTTGGAAACAATTGTGTACTTGCATCTTTAGTTGAGTATGTTGAAGCTTCATTAAAGATTACATCTTTTGAAATCGTGATGTAGTGGCTCTAAAGATCATATAATCTATACACTTTTGATTGTTCATTATAGCCAATGAAGATGTGATTCTTGGACTTGGAGTGTAGCTTGATTTGAGCTTCTTTTGGCACATGAACAAATGCTTCACTTCTAAATACTCGAAAATAATTGACATTAAGCTTTCTTCCATAGTAGGCTTCAAAGGGTGTCTTGTTCAATGCACTAGTGAAGCCTCAATTGAGTATGTGCATGGTAGTGTGCACTGCCTCTACCAAAAGCTTGAAGGTAATTCTTTTTTGTGAAGAATGGTTTGTGCCATTTCCATTAAGAAATTGTAAAAGTCGTGATTGACAAATTCACCACTGCCATCTGATCGAATAGTCTTGACTTTCTTGGATGCTTTATTCTCAACTTGAGCGATCCATTCTTGAAACTTAGAGAAGGTGTCTGCCTTTGACTTCAAAAAATATACCCAAATGTATCTTGAGTGGTCATCTACTAGAAGAAAGAAGTAGATTGATCCATTAAGGGAAGGGGTATTCATAGGTCCATAGAGATCAATGTGGACTAGGGCTAAAGGGGTTTTGCCTCATGTGGAAGCCTCCTTGGGAGTGGGAGCCCTATGTTGCTTGCCTTGGGTGCAAGATTAGCAAACATCGTTTACTTGCCCGATCTTGGGCAATCCTTTAACTATCTATTGGGGGGATTCTTAGACAAGAAGGGATTTGAGTGTTTGTAGGAGAAAAGGGAAAGGAAAGAAGAGAAAATACACACTCGAAGCCTCTGTCGATTGATTACAGTAAGACAAATACAAGGTTGAAGCACAATACAACCAGTGCTTCTGTGCAAAATCCCACAGAGTGCTCAATTACAAATACCAAATACCCAAGGGACTTGTTGCTGCCGGCCTCCTCTGCACCAAACCTCCACCTTCTACAAGCCTGCTCTTGTGCACACCTTGCACCAAGCTTCCACTAAGGGGGAGGGATAGATACCTTCTGTCGGCGCATGCACACTTCAGTAAGTCCTTGGGATCCTTGGGGGGACAAGCTTAGCACTCCTCTACACACTTCCTTGGTCACTCTTCATGCACACCTTGCACTTCACTTCTCTGCGTCGCACATTGTGTGTCTCTTGCACTTCTCTCCCTTTCTCCACTTAGACTATGCTCACTCTTGCTTACTCTAGAATGGTCCAAGAATGATCCTTGCCTTGATTTTAGTGTGTCGATTCACGTACGCTCCTAACTGCAAGAGTATCTTGGTGCTCACTTTGATGTCCCAAGATTGTCTTCACAAGTGGCAGCCAACGACTCCATGTTTTGTCCTGTAGTGACTTTAGACTAAAACCAAAAATTTTAATTGGGGGGCCATACTTTCACTTCTGCGTACGCTGCCGCTTCACATACCTTCATATTTTCCTTTTAAGTCTTCACTTTTGCACATAAGAGAGGGTTCACCTGAACCTTCCAAAACACTTTAAAAACACTTTGAACCTTAGGGAAATTAGAGAAAATACCTCTGCAACCTGCAACCCACTTTCTCCAATTTTACCCTTTGTGGACAATTAATTGTGCACTACCTGTGCACTTTGACCCCTGCACCTTAGCATTTTGACTTTGCACCAGTTGACTTTGACCTTGAATTTGTTGACTTTGACCAATTTGACTTTGACCTTTTGACTTTGATTGTGGTTGACTTTGACTACGATTGACTTTGACCATTATGACTTTTATGGGCTCAACACTATCTATGATGTGGAAATCTTTGGTGAATGTAAGGTGTGGCCATACCTTTGGTGCCAAATGCTAGAAAGTGATGACCTAAAGCTCATTTGTCCTTTACATTCCACACATTCAAGGCTCCTAGGTCGCTTTCCTTATCTGGCTCTCATTCAGTTCCTTCACCTACCTTGTATAAGAGATTAGTATGAAGCTAAGCCCTAATGGTGTCCTTCCTGAGATTGTAATTTGTGCCATTGAATTGCTCATCTTTCAGCATGAAGATTGGTATGAAGGAGGGTAAATACCATTGAGTGGAGGATGCAACATTCAAAATTGTTGACATGGTTTCTCTTGAAAATAAGATACCACACTTGAAAAGAAAAAATTTGTACAAAAAATTGAGTTGGGGTAGGGGGTTTTAGAGTAGCCCTACACTTTCAAATAAGATAGACACTTTTAGAAGGGGGGCTTAGAATAGACATTTCTTGATGCAAGAAAGAGTCCTTGGAGAGGAGGGGGGGCTTAGAATAGCCCTACACTTGATGATGAGATAGACACCTTTGAGGGGGGCTTAGAATAGCCATACACTTGGCACCAAAGATGAGACAAGTCAACACAGAAAAAAGGCTTAGAGTAGCCCATTGCACACCAAATAGTCTTAGGAGCTAGGGACTTCGAAAAAGCTTGTGAGTGGTCTTAGACTAGCCTCCAACCCATAAATGCACACACAAGATTCTTCTTCTTATATTCTTGATGGTACAAAAGTGGGTACTTAGTGCCAAAGTGATGTGACCCTTGAGAGGGTTAATACCTCATGGAAAATACAAAACTAATTTGATGTGTAATGCACTTGGTTCCAAGGTGAACCACAAGCCTTTTGAGTAGTTGAGGTCCAAAAATAAGAAGAAGTACAAGAGATCCCCTTCTTGAAAGAGTTGTTAAGTAATGCCAAATTATGTGCCCAAAAAAACTAAATAATAATACTTCAAGAGTCAAAGTTTAGCTAGGTGGAAAAATTACGATAAAAAATAATGCTTATGAATGGGATTCACTTATGATGTGATGCCACTTGTGCTGGTGCAAAAATGAATTACAGCGCCAATAAATATGTGCACTCAACCTGTATGACATTCAGAGCTAGACTTTGAAGCAGTTTAGTGCTTGGACCACCGATTTTCTTGATATCATAGATGATGTCAAATCACTCTTATCAATGGCAGATCACCCGTATGAATAAAGCGCAGTCAGATGTATTTTCAATCGATCACGTGGACATTTGTTGATAATGAATTAACAGGTGCAACCAAAAAAGAAAAGGAACATCATCATCATAAAGCAATAAAAAGTGCTCGAAGCTAGGGTTCTGTTTTCGACCATTTCTTCTCGCCCTAGATCTCGCATGCAGAGGCTCCCAGGGTCTAATTCAGGAAGCCGCTCGGTTCCCCTTGCCTCCCTACTGCTGACCGCGGTACCTCTCTCTGTTCTTCCTCCCCGAAAGGGGAAGGAATGGCCTTTCAAGAGGCATTATGAAATGGCTATGCAGACCTGAAAATGATGTCAACACACACCTCGCAATGAGAGATGACCTCGGGACATCCCTTCTAGGATGTCTTTGTGACTGCTGGAGGTGATCTGCATAGCACTTTTTTTTTCTTTTTGAGAAAACAGGAAAATATAAATTAACAAGGTAAGTTATATTTGTGCAGGGGGCAGGAGCGGCTCAACATAGCCTTCCATCTTAAATAGTGGTAAGCTGCAAGCATACAGTGCAGTTCATGAGGGGGCAGAGAGAGTTTGGTAATACACTTGATACATTTAATAGACACTCTTCAGAGTGGAATGGAGGGGTATAAGGAAATTCTTCCTCACATGTCCAAAAACCTAATTATTTCTACTTAACCAAATGGCCCACAATATGTGGCCTCGCCAGGTGTTCCACAGGAGGATATCCATGTTTTTGCAGCAACCATTCAAAGCATCCATTCTCTGCAGCTTAGGGGCATTAGACGTATGAGGAAAGTTGACCACAGGTTCCCAGTAAGGCTAAGCATGAGCACAATCAAAGAAGAGGTGATAAACATCCTCCACCCTGCCACAAAATGCACATTTACCACCATCAATAAATATTTTCCTGACTCTGGGGCCCACCTAAAGACCTTGATGTATGATCAACCACTAAAGAAAAGATTGTTTGATGTTGTCAGGGTAAGCCCACAGAGATTTAAATCTATAGGACAACTGAGCTAGGGACCAATTCAAGTTCCACAACTTGTTCAATTTGAGAGTGATGCCCTCCATCAAAGCTTTGTTCTTCTGGAAGTTCTTGTAAATGGATTCGGCAACATCAAAAAGTTTTAGTTCCTTCCAGTTGCACCGGGTCAATTGATCAGCCAGCATGTCCTTGTGGGCGAGCAAAACCTGCAGGCAGGCAACATCCGCATTAGTCATATTGGCCAGGACATTGTCTGCCATTACCTTCCCATTTAACAAAAAATTCCTCCAAGATTTGAAGCCATATTTCCTGTGACATTTATGTTCCTTAATAGTAATGTTCCCATTGTTCCAATGAGACAACCATCCCAGCTAGGGCGATTCCTATATGTAAAATTTAGCCATAGAAGACAAGCTATCAGTAGGGAAGAAAACACTTTTAGCTTTGAACCAGGCATTCTAGAACCTGCAAATCAGAGGGCTCCCAACACGGGAAATGGGGTGAGGGCAAGAAATAATATCCCAAAGGTTTAGGTTATTCCAGGACCTATAATTTGTCAAGAAAAATTTGTTGATAGACCTGTGAATAAGAGTAGACCATATCTCAGTGTTACCAATACTTCTGAGGATCCATTAAGCAGCCAGTATGTCAGTCATTTTCTGAGGGCACCTGATACCCAAACCCCCTTTTTCTTTATGTAGGCAGCAGATATCCCAAGAAACTTTAGCAACTCTCTTTCTGTTAGTCAAGCCCCCCATAAAAACCTTTTGGCCAACGAGATCACCTGACTCAGTTGCTTTTTGGAAGGAGTCCAACAAGAAAGAAAATAAACAAGTTTAGGCATTAAATAGTGGTTGAGGATAAAAGTTCGATGGGGTAGGGAGCTGTTAGCATCATACCAGAGAGCCATCCCCTTTTTAAATTTGCCACACACCCAATCCCACCTCTGAGCAAAAGAGACATTAAACCCCATGGGGATCCCAAGAATCATAAACACCTCCCCTTCTTTTATAAGACTACATCCAAGTTGAGTAATAAGGTCAGGTATAACATTGTTAGAAGCTTTAAAACCTGTTTTGTTGTGGTTGACTCTAGAGCCACTTGCCAAACAAAAAATGTCAAGACACTCCATGAACTTGGTAAGGGAGTGGGGATCAGCTTTTAAGACAACATTGGTATCGTCAGCGAACATCTGAAGACAAAGAGGGGCGGGAGAGTTAGGAATGTTAATACCTTCAATATTTCCAACAGATAAAGCATCCTTCACAAGCCAACCCAAAGCATCACTAGCTATGGCAAATAAAAGGGGGGCCAAAGGGCAGCCTTGTCTTATAGACCTAGCCAACTTGAAGGGTTCAGACATATGCCCATTAACAGAAACTCTAGAGAAGGCATTTCCAAAAAGAGTACTCACAAACTTAATAAACCTCCTTCCTAAACCTAAGTCATGGAGAGACTGCAAGATGAAGTCCCAGTCAATCCTATCATAGGCTTTATCAAAATCAATTTTAAAGAAGTAGTAGTTTTAACCAGAGTCTCTAGCAAAATCCATACCTTCCCAGAGGGAGATGATAGCATCAAGGATGAATCTACCTTTTATAAAACCTTTTTGCTCAGGGAGAATGAGATGGTTCATCAAGGGGCTAAGTCTCCTAGCCAGAGTAGAAGCAAAAATTTTGTATATGGTGTTTAAGCAGGTGATGGGCCTCCAGTTGTTAAGGTCCCTGCTTGATAACCCCAGTGTTAATGGTACAAGGGAGAAACCCTTTACTAGAGACCTCTTCCTATATCAAGAGAATGTAAGGAGTGAGAAAATCCTTGAGAAGCAACCATCCAAACCCGGAGATTTACAGGGATTCAATTTATTCATGGTTTCTTTGATCTCACCGGCAGTGAGGAGCAGGTCCAAAATGGGAACGAGGCTCTAAGGAATCATTTTTTTCCTTTTCATAGCAATAGTGGCCCTGGCCCTCTGGATGTCCTCCCCCCACTTGGGAGAAACAGAGAAAACATCCATAAAGAAGCACTTGGCCTCCTGTAAGGTCTCCTCAATATTGGAGGTGACACCTCCATCTTTTTTCTTAATAGGGGGGACAAATTCCCTTACTTTCCTTTTTTTCATGAGAGAAAACATATGTTTGTTGTTTCTATCCATGTTCTCACTCCAAAACTCTCTTGAAATAGCAAGGGAGTTCCTAGCTTCCAGATATCTCTCTTTACACATCCTCACAGAGCAGTCAATATACTCTTGAGAGTTAACATCTAGGGAGTTCAAGTGACTCATAATCGAGAGCCTCCTCTGAGTGCTTAACTCCAAGGCATGCTTCCTATACGTGGTGAAGAGCTTTGGGATTTTAGACACAGCATGATTCCAAGCTAAAGTAGGGGAACTATCAGTCTTGAAGTAAAAGATGATAATTTCCTTGGTTCGAGACAGGATACTAGGCATCTTGAGCAAACTATAATCAATGTGCGGCTGGCCAGACCTATAATTAGGATTGCCTTTCCTAAAGATCAAACAAAGGGTTTGTGATCCGAAACAAGCAGGGAATGGTCAATTTTGCTGCTAATATCCCAACACCCATGAGTGATTTCACTACTAGCATAACATCTATCCAGTCTAGCCGATCTATAGTTATCCCCCCCTTGCTTATTAGACCAGGAGAACCCCGAGTTCCCAGAAACGTCAGAGAGGTCGAGATGATTGCATTAGTTAAACCAAGACCATTTTTCAGTGCCAAAGATACAATTACCTTTTCTTTCCCATCTATCCTACAGAGAAATGACCATATTAAAATCCCCAACAAGGATGACAGGACTGTCAAAAATACACAACTCATCCTAGCAGGTTTTTCTACCGAAATGATAGAACAATTGAAAGGAGCCCCCAACTTGATAGCACACCATTGGTGGGAGCTACTGTAAGAAACATCCATAAAAGCATCGATAATAGAATTAGACAACCCAATCACGGCACCACCTTTACCACTCGGGTGGCTGGTGTGGAACCAAGTTGGGCAAAAGTTTAAGCCATCAATTTAACATTTTGGGCCTGACTACATCAGTCCGCCCTTTAACATTTAATGTAAGAATATTTAAGTCAAACATCAGAAAAAGAACTTATTTACGACTATTCTTAGTCGGCTTGGGAGCTGAGGTGGACAACCTGACGGTTTCTTTCCCTTTAGGTTTAATTGCTTTAGAGTGATCATTGATGGTCTCCAAATCCTGAGACATGGGCACAATTTCACAGTGCTCCCCTTCCTCGTCCATACAATTTATTGAGTCCTGATCCATGGCATCGAGTTCTTGACCGAAATTCTCCATGATTGGAGGGGGGACGTCCTTTACCTCTTGAGAGAAGCAAGGGTTGTCTTTAAGACAAACTGGTTCTTGAAGAACCTTGTTTTTTCTTCCAACTTTTTTCCAGATTATTGAAGAACCATCATCGACTTCAGCTAACTGAACGGTTTTAGAAATACCTACGGCAGCATTGTTGGGATTGACATTTTCATCCTGTTCTAAAGCATTGGAAGAACCACCAGGAATTTCTTTGTCATCAAAAGGGTTGGAGATGTCCTCTAAAAGGATATCATAAGGGTTATCCGATTTAAAATTTTTTTTCTTTGATTTTTGCACCTGTTTTTTCCCCGACACATTAGGACTATTACCAGGACCTGAGGGGGTTTCCTATTTAACTTGGTTACTATTCTCAGTACGAGTTAGGATGAGGGGACAATCCCAAATTAGGTGGCCCTGCTTGTAGCAATTATAACAAGTGTTAGGAAAGTTACGGTACATTAGCTTTTGAGTGTGCAGTTTCTTCCCTTGGGAGTCTTTAATCACTATTTGGGTCTTGATTTCTATGGACACGTCTACTTCTATTAAAACCTGAGGATCCCATTTAGCGTTAATAATGCTATTTCTGGATTTTTGACCCAAAACTCTACCAATAATATTTCCAAGATGTTCAATCCACGGATAAAAATCTATGGGCAGTTCAGGAAATTCTACCCACACAGGGATCTTAGTAGGCTTTGGGTCCTTAGGGTTAAAACCTATATGCCATTTGAAAAAAGAAATGGGAGTATTCCTAATAAGCCATTGAGCTTCGCTGATGACATGCAGCGCGCTATTCGCCTCTTCAAAAAAAAAAGATAGAAATTATTAGGGCAATATTGGATATGCTTTACCATTAGCCCCCTAGTTTCCCAATGCGTCTTTATCCAAGATTTAAGAACTTCATGAGGGGGTCTAGGGCCGTGACAGAGCCCAATGACAACCCTCCCTAGCAAATGCTCTTGCCAACTATCTAAAGATGTCCTGTCTATTATGAAAGTGTCTTCCTCATCTTCACTAGGGATACCATCGACATGCAGAGTATGAGGGTTCTCGGAGCATTCCGCTTTCTCCTTCCCAAGATCGTTGCCATTACAATGCGTCTTGATGCAGAGGTCAGGAATGAAAGGGGATGATAAGGGAATACCTATTTGTTTAATGGAGTCAGCATACGTCTTCTAAGGAGAGCGAATACCAGGTGCAGATCGAGCAGAATGGCTGCCAGCAGACGAACCGACCTTGGTTGACTCATTTATCCCAATGTGGTTGAAGGAGCTTACCTGCGGAACTCCGTTCGAAGAGCTAGGTAGAGCTGAAGCATTCAACTCAGAGCCCACCTTCAGAGGAGCTTCCAACACTGAGATTCCATTGCGCAAGGCTTCAAAGAGTGCCATGCAAGACCAAGAGGGTGAGGCAGAATAACGAGGTAGGCAGAACTGCCCCCCCCCCCACACGAGGGGGAAGAGCAACGGCGGGCGAGGACCCTCCCAACTGAGGGGAGGGACTCGCAGAGAAGCAGAGAAACACCGAAAAACCCTAGCTCATCCTCCTGGATTCCTCTTGCTCTTGCGCACACCTGTAATATCGATCTGCATAGCACTTGGACAAATACATTGGCAAATAATGGTCGTCTTGATGGATCGATCTCACCTTCTGCTACTAAAGTGAACCACAATGATGCTGAGATGGTTCGAAAGAATAATGTGGATCATGAAAAGAGCAAGGAAGTGAGATCCTATGCCCAAGCTACTCTCAATCAACCTCAAGGTTTCTTTTCGATGGAGGATATGGGTGATAAGATTCATCTAAATGGTGATCACCCTAACGAGATCAACTTAGACTGTGACACTGATGATAATGATGAAATCACTCTTATCATTGATAGAATTTCTTTAAGTAAGTGGCATAACCATTTATATGAAAAGGTACTAGTAGGGCTAGGATTGCCCAAGAAACTTTAAGAACTTGGATCAAACTCAATTGGGGGAATAGAGGGCTTCATGTTAGGCATATTCAATACCTTCCTAATATTTTTTTCTTTTTTTTTCTTGAAAATGGCTAATAGCAAACATCCCCCTTTCCTTTTTTAAATGGCATCCTGGGTTTAACCCTAGGGGTTGCAAACCTACTAAGGTTCCTATGTGGATTGAGTCCCCTAACCTCCCCATTAACTTTTACCCTTGCATAGAACACCTTGGTAAGATTTTGGGAAGGGTCCTAGGTCAAAAACGTAGAAATAACTTTAACCCCAAGTGGGATCCCCTAATTTTAGTGGAAGTGGTTTTAGCTAAAGCAATTAAGACTTCCCTCATTATAAAGGATTCTGATGGTTGTATGCTTCATGAACAAAACGTTTTGCATAAGAACCTCCCAAATGCTTGCTTTATTGTTTTAAACACGGACATCTAATCACGGATTGTCCTCTATTAGCTTATAAAATTGATGACTCAAAGTCCTAAAATAAAAGGCCAGATAATGGATATGTGGCTAGAAAAAATATGGATGATAATAGTAATCCTAGCACCAATTTTAAGAGAGTGTTTAATAGAAATAAATAAAAAACCTTTCAATGGCATAACAAAAATAGTGTTTTGTTAGAAAGATTAAGTTATCCCTATATTGTTTTAGATGATGATTCTAATGATGAGGTCACACCAAGTAGCTCCGCTCAGCACACTTCTTTAGAGGAAGATTGCCCAGAATTGGATAATCATGATGAGGAGATTTTTTCAAAACAACTTAACCATTTTGATAATGAAAAAATTCAAGGGTTGCAACAGCAACAGAGCAACAATGATGATGTGGATATGCATCTCGGCTCAAACCCATTGCCCTAGAAACTAAGTAAAAGTAAGAGAAAAAGGAAAGAGTCTATTAGAGTCTCTGGTACAGTCATTAAGCCACCCAAAAATCACAAAAAAATGATGATTAATTGTTTATGAACTTCTTTTTGTTTTTGTTGTGATGTGTTGCATCATAAGCTCTACTCTAATGTTAAACTCTTACATTATTTTTGATAGATTTGATCAAAATAGTTTCTCTTAACACTAAAGGTTTAACTGATCCTTTTAGGGGTAAGATTTTTAGTAATTGGCTGAAGGATATCTCCCTATCCCCTGATATCATTTGTCTCCAAGAGCTTAAAGTGGGTAGTTTTGATCATCAATCTAACCTCTAAGTTGTTTCCAATGGACATAAGTGGTTTTTCACTAGTCATTGCAATGGCAAAGGTGGTGCCTCCATTGGTATCTCTACTGACCTTGCTCATCTAGTTGAAGATTGTTTTTTTAGTAACACCAACCAATGGGTTACTATTAAATGTATGGCCCCCATGAATTATACTATTGTCAGTATCTATGCTGCTAATAATTGTGTTGATAAGGCTAATTGTTGGAATGAGCTCTCTTTTCTTTCTGATGATATTCTAACTGGTGATTTTAATATGGTGTTGTCTGGTAATGATAGGTATGGTAATCAAGACAATATTCTTCAAGGTTGTGAAAAAACATGTTGGTTCAATATGATAAATTCTCTCAACCTTATTGACTATTCCATTCACTCTGGTCATACTTGGAATAATAGAAATGTTCAGAGATCCTTATTGGCTAGACTTGAAAGAAGCTTTATGAGCATATCTAGATTTCAAGAACTTTGGCAATTTAGTTGTGATAAGGACTTGTCTTTGCAGTTGTTTGATCACTCTCCTTTTACTATCAAGCTCTTTAGGAACTCCCCTAATTACAAGGCTAGTTGACCTCACTTGGATTCCTCCTTCTTGAAGGTTCCTTGCATTAAAGAGCATACTAAGAATATCTTTGCTTATCACTTTTTTCATAGTAATATCCCCCCTTCTATTGCTTGGGAAAGGTCTATTAAAGATGTTCAAAACCTCTTTACCAGATTTAAGTCCAGGGCCAAGGAAATCAGGAGAAAAAGAAGGATGATGATTCTTAAGGAGATAGATCTTGTTGATTGCTCTAATTTGCATCCTCTTGGTAAAATTCAAAAGATCCTTGATCTTCAGGAAATATTAAGATATGAAGATTACTTATTAGCTAGTGGTTCTTTTGCCTCCACAAGAGAGTTTTGGGCTGGTAAGGTTGAAAAACCTAAAAAGCACATGTTTGATCTCATGAAGAAAAAGAAAGCCATGGATTTTGTCCCCATGTTAAAGAAGAATTCAGGAGATTATGCTATTTCTATCAAGGAGAATTTACAAGAGGCTATTTCTTTACCAATTTTTTCTCTAGGGCTCCCAAGAGAGGGGAGGACATCTAGAGAGCCAGAGCCTATATTGCCCTTAAAAGGAAAAAAATGATTTCCTAGGCCATGGCCTCCATCCTGGACCCTCTCTGCTAGTGAGGTTAGATAAACCATTAGTAAATTGAAACTCTGTAAAACTCTTGGTTTCGATGGTACATCAAATGAATTCTTCAAGAGCTTACTGATTTCCTTATGCCCTTTATTCTATTATTGTGGCAAGAAGCCATGAGGAGAGGTACTCTTTCTACCTTTATCAATTCTGGAGTGATTAAGTTGATTCATAAAAAGGACCTAAGGATGACTTGAATAAGTAGAGACCTATGTCTTGCCTAACTTCTTTGTATAAAATTGTTGCTTCTTCCTTAGCTAGAAGACTCAGCCCCATCATGGACAAGGTTATTCTTCCTTAGCAAAAAGGGTTCATCAAAGATAGATACATTCTTGATGCCATTATCTCTATGTGGGAAGGTCTTGACTTTGCTAAATACCACAACATTGATACTTTCTTCTTTAAAGTTGATTTTGACAAGGCTTATGATAGGATTGATTGGGATTTCATTCTTCAGTCTTTACATGATGTGGGTGTTGGCGAAAGGTTCATTAAGTATACTAGAATTTTGTTTGGTAATGCCAATTCTAGAGTTGCTATGAATGGCCAATCTTTGAGCCCTTTAGACTCTATAGATCCATTAGACAAGGGTGCCATCTTTCCCCTCTCCTCTTTGTCATTACTAGTGATTCCCTTGTGTGGCTAGTTAGATACTCTATTGAGCAAAGCATCATTAAAGGTCTTGAGATCCTAATTCCCCCTACCAACTAGGTCTTTAAATGTTTGTTGATGACACCAATATGATTACCAGGGCTGATAATTTGTCTGCTAATAGCTTTCTTAAATGTCTTGATATGTTGTGCACTACCAGTGGCTCCATTGTTAATCATAGGAAGACTAGTTTTTTTCCACAAACAATTGCATTTCTGATTGTCTTAAAGCTAAAGGTTGTGAAATTATCAAGAAAGGGCTTGTTTTCAGATTATTCCACATACCTATGGGATTTGACATCACTATGGAGCAAAGATGGTCCTAGATCACAAAAAAAAAAGTCTTTCATTGGATGGGTCTTCAACATACCTTGTCCCAAAGGGTTTTTGTTCTAAAACATTATATTTTATCTTCCTTGACTTATTTTTTTTCTTGTCGGCAGCCCAATAAGAAGAAGCGTTCCCAAGCTCTAGCTCTCCTGCTTAATCAAGAGGAACATTCACAAGATCATATAAAAGATTTTAAGAGTTGGAAAAATCACAGTCTTTGGGATGTGGTTGTGTCTCCTCACATTTTTATTCCTGAAGGCAGCCCTCTTTTGTGTTCTTTCTGGAATGCTTGGATGAGGGTCAAAAGAGCTTATGTTTTACCTGCTTATTTTGCTAATAACCTTTCTTTCATTTCGCAAGATTCTATTTGGGTTGGATGGTTTGATTCCTCTAACTCTCTCCCTCTCTCTATTAAGACTAATAAATGTAGGAAGTTTGGTTACACTAATTGGCTTTCTCTGTACAAAAATAATATGATTATTAGCAATAATGATATCTTAATTCTTGATTCTATATCCTTGGCTGATAAATAGATTCTAATAAAGAAGAAGGACTAGTTGATTGAAAAGACCTCTACCTATCTTCACCACAGGAGTATAAAGATTCAACATGTTGTTGAAGACATGTACAGAAGTTTGAAAAAGACTTTCATCACTATTCACTTTATTCTGCTCAAGCTCAACTAAATGGCAGATCCAATGGAATGCTCATCAGTGGAAATTCAGGTTAAAAATTTACAAGAGGGGGGTTCACAAGTGAACTCTATAAGGAGTTGACATTTCCTTTAAATTTCTAAGCCTTTTGATGACTCAAGGCATCACTTGGACTTGCCATGGACTTGTTCAAACAAGTTGAGTTGTCAATAGCAGTGAGAGAATGTGATTTTCATCTCTGTGTGTGTGTGTGTGTGTGTGTACATATGTGTAGCACTGTGTGGGTGATGAACAATCTATGTGACACTGAAAACTTGCGATGCTACCTCCCCACTCTTTCTCAATCGAGTGTACTTGCAAGTGAGGTTGATCCGAGTGGTCAGGAAAACAATCAAGCTACAGGTTGGATGTCATGGTACATGGACTCTCATTCTCTCTTATCTTGCACTCTCTCAATCTCTCTCTCTCTCTCTCTCTCTCTCTCTCTCTCTCTCTCTCTCTCTCTCTCTCTCTCTCTCTCTCTCCCCTTCTAGTTACGTAAGGAGATCCTAGAGATGGTGAGTCGAAATTACTCTAGACTAGAGATTGCAAGAGATGAATGATATGCTTAAGCTTGCTAAGGATATCATTAGGAGAGCTCAGCATAGGGCTAGATCTTATGTTGAACCTCAAAGGAGAGACATCCATTTTGAGGTAGGAGGGCATGTCTATCTTAGAGCTCCATCTAGGTCTCAAATCATGAAGATGAGACCTTGTCCAAAACTATCTCCTAGGTATTGTGGATTGTTCCCAATACTTAAGGGAATAGGAAAGATGGCTTACCAGCTCCAACTTCCAATAAAAGCTAGATCCATCAAGTATTTCATGTTAGCTATCTTAAGAAAAGGCTGGGTGAATCTAAAAACCTCGTCAAGATAATGAGGTAGTAGAGCCTATTTCTGTTCAATCTATTCCACATGAGATTGAGATCATACTATGCACTCGAGAGAAATAGATGATCAGTCACTTATATGCAGAGTGTCTAGTAAAATGGAAAGATATTTTATAAGATAGTGCTACATGGGAGCAGGCTAGCACCCTTCAAAGACTGTTTCCCAATTTTACATTGCCTTTCCAAGATTTTTAAGGGGAAGGTCTAGGGAAACCACACGGAGATTTGACAATGTATATCAGATACATGGGGATGTAGTGGAAGTATTATTTCATTAATTCACTCTTTCATTCAAGACCTTCCAATACCATTTTTGAGGAAAAAAATGGAACTAAGGGGAAGAAAATGTTACATGGGAGTCACCTAGGAAGAAAGAGATGTGAACCACCTCTTAGAGCTTTTAGAAGTACTTACACATGAGTGCCATGTGGCACCCATGTGTGAAGCCATGTGGTAACTTTCCTAGTTGAGTAAGAGAGAGGGAATTAAAGATATGAGAAGTACGTGGCTAGGGGGCACAATAGAGTATGCATCTCCATGTCTGAACTCCAATATTTTTTCCGGTGGGTTTCTACCTTGTAGTCTCGAACTTTTTGTCCATTGACTCCAAAAAGTCACTCATATACACTCTTCTACAACCTATCAGGTCATACATCTCATACATATTCAGATTTCTATCCCTACATCTGAATATTCTTGTAAATTATGTACATTCACTCATCCATCTATTTCTGTTCACATAGAGTGGTCGAGATTTTTGCTCCCACATTGTAAATTGACATTTGTATATATGATGATGTGACTAAGTAGTGGCTTACATAACGCTTTACACATGTTATGTAATCTCTCTCTATCTTTGTCTCATCATTTGTATGATTAGGTGTGGTATGTTGATGTTTGTCAATATTGGAAGATTGCTGGAATATTTGTTGTAGAACTTGGATCTATGGAACTATGGACCTGTGGTATTAGTTATGGGCCTACTAAATTTCCAACAAAAGAAAAGAAATAGCATAAGCAACGTCGACTTGTTTTTTTTACATGATCGAGGAATAATCACATTGCCTTATCTGGATCACTTGCTATATTACCTCATTTTCCAACGAATGAATGACTTTAAGCAACCATTTCTAAAGGTCGTGCATCAATTCAAGTCATATCCAAGGATGATGATGAGCTACTTTTGGAATGCAATTGGAGGTATCATAGATACAATGCGCTATGTTCATATGGAAAGCATTTTCGAACTAAGCAATCGATAAAGTTCATACCACTATGGCTTATGATATATTTCTGAGCTTCATACAAACAAGGAGAGCAAGTGCACGAGATACAAATGATCAAATCTCTAATTTAAAGTATTTTCCTATGATCAAAAATATATTGAAGATTTCTTTTTGGAAGTTCAATATTTTTTTATTCAATGTGAATGGTTTAAAGTGATCATCGTTGGTCGAAATGCAACTATACAAAAAAACCTAGTGGTTTTGTACAAGTAGATTAAAAAATTTATAGTTTGATGATCATAACACATTTGAATTTCTTGAAAAATGTGAGAAAATAGTTTTTGTGACAAATAATGTTAATAAAAAGAACTATTGGTATGTCATACAAGTGGGATCCAAGAAAGAAAAAATATTGATTGTGATATACAAAAAATTGTGGCTGGTGTAGATCTAACGCCTCCTTCAAATACCATGGATGATATGATAGAACCTTCCCCTGAACAAGCACACGGGGATACTCCAACAGCCTAAGAAGAGGATACTAGAGTAGAAAATGATACAAATTTGGTGCTTGTGGAGAGCAATAACAAACTTTTGAGCTTGGAATCATATCTGGATCAAGAAGTCAAGACAGATCTACATGTTAATCTATTTATGTGATGCAATATGTAAGTTTTTTTTTTATTATTTTTACTTAATCATACTAATGTGTGTGTTTTTTATAGCATGGGCAATGATACACACATTTGACTCCTTCTAAGACTATTCCACCTAGAGGCAAACCACACTTGTCGATACTGCATCTCCATAATATCATGATGAATTTTGGGTTTACATATATTATGTAGGTTCATTTTGTATAGACATGTGGATACATAGGTCTACATAAGCTTGCACAGGCATGAAAGAGTGTTTATTTATTTTTTATTTTTTCATCACCAATGTGTATTGTGATAGGTATTTTTATGGATATACCAATGTGTATTTTTGGGTATTTTTTAAATCTAAAAATGATTACTTTATTGCATTTTTTATCTACAAGCATATAGACTGGTATTGTGACCATTATACCAATGGAATGATGTCAATGTGGTTTTAAATGTGAATGATAACCATTACCAACAAAATGCGTAGATACCCATGCAACTTTAGCTGCATATTGCAGCATGAAAATGTATAGCATGTTCTCATAGAAAAGAATATAAAGTGCCAAAGTGTAGGAAGGTGTTCAAAGGGTCCTCAAGCTATATCATCCAATCAATTGAAAGCTTCCAGTTTTTAGGGATGCAATTCGTTGCTTCATTGCCCTTTGGAACATGATTAGAGGTGAGGCCCTATGGAAATTTTCCAAGGAAAGATGCACACTAAAATTTAGTGATTCTCCAAAGAAATGGTATGTTAATAAATCCCCATATTATTTAGGCAGACGAATTAGAAATCATAAAATTAATCCACGGCTTCGACACAAGAAGGCGTACTAAGCTATTGCAAGTGTGTCTTGAAGTGCTAATCAAAACTTTGACATATTCCATAGACATTGCACAAGCCAAGCTCTTCTTTCTTTTTGAAGAGGAAAAATAGGACTCGATTAAAGTGAAGGAGGTACAAGATTCCTCACATGAAAGGGGATCCCCCACAAGGAAAACATTCATTGTAGAGTCATTACAGGAAGGGTTGCAATAGCTCTATGTAGAGATAACATGTGAAAATTGAGGAACATGTGCATATTTCTTTGTAGTTTACTACAAGCTAGATCAATATAATGCTTATAGGCCACTTAAGAGAGAAGGAAACCTTGTAAATGTTATAAGAACATGAAAATGATATCCAGAATACTTGAAGAGATTCGACATATGCCTACAACTCCCAATGTGAAGTAAACTATACCTAAACACCACTAGAGTGTTTAATTTTTTTCGTTCTTGTCTTTAAAACATTTAGGACCCATACTGGCATCTTGTGGAGAAGCCCATGCCAGCAAACCAAGAGATTGATCCAATTGCAAGAATGGAGCCATCAAAGATGCATGCCATCATGCTGAACAAAATAAGCTTCACCAAAACCTGTAAAGCAATAGCCAACCAATAAGACCAACACACCAAACATCAAGATATGTTGAAGAAGGGTCAATGAAAAGCATCAGCTAATGTCTTGAGAATAAGCCTACATATCCCAAATATGACAACTGCATTGTAACTTATCCACGAAATTGTGGTTGAGAACAATAGCATGCATCCGAGAACAAGTTATAGCCAACAACAATAACCAACCACTAAATTATAGGTCCACCTTATGGGAATTAAGGTTGCATTATTCGTATTTTTGAATTTGTTTATTCATGAACACTTATCAAACTTTTTAGATAGCCTTTATTATTTGAACGAATTATTCGTTGTCACATTAAATATTCAAGAAACTTTGAATTAATTAAGGCATTTGAAATCAAAGAAATTTTAGATAAAAGAGAGAATTAGGCCTCAAGGCCGAACTTCCTCTTAAAGAACTTTAGATTGTAAAAAATTCAGTGTAAATTATATATATATATATATATATATATATATATATATATATATATATATATATATATATATATATATATATATATATATAGATAGATAGATAGATAGATAGATAGATAGATAGATAGAGAGAGAGAGAGATGGATTGAAAAGCTTTCGATTAAAAAAAAAGATTTAAAAAAGCTTTAAATCAAAAAATACCTTATGCAAATATTCGATCAAAAGGTATTCAATACATATTCGATGAAAACCAAATCGATCGAAAGGTACTATATGAATGATTATATTAAGCACTTCTTCTTTGATAGCATTCCATAGGGCCATATAGGAATTTGTCAACTGGTTTCAAGAGAGACAGTTCGGAGGAGATCATGGTACTGAACTTAAGAATTGTTTACACAGAGTCCTAAACAACAATTCAAGACCTTTCTACACCATCATGAGCATATCATTGATGTGGTTGCATTTAAAGGAAATCAGTAAGGTGGTTGCATTTAAAGAAAATAAATGCTCCAAATCCTCCATACATTGCATTTGGCACAAGAGTCATTGGCCAAAACCGAATTTCAATGTCCTTGTGAAGGATGAAGTACAACAACTAGCTCTATTTGATGGAGTCAGAATAAGCCGAGCTACAGGTGAACATGTGAGACACTATTTGGCACAACAAGATAGCTTCTCCCTGATATTGAGCTTGCCAGCTTCTATTATATTAATTCTACACAACAAGCAATAGCTGCATTTTGTAGATTTTATAGGTGCCCTTGCTATTGTACACCTAGAGGGATTTGAAAGCCTCAAGCAATCTGGAAAGTTTCATCCTTGCTGCTACCATGAGTGACCTCAAATCGAGATTCAACATGTTGAGATGCCATAGGCAATTTGAAATTTGAACCACAAAATTTTTGACATTGATATTATGAGACATTTTTCACATGCAAGGGACAAAGCAGCAATTGAAATATCAATGCCATTCGTTGGTTGAAAGTCGATTATTGACAGATATACTCTCTATGTTTATTGTTTTAAACAATAGAATTATTATTATTATTATTATTATTATTATTATTATTATTATTATTATTATTATAGAATTCAAACCCACATGTTCTAAACCATAAAATTTATTCTAAAAATTGAACATGTGGATTACATAGATTCATGTGCGATTATCCTTCAAATATGAAGAGAGCATCTGGGCATGACAACCAAGTCGCTCATAAAGAATGCAGAAACAGCACATTGTTGTGACCTTTAACAAGAGCGGGCAAAAGGGTTGCGAAATGTTCAACTCAAGGCTAAGTTCAGAATTAATGGACCATCCATATACCTTGGAATGCATCAAAAGTATTGCTACAAAAATTGTACCATGTTAAGGATGCATGGTGTGATGGTAACCACCTTGTCCTCTTGATGCTTGAATGGTCTGATGTTAATGTTTAAAAAGTGAGAGATAAAACAGGTTGAGTCATAATCCACGTCCCGTAGGGGAATTGGTTCTCCAAGATTTACACCAATGGGTTTCTACCTTGCAGTCCCAAATTTTGTGTCCAGTGACTACAAAAATGGAGGCTTTCATAGACGGCTACAACAGTAGAACATCAGAGCATATCTTGAGAAGAGGAACAAGGCCCATAGGCATCAAAAGAAAAATGGATGCAAGGTTATAATAAAAATAATGAAATTTATTATGTTAAATGTAAATCCAATGTAAAAGTGTTTAGATCTATATGAGAAAAAGGAGAAATAGCACAAGAAAGGTCAGCTTGTTTTTTGATGTGATCGAGGAATAATAGCATTGCCTTATCTAGATCACTTAGTTATATTACCAAATTTCCAACCAATAATGGCTTCAAACAACCATTTCTAAAGCTCATGCATCAAGTCAAAACATATCCAAGGATGATGATGAGCTACTTTTAGAATGCAATTGGAGGTACCGTAGATACAATGCACTATGTTCATATGGAAAACATTTTCAAACTAGCAATTGATAAAGTTCATAATACTATGGCTTATGATATACTCATGAGCTTCATACAAACAAGCAAAGCAAGTGCATGAGATACAAATAATCAAATATCTAATTTAGAGTATTTTTCTATGATCAAATATATATTGAATATTTCTTTTTGGCAGTTCAATATTTTATTATTCAATGTCAAATGGTTTAAAGTCATCATGTGGTCGAAATGCAACTATACAAAAAAGACCTAGTGTTTTTGTACAAGTAGATTCAAAATTTTATAGTTTGATGATCATGACACATTTGCATTTCCTAAAAAATGTGAGAAAATAGTTTTTGTGCCAAATAATGTTAATTAAAAAAACTACTAGTATGTCATACAAGTGGATCCAAGAAAGAAAAAAAATATATTGATTGTGATATACCAAAAAATTTAGGTGATTTAGATCTAATGTTCCCTTTCAAATATCATGGATGATATGATAGGAACCTTCCCCTGAACAAGCACATGGGGATACTCCAACAGCCTAAGAAGAGGATACAAGAGTAGAAAATGATACAAATTTGGTACTTGTGGAGATCAATAACAAACTTTTGAGATTGGAATCAGATCTGGAACAAGAAGTGGAGAGAGATCTACATGTTAATCTATTTATGTGATGCAATATGTAAGTTATTTTGTATTTTTTATTATTTTATTATTTTTACTTAAATTTTATTTATTTTCTATTAATCATACTAATGTGTGTGTTTTTATAGCATGGTCAATGATACACACATACGACTCCTTCTAAGACTATACCACCTAGAGGCAGACCACACTTGTCGATATTGCATTTGCATAATATCATGATGATTTTTGGGTTGACATAGATTATGTAGGTTCATTTTGTATAGACATGTGCATACACAAACCTACATAATATTGCACAGGTATGGGAGAGGAAATGCATCATTACCTTCAACCATAGCCGCTGACTAAAATACTCTAATTTAGGAAAATGATTGTATCTCAAAAAGTTGAACATAACTACCCTATCAAATTTTGCTAAACTTGTAGCAGAGTTGGAAGCACTTGTATTGGCGAACCAAAACATGTATATATGATTGACACAAAAAGACAAAATTGCTTGAACAAGCTCTATGATAGTGCATTCAGAGGTCAAAATGAGCTCAAATTAAAATTTTGGCACCAGATAGTGAAGCTGTTTTGAACTCCTAATCACCCTGCGTATGCTCACCAAATTTTTTGCAATTCTGAGTCTATGACCCGAGGGGTGTGGAAAACACTCTAGATGAAGCGACAACCTTCTCTAATACCAATTGTTGCAGTTTGAGATGTGTGGAAGCATACAAACAACACAAGGAAGAAGAAGAAGCTTGGAGCACAACACACAATACTCAATGTATTACCAAGTGAATGTACAAAGATAACTAACCCATTAGGGTTATAGGCATATAAACAAGCCAGGGGAAAAAAACCTCCAAAAGAGGTAAAAAAATGCCACGACACTCCTAAGTGTGTTCACACACATCACTACCAAAATATATCAATATTTACTTTGACTTTGATATGTTCAAAAGTCAAAGTTTCGAGTAGCACTTCAAGGCACACTTGCAATTTCTAGCTTTGTTGTAAGTTCAGCTTCAACTTATCCAGGACACCATACTTTTTTGTGCTAAAGAATTCATGAAATAGATAAGTCAACACATAACAATAAGAGTGCCCAGAACATGACATGGGAGAGGAGTTCTTTACAAGTAAAGCTCACTACCTATTTATGCCTTCAATATGTGGTTAGAAAAATGAAAAATAACTTAGTTCGCCTTGAACTTCTCATTTTTATTGTCTTATTTCTTTAATATTAACAACTTAAATTAATATTAACAACTTAAATAAGGATAAAAAAAGGGTTGTTTTGAAACACAAAAGAAGCGTCTTGTGTCTAAGCCGTGGACTAATCTTATGATTTCTAATTCTTCTACCTAAATAATATTTCGTAATAGAACATTTTTGTTGAGAATCACTAAACTTTATTGTGCATCTTTCCTTCAAAATTTTCGATACGGCCTCACCTCTAATCTGGTCTGATGTTAATGTTTAAAAAGTGAAAGATAAAACAAGTTGAATCATAGTCCACATCTTGTAGGGGAATTGGTTTGGCTGTGGCCTTTTGAGATAGAGGTCTAGGGTTCAACTCCCACATTAGACATGTAATGGCTTTGCCCTATTAAACTAATTGTAACTGAGTTGTTACTTTGTTTAACCTCTACTTTGTGAGATACGAGAGATCTCGCAGGTATTATGCCAATTCACTTGTACACTTGCACTTTCAAAAGTTAAAGTTTGGGGAATAAGCACCTACCAAACCTCCATTTTAAAAATAGGTTGAATCATATGCCTCCCTTGGAGGGAGAGTGTGGGTTCAAACCCAAAAGGTTGCATTGGCTCAACACCCCTCATCCACATGTGATGGTGAACAGTAAAACTAGTTTCCTTGAAGGATTAGTGGCCTTCGAGCACCCTCACTCTAACCAATCTTTTGATTTGGCTTTAGGGTTGTCCCTATTTAGTGTCTACTTTTAGTGGGCTTGCAAGCTTTGTTAATTTTAGTATTAGTGACCTTCGAGCACTCTCATTCAAACCAACCTTCTGATTTGGCTTTAGGGTTGTCCGTACTGAATCTCTACCTTTAGTGGGCCTCCAAGCTTTGTTCATTTCAATAGGTGCTACTCGGTCAACGCCTCCTCGTTGTGTGGCATACTTCAGAGGGGTTGTATTTTGACGGTCTACCATGCCTTTCAATTCTGATAGGTAATGTTAACACAACACCTGTATTTCACATTTTTAATGTAATTTACGAAGTCTATTAAAAATTATAACCTTATTATACGGAGTATTGTGCACACGGCCTTATGTGACAGCAACGGTGAAAAGAAAGAGAGAGAGAGAATGATAGAATGAAGAAGTTTCTTTTTTCTTTTTTTTAAATGGAGGTTCAGCCGAGGCCTATTCCTCCAGGCTTTAACTTTGAAATTGCAACTGTACAAGGAAGGGCATAGTACCCATGGGACCCCTCTTATCCCACAAGAACAGGAGTTTACATAGCTGAGTTAGACTGCGGTCACATCTACCGTGTAGCAAGATAAACGGTGGCACATCAGCCACAATACAAGGTTTCCATGTTAACATGTCCCTTACATGTTGCCAGTGGGGGTTGAACCCTCACCTCCGCCTCAAGAGGCAAAAGGCCCAACCACCCAACCAAGCGGCTTGGGACAGGAAGAAGTTTCTTTTGTGTATGCTTTCCTTCACGTGAGGGAGGGCATATTGGTGGGCCGAAAGGAAGAACCAGCTCTCCTGAGTTCATTAATAATAATTCCAAGTGTGAGAGAGAGATAGCGGGGCACATGGGAGATCGGCCACCTGATGTTCGACCATTCTTCTGCATTTTTGCTAACGTGGAAAGAGACGATGCTGAGTTGTACGGTGAAAGGCAAGGTGGCCCGAATAGATTATTACCCCTCTGTTTTTTTTTCCGTTGGGTCAGCCAATAACGAAAAATAAATAAAATGGCTCATGCTTCTCTTCTCACGTGCCCCTAATTTATGGTTGCCAGAGTTCGCCAAATCTATCGTGCATGTGCCCGAAACTCTCCGTTCGGTGAGCTCAAAAGTCTGATCCGACGACCTGATAAAAAGTCCATGTGCCCCCGCTAAGACAGAGAGCATCGATTCCTTGAACCCTTACACATAGGAGGGTGCTCTGCTCGGTGGAACGCCGTCAAATAGCCAAACTGACAGTAGTGTTAATATCCAGTGGCTACAAAAATGGGCTCTCGAGTCTCTTTTTATCGTTTTGAAGCACCAAGAAAAGAGAAGTTAAATTAATGAAGTAATATTACATGAAGTACAGAGGGTAAATCAAAAGGTCTTCAACACCGGTGGTACAAAACACTTCAGCTATTCTTTCAAGATTGAGCTTAAAAGAATTGGTGTCAGAAGTCTTAACTCTGTCAAGGATATCTGATATTCTCAGAAAATGGGCTCTCGAGTCTCGCTTGCTCTTCCGCACTAGAATCTGGATAGAATACTTATCCAACTCAGAGGATCCCAAAAGTGCTATATTGTGTTCAAGTCTGCGTCGCATAGTGGTTTGATGCTTTGAGTCTTTCGGAGGAAGTCCTGAGTTCAAATCTTGGGTGGACATATCTATGAGTTCTCTAAGATGGGTGTCTCTACTTACGAAGATTGGGTGTGTGAGTGTGTTTCCGATTCATTGTACTCTCAAAAGTGCTGTATTGTGCATAGTAGTATGGCCAGCCATTTGCATACCTTCATGGCTCATCCATAACCCACTGGTGAAAGAACACACCAGATATTTAAGTCTGTGCTCACTCTAGGAGGGAGAAACTTTATCCCACTGATGTGGGCAATAATCCTTTGCAAATCAGATAAGGATTTCTTTCAACTTTCAACCATTGTCGACAGCCTTAACTTGGTGGACTAGAAATGAAGGAGGTGCTACAACATTTCTGAGGGTCTGGATAGGAAATCGGCTCAATGTGTGTGTCTGTTATGAACATTGTTTTCAATGCTTTATGATTATTATTATTATTATTATTATTACTATTATATCTTAACACCGGCCTACTTGGCTATGAGCTGGACGTTTGAAAGAACAAGCCCACGTGTTCTGAACCATAAAATTTATTCTAAAAATTGAACATGTGGATTACATATATTGATTTGAGATTATCCTTCAAATGTGAAGAGAGCATCTATGCATGACAGCCAAGTCGCTCATAAAGAATGCAGAAACAGCAAATTGTTGTGACCTTTGACACGAGGGGGCAAAAGGGTTGCGAAGTGTGGAAGTTGCAACTGAAGGCTAAGTTCAGACATTAATGAAGTATCCGAATAACTTGAAATGCATCAAAGATATTGCTACAAAAATTGTACCATGTCAAGCATGCATGGTGTGGTGGTAAACACCTTGTCCTCTTGATGCTAGAATGGTCTAATGTTAATGTTTAAAAAGTGAGAGATACAACAGGTTGAATCATAGTTCATGTCCTGTAGGGGAATTGGTTTGGCTTTAGCCTCTTAAGGCGGAGTTTCAGGGTTCGACCCCCGAGCTGGACATGCAATGGCTTTGGCCAATCAAACCAGTTGAACTCAGTTGTTACTTTGTCTAACCCCTGCTTTGTGAGATACGAGAGTTCCCGCCGGTACTATGCCCATTCACTAGTACATTTGCACTTTCAAAAGTTAAAGATGGGGGATTAAGTGCCTTGTTATACTTTATGAAATAATGGAATGTTAAATAGATTTTAATGCCTTGAGGTTTTAAATGTGTTTTGTGTTTGGATTTAGTAGGTGAAAATTCACAAAGGTGTGAATGCGCATGAACTTATTCAGATATTTTTGGAGATGTTTAGAAGAATATTTAAAAGATATTATTTTAATTATTTTTTGTAAAAAAATAATAGATCACTTTAGAAAGCGACGATTTTGTAAAAATAATACATCACGATTTTGTAAACAAAGCAAAAGCATGTTTTTCAAAGCACCACCCTCATGTATCTTCTATTCAGGATATAATGAGAAATACCTATAAATACACATACTCTAATAGACTCGTCCATCAGAGTGTGTGGGGGGAGATTGTACCCAATCTGGTATATAGTCTCTTGTCTCTTTCTATTCTTTGAGTACTTTTATGCGATATCATTTTTGTATTATCCTCTGCGTACGTGCATCTGTGGGATTTGAATGTCAACAATGGTATCAGAGCCAAGACATCTCTACGGAGGTGGTTTCTTGACGACCAATCATGATTCATGGCATCCGCTCGTTAATGGGCAACTGTCTCAACCATCCGGTCCAGGTTTTTGTTTATCAAGTTTGTTTGTTTTGGTTCGCCGATTAGTTTTTTTTTATTTTTTCAAATTTGGTACTATGCATTGTGCTCATTGTCACACTATACCCCCTGTGCTCACTATCACATTATACCCCTTGTGCTCACTATACTCACTATACCTCCTGTGCTCACTGTGCTCGATGTGATCACTATGCTCAATGTGATCACTGTACTCATTGTGCTCATTGTGCTCACTGTTCACTGTTCAAGCTCGATTCGGTTATCAAATTCGTTTATCAAATTCATTTATCAAATTCATTTATCAAGTTCGTTTATCAATTCGTTTATCATTCGGTTACTCTTTGCTCATTGTACTACTGTACTCCCTATACTCCTTGTGCTCACTGTGCTCATTGTTCACTGTTCGAGTTCAATTTGGTTATCAAATTCTTTTATCAAATTTGTTTATCAAGTTCGTTCATCAATTCGGTTATCATTTAGTTACTCCTTCGGCTTACTCCAAGGCGTCGGCTAAGGCATAAAACTATGGCATAACTTTCGCATCTTTGGCTTCTCTAGCACTCATGGTTCTCTTGGTTCACTTTGGTTCCCTTTGGTTCCGTTGGCTACATGGGAACCAATTTTAACTTATGAGTGGCAATAAGTGCTTAATTATTTCCTTAGTTAGCTTAGTTATTTCTCTAGTTAGCCTACATAGTTCCTTATTTAGCATGTAGGGGATTTGAACTCACAACCTCATACCTCCAAGAGATAAGCCTTATCCACTAGTCTATTTTCTCTTTTTGGTACCCCATTCCTTTTAATAAATATTTAACATAACTCTTAAGACTCTCTTTTATTTATTTATTTATTTATTTATTTATTTATTTATTTATTTATCAAAGCACTCTCATTTATTTTATTTATTTATTATTGTTTTTTATGTTTTTTATATACACTACTATTAAAATTCTTTTCCCATGCTTAGAACTAGGTTTTGGTTCTCTACATAAGGCCATGGACCCTAACTAAATACCGACAATTTTGGTTCATCACCCCTACCCAAAGTACCAATCGAGCAACAATTAGAGCTTTTGCAGCATGAACTCCAACATGCCCAAAACAAGATTAAGGAACGTGATGTTGCACCCCAGCAACTGCAAAGTGATGACAATAGTCTAGTTAGGGTAGTGAAGGCCGTTATCACTGCTCAAGAACAAGGCACGTAGTCCAAGATTGGTGCTAAAAGTTTCCAATTTTCATGATTCGATGGGCGAAAGGATGGCCAATTTGTTCTTTCATGGCTATCTCAGTTTTATGACTTCTATTCTGATGAATCATACTGTGAAAGTGAAAAAGGGAAACTTGTAACTAATTATTTGGTGGGTAAGGCTCAGTTATGATGGAATGTTTTGCATCACAGCACTGATCACCCCACCACATGGAAAGCATTTCAAGAAAAGATCAAGGAGTCCTTCCTTCCTCCTCAGTTCCACTTACATGCACGTCGATCATGGACAACTTTTGGATGGAAAGATGGATTGTGTCTACCTATACTGAACATTTTTGGCAATGACCATTACTTATTTGTTTGCTTGCACCATAGCATCGATCACCCCACCACATGGAAAGCATTTCAAGAAAAGATCAAGGAGTCCTTCCTTCCTCCTCAGTTCCACTTACATGCACATCAATCATGGATAACTTTTGGATGGAAAGATGGACTGTGTCTACCTATACTGATCATTTTTGGTAATGATTATTACTTATTTGTTCGTTGTGAAACAATTCCTGAAGATACCTTGCAGCGGAAATATGAAGATGGTTTGGAGATGGGAATCCAAGCCAAGCTCAACACACTACATCCCATGACCCTCCATGAAGCTATTTCTTTTGCACATGATGCTGAGAAGTAGTTTCAATCTATTACCAAGTCCATTCACTTACAAAATACGTGTCAATGGCAACCACCAATCAAGCCCAATTTTCCTTTCAAGAGTCCCTTCATTAGTCTTTCTTCTTCTACTTTTCAGTGCCCACTTACTTTTCAATGCCCACCTACTTTTCAGCACCCTTCTCAATCTAATTTCTCACCAGTACCCAAGACACCTCCTTTACAACCTACAAAACCTCCAACCCTTCAAACTACAATGATGGATGCTCAACAAAAGAGACCTCGTATCACTTGCTAGCATTGTGGTAAGTTTGGTCATACTAAAGATAAATGTAGGTTCCAAACTAATGACATGAAGCCTGTTGGAGCACAAATACACAACATGGAGGTGGTTCCTAAAGACATTCAACCTGATTGGACCAAAGAAGCACTGGAAAAGGAGCTATGTACCTTGGATAACACAATTCTATCTATTCTTTACTTTTTATGCAAGGTACTATTAATGGTAAAGTTGTTAATATTTTACATGATGATGGTTTGCATGATTTTATTTCTCATACATTAGTGCAAGAGCTCCAATTAAACCCACTTCCTTCTATGTATAAAGTTAAAGCTGCATTTCAAGGAAATAGATATAATGTTACAAGTGAAGTGCATAACATTTGGATTTGTATAGGTTCATATGTAGATGAATGCACATTCTTAATTGCTCCTTTGCAGTCCTATGATGTTATAGTTGGTATGCCGTTTGTCATCATTATCATCCATGCATTGATTATCATACAGACACCATGAATGCATGACTTCCAACCATTTCCATTAATTATTCATACTCAAGTAAAATGTGCATTTAGGAAAGGATACGATTCATGTATTATTTTTTTCAATACCATAGGTGATTACACACATACTCTCCCTGATGCACATAAATCTTTATGGATTCCTATAAGAAGTTTTTTATGGCTGATTTTCCTTCTAAACTACCACCTTCTCAGGGATCTCTTGACCATAGTATAGACTTAATTCCTGGAAGGCATGGACCTTTACATTAACAAGAAATAGCTAATCAAGTTAAGGATTTACTTCACAAAGGACTTATAAGACCTAGTTCTTCTCCCTTTGAGCACCTGTTCTTTTAGTAGAAAAGAAGAACAAGAATTATAGGATGTGCATTGACTATAGAGTGCTCAATAACATCAGAATAAAAAATAGATATCCTATTCCTAGGATAGATGATTTGCTTGATAAACTTCATGGAGCACATGCTTTTAGCAAAATTGATCTTAAATATGGGTATCATCAGATACGAATGACACAAAATGACATTTATAAGACTGCCTTTAGAACTCAAACTGGTCACTTTGAATTCATGGTAATGCCTTTTGGAATTACCAATGCACCTCCTACATTTGCACGCATGATGAATAACATTTTTCTTGAACACCAAGCTTTTGTTCTTGTTTTCTTTGATGATACACTTATCTATAGTGAGAATGATGATTACCATGAAAAGCATTTAGCAACAGTTTTCAATTTGTTGCGCAAAAACAAACTTTATGCCAATCTTGAAAAGAGTTACTTTTTCCAAAAAGAATTAGAGTATTTAGGACATATTGTTTCTAGTCAAGGCGTTCATGTAGATCCAAAGAAAATTAAAGTAATTGAAGAATGGCCTATACCTCAATCTGTGAATGATATCCACTCTTTTCTAGGATTAGCTAGTTTTTATAGAAAGTTTGTAAAAGGTTTTTCTTATTTAGCACTCCCACTCACATTATTATTCAAGAAAAAGTTAAACTTTGCATGGGGATTAGCACAACAACAATCTTTTGGAAAACTCAAACATGCACTTGTTTTACAGTTACTAGATTTTTCATAACCTTTCCATATAGTTACAAATGCTAGTTGTTTAGGTATAGGTGCTCTATTAATGCAAAATGACCATCCTATTGCATTTGAAAGTAGGAAACTTAAACCTTCAAAAAAGAGTTATAGTACATATGATAAGGAACTTTTAGTTGTTGTGCATGCTTTAAAGATTTGGAAACATTACCTTATGGGTTCATAAATCATAATCAAAACAGACCAACAAGCTATTAAGCATTTATTAAATCAACCATTGATTTTTTATTGACACATTAAATGGGCTTCATTCATACAAAATTTTCAACCTATGATTGAATATCAACTTGGAAAAGCTAATGTTATAGTTGATGCCCTTAGTCGTTTCCCATGCCCACAAACAAAAATTGTTTCAATCAATAATATTTTTGTTGTTCATATTCATTCATTTCATGAAATGATTCCTATTTATGCATCTAATTTGTATTTTTCATAAACATGGAATACTTTCAATAATTCTACAACATTTAGTGAGGATCACTTTTCATAATAGATTCTTGTATTTCAAACCTAAGTTATGCATCACACAAGGTTTTAAATAATTTTTTTATGAAAGAGATGCATGAACCATCATATATGGGTCATAGGGGCATACAAAGTACTATTTCTACATGTAAAAAATTTTTTCTTTTGGATTTTATTATTGGTCTTCCTACAACTTCATCTCATAATGATATGATTTGGACAATTGTTGATAGATTTAGTAAAAAAATGTATTTCATTCCTTGTAAAAAGACTCTTTCTGCACCTCAAGCTGCTAAGTTATTTATTAAATGTATCTTTTCATTCCAAAAGTTATTATTTTAGATTAAGATGTTCATTTTTGTAATCACTTTTGGGTTGCATTATTTCAGAATTTAGGTTTCAAAATAGACTTTAGCTCTACATTTCATCCTGAAATTAATGGGCAAAATGAAGCTATGAATAGTACTATTTTAGATTTATTACGTTGTTATTCTTTAGATAATCCAAATAATTGGGATGACAAACTTCCTTTACTATAGTTTGCATATAATAACACAACACATAGCACTACTGCCACGTGCACCGTATGAAATTGTTTATGATAAAAAGCTTCCCATTCCCATGACTCTCACTCAAATTGATATACCTATGGCTGATTCTTTTGCACAAGATCATATTTCTACACGTCATGAGGTTCATGAGCACATTAAAAAGAGGCAAGAACATTATATGTGTAATGTTAATAAGAAATGAGTAGCTAAATAGTTTAAAATATTTCACAACATCCTAAGGTTAAACTTGCACCACGATACTATGGAACTTTTTGTATTATTCAAAAAATTAATGAGAATGCTTTTAGATTAGACATACCTTCGCATTGAAGTATACATAATTCTTTTCATGTCAGTTTATTGAAATCATTTCAAGGAACTCTACCACTCACTCCTATTTTAGATGATCCTCCTTTGTGAGAAGAGGATGCTGAAATTTTAATTCCATAGAAAATACTTGATTATGATGTTACTACTATAGGCACAGGTAACCAATATCAAAGCTATTTAATTAAATATAAAAATCTATTGGAGTTAGACGTCTGCGAAAGCACGCGAACAACACAAGGAAGAAGAAGAAGCTTGGAGCTCAACACATAACACTGAATGTATTACTAGAGAATGTACAAAGATAAGTAGCCCATTAGAGCAATAGTCGTATATACAACCCGGGGGGAAAAAACCTCCTAAAGAGGGAAAAAAGTGCCCCGGGGGTCCTAGTGTGTTCACACACATCACTACCTAAATATATCAACAAATCCCCCTTGGGAATGATGCGGTGAACAAGGAGTTGGCACTCATGTATAAGAAAGTGCCAAGCTATGTGGAAATCACTCCACAAAAGGAAGTGAGCCCAAAGATTTGCAGAAAGCTTCAAACTTCTCCCTAGGTAGAGCCTTCGTGAAAAGGTCTGCAATGTTCTCTTGCGTGGGCACATATGCCAAGCTTATCTCCCCAGCAGAGAACCTCTCCATGACATAATGATAATGCACCTCAATGTGCTTAGTGCGAGCATGGAACACAGGGTTCCTCGCAACTGGCAATGTGCTCTGACTATCAATGAAGATGATGGTGGCAAAAGACTGACCAACGCCCAAATCAGCCATAACTTAAAGGCGTCTGAGCCACACACACTCAACAGTCGCTTTGAAAGTTGCCCTATACTCAGCCTCACAACTAGAAGTGGCCATAGTAGGTTGCTTCTTGCTCAACCAAAATATACATGGGCTACCAAGCATGAAGCAAAAGCCACTAGTGGACACACGAGTGTCATAGCAACCAACCCAATCAAAGTCAGAAAAAGCATGCAAATCTGGCGGTAGTGATCCCCCCTTGGGATAAAACAACCCAAGTAGCCAAGTACAACTCAAGTAGTGAAAGATGCGCTTAACTGCCTTCTGGCAATGCTTGACTCATGGGCAATGCATAAACCTGCTCATCTGTGAGACAGCAAACTGAATATTTGGCCGAGTAACGCATAAGTAAATCAAGCATCCAACAGCTTGTTGATAGAGAACAACATCAAATGCATCTCCAACATCATGAAGGCTCAGCCATAAACCTGTCTCCATAGGAGTGGCAATAGGTTTACAGTCTTCAAGGCCAAAATGCTGCAATAATGTGTCAATATATTTTGTCTAACACAAAGCCATTCCACCATCAACGTGTGTAAACTGAATGCCCAAATAATGATGCAAATGCCTCAAATCATACATCTCAAATGAGGCATGTAAATCAGCCTTGAAATCAGTAATATGCTTCTCATGAGGACCAGTGAGAAGCATGCATCAACATACACCACAATGATCAGAAGTACATCATTAGCATGCTTGACATATAGGGTGCTTTCAGCTAGAATGTTCTCAAAACCATGTGCAATCAGATAGGCATGTATCTTTTCATACCAAGCACGTGGTTCTTGATTTAAACCATATAATGCCTTCTTTAACCTGTACATCTAGTTTTCATGCCCTTTCTGCAGAAAGCCACTGAAAAACATACACTTCTTCATGGAAGTCACCATTTAGAAATTTTGTTTTAATGTCCAACTGATGTACATTCCAACCATGATGAGCTGCAAGTGCACAGATGCTACGAATAGTAGTCATTCGGCAAGTAGTTTCAAGGCAGCACTAGATTGTGCCCTCTGACTAGACTAGACAAGATTTCGGAAATACACTTCTAATTACAAGATCACCCACGTAGGGAAAATGATACAAGAAGATGTAGTTGATAAAAGACGTCCCACAATCCGGGACCAATAGGTATGGAAAATTGGACTAGAGATGATACAAGAGATCCCACAACCCGGGATCGTAGGTATGGGATAAGAGATCAAGATTACAAGAACTCCCTTTTGGGGGATGAACTAGATACAAGAAAGAACTTGACAAGATCTTGTACTACGAGATTACAAGAGGACAAGACAGGATGTCCAAGAACCAGACTAGACAAGACTGGAACAAGGAACAAGACAAGAAGTGGAATTGGAACTTGGAGAGTACTTACTTGGCGGTCACGACTCCTTGAGATCCCAAGACTGGTATTGACAAGACTGAGAATGAATGTGGCCAACCCCTCCTTATATAGGTTTTCCAAGAGGCAATTACGAATTGATGATGTCATCAATGATGTCATCAATTTGAAGCATGGTCTCTAGATGTCAGAATCGAGCAAGAAGACAATCATTCTTAGGGTTTTGGCATGTTATGGACGCAATGGAAGCATTGGTTTCCCCAAACTTTGAACCAATCATGAGATATGTAAAGTCACATGGAATCTGAGGTTTATGATGGTTTCCTTTGTATCCCTGACATCACCTCCCCCTCAAGTGACGAGTTCCACGAGGAGCGGCCATGTTCTCTAACTTGGGTTTCATTGGATTCTTCTTATGGAATTCACGAACCCTGATTTTTGCTCTCTGAAGATTTTTTGTAAGTTCCCAGGTACGATCATTGATGGCATACACTTTCCAATAAATAAGCCATTCCAATATTCCTTGAGAGATCCTTGAATCTAATACATGCACGACCTCAAATTCTTCATGATTCTCAATTGTGATAGGTAGTGAAGGATTGGGTGTCTCTTGAGCTTCCTTGTTTTCTTCATGCCATAGATCTTTTGAGCTTCTAGTTGAATGTTGTGTTTCCAATATCTTTGATGGAGAGCGTTGAGTACGCACACCTCCTTGATTGAACATGAACTCCTCCTTGTCCTTTATCTTCTTGATATCTTCATAACATGTATACTGCATATCACTTGTAATGACTTTTTAGGCTTCAAAGATTCTTGATTCAGATTCTCGAGGAATAGTGCCTTCATTATTCAAGACTTCTGACTCTTGGACTTGGCTTTCTTTTAACAACTGATTCTCACATTGAATTGCTTGATTGATAACATCCTCCAAGGTATTTGCTTGAGGCATGGATAGCAAGAGATATTTGACTTCAGGATTGAGACCACTTCAAAACTGATTCACCATCTAGTCTTGTTCATATGTAGTTCCATGAAACAACATCTTGATATTCATGGCATAGTTTGAAATTGATCAATCATCTTGTCGTAGCAATATTTTCATCTCTTGGACATGTTCAATCAAGTCCTTTATGGTAGATTGGATCTCCTTGCATAGGGAATCCATGGTGCTTGGTCTTGATGAAGATTGTCTTGCCAAAATGTCAGGGAAACACTAGATTGTGCCCTCTGACTAGACTAGACAAGATTTTGAAAATACACTTCTAATTACAAGATCACCCACGTAGGGAAAATGATACAAGAAGACGTAGCTGATACAAGACGTCCCACAATCTTGGACCGATAGGTATGGAAAACTGGACTAGAGATGATACAGGAGATCCCACAACCCGAGATCGTAGGTATGGAACAAGATATCAGGATTACAAGAACTCCCTTTTGGGAGATGAACTAGATACAAGAAAGAACTTGACAAGATCTCGTACTAGGATATTACAAGAGGACAAGACATGATGTCCAAGAACTAGACTAGACAAGACTAGAACAAGCAACAAGACAAGAACTGGAACTGGAACTTGGAGAGCACTTACTTGGCAGTCACGACTCCTTAAGCTCCCAAGACTGGTGTTGGCAAGACTGAGAATGAATGTGGCCAACCCCTCCTTATATAGGTTTTCCAAGGGCAGTTACGAATTGATTATCATCGATGATGTCATCAATTTGAAGCATGGTCTCTGGATGTCAGAATCGAGCAAGAAGACAATTGTTCTTAGGGTTTTTGGCACGTTCCGGACGCAATGGAAGCATTGGTTTCTCCAAACTCTGAACCAGTCATGAGATATGTAAAGTCACATGGAATTTGAGGTTTATGATGGTTTCCTTTGTATCCATGACATGTAGGAGCAAAGGTTTCATCAAAATCAATGCCTCTTTCGTGCGCATAACCCTTTGCAACAAGCATAGCCTTATACCTGTCAATTGTACCATCAAGTTTACGCTTCAGCTTGTATACCCACTTTGTGCCAATGGCCTTCTTGCCAAGAGGCAAGTCATATAAAGACGAAGTACCATTCTTCATTATAGCATTATATTCAGATTGCATAGCAGGCATCCAATTTTCTGAATGTTGTGCTTCATCAAACGAAACAGGCTCAACCGCATCACAGAGACTAGATGCAGCCATAGCATAGCAATGTGATGCAAAAGAGGCACTAGGAGAGCCTAATCGAGTACAATATGATTGAGGTGCATCTAAGTTTCTGTCACACAAAATTTGCACTAGCCATTTTGGCATAGTTTTTGCCTCCTCAATATCAGCTCTCTCATCAACAAGTGCATCATGTAAATCTGCATCAAAAATGGGATGATCTGCATCATCACATGAAATCTGCAAAGGTTGAGAAGTTGCCTCATTAGGACCAGCAATAGACTATCCCCCTGTAAAAAGAGGCAGCAAAGTATCATACATGTCTTTGGAGCTAATAGATGTCTCCTTAGTACATGAAAGCAATGGCTGAATAGCATCTTCCAGAAAAACAACATCACGGCTAACTAGAATGTGTTTAGTCTGTGGATGATACAGACAATAGCCTTTACTTTCAGAACTGTACCCAACAAAAATACATTTTACTGCTTTATCATCCAATTTTTTGCGATGTTGTTCAGGCACTAATGCATATGCCAAACAACCAAAAACACGCAGATGAGCAACACATGGCTTGCGATCATGTCAAGCCTCATATGGAGTGATAGACTGTAGTGCTTTATTGGGACACATGTTAAGTACATATGTTGCACACATGATAGCCTCAAGCCAGAAAGTATGTGGTAAAGCCTGACTCTTGACCATACAGCTCGCCATCTCCATGAGTGACATGTTCTTTTGTTCAGCAACTCCATTCTGTTGAGGTGTATACAGCACTGTACATTGGTGTTTTATCCCATGTTTAGCCAGAAATGCATTAAAATCAGAAGACATATATTCCCCCCCTCGATCAGAACGGAGGGTGCCCATTTTACATGCTGACATATTTTTAGCCAAAACCAGAAATTGTTTGAAGCACATGAACACTTTGGAATTTACCTTCGATGGATATACCCATGCATGCCTGGAAAAATCATCGATGAAAGTCACAAAGTAAAGATAATTTCCAAAAGAACGTATCTGCATAGGACCACAGACATCACTATGTACAAGCTGCAATTTCTTAGTAGCCCAAATTGAACCATCTTTTGGAAAGGAGGAACGCTGCATTTTGCCCAAAACACAGCCTTCACAAACATGTTTTCCAGGTGCCTCAAGTTTGGGCAAAGAGGACACCATTTCAGATTTATGCACGCGTAGCAAACTAGCAAAATTCATACGACCAAAGCATGGATGCCAAAGCTTTGCATCTGACATAGCCTGAGAATCATATACTGCACATGCCAAATCATTTACTGATCTTTCATAGTCTATGAGCTTATACAACCCACGACATAAAATGCCAGAAGCAATAATCACATCACCATTTGACAGATCATGAACTGTACATCTGTCGTCAACAAATTTCACAACCAAGCCAATCTTGGCTAATGTAGAAATTGATAACAGATTTTTCGTGATCCCTCACACAAACAAAGCATCTGACAAAGTGAAAGAACTACCATCAGCAGTAGTTAAAATGATCTTACCAACCCCCATAATAGGATAAGAGGAGTTGTTGGTACATGTAAGAGTATTCCCTGTAGGGGCAGGCTCGAGTGAAGAGAAGAAGCTGCACTGCGAGGTAATATGTTTGGTCGCCCCACTGTCAAAGTACCAAACATCTGAGTCTACTGCAGACATGCACTTCTGATGAGAAAATGGGTCAAAACTGCAAACAGTAGTAAACACCCATTCTTCTTCTTGCACAAGATTAGCAAACTCTGTTTTTGGTGTAGAGCCCTCTGCAACAACCTTTCCAGCCTCTTTCTTCTTTGCCTCTTTAGCAACAAGTTTTGGACAGTTCTTTATGATATGATCATTTCCTTTACAGTACTTGCAAAACAATTTTTGATTTTTTTTATTTCTTTTCATCTTTGTCTTCCCTCTTCGATTGTACAGAATTAGCAGATTTCTGCTTACTAGTTGAAGAGCTCTATTTTCCTTTGCCTATCTAACTAGACAGGAAAGCTTGATCTGCAACATGCATAATGGACCTATTCTGCCTGGACTAATCCTCTTGCAATAGAACAGAGACTAACTCCTCAAATGACAAGGCATTGGATTGCCTTTCATCATCAACCGAAGAGTAGAAGCAAAACTCTGATATGAATTAGGAAGACCATTCAGAACGGTCTGCGTAAGTGAGTTATCTGGTATAACCTCATCAGTAGAAATCAACTGTTCCTTCAAGTCTTTGATCTTTGTTAGAAAACTATCCATAGAATCACCTTCATTCATGTGCTCACTCTCTAACTGTTTTCAGAGGTAAGCAACACGAGCCTCATTCCTAGCTTGGTACATTGTGGTAAGTGTATCCCAAGCATCCTTAGCTGTTCTGCAAGAGCGAATGTGAGGAATAATGGCACATTTGACAAGCAAAGCTATCAATACATGTGCCTGGGCATCTCTGCCATCCCAAAAAAATTTATCTACAGTAGGTGCAGTAGAAACAGCAGCACGAACAGGAATATGAAGAATATCATCATCTTCGACACCTTCTACATGAGCTTCAGTACTTGCAGTTGTAACAGTTGTAGGTGTGATAGGACGTTTTTCAACACCCTGCACAATGTTCCACAGTCCTTTTGCAACCAATACATGTCGCATCACATAAGCCCACAATGGGTAGTTGGTACCATCCAACTTATCCTCAACAGCCAACATACAAGATGCATCACTACTTTCAGCCATGGTCGGTGACTAAAATACCCTGATGCAGAAAATTGATTGTATCTCAAAAAGGTGAACAGAATTGCCCAGATGAATTCTGCTAAACCTGTAGCAAACTTTGAGAAGCTTATATTGGCGAACCAAAACTGGTATATACCTTTGGCACAAAAAGATGAAATAGCCTGCACAAAGCGCTATGATAGTGCGTTCGGAGGTCGAAACGAGCTCAGATCACGATTTTGGAAACATGCTGAGTATGCTCACCAAAATTCATGCGATTCTAGGACTGCAACCGGAGAGGTGTTGACAAGACCCTAGATGAAGCGGCGACCTGCTCTGATACCAATTGTTGGAATTAGACATCTGTGGAAGCACGCGAACAACACAAGGAAGAAGAAGAACCCTGGAGCTCAACACACAATATTGAATGTATTACTAGAGAATGTACAAAGATAAGTAGCCCATTAGGGTAATAGGCATATATACAAGCCAGGGGGAAAAACCTCCTAAAGAGGGAAAAAAGTGCCTCGGCAGTCCTAGTGTGTTCACACACATCACTACCTAAATATATCAACAAAATCATTCACTTGAAGAATCTCTATGGATTCATAAGACATAACTAACTCCACATTATGACCATTTGGTTTCTGCATATCATCCACAATCACATTAAATTCCATTTTTCTAGTTCCATGCATGTGTTTTTACATGGAACATGCTTATGATTGTTCAGTGATGGGACATGTGACTCGCCATCCATGTCTACTTTATTTTTATCAACTGAGGTCAATTGCTCGTCAACTGGGAGACATATTATACTTTATGGAATAATGGAATGTTAAATGGATTTTAATGCCTTGAGGTTTTTAATGTGTTTTGTGTTTTGATTTAGGAGGTGAAGATTCATGAGGGTGTGAACGCGCGTGGACTTATTCAAATATTTTTTGAGCTATTTAGAAGAATCTTTAGAAGATAGTATTTTAGTTATTTTTTGTAAACAAATAATAGATCGCTTTAGAAAGTGACGATTTTGTAAAAATAGTAGATCACGATTTTGTAAATAAAGCAAAAGCACGCTTTTCAAAGTGCCACCCTCATGTATCTTCTATTCATGACATAATGAGAAATACCTATATCTGAGTACTTTTGTGAGATTTCATTTCTGTACTATCCTTTACATATGTGCATCTACGGGATCCGAAGGTCAACACGCCTAGCAAACCTCCATTTTAAAAACAGGTTGAATCATACGCCTCCCTTGGAGGGGGGTGTGTGTTCAAACCCAAATGGCTGCATTAGCTCGACACCCCTCATCCACATGTGATGGTGAAAAGTAAAACTAGTCTCCTTGAAGGATTGGTGGCCTTCAAACACTCTCATTCAAGCCAATCTTTTGATCTGGCTTTAGGGTTGTCCCTACTCTCTCTCTATTTTTAGTGGGCTTTCAAGCTTTGCTCATTTTAGCATTAGTGACCTTCGAACACTCTCATTCAAGCCAATCTTCTGATTTGTCTTTAAAGTTGTCCCTACTGAATCTCTACCTTTAGTGGGCCTTCAAGCTTTGTCCATTTTAATAGGTGCTACTCGGTCAACCCCTCCATGTGTGGTGTATTTCAAGGTCGTATTTTGATAGTCTATCATGCCTTTCAATTCTGATGGGTCATGTTAACACAACATTGAGGAGACTCTCTACAGGAGGCTAAAAGCTTCTTTATGGATGTTTTCTCTGGTTCTCCCAAGTGGGGGTAGGATATCCAGAGGGCCAGAGCTACTATTGCTTTGAAAAGGAAAAAAATGATTCATGAAAGCTTGGTTCCCATCATGGACCAGCCCCTCACTGCTGGTGAGATCAAAGAAACCATCAATAATTTGAAACCATGTAAGTCTCTTGGTTTTGATGGTCTTCCTAATGAGTTTTTAATGATGTTAAATGATTTTCTCACTCCATATATTTTTTTTGGTTTGGGAAGAGGCTGCTAGTAAAGGATATCTCCCTTGCCACATTAAAACTGGAGTTATTAGACTCATTCATAAAAGAGGCAACAAAGATGACCTTAATAACTGGAGATCCATCACTTGCCTTAATTCCATCTATAAAATATTTTCTTCCACCATTGCCAGAAGACTTAGTCCTTTGATGAAATTCTTCATTCTCCCTAAAAAAAAGGGTTTTATAAAAGGTAGATACATTCTTGATGCTATTATTTCCCTATGGGAAGGTATGGATTATGCTAAGGAAAATAGTCAAATCTACTATTCCTTCAAAATTGATTTTGATAAGGCTTATGATAGGATTGAGTGGGACTTTGTTCTTCAATCTCTTCATGATATGGGTGCTGGTCAAAGACTTATTTAGTGTGTTAGTACTCTTTTTGGAAATGCTTGCTCTAGAGTGGCCATTAATGGGCATATCTCTGATCCCTTTAGAGTAAATAGGTCCATAAGACAGGGTTGCCCTTTAGCCCCTCTTTTATATGCCATAGCTAGTGATGCTCTGGTGGCTTGTGAAGGATACTATGAACTGTGGTTTTATAAAAGGTGTTTAACATTCCTAATTCCCCTTCCCCTCTTGGATTGCACATGTTTGCTGATGACACTAATGTTGTTCTGAATGCTAATGATTTATCTATCACTAATTTTCTGGAATGCCTCAAGATTTTTTGTCTAGCTAGTGGGTCTAAAGTTAACCACAACAAAAATGGATTGAAAACCTGGCTGTTAAATGGGTGTTAAGAAGTCTCGACAGTACAGATATTTGTGCTTTTCGTCTTAAGAGAAATACGACTAAATTTTTTTTTAATAAATACAGGGCTTGGACAAACATCAAGCTGTGGGATATTATTGTGTCTCCTCAACCTATCACTCTTGTTGGAAGTCCCTTGGTTTGTAGGTTTTGGAAAGCTTGGTTCAAGGCTAAAAGATTTTTCTATTCCCCCCCCCTCCCAGTGATATGTCTTGTGCTTATGAATTTTACATGCAAGAATCTCCTTGGTTGGGGTGGTTAGCATTTTGGAATAAATGTAGAATTGCTATTAAAGAGCATAAGTGTCATAAGGCTAGTTATATTGCCTGGAGTGATTTTGTGATTAATGGAGTGGCGCGGTCTTATCTGCAACTGGTTTCAAACACTAATATCTCCAAGTCTTGCATGCAGGTTCTGGCTAACCATAAAGCATTGCTGGAATCCAAACTCGAGTGTTGTCAAAGGAAGAAGTTGCTGATTCAAGATGTTGCTGAGTACATTTTCAAAAGATTTAAAAAAGACAAGGGTTCTCTTAATCAAATTCTGGCAAAGCTTAACTCTAGATGGCAAATCAACTGGTCTACGCAGTAGTGGTCTTATAGATTTAAAGCTTTGTAGGCATCCCGAGATTGCAACAAATACTCATTCCTTCAATGGATGATGATTCATCATGGTCTATGGATTGGCCCAAAAGTCAGGAAAGTTTTTATTAATGGAGGAATGTGTATATCCTGTGGCTTAGTGGAGGATGTTCCCCACTTATTTTATTATTATACTCATGCCAAAAAGTTATGGCAACCTGTGGAGAAGTATATGCAGACCAATGGTTTTCCCCAATTAAACAAATTGGATGTTCTTCTTGGGTGCTGCAAGAATATGGATATTCTTCTTTGGAACATATGGAGAGGGCATATTCTTTGGTCCATTTGGTTGAGTAGGAATGATGCCACCCTCAGTAAAGGAAATATGAATTTTCTCATTTCCCTTCCTATAAAGCTTGAAAAAGCCTCTGTTGATTGTATTCAGAAAATCACATCTGCACGTAGTCCTAACTCTGATATTTTTAGGATGATGTTTGAGAGCAAGTACTCAAGATGGAGAGACTTAATCTCCTCTCAATATTCCTGTAATCACTTCTCTATGTTGTTGTCCTTGTAATTCATTGTTCCTGCTCTAGTGCCTCCTGCCCTAAGCACAGTTTGTATCATCTTCTGATAATTCAAACTTTCCTGCTTTTTCAAAAAAAAAACACCTGTATTTCACTTTTTTAATGTAATTTACGACCGTCTATTAAAAATTATAATCTTATTTTAAAGTGTAAAATAACGAGTATAAAATAGCCAAAAGCCCACCAAAAAAAAGTAATTTCTAAAAATGGTCGCCCGCCAAAAACAATCAAGTCTGCTCTGTGACGCGCAAGTGGACAATTGTGCACCGGCCTTAAAAAGTGTTTCATGCAATATATGTGACAGGAACGGCGCAAAGAAAGAGAGAGAGATCATAGAATGAAGAAGTTTCTTTTTTGTATGCTTTCCTTGACCTGAGGGAGGGCATATTGGTGGGCCGCCACGAAGAACCAACCCTCCCGAGTCCTGATTCATTAATAATAAGTTCCAAGTGGACTCTAGAACTGCTTCCACATGTGAGTGAGAGAGAGAACGAGAGAGAGAGAGAGAGAGAGAGCATCGATTCCTTGAATGCGTACACATACGAGGGTGTTTTGCTCGGTGGAACGCTGTCAAATAGCCAAACTGACAGTAGCGTTAATAACCAGTGGCTACAAAAATGGGCTCTCGAGTCTCTTTTTATCGTTTTGAAGCACCAAGAAAAGAAGTTAAATTAATGAAGTAATATTACATGAAGTACAGAGGGTAAATCAAAAGGTCTTCAACAGTGGTGGTACAAAACACTTCAGCTATTCTTTCAAGCTTGAACTTAAAAGGATTGGTGTCAGAAGTCTTAACTCTGTCAAGGATGTCTGATATTTTCAGAAAATGGGCTCTCGAGTCTCTTGAGCAAGAACAGGAATATTAATATTAATACAGAGTGATGCTAATGTACAGAGGGCAAGCCCCCATTGTTACAAAGGTATTCCAGGAGAAATAACAGGTTTAGCCTGGACTTAGCTTACATGACAAGCATTTGGTCTCCCCATGTCGAGGGCCTAAACTTACAAATCTTCTCATGAGATTGCTTGGGATGACTAGGGGCCTCAACCATGGATTCCTTACAGATCTTAATGATCTTCTTAGTTTCAAGAGTACAAGAGAATAGGCAATCGGTAGGGTGACTGTGAAAAGTCTTGTTGTTCCTATTTTTCCAAATGGATCACAGGATTTGAGTCCTAAGTAATTGCCAACTTACAATGTCCTTATGGTTACCGACACCAATAAGAATCTCCATGTACCCCAACTTAGGAAGGCTAGCAGTAGTATGATAAGTGTTAATGCCCTTCCAGAATCTCTGAGCTTGCCAACAGTTGATAACAGATGGGAAAGATCTTCCTTTCTGTCACAGAAGCAGCATCTGCCTGTATCAATATTACTCTTCCTGGCCTTGCTATGTGCTCTCGAGTCTCGATTGCTCTTCCGCACTAGAATCTTGGATAGAGTACTTATCCACCTGAGAGGACGCCAAAAGTTCTGTATTGTGTGTAGTAGCTCATCCATAACCCACTGGTGCAAGAACACACCAGATAATTAAGTTTGTGTTCACTCTGGGAGAAACTTTATCCCACTGATGTGGGGAATAATCCCTTGCAAATCAGATAAGGATTTCTTTCAACTTTCAACCATTTTCGACAGCCTTAACTTGGTGGCCTAGAAATGAACGAGGTGCTACAACGTTTCTGAGGGTCTGGATACAATATCGGCTCAATGTATATGTCTGTTTTGAACATTGTTTTCCATGTTCTTTTCCATTGTCACTAGTGTAATTGAAGAGAGAGAATAATGATTGTTCTGAATCAGGCCAATAAAGAGCACAGGAAATTCCTTCAACAAATGTCATTTTATTACACACATCAGCATCCATCTCACCCATTCCACCAGCTATTTTACTTTACATATCACTATCCACCTCACACATGCACTGCTAATTATGATTGCACATCAATATGTTGCGTTCTTTATATTGTCTTCCTGTTTTGTGTTGACAGTTTTCTTAAAATCTATATTATGAAGTTGGAAGCTGGATCACTGGTCAAGACACTAGCGGCTAACGAAAGTATTCTACTGTCTCTGGACGTTAGCACATGATGTTGCTAATACCTTGGTTGTACAATCAAATTATGCTCTGATTATATGATGATTGTTGACCCAATTCATTCTCCATTGATTTCTCGCCCGATACGTACACGAGAATCTATTGTTTATCTCTATTTCTAGTAGTTTTGTATAACCTTTCCTTTTATGAAATCCGTAGATTCCAGAAAGTGAGTAGTTTGGCTTCTTTATATGGGCTTTATTATCTAAAGAGGATAAAATACTCAGGATTCATACTTTCAACCTCATCACTTGCTTTACCTTCATTTACCTGTTCCTCTAGTTTCTTGTTCGACAACATCATTGACAGGACCAATCCCCATGATATGAGTGTCCTACTGCATCAGAGCAATAACTGTTCAATTCCAAGGTGTTTCCAGAACTAAAAGAAATCGGTATTCTTGTTTGGCGCACACAAAAATGCCTATCAAAATACTGTGGCTGAAAACAAGCTTTATAAGCTAAGCTTGATAAAAAATTCTGCCTTGCAATGTGAGCAATTGCTGTATTCTCAACCTAAAAGTGAGCTGCTAGAATCCTTCTATCTTGTCTGGAAACAAGAGCTTTCAGATTCCATTCACAGAAAATTATGACTGAACCATGGAATTTCTTGGTCAGGACTCGGTGAATCGATCGTCGATAACTCCCTTGTCTGTTTTCCAATTTCTCAGGTGTAATGTAAAGTTGATTCTAACCGGTATTATAACAAGGCCAGTCAATACAAAATGAGTGGAGAGTTTCTGCAGTGTTAGTGGCATTTAATACACACTCACACACCCAACCTCATAAGGTAGAGGCACCCATCATGAGAGACTCATGGACATGTCCAGCCAAGACTTGAACACAAGACTTCCTCCCACAGCTTCAACGCGTCAGCCACTAGGCGGGCTCTGACAGGCATTTAGTTTCTTGATCCAAAGCAACCTCTGAAACTTGGAATAAGAATGGAAAACAGAAGTGAGACTCGAATGAATAAAGCTTTTCCCCATTCAACACTTATTGGTGAGATACCAACCAAATACTTCTATCGATTCAGTATATCAAATTAATAAAACACACACATACACACACACACAGAACCAGTTATCAAAACCAGTTCCTTCTCTTTCAAACTTTCTGAATTGGTGAAAAAAACATGGGCTACATCACTCAGATCATTGGACCAGTATTGGATGTGGCTTCTTCTCCAGGAAAATATGCCCAACATATACAATGCATAAGTAAAAAAACTCACCGGGCCAAGAAATTAATGTTACATGCGGAGTCCAACAATTGTTGGGTAGCAATGAAGTAAGACTCCAACAATTGCTGGGTAACAATCCCATAGCCATGAGTGCCACCGATGGCCTAATCAGAGTTATGGGTGCTGTTGATACAGGATCCCCTCTTAGTATCCCAGAAGATCAAAATACTCTTGATCGAATATCTAACGTCCTCGGTGAACCCGTAGATAATCTCGGCCCCATGGCACAAGTGAATGTAATGGCTCCATTATCATAATCCATTGATACCCCTTTTCAGAAATCATCAAGCAATATTACCCTGCCAGATCAATGGATCATGTACTACCATCTTACACATAAAGATAGATCCGTGGTTGTGCTGCTCTCGTCTTACCAGTCAATTAAAATCCTAATGTTTGCAGTGTTGCAGGTAAGTAGAAACGACATGAGTAGGCTTCATTTCCCTGCATGGAGAACATCCTTGTGGCATTCATAACATTAGTATGTCTTACATTTTGATCAATTGGAGAAACTCAGCACAGCATGAGTGAAGATGATTCAGATTCACGTGAAAAGCTTCAAAATAAATACATTAAGTTTTTAGAGATTTACAGAGAAAAACTTCAGGTATTGGAAGCTTCTCAACACTATTATTCCGTTTTGACAATTCATGGGAATAGTCGGAAAATAACATTTTACAGTAAATTTTGTGTTTCTTGATCCGGATTCATATGAATAATAAGAAAATAACGTTTTACAGTAAATTTTGGGTTTCTTGCCCTCTACATGACTTCCAGTGTTACAGTTTGGTACCTCACTTCTGAGGTGCATAAAATGGATTGAGGCCCCTAAATATGAATCTGCCTCCCACTCTGAAGTCTCTTCTGAGTAGCCTCTTGCCGTTAACAATGATTTCATGAGCCCTGATGGTTAGGAAACTCCATGATGAAACATTCTGACATGACTGTAGAACTACTGAAGCTTTTCATGGATTTGCACACTGTTTGAACTGGTCGAAGCTTTCATGTCTTCGTGGCTCAGCCTCAAGTTCCCTGATCACATCGAGAATCCTAGGCCACACGTACTCGGCTCCGGGGCCAACATTCACGTCTACAAGCCTATTCTGTGAATGGTAATACTCTTCCATCGGCTTCCTCTCCTCAGCAAACGCGTGCAACCGCTCTCGTACAGCATGCTCGTTCGAGTCATCTGCTCGCACCTCTAGCTTCGCAGCGCATTCCTGAGGGGGCAAGCGCGCGGGAAGGAAGATCCGTCTACGCCTCACTAGTCCGTTGGGGTCACGGTCATGCGTCGTCACATCCACGTTTGCGAGATTGTAGTCCTTGCCACATTCTCTGCACACCCTTCTGCCCAAACATTTGAGTAGAAGCGCATCGTTGTCAAGATGGAGGTTCAAGGCTACGTCTATGCCCCCTGTGGCTTCATCGAGGATCCGAGCCTGTGTCACCGTGCGAGGAAATCCGTCCAAAACAAACCCTGCACAAGGGTGCTTGTCGTGCATCCTTCGTAATAAGAGTTCCACTATGACATGGTCGGGGAGAAGCTTGCCTTCGTTCACAGCTGATTTTATTTGATCTCGCACGATCATCTCCTTCTCGGTGCAGTCAGACAAAGGCTTGGAGAGTTCGGACCTCACGAGTTCGCCAGTAGAGACATGTGGTATAGATAAACGCTCAGCGATAAGGCTACCCCATGTGCCCTTGCCTACGCCAGGCCCGCCTAGCAGAGCTATTTTACATGGTGAAGGAGTCGTCAGGCCTAACATGCGTCTGTGTTTCATTTCTTCGTGGAGGGATTCCCGGACCCTCTCCAATTGATCAGTGGCGTGGAATTCTCCGTCGCAAGGAAGGTTAACGCGGGCCGATCTGCCTGCGGAGAAGAGCTTTCTGATAACGCTTGCAACAGAGCTCAGCTGCTGTTCCGATCGATAAGAAGAGAGCACACGCGAACCAGAGAAAGCTGCACCTCTGAGAACACATTTGAGCGAAGACGACGCCATTGACAGAGAAACAAGGTCGTAAGATCCAGAGAAAGCAACAGGCTATGAAGTCACCGCTGGAAGGCGGAGGATGATATGAAGAACAGACGATACGAAGAACAGACGTGAGAGGGGGCTATGGATCCTAATACGAGTCTTGAGGTTGCGACAATGACATTCATGCAATCATTCGGCGTTGTTAACGCAAAAGGGCTCGAAAATACGCAGAGATGATGACGACGAAACACAGGAAGAATAGAATCAGTCTACCTTTCTTAGCTTTGACGTGTTCATGTCCGCCGCTCAAACATGCTTAAATCAGAGTTGACGAATAGAATGATGGCTTGTGGAATTGCTCTCAACGAATGATCTCATGCCATGCTTTTTTAAGCTTTTTGCTTTTCTATACCTTTTTTTTTCTCAGAGCAAGTAAAGAAGAGACGCTTCAAAAGCTCCCACCTAAGGTAGGGACATAGGATGGTTATGTACATACACAACTAGAAGAGGTCGGTAGTGTGGGCACATTTGCACAATCCCTCATGTGCTATGGGGACCCCCTATGCACATGTAAGAATACTTTCTACATCATTGCATGTTTTAGGGCCACATGTATATAGCTCATAGGACCACTTAGTTTGCAATATAATTTTAAAGATACCTATATATGCCAATTTTAGGGGCATTTATGCAGATTATGATGTTTGCACACCTAAACCCCCTTTTTATAATAAAAGATTATATAGAGTAAAATCAAGCTTTGATGGGATATGTACATAATCTACCACTTGTCATCTACAAGTTAGAAGCACATGTGAGAACACTTTCTCCATTATTGAATGGTGTAGGGACAACTTTGTATGCCTTGTAAGAGTATAGAAGCACATTGGAGAATAATTTCTAGATGGTCTAATAGTTTAGGATCACATGTAGACAACTTATGGAAGTATTAATTGGGAACATACTCATATGGTGAAAATATATTTCTTGAGATATCTAGCCATAGCCATTGCTAACTTTAGGAGCACACACACATTCATCTTATCTAAGGTTTACAAATCTTAGGTACAAAGAAAATAGAAGGAATGTTGTACATGGAGATACTTGCAATTTTTGGAGTGACTTTGTATTTCCATGCCATCAATCATGTCCATATATTTTTTCTAATGAAAAAAAAAATTGTTCTTCATCTTCCTTACAAAGAAGCATCACAAAAAGGTAGTCTCTCTAAAAATTTCAGTATCCCTCTCTATCTCTATTTCATTATGTGATTGATTACTTCAATAATCAATGTTAAGAATCGTAGTGTTTAGTATTGTGTTGATTGATGAAGCACTAAAAACTATATCAACATGATTTGTTTGTTGCATGAAGAATCTATTGAAGTATGGTCAGCTTATTTTTTTGGTGATTGGTCGATTGTATTGGTTGGTTCAAAGATTATTACATTTAATGTGATTAAAGTATTCTGTAGAATGCTTTGTGCATTCTTAGAACCATGAGGGGTCAGATTTGTTGAGATATCGCTCAAAACATGTTGAAGGGTAATTTTTTTTTTATTTTTTCTTTTATATCTTTGGTATGAGTGGTGATTACACATATATGCCCTTCTAGTGTTTATGTTTATATGCTTCATACGTATTTTCATAGAACTTCACCAACATATATTGCCTACCGATAGCAATGGCATACAATTTATGATCTCGACATAGAACAAAGGTGAAATTACCGATGTAAAGAAGGATTACCTTAAATTATTGTTCCCAGGAAACATGAGAGTGACATGACGATCATGACAAAGTGGTGCATGAAATTATGCACACGACAAACAACAAGATACATGCACATACACACACGTGCAAGGAAGAGCAAGAAAGAGTGGAACAATGGAGCATTCAGTTAAAGACCTAAAGATTACAACAAGAGTTCACCTATTTTCTCTCCTCTACTAGCCAATCCCTCAAAATGATCCTACAAGCTCTGCTTATAGTTTTCATGTTACTTTTTTTTATGGGTTTCACATCTGGTATCTCGCATATTGAAAAATTAAGTTATAATGCTCATTTCAGGGCTCAAATAGACTCTAAAAATTATGAAACTTGGCACACTCATTCTATTTGAATTCCCAAGCCCAAGGAATCCTCGTCATTGACAAAATGGAGTAAGAGACTAAAAAGATGGGTTTTTATACAAAATGATAGTGATAAAAATCATTGTTGGGTATGATAAATTTTTGAAAAAAAATAATTGGGCTTCTCTTTAAGTGATCCCTCTTCTTTGATGTCTACTTGTACTCATACTTATGCTTGTTCTTGTGCCTCTATAAACATTCCCCTCCCTCTTGCCTCTGTCATCTCTTACAAACTCTTGTCAGCAGGTGGTCTATGTAGTTATGAAGGATTTGCAAAGCAATAGTATGTTCATCAGACTGAATGCCTTATGCCACATGTGCTCCTAAATGTGGCCAATCAATTGCTTTGGTTTATGTGGTAATCAATAATGCTTTGAGTACTAGATTTGATCACATGCAAAAAGATGCAAGAGTTGGTGGGGTTTGAGACCAAAACTTCTAAATGGTACTCCCAGAAACCTATGGTAAGTGCATCTTGAAAGGTCTAATTACAACATGCTAGTAGATGCTTTATTCTACAATTCCATACATGTTTTTTATGGATAGGTGTCATTTTGAGATCACATACTAAGTCTAGATTATCATACTCGAAGCCCGACACATGAACATGTGGTGTTTTTACCTTTTTGAAGACTTGCCAAATAATGTACATCATGTCGAAGATCTTGCGCGTCATTCAAAAAGCAATAGAAGTTACATTTATGACTATAGCCTCTTATAAGTGAAATTTCACAAGCATGTAAGTGATAGTGGGCTCCCCTTGAGGTTTCACAATGTAGAGATGTAGAGATTATAGTATCGCATTTTGTTGATCCAAAGGTTGAAGCATTCCAGCCATTCTCTTAAACTCAGATTTCACATGTTGGCACTTTAAACATTCACTAACATATTTTCTAATATCCCACTTCATAAATGGCCAAAAGTAAGAATACTTTGTTTTAACATAGGTCCTTGAATAACCCGCATGTGCAGAAAAAGGTGTATTATGACAATCGTGCAATATTTGAACTTTAAATGGAAAAAAGGGAGTAATTTATGCAGTGAGAGACTGTCTCGAAACCATAAGTGAACAACGAGAAAATGAGAACATAGATCACCCTAATGGGGAGAATAAAAAAGATAGGATTTCTACCCCCCGAGGTAAGTCTAAAGTGAACAGAGTTTGGAGAGGTGACAAGATCCCTCAGGATGACACATTGACTGATCTGTATATGGTAGCTGGGATGGATAAACTACTACAAGCCCCTTCATCTTTATGGGGAGAAAGTACCAACCGTGTCACCATTTATGAGTTACAAGATCTCGAGGATCTCTCTCGAATTACCTATCTCAACAAGAATATGAGAAATTATTGGACTATTATGGATCTAGAAGAATCATGATTAAGATATCAAGGCACTCCGGTGTTTCCCTCTAGAGACCCGGGAACCACCTCCTAGAACCCTCAAGGAACTTACCAAATTTATGCCTACCAAAACTTTGGGCATGCTCAACAACAAAGCATTCTAGTGAGGACTAACGTTCAGTTTTCAATGCAGAGCTAATCCCAACTATCAACCCTCGTGCAGTGGAGAGCCAAGAAACAAAAATCATGTTCCGGAGAGACCGCCCATAGGCAGGGGAATCGGCATTCAAGTGAGACATCCAGCCATTCGTGTTATGCGCAGGCCACCAGAACCTGGTAGAAGACTGTGACCAATTCAAGTGGCCAAATGTATGAGGAGCCACTACGATGGGTCTGGTGAACCTTATAACCACATAGCCAAATTCAAGCAAGTGATTCGTGCTAAATAAGTGGAAGATTTCCTGGTTCAATATGAGTCATTCGGTTTGACTCTCATAGATACTGCATTAGCCTAGTTCCAACCACTTGAACCCAATAGTTTCTTAAATATGGAGCAAGTATTTCAAGAAATAATTGAAGAATTCACGAAGACTGGCATTAAAAATAACTCCTCATCTTTGATTCATAGCTTCAAACATTCTCCTATTGAGTTTCGTCTAGCAGCTAGGAGGTTTAAGCAATATGTGGATAGATGCCCCACAGAAGAAAGGCCTACACAGCAAAAAAATGATCTCATTATTTTTGGAAGGATTAGTCATTGGATCTCTAAGAGCACTAGTTTACATAAAGAGATTTCAAACCTTGCGTAAATGCTTAAAGGAGTGTATAGACACGGAAGACAACTTGTCAAAAGACTTGAAAACCCCCCAAACCAAGAATAAGAGTGAGGATAATTCTAGTAGCATCTCTAACCAAAATGTGGAGGAGATTGCAAACTTAGTGGCCAAGAAATTAGGCGTGTAGGGGCAAAACAATTACCCCAACCCTCCCCCCCTGAGGATCTGATGCGAGATGTATATATTGTGGAGGGGATCATCCTTCTCAATAGAAGAATTGTCCCACCAACCCTGTATGTATATAACCGACAACCAAGACAGAATCAAGCTTAGTACTGCAATATTGCATAGAAATACACAAATCACAATACTAAAAATTGTCCTTACAATAGACAACCTAGACATGTTCAATCACCACAATTCAGGCCATATGGATACCCAGCCAGAGACAATGGAAGGGAATTTCCTAGATATCCTCAGTACCAGAACCCACCTCCCATTCAACGATGGTACGACTACCCAGGATACAATCCACTGTAGTCGATGTTAGGACAACAGCCACCTCACCCACAGAATGTTGTCCCAGTGAAATTTGCCCAAGCAAAAGACAACATTGAGAGAGCCCTAGTGTCGACCACTTCATTAATAAAGGCCTATTCACGAAAAATGGGACTTATTCATGATTTTGGGACAATTCTATGTTTTCCAACTCTATGTTTTTTGAATGATTCATGTTATTTAAATATCTTAAAAAATAGCTTGACATTGATATTCAAGATTCTCCAGGTAGTTTCTTCTCTTGTTGATAACAAAATCTTCAAATCTTAGCTCGGGCCTAATATTGCAAATTGGAAGGAACTAATTTACAACACTAAGATTTGAACTCAATGAGCCTCTTCCTAAGTGGATAAAAATATTCATATTGTCAATATACATATTACAATTTATAATTGTTTAAGGGATCAATATTAGAGTTTCAACCTCATGTAGTCTCATCATTCTATCCTTAAAAAAAATAAAGCTCTGAGTATATGTAAGAGGCTCTTTGAACTCTCAAATTAATTATAAAGCATATTAGTCACACTAAGATTGAACTTCTATATAAGAAGCAAAATATTAATTCGAAGACTCAAGATTGAGCATATTAATGAGACAGCTGACAAAACTCAACATTGAGCAATTTATTATGACTTTAAACACTAGTTCATCAATGGAAATTCCAAGAAAAAGAAGATTGATCTTATTCATGATTTTGGGACAAATCTATGTTTTCCAATTCTATGTTTTTTGAATGATTCATATTATTTAAATATCTTAAAAATAGCTCAACATTGATATTCAAGCTTCTCTAGGTAGTTTCTTCTCTTGTTGATAACAAAAACTTCAAATCTTAGCTCGGGCCTAATATTGCAAATTGGAAGGGACTTGGGCTGGGCTTAAGTTGCTCCTAATTTTGTAACTAGGTTTGAACTCAATGAGCCTCTTCCTAAGTGGATAAAAATATTCATATTGTCAATATACATATTACAGTTTATGATTGTTTAAGGGATCAATATTAGAGTTTCAACCTCATATAGTCTCATTATTCTAGTCCTTTAAAAAAAATAAAGCTTTGAGTATATGTAAGAGGCTCTTTGAACTCTCAAATTAATTATAAACCATATTAGTCACACTAAGATTGAACTTCTATATAAGAAGCAAAAAATTAATTCAAAGACTGAAGATTGAGCATATTAATGAGACAGCTGACAAAACTCAACATTGAGCAATTTATTATGACTTTACACTAGTTCATGAATGGAAATTCCAAGAAAAAGAAGATTGACCTTAATATTACAAAAATCAAAATTGATTATCTTAGTTTTATAAACATATTGAAAATTAGATTAAAAGATAAAACAAATGAAAGTAACAAGTACTTTAAAAATTATATTAAATATTGATATTATATATATATACATATATATATATATATATACATACATATATATATATATATATATATATATATATATATATATATATATATATATATATATATATATATATATATATATATATATATATATATATATATATATATATATGTGTGTGTGTGTGTGTGTGTGTGTGTGTGCACTGTGTATGTGTGTGTGCATGTGTGAGCAATGTGTATATATATGTACATAACCATATCAATTATTTAATTAAATATTTTCAAATTATAAAGATATACCTCTTTCCAGAGAACTCAAAATATTTAATATTAAATATTGATATATTTATACATAAAGAAATTTCAACTTATATATATAATTTATATATAAAGAAATTTCAAATACACACACACACACACACACACACACACACACATATATATATATATATATATATATATATATATATATATATATATATATATATATATATATATATATATATATATATATATATATATATGTGTGTGTGTGTGTGTGTGTGTGTGTGTGTGTGTGTGTATATATATGTGTGTGTGTGTGTGTGTTGTGTGTGTACATCCAATCATTTGAATCAATATCTTCAAAATATAAAAAGAAAATGACTTCAAGAAAACTCAAAATCTATGAATAACATAGAATATTATTAAATGATGAGAAAATATAATTGAATCTATAATTATCCATTTAAAGCAAATTATCTCAAAAACATATGGTGTTTAGAAACACCTAATTAAATTTAATGTACGGCTAAATATCCACCTAATTGAATGATCTCGACATTGTATGGTGTTTAGAAACACCGAAATAAATTAAATACATAATAATAATCCCTCTAATTGAATGTTGTCAATACCCTTTGTAGTGAACAACATTGGTGCTAATGGAGAGCCATCTAGTCAACATTATTTCCTTCACAAAAAGTTAGCAAATCCATCTAGTTGACATTAATTCCTGCAACATAAAAAGGTAGCAAAGCAAAAGAAAACACAAGCTTGGGATGATTTACAAAAGAAAACACATGAAGCTATTATAATTGAATTACAAATTACAATCTTCATCTTGTTTCCCTTGGCTTTGTTTTACCTTCGATATCACTGTTGCTGGAATTTTGGTTTTATTTGGTTTGTGCCCACCTTTTGGTGTCCAAGCCCAAAGAATGGAAGAAATATTCTCCCAACGTTGAGGATCAGCAATATTTTCTCTCCAATATTTTGTCCAACAATCCCTATATAGTTCTTCATCACTGATGTTTTTCCTTTTTGAAATAGGTATCCAATATTGTATCTGGACCTTAAGATATGTTTCTGATTCTCTAGTTTGATTAACTTCAGTTTCCGCCATGCCAAGCCACACAGGGTACATTGCATCACATGGTTCTATGAGAACGCAGTCTCCTTTTCTCACATCAAGGCATGGATCGAATTCCTTTGCTGGTTTGTTACGCAATGGACCACAAAAGTGTACATCATTTTCACCTGCATCTTCATTATCAAACGTATTATCTTGCACAAGATTTGAAGATCCAAATGTTTTGCATCCACTTTGTGGCCAAAAATCATGATAAAATGTATCCTTCCATATTATTTGAGATTTCAAAACCTCCATAAGGTTTTTCCAATAAGTAAGTACCGGATTAATCCATTTTCCATAATCTCAGTTATCCCCCTTCTCTTCCAGATGCATTTTCCACCAATTGGCATATCTCAAAAGTCCTTCCATGACCCTTTCATTATCCTTCACATACTCACTAGGTGGCAATAATTTTGGAACACCTTCAAGAAGCTTCGATATGCCATCTTCATTTTTCTTCCATAGCTCTATACCATTTGCAAGTAACCAATCAATATTTTTTGGATGCAATTTATATTGCATCAAGGGCACCCCTTGACTCATGTAGAATCTGAACTGCAATGGTTTCGAATGCCCAATAAGCGTATCTGCTCCATCATTTAAGTACCCTTTGACAAAATTTTTGAAATCTGGTACTTTTTGTATAAGAAAAGGTGTCGGATGCATGCTGCAACATTCATTAAAAGTTCTCATAAGATGTGGAAAACTAAAAATAGATTGTTTTCTGAGCTTTTCTGAAAAGTAACTAAATAAAGCATCAATATCCTCATGTGTATGTCCAACCATAAGGAAGCCAAGTTGCACCATATCAAATATCCCATTAGCAACTAACAAAGACAAATATGCAAAGACATAGCGATTCTTATTTTCTGAACCACAATTATCAAGTTGCAAAAATAATGTTCTAGGTAATTCCTTGAATGAATTACTTTGATTTTCACATGTAATATTACATTGTGTTACATTGTCATATAAAATTTGCTCCTTTAATACATCCATATGATGATAAAGTGCATCAGGCCATAACAAAGAATCAAATAGACTCTTTGTGTAATTCACACCAGAACTCTTCAATCCCAAATCTCCATACAACTGACTATCTTTTTTTTCTGAGTTTCTTAAACACATTGAAATAGATGCAATTGTGAAATTTGGATCACCGGGCCATAATCCTAAAGCAAAATGACCATAAGCACATTGTCCATGTCCATGAGTAAGCATTCCTGTTAAAGATATTGGTAATCTCTCAATGCCATTAAGAGATTTTGGAATTGGTCTAATCTGTGGTATAGCTGTTTTACTTTGATCCATTTTATCATGAATAATGCATAAATATTTATCTGGAAATAATTCTGAGGAAACTCTCCAAGCATAATATAGATTTCTACAACTCATTTGACGTAGCATATGAGATCTTCTTTGTGCTAAATATCTTGCACGTTCTTCATGGTTTTTAGTAGATTGTAATTTTGCTTTTATTCCTGTACAAAAGTCACATTTGGAGAAGGTACTTGACTTTGATAAAGAAACTGTTCTAAATTCTGTATTCCACATTCTTGAAAATGTTGGTTGAGATAATTTATTATATCCCAAACTCTCTAATGTCATATTCACCTCTCGAAGAATATCCACTTGTTTATAATGTGATGGAAGCACTCTTTGTGTTTCACGAGAACCATCAGTACATGTTCTCAACTTGTGTGGCATTTGATCTGCATTATTATCAATGAAATCATGTAACAAAGCTTTTGCTATTTCTACATGTTTGATACTTTTTCTAAGTATTCCATTATTCCCATGAATGGATACGTTTTGACCAAGTAGAAACTTTTCTCGTAGCCTATAAAATGAGCTCTTTCCAATACCATGAATTAAATATCATGCCTTGATACATACTTCTTTTGCATCAAACGTGAAATTGAAACTCAAGCGCTGACTTGAGTTCACACAGTTACCTTTGTAGACCATATTCATGCAATCCAATACATATTTGCATCTATCTGAATAGCATTGTCCCCAAAAGTTTAATCTTGCATCCATTATTTTAGCCCTACTAGCTACTTGACAACATCTCTGTTCACAACAATCATGCATTGAAACCATCTAAATTCTCTCAAATGAGCATCTCTTATTAGGAGCCAATGTATTACTTTTTCTAACCTTGTGGATGTAACTTCTTTTTTTTTTGTTCACTTCAAAATATCCACAGTTACTATTTTCCATATGAAAATCCTCTTGTTGATCTGATTCCATTCAAAGAGGAGAAACAACTTGTATATCATCAAAACAATGTTGAATATCAATAGCATGAGAATAATTCTTATCAACATTTACATCCTCAATACCATTGCAATTATCATCATCGATGTTGTACGATGACGTAAAGCAAAAATTTGGATTCTCTCTAGCTTCAAGATCCACATCCTCAATACCATTGCAATGATCGTCTTCAATGTCATACAATGAGTTAAAGCCTAATTTTTGTATCATAGGCTCACCATCTTCTGTAATGATTTGGAGTATAGGCCAACTCACCAATTTCAAAGTTGAATCCAACGTTGATGGATCCACAGTTTCATCCATAATAACACCTACGCAACTTTCTCCCAACTCTTTGCAATTTATAGCATCCCATGGATTTACCAATAAAACAATAGCAGTTGCATATCTTTCACGCTTTTCATGATCCAACAAGATGACTCTCTTTCCTTTCCACTTTTCTCTTTCTTCAAGTTGACCAGATATAGTTTGCTTTGTTGCCATATTGATTTTGCCTATAAAAAGAATAAATGAGAAATTAACAATGCTATTCAATTGATCATTCTTTCAATAATTATTGTAAAAATAATCAATTGAATTAAAACTAGAACATAAACATCATTTCCACAAAAAATAATCCATATTTGCATATACAGACATTCACTAATTAGACTTAACTTTGAGTCTAGTCAAAAATCAAGGAAACTACAAGAATAAAAATCTCTAACTTCATTTTCATGCTAGCATGTTAAGAGGCACTCAAACCATCCCTGAAATGATGTTATGTATGTCTTTGTATGTGTGTATTTTAGTGTGTACAATACTGACTTTAGTTGAATAGAGGTTCCACTTTATGTTTGAAAATTACATTACTCAAAGTTGAATAGAGGTAAGTCCGACTCAAATTGAATATAGGCTCAATCTCTCTCTATCTCCAAGTTGAATTGAAACTCAAACTCAAGTTGATTCCTTTCTGACTCTCAAACTTAATTTTGAGCTCCTCAAATTCCAAATTGAATAGAGGCTCAAACTTAAGTTCGAGCCTTTCAAACTACACATTGAATAGAGCTTCAAACTTGAGTTTGAGCCTCTTCAACTCTAAGTTCAAGAGAGATTCAATTCTTATTGTTGGAAAAGCTAAGAGGCTCAAACTCATATCATCTAACTCAATAGACAAAAACTTGATATGATTAAGAGGCTCAAACTTAAGTTCGAGCCTCTTGCCTCATATTATGTGACACAACAGACTCAAAACTCATGGGCCATGTGAACAAACTTGATATGATTCAAAGGCTCGAAGTTAAGTTCGACCCGGATATGTCTTGCAAGACTTAAGAGGCTCGAACTTAAGATCGAGCATCTTTTGTTCATCTTTCAGAGGCTTAAACTTTTTAGCTTTTGATCATCCATCTTGCTATTCAAAGGCTCGAACTTAAGTTCAAGCCGATTAGCTCTTTTGGATGCATGAGTTAAGAGGCTACGTTCCAACAACTTTTGGAAAAGTTGAAAAAGTTTGAGCTTCATTTCATTTGCCATAACAGACTCAACTTGATATGATTCAGAGGCTTAGCCCTTCTAGATGCAAGAAGATATTAGTCCTCTTGAACCTAAATGGCTCAAATCGATATGATTCACAGGCTTAGCTCTTGTAGGTTTGAGTTAAAAATATCAATCTATTTCTTGAAGAACCTGAGAGGCTCGAACTTAAGTTTGAGCCTCATATCATGTGACCAAACAATCTCGAACTTGATATGATTCAGAGGCTCCAAATTGAATATAGGCTCAAACTCTCTCGATCCAAGTTGGAATGAAATTTTAAAATAGATTCAAGTTAAAAATACTATCATGTTTGCTGGAAAAGCTTAGAGGCTCGAACTTAAGTTCGAGCCTCGCTTCTAACTAAATAAACTGAAACTTGACATGATTCAAAGCAGTCTGAGCCTTATATTATGTGACACAACATAAAATTCATGGGCCGACTCTACATTCAACAGACATTCAATTTAAAACTCCAACTGGAATCGACATCCAAACCTAAGTTTCACCTTCAGTTAGTTCTTTTGGATGTAAGAGACTATCCAATGTAATAGGCTCAAACTTAAGTTCGACCATCTTTTATTAAAATTTCATAATAGATTCAAGTTAAAAATACTATCATGTTTGCTGGAAAAGCTTAGAGGCTCAAACTTAAGTTCGAGCCTCATTTGTAACTAAACAAACTGAGAGTTGACATGATTCAAAGCAGTCGGAGCCTCATATTATGTGACACAACATAAAATTCATGGGCTCCAACTTAAGTTCGAGTCTCATATCATGTGAAGACTCAAACTTGATATGATTCTAAAGGTGTGAACTTAAGTTCGAGCCTCTTAGCTCTTTTGGATTCATGAGTTAAGAGGCTCGAACTTAAGTTCTAGCAACTTTTGGAAAAGCTGAAAAAGTCTGAGCTTCATAACTCAACTCATAAGATTCAGAGGCTTAGCTCTTGTAGATAAAAGAAGATTTGAGTTAAAAATATTAGTGTTTTTACCAGAAAACTTGAGAAGCTCGATCTTAAGTTGAAGCCTGTTTTTGCCAAAAAACTTGAGAGGCTCGAACTTAAGTTGGAGCCTCATATCATGTGAGCCAACAATTCCAAACTTGATATGACTCACGGGCTCCAAATTGAATATAGGCTCAAACTCTCTCGATCCAAGTTGAAATGAAATTCAAACTGAAGTTCGTAGTTTGAATTTCAATCCTGTCGGATTTACAAACTTAAGTTTGGGTTTCTCAAACTGAAGTTTCATCCTCTCTTATTCTCAAAATTAAGTTCGAGCTTGTTAGATTCTTGAATAGGTTTAGTTCGAGCCCTTCAAACTCCACATTGAATAGAGGTTCAAACTTAAGTTCAAACCTCTGCAACTCTACGTTCAACAGACATTCAATTTTAAAGTCCACCTTGAATCAACATCCAAACCTAAGTTTCACCTTCAGTTAGTTCTTTTGGATGTAAGAGAGTATTCAATGTAATAGGCTCGAACTTAAGTTCGAGCGTCTTTTATTAAAATTTCAAAATAGATTCAAGTTAAAAATACTATCTGTTTGCTGGAAACGCTTAGAGGCTTGAACTTAAGTTCGAGCCTCATTTGTAACAAAATAAACTGAGACTTGACATGATTCAAAGCAGTCCGAGCCTCATATTATGTGACACAACATAAAATTCATGGGCCCACTCTACATTCAACAAACATTCAATTTTAAAGTCCAACTTGAATCGACATCCAAACCTAAGTTTCACCTTCAGCTAGTTCTTTTGGATGTAAGAGACTATCCAACGTAATAGGCTCAAACTTAAGTTCGAGCATCTTTTATTAAAATTTCAAAATAGATTCAAGTTAAAAATACTATCATGTTTGCTGGAAAAGCTTAGAGGCTCGAACTTAAGTTCAAGCCTCATTTGTAACTAAACAAACCGAGAGTTGACATGATTCAAAGCAGTCGGAGCCTCATATTATGTGACACAACATAAAATTCATGGCCTCGAACTTAAGTTCGAGTTTCATATCATGTTATGACTCAAACTTGATATGATTCTAAAGGTGTGGACTTAAGTTCGAGCCTCTTAGCTCTTTTGGATTCATGAGTTAAGAGGCTCGAACTTAAGTTCTAGCAACTTTTGGAAAACCTGAAAAAGTCTGAGCTTCATAACTCAACTCACAAGATTCAGAGGCTTAGCTTTTGTAGATGCAAGAAGGTTTGAGTTAAAAATATTAGTGTTTTTACGAGAAAACTTGAGAGGCTTGAACTTAAGTTGAAGCCTGTTTTTGCCAAAAACCTTGAGAGGCTCGAACTTAAGTTGGAGCCTCATATCATCTGAGCCAACAATTCCAAACTTGATATGACTCACGGGCTCCAAATTGAAGATAGGCTCAAACTCTCTCGATCCAAGTTGGAATGAAATTCAAACTGAAGTTCATAGTTTGAATTTCAATCCTGTCTGATTTACAAACTTAAGTTTGGGTTTCTCAAACTGAAGTTTAATCCTCTCCAATTCTCAAAATGAAGTTCGAGCTTGTTAGATTCCAACTTGAATAGATTTAGTTCGAGCATCTTTTATTAAAATTTCAAAATAGATTCAAGTTAAAAATACTATCATGTTTGCTGGAAAAGCTTAGAGGCTCGAACTTAAGTTCGAGCCTCATTTGTAACTAAACAAACCGAGAGTTGACATGATTCAAAGCAGTCGGAGCATCATATTATGTGACACAACATAAAATTCATGGGCTCGAACTTAAGTTCGAGTCTCATATCATGTGAAGACTCAAACTTGATATGATTCTAAAGGTGTGAACTTAAGTTCGAGCCTCTTAGCTCTTTTGGATTAATGAGTTAAGAGGCTCGAACTTAAGTTCTAGCAACTTTTGGAAAAGCTGAAAAAGTATGAGCTTCATAACTCAACTCATTAGATTCAGAGGCTTAGCTTTTGTAGATGCAAGAAGATTTGAGTTAAAAATATTAGTGTTTTTACCAGAAAACTTGAGAGGCTCGAACTTAAGTTGAAGCCTGTTTTTGCCAAAAAACTTGAGAGGCTCGAACTTAAGTTGGAGCCTCATATCATCTGAGCCAACAATTCCAAACTTGATATGACTCACGGGCTCCAAATTGAAGGTAGGCTCAAACTCTCTCTATCCAAGTTGGAATGAAATTCAAACTGAAGTTCATAGTTTGAATTTCAATCCTGTCTGATTTACAAACTTAAGTTTGGGTTTCTCAAACTGAAGTTTAATCCTCTCTAATTCTCAAAATTAAGTTCGAGCTTGTTAGATTCCAACTTGAATAGATTTAGTTCGAGCTCTTCAAACTGCACATTGAATAGAGGTTCAAACTTAAGTTCAAACCTCTACAACTCTACATTCAACAGACATTCAATTTTAAACTCCAACTTGAATCGACATCCAAACCTAAGTTTCACCTTCAGTTAGTTCTTTTGGATGTAAGAGAGTCTTCAATGTAATAGGCTCGACCTTAAGTTTGAGCGTCGTTTATTAAAATTTCAAAATAGATTCAAGTTAAAAATACTATCATGTTTGCTGGAAAAGCTTAGAGGCTCGAACTTAAGTTCGAGCCTCATTTGTAACTAAATAAAATGAGACTTGACATGATTCAAAGCAGTCCGAGCCTCATATTATGTGACACAACATAAAATTCATGGGGCGACTCTACATTCAACAGACATTCAATTTTAAACTCCAACTTGAATCGACATCCAAACCTAAGTTTCACCTTCAGTTAGTTCTTTTGGATGTAAGAGACTATCCAACGTAATAGGCTCAAACTTAAGTTCGAGCATCTTATTAAAATTTCAAAATAGATTCAAGTTAAAAATACTATCATGTTTGCTGGAAAAGCTTAGAGGCTCAAACTTAAGTTCGAACCTCATTTGTAACTAAACAAACTGAGAGTTGACATGATTCAAAGCAGTCGGAGCTTCATTTTATGTGACACAACATAAAATTCATGGGCTCGAACTTAAGTTCGAGTCTCATATCATGTGAAGACTCAAACTTGATATGATTCTAAAGGTGTGAACTTAAGTTCGAGCCTCTTAGCTCTTTTGGATTCATGAGTTAAGAGGCTCAAACTTAATTTCTAGCAACTTTTGGAAAAGCTGAAAAATTTTGAGCTTCATAACTCGACTCATAAGATTCAGAGGCTTAGGTTTTGTAGATGCAAGAAGATTTGAGTTATAAATATTAGTGTTTTTACCAGAAAACTTGAGAGGCTCGAACTTAAGTTGAAGCCTGTTTTTGCCAAAAAAAATTGAGAGGTTTGAGCTTAATTTCTAGAAAATTTCTAGCAAACTTAAGTTCATAGTTTGAATTTCAATCCTATCTGATTTACAAGCTTAAGTTTGGGTTTCTCAAACTGAAGTTTCATCCTCTCTAATTCTCAAAATTAAGTTCGAGCTTGTTATATTCCAACTTGAATAGGTTTACTTCGAGCCCTTCAAACTGCACATTGAATAGAGGTTCAAACTTAAGTTCAAACCTCTACGACTCTACGTTCAACAGACATTCAATTTTAAACTCCACCTTGAATTGACATCCAAACCTAAGTTTCACCTTCAGTTAGTTCTTTTCGATGTAAGAGAGTATTCAATGTAATAGGCTCGAACTTAAGTTCGAGCGTCTTTTATTAAAATTTCAAAATAGATTCAAGTTAAAGATACTATCTCCTTGCTGGAAAAGCTTAGAGGCTCGAACTTAAGTTTGAGCCTCATTTGTAACTAAATAAACTGAGACTTGACATTATTCAAAGCAGTCCGAGCCTCATATTATGTGACACAACATACAATTCATGGCCGACTCTACATTCAATAGACGTTCAATTTTAAACTCCAACTTGAATCGACATCCAAACCTAAGTTTCCCCTTCAGTTAGTTCTTTTGGATGTAAGAGACTATCCACCGTAATAGGCTCAAAGTTAAGTTCGAGCATCTTTTATTAAAATTTCAAAATAGATTGAAGTTAAAAATACTATCATGTTTGCTGGAAAAGCTTAGAGGCTCGAACTTAAGTTCGAGCCTCATTTGTAACTAAACAAACTGAGAGTTGACATGATTCAAAGCAGTCGGAGCCTTATATTATGTGACACAACATAAAATTCATGGGCTCCAACTTAAGTTCGAGACTCAAACTTGATATGATTCTAAAGGTGTGAACTTAAGTTTGAGCCTCTTAGCTCTTTTGGATTCATGAGTTAAGAGGCTCGAACTTAAGTTCTAGCAGCTTTTGGAAAAGCTGAAAAAGTCTGAGCTTCATAACTCAACTCATAAGATTCAGAGGCTTAGCTTTTGTAGATGCAAGAAGATTTGAGTTAAAAATATTAGTGTTTTTACTAGAAAACTTGAGAGGCTCGAACTTAAGTTAAAGCCTGTTTTTGCCAAAAAACTTTAGAGGCTCGAACTTAAGTTGGAGCCTCATATCATGTGAGCCAACAATTCCAAACTTGATATGACTCACGGGCTCCAAATTGAATATAGGCTCAAATTCTCTCGATCCAAGTTGAAATGAAATTCAAACTGAAGTTCATAGTTTGAATTTCAATCCTGTCTTATTTACAAACTTAAGTTTGGGTTTCTCAAACTAAAGTTTAATCCTCTCTAATTATCAAAATTAAGTTCGAGCTTGTTAGATTCCAACTTGAATAGGTTTAGTTCGAGCCCCTCAAAATGCACATTGAATAGAGGTTCAAACTTAAGTTCAAACCTCTGCGACTCTACATTCAACAGACATTCAATTTTAAACTCCAACTTGAATTGACATCCAAACCTAAGTTTCACCTTCAGTTAGTTCTTTTGGATGTAAGAGAGTATTCAATGTAATAGGCTCGACCTTAAGTTCGAGCGTCTTTTATTAAAATTTCAAAATAGATTCAAGTTAAAAATACTATCCTGTTTGCTGGAAAAGCTTAGAGGTTTGAACTTAAGTTCGAGCCTCATTTTTAACTAAATAAACTGAGACTTGACATGATTCAAAGCAGTCTGAGCCTCATATTATGTGACACAACATAAAATTCATGGGCCGACTTTACATTCAACATACATTCAATTTTAAACTCCAACTTGAATCGACATCCAAACCTAAGTTTCACCTTCAGTTAGTTCTTTTGGATGTAAGAGACTATCCAACGCAATAGGCTCAAACTTAAGTTCGAGCATCTTTTATTAAAATTTAAAAAATAAATTCAAGTTAAAAATACTATCATGTTTGCTGGAAAAGCTTAGAGGCTCGAACTTAAGTTTGAGCCTAATTTGTAACTAAACAAACTGAGATTTGACATGATTCAAAGCAGTCAGAGCCTCATATTATGTGACACAACATAAAATTCATGGGCTCGAACTTAAGTTCGAGTCTCATATCATGTGAAGACTCAAACTTGATATGATTCTAAAGGTGTGAACTTAAGTTTGAGCCTCTTAGCTCTGTTGGATTCATGAGTTAAGAGGCTCGAACTTAAGTTCTAGCAACTTTTGGAAAAGCTGAAAAAGTATGAGCTTCATAACTCAACTCATAAGATTCAGAGGCTTAGCTTTTGTAGATGCAACAAGATTTGAGTTAAAAATATTAGTGTTTTTACTGGAAAACTTGAGAGGCTCGAACTTAAGTTGAAGCCTCTTTTTGCAAAAAAACTTGAGAGGCTCGAACTTAAGTAGGAGCCTCATATCATGTGAGCCAACAATTCCAAACTTGATATGACTCACGGGCTCCAAATTGAATATAGGCTCAAACTCTCTCGATCCAAGTTGAAATGAAATTCAAACTGAAGTTCATAGTTTGAATTTCAATCCTGTCTTATTTACAAACTTAAGTTTGGGTTTCTCAAACTGAAGTTTAATCCTCTAATTATCAAAATTAAGTTCGAGCTTGTTAAATTCCAACTTGAATAGGTTTAGTTCGAGCCCTTCAAACTGCACATTGAATAGAGGTTCAAACTTAAGTTCAAACCTCTGCGACTCTACGTTCAACAGACATTCAATTTTAAACTCCAACTTGAATCGACATCCAAACGTAAGTTTCACCTTCAGTTAGTTCTTTTGGATGTAAGAGAGTATTCAATGTAATAGGCTCGAACTTAAGTTCGAGCGTCTTTTATTAATATTTCAAAATAGATTCAAGTTAAAAATACTATCTGTTTGCTGGAAAAGCTTATAGGCTCGAACTTAAGTTGGAGCCTCATT
>CM035430.1:29277332-29282332 GCA_020310875.1 Ceratopteris richardii
CATGTGATCATGCTAAGGAAGAAGAGCATCTCATCGATGTCAAAGAAACATAAGAGGGTGGCTCTATTCTCAACTAGATTTGAGGACAAGACCTTCACATGAGATTCATATGGGCTCATGTGGCTCAAGAAATTATTTTATTGACCTTGATGTGCAACATAAGGAAGTAAAATTCTTTTGTGAAAACATAAGTATTATATGCTTGGCTCGAAACCTTGTGTTCCATTTAAGGTAAGAGCATATAAAAGTGAATTATCATTTTATTTGGGAGAAAATAATCTCAAAGGATGTTAATATGGAGCATGTAGGTATAAAGGACCAATATGTAGATATGTTTTATAAAGTAATAGATGGAGCAAAGCCACAATGCTTTAAGGCATTCATTGGAATGAAGGACCTAGGGATTGAAATGAGGGGCACTATTGAAAATCAAGTCTCAAACATAAAAAGGGACTCATGCATGATTTTGTCAAGGTTTTAAATAAAAACGAATGATCTTGAGGAAGATAATTAATGAATTCATATGTTTTCAAGCTTTCTACATGAAAAGAGCTAATCTCAAGAATTTATGTGTCACTTTCAAGGCGAATGGATAACTATAATGAGATCTCTTTTTTTGGAGGCTAGAATACATGAGAGGAAGCACTATTTTATTGTTCTTAAGTTATATTCACATATCGTTCTTGTTTAACAAGGATTTTATCATTCACTTGTTAGAAGATTTGTCTATGAAAGGAATGAAATTGAGAACTCTCTAACAACTCTTATCCTATTGAGTCATCGAGGTCTAAATTTTCCTTGTTCATCTTTATTGTAGTGGGATGGCTCCTCAAAAGGAAGTTCCTTAACGATTTCTCCATGTTGAGAAGATCTTAACCTCTTGGAATCGAACAAGTGAGAACTATATGATTGAATGCATTTGGCCATACTATCACTTCCACATTGACTTTAGGCCCTTTCAATATTGTCCACTTGATTTTTGGACACTTGAGAGCCCAATCCATTCCTAACTTAAAATGATTTTGAGTCCCATGGTAGTGCCTAGTAGAATAAATATTCGACTATTACAATCTTTTTCACCCTTGATCTAAAATAAATTATGAGAGAGGTTAAACAATGGATTTCATAAGCCTCTTCCTATGGCTACTTTTTTAGCATAAAATATTATAGAAGGACTTCCTCGGACTAATTTAAGAGCATAAAATAGTATAGAAAGTTGTACTTGGGCCTAATTCATCATTTAAAAGAAAATCCTTGGTTTAAAGAGAAACCAATCCATTAAAGCTATGATCCATATTTCTAATGGCATTGCCAATGTAACACATTTGGTATATCTCCAATGATGGTGCGTATCCATGAGAAAATTAATACCATTCCTAGAAGTAGTAAAGAGGAAGACAATCGAGGAACAACCTTATCTAGTAGATTTCGCAAGAAGAAGGGAGGGCAGTAATTTATTCTTAAGATAAAAGTTGACAATCTTAGATGGGATAATAAACCACTTCCGTAAATCTATCGGAGACTATAATGTCCTTGACTGATTGAAAAATGAAGTTTCACTCTAGTCTAGTATATGCATTGCTCAAATAAATCTTCACAATAGTTCAAAGAGCTCAATATAGACCTATATAAAGGTATAGCTTGAACTTGATTACCTTTTATGGAAGGTAATTTCATATTGATCTCCATTGGATTGCTCAATGGTTTTAAACCTATAAGTCCATACTTCTACAATATTCAAGATTTATTTTACTTGTGTTATTCAAACACCATTATCTTTTTATATGACTCCAATTACTAGAAAGTATCTTAGGTATCCAAGATCTAAGATGTGATACTCCTTTCCAAGTCTTTTCTTGATATCCTTCATTCCATTTTCATGATCACCTACATTAATCAAGTAATCTACATTCACAAATAAGTAGAAAATGCTTCACCTTTTCTTTGATAAACAATCAAGGATCACCATTGCTTTGTTTGTACCAAAAATGGATCAAGTAGATTACAAGCCTTTGACTCAATGCCCTTAGGTAAAGATTTGGTAAAGATCCAACCTACCAATGGCATTGAAAAGTTCATTGCATTCCTTACACATACAAAGGGAAAAAAATCAACCATATGCAACATAATCGTTATTCCACCAATATATAACGTTGATGGTGCTTATCACTTTGGATCCACATATTTCTTGGAAAGGCATAGTTGTGCACCTCAAAAATAGCCACATAACATGAAACTATTGACTAACTGAAGTGTTGTCATAGCCATCAATTATGATTTTTATCTTGTATTTTAGAAAGTTTTTCATGTTGCTTCACAATAAGCATAATCCGATGGTTCGAATGCATTCATAGATGATTTAGAGATAGTTTCATGCTTAATTGAATCACGTATAGATGCACGATTGAGGTCATAGAAAATTTCACTAATCTCATAGTTCATTCATTGATTTTTTGTAATATTGATGTAATCCATTTGTGCTTAAATAATGAGTTTGCTCTACCTTGATCTTTTTGGATTATATATTCGAATCATTTTAGGAGATAATAGAAAGACTCTTCTATGGAATTCCTATTGCTTTGTTTGCTAAAATTATATAATAAATTTCACCATATTTTTCATATGGTCATTCCATATGCATCTCTTTACTTCGATTTTATTATTGATACATCTACAATATTATCTCTCTTGGAACCAATAGAATCTACATCAAGTTAAGCCTTGACTAGTTTCATATTCGTTTATTCCAATCCTAGATCATTAGGCATGTATAACACCCAAACAAAGGTCAAATCCCCAACATAGATTAAAGATACATCAAATTTAGATCCCAAGTGGGAAACATCTTGAAACAAACTTTATTTAAAAAAAATGAAACTATTCATTTTAGGAGGTTTTGAGCAATGGGAAAATGTAGATTTCATATCATGAGCTTCTTTTCACAAACTTATGGTCCTATTTACATTCTTTGCAAAATATACTATGCTCAACTTGTGGAAATAAATAAACAATAGTACACTTTTTTGTCTCTCTCATGAGCATGGAGGAGCTATAAGTTTTATCTTATTCATGGTGTTGATCCTTTTGCTCTCTTAACTTTGGATCAAAGCTCCATGACATAAACAGTGAAAAATGAATATCCACACAAATGGTATGAGAGATTATAGAGTTTGAAGTTCTTAACTAAACACATATATTGCAATTGATTGATTAAGACTAGCTAACAAAAGATGATATAGTCAATGGATGCATGTCTACATAAGAAAGAAAAATAAAGATGCACATGTGCATAGAGACCAAGAAAAAATAGACAACACAAACCATTCTATGGTAAAGAGAACATCAAAATAAACTTTATTTGTAGAGCATTGTGATATATCTATACAAATAAGAGTTATTTGTTGATTTCCTTCAAGCCAAACAATCATGCAAGCTTATGGAAATCCTTGAATTCCATGAGTAGGATTCTCCTCAAGCGTCTTCATCTTGCTTCAAATGGTGGCTTCAATGTCGTTCTTTATTATAACCAAAACATAATAAGCATCACATTATGTAATATGAGAGCAATATCATGTTTCTAATTTCTCACAATCCTAATGCCTACAAAGACATGCTTGTAATTATTTTTAATGCGATTCCTTTTATCCCATCTTTATGCATCATCCGAAATCTAGATGCCCTTCATTTTTCATCCAAAAATAGAGATACCATTGAGGAATTGTTTCTTCACACTTGGAATTGTAATTTTCTCGACACCATGAACATGAATTTCATTTTAGATTTTTGGAAGTAATCTATCCCTATTACTAGTTCGGAAGATGTACTTACTTGATTTGCACAAAGATATTGTATTGAGATCATTCTATTTACTTTTAAATTTTCCATTTACTCTCTAATTCCCATATATTACCTTCAAAAATCATACAATTTTATCCAAATCTTTTATGATGAATAATTATGTTTTGAGTCATGTAAGTAATGGAAGCGGTTTCAATTACTTTGGAGTAGTTTTCTGTTAGCAATGAGGGAACTTGTTCGTGATGAATAAACTTTTTACATAATGAGCTCCTTGTTTACTTCTTGAAGAAGAATTTATTTCTTATGTCAAGAAGAGAAATATTCTTTGGTGAATGAATATGGTTTAAGAAAGCAAGTAGAGTAGCTTGTCAAAATCTTAAAACATAAATGATTTGATGCGGTTCATACCAGATTGAGTGCACATATTGATGTCCTTCTATAAGCTTATTTCATCCTCTAATTTTATTCATGTGAAATATAAGAAATTCTCTCATATTTCTTTATCCATCATGGAAGTTAATCTAGATCCTAGATACTTGCACTCAAGCTCATATTTCTTGCAAGAAACAATGATTTTTCTTCCTTCAAAATAAACAATTGCTTGTGCTTATAGCACTTGGATAGTTCTATAATGGTTTACCTCTTTCAAGAACTGAAGAGGTTCATCCATCACATCCGCCATTATACAATCAAGAGGTCATTTGAAGTTTCATATCATCTGCACCAAATTTGTCACATGATGCTTATCTCACATAGACAAATCCAAATGCAGAAGTAAAGTTCGTTGTGTTTTTGGTGGCGCACTCCAACAGCAGACGGAAAAAGAATGGCGGATGTGCTAAAAAAGCTGAGTCTGGCGGCAAAATGAGGGGGGGAAAAAGAGAGATATCTGTGCGCATGTTTTAAGAGATGGAAGGAGAGATATCTGTGCGCATGTCATCGTGCTGCTGTGATCGTACGTCAGAGGAATTCTTGGAAGAGGGAGGTACTTTTGGAAACGCTTGGCGGCCGAAGAACAGAGCAAGAAAGGATTCACGATCTGCAAAAGAAATCTTCTGGAGTTTCCTTTGATTGGAGGTTACGTGCTCAATTCCTATCACGAAGAAAGATCATTGGAGGTCTGAGCAGATTTCTAGAGGCACAGGAATCAGCTGTGGACGAAGGTGCATCAAAACACTGTGATTTCTCTGTTAAGAAAACCA
>CM035430.1:29297332-29319832 GCA_020310875.1 Ceratopteris richardii
CGATCAATTATTTGAGAAGCAGTTAGGTCCGATTTTTGGCACATGTCCATGTGATATTTTGGAGCTTTTGTGTTGATCTCTAGGCCTAATCGTCGTAACTTATTTCTTTTGATGCGCTCTCTCGCCTCTGCTTGTGCTTCTTCTCTAACCCTTAACTCCTCTTCTTTTCGCTTCTTAGCAGTGTTGAGTCTCATTAGCATTTCCTCTGTAAGAGGTTCTTAATATAGCTTGACTCGACAACCACTGATATAGTTTGGTAAGACATCGCCTTCTAGTGTGGCCAATTGAACTGCACCGCTAGTGGAAATTCTATTAATGATCATGGGTCCATATCCTCTTTTTTCCAATTTACGGGCATGTTGCTTTAGTGTATAAACCAACACTAGGTCTCCCTCTTTCAAGCCTTTATCCTTGATATGTGCATCAAAGTATGCCTTTTGCCTTTTCTTTGCAGCATAGATGCCTGCCGCTGCTCGTAGCCTTGTCTCACCTAAGCGTTCTAAATCAAAGATCCTCGAGGATAACTCGTGTCCGTTCCAATCATGCTCTTGTGCTACTTTTAAAGTTGGGATTAGGAAATCCAATGGTAGCACAACATTTTGTCCGAAGACCATCTGAAATGGAGTGGCATTGAGTACCGTTTTATAAGCAACTCGGTAGGCCCAAACAGCATGATGAAGTTGTTTATCCCAATCAGAGCGTTTGTTATTTACGAGTTTTGTCAATACGTTACATAGGATCTTATTCGTGCTCTCAGCTTGTCCGTTAGCTTGTGGATGATAGGGGGCAGACTTCTTATGTATCACCAAGAATTCTTGGAGAAGATTTTCAATGACTTCATTCAAGAAGTGTGTGCCTCTATCACTAACTAATTCTATTGGTAATCCATATCTCGTAAACACGTTCTCGAATAAAAACTTCGCCGTAGTTTGAGCATCGTTCTTTGTTGTGGCTTTGACTTCTACCCACTTTGTGAGGTAGTCCGTGGCTACAATAATGTATTCTGCATGGGAGTTTCTAGCTGGGGGGTTAATAGGACCTACAAAGTCTATGCCCCACTTTGAGAATGCACGTCCTCCCATCATTGGCCTCAGAGGCATCTCATCTTTTCGAATTGGGTACTGGGCACGTTGACATGTGTCACATTTCTTCACATAGGTATGTGCATCCATATGAAGAGTGGGCCACCAAAGTCCTGAGAATAGAATAGACTTGATTACTCTGTCAGGACCAAAGTGTCCACCTGCCACACTGCTATGTGCAGTTTCTAAGACTCTCAAATAATCTGATTCATGAACGCACAATCTTAAATAGCCATCTTTGCATCTTCGGTATAGGTTATCACCTACTAAGGCATAGTCTTTAGCCTCCTGCTCCATACTTCATTTTCTTGCTAGACTTGCCTCCTTGGGGGATGTTCCCGATCTCATGAATTCTACCAATGGAGCACTCCAGTCAGGAATTAACGACACGTGATAAAGGGTAGCATGCTCCACTGGGGGTCGCTCTTTGCACATTGGACAATTCTTCATCCACTCATGAATTTCTTTATCCATACTAGGCCAATACACTCCTAAACGTTTTAGATTTTGCAGTGTTCGTTGTTTAGAATAGTGATTCCCTAGAAATCCTTCATGGGCTTGTTGCAACCAACTACTATGCTCATCATCCTCGACACAACAAGCTAGAACACCTTCCATGTCTTGTTTATACATGCTTCCTGCCAATATTCGATAGCTTTGTGACCGCACAATTTCATCCCTGTCCGTCTTCACCTTTTTATTTGCGGGTCCAAAGGTTAGGACTGGTACCAACTTATTTGCCCATTTAGGAACAACTTCTAGATTGAACAGATAAGCATCGGGCAATTCATCCGACACTCCTTGCGGTGGCTCTCCTGAAGTGATGCGAGAAAGGTGATCCGCTCTGAGGTGGGTCTTACCTTGCCTAACAACCACTTCAAAGTCATATTCCATTAGTAAGAGGAACTGTCTTACTAAGCGTCCAGTATTGCAAGGTTTATTGACCAAGTATAATAAGGCTTGATGATCGGTGAAGAACTTAAACTTGTTGGCCAATAAATAGTGTCTAAATTTCTTTACAGCATATACCATGCCTAAGCCTTCTCTTTCGGTTGTGGTGTAGTTTCGCTCAGCAACATTCAATTGCCTGCTAGCATATGCTATAGGCAAATCTAAATTCCCTTCACTAGTTGGTTGTGACAGCACACATCCTATTGCATAATTGGATGCATCCACATGTACGTGGAATGGCTTATTCCAATCAGGAGTCGTCGGTATTGGTGCTGTGCACAAGCGTCTCTTCAACTCATTGAAGGACTTCTCGCATTCATCGTTCCACTCAAAATTTGTCAACAAGGCATAAAGAGGTTTAGCTATGATTGCATACATGTGAATGAACCTACGATAATATCCACAATGGCCCATGCAGGCCTGTACCTCTTTAACATTTTTTGGTCTCGGCAACTCCGCTATGGCTTTTACTTTGTCCTCATCTGTCGATATTCCATTCTTAGAAACAATATGACCTAAGATTTTACCTTGACGTACCATGAACACACACTTCGTTGGGTTCAGACACACTCGATATTCTCTACACTTGTTGAAGATCTGTCTAAGCTCAGGGATGTGGTATCTTCGCTCTTGGGAATGAGCACATAAATCATCCACATATACTTCTAAGCTCTTTCGCAAGAACTCTTTGAAGACATGACACATGAGTCTTTGGAATGTTGCAGGTGCATTGGTGAGCCCAAATGGCATCACACGAAATGCAAAGATTCCCCACTCTGTGGCAAAAGCTGTTTTGTGTTGATCTTCTGGGGCAATGGCTACTTGGTTGTAACCTGAAAATCCATCAAGGAAGCTATAAACTTCCTTGCCTGCAACACGCTCCAATAAATGTTCAGTGATTGGAAGTGGATAACTATCTCTGATTGTAGCAGCATTAACTTTTTTAAGGTTAATACACACTCGCAATTTTCCATTCTTTTTGGGCACCACTACAATGGGGGACACCCATTCTGTATGCTCAATCTCATAGATAAATCCAGCTTCAATCAATCTATCAATTTCTTCTTTTATTTTGGCTGCATAAGTGTCATTATATGTGTAGGGTTTATGTTTAGTGGGCTTGGCATCTGCTATCATGGGGATCGTATGAGAACAAATTTCCGGATCTACTCCTTTCAAGTCTCTGTAGTGCCATGCAAATACGTCCCTATATTCCCTTAATAACGCTACCAACTCTACTTCCTCTTCTTTACTCAGGTCATCTCCTATGTATGTACATCTCTCTTCGTTCTCTTCGATGGTGACTACAATTTTTTTGGTCTTTTCTTTGTTATCATATGCTTCTCCTGTTGTGGCCTCTCTCTTAGGCATTCGTACCAAAATTTTTCGGTCTTCTACTTCATATTTCTTGAAATTTTCTGGTACTTCAAACACTTGCTCCTCCTCTCCTTGTTTCACTACTTTTCGTTTCTTTTTCTTTTGACTATCTTCACTCCCATCCTTTGAATTTACCAGTTTGATGCTTCTGAGAGGTTCTTCTTCTTTTTGGGTAAATACTCCTATGTCTTCTAGATAGTGCTCCTCTGAAATAAAGCAACTATCCATCACAATGGACTCTAGATCATCATCGTTCTCTTCTTCTCTTATGAATTCACTAGGGTCACATTCTTCTAGCAAGGGCTGACACATGAACACTGAAATATCATATCCCTCCTCATCACAATGAGGTGTCCATTGTTCTTCATTGACATCAATGTCCATGGTGGCTAGGATTTCTGCCCAACCATGAGGCTCAAATTCCTCATCTGGAAATATCATCGGCGTATAGGCTTGGTCTCTAACTGGTCTATCTCCTTGAGAAGTTCCTTTTTCTCTAGCCTTTAAGCGTTTTTCCTCTTCCTTTGTGACCTTGCACATCCACAAATGAGTATCCTCATGCATCCAAGATGTATTAGATGAACTTTTAGAATGCAGAGAGACTGAATCTTCTTGCTCCTTGTGGATAGGATTCCACTGTAGGGGTGGAACATCTCTGAAGGTGTAATCCTTCAAATTTACCTTGGTCGTGACCCCTAAGCATTGCAAGTATAAGGAATTGGTTCCCCAATCTTGTACCACTTGCAGTTGTCGTAGGAAGGGCCTTCCTAGGATCATCTCGTAGACATTATTTTTTTCAAAGTTACATATAGCAAATGTGTGCTCAAACTCTACTCCACAGGTGGTTAGAGTTATCCCTTCGAGCAATCCTAGAGGTCTTTCCACATGGCCGTCAGCCATCTGAAGCTTCATTCTAGTTGGTTTTAATGTGGGCTTGCCCCATCGCTTCCACAGGGAGGTGGTTGCAATAGCAGCACCAGCACCTGAATCTATGATTGCTTTGGTTGTGTAACCTTGGTAGGTGATTGGAAGATAAGTATTACCTTCGTCACCCTCACACATGTCCCCTATTTTATCAAGAGGTATCTCTGGAACTTTCTCTTTAGAGCCTACTTTTGGCATTTTGGAATCAAGTTCGGGAACTTGATCCTTCACATGATTCCATAGCTCAGGTTTTTCTTTGAGCAGCTCCTCTACCGTGAGATGACACTGAACTTTAGTGTTCTTCACGACGTCAGTGTTTCTTGGAATCACCGAGTCTTCATTTCTTACCACTATTGTGGGAGCTCTAATCTGGACAAATTCAGTTTCCCATGGGTCTGTGAACTGTGGCAACTCTTGTAAACAATTAGATTCAAAATCTAACCGTTCATCTTCTTGTTGCTCTGTTTCTTCTCCATAAGTAGATGGAATGTCTTGTGGAAACTGATCATGAAGGTCATCAATCTCAAGGATAGGAGGAGGATTATCCTTCTCCTTGGCCCATTTCTCTTCTTGTATTTCCCGCAAGAACGTTTGAGAGTGTTGTTGAATTGAAAGAGGCTCTCCCTCATCTATGGAGTCAGGAACATAGACTTTCTTTGGTGATGAGCTTTCTCTTTCAATAGTTAGTTGAGCCTGTGGAGGTAACGAAACTTGTGGCTTGTTTACCAACTGCTCTAATCTATCTAGTAAGCCCTGGAAGTGCAAACCCGGTGTAATAGCATTCGTCTGATTGAATGATTGATTGGCCTCGAACATAGCTTGAGCTAGTTCCACCATTTTAATGCACATTTTTGTCCGTTCAATCTCTAAATCTGCTCTAGGGTAGCTCTTATCTAGGTTTGCAGGTGTTGGCCCTTCTTGAAGTCGAGCCTGGTATGCTTTGAACATCATGTCCAAGTGTTTTGGGGTTGGATCTGCAAGAACAGACCCCGGTTGTGGTGGTTCATTTACCGTGGTTGGTGAGTGGGGATGAGGTGATGTGGATGGAATTTGGACTTGTGAGGGGCTTTGAGAGGCAATATCTTCTATTTTTGTTTTTGCATCTTTCAGGCTTTCTTCTAGTTCGGATAACTTTTTGGTCCACTTACGATTGGCCTTCTCTCTAGTATCCTTCCATGTTCTTGTTCTTCTCTTACTAGGCTCTCCTGATTCACTTGGCTCTGATTGCTCAGCTGGTTTATTTTGCTGTAAGGCTTGTGCCCTAGTAACTGCGTGTATAGGAGCCACATTATCACTACTGGAACTTGAATCCCTTGCTAGGCCGACAACATTAATGGGTATAACCTTTGGTACACTAGCGGGATGTCCGGGACAATCTCTCAAAAGCTGTTCTTTGCCACACTCTAGACAGACAACTTGTATCGTGATGTTCTGCCCTTGTGTCGGAGCTAGTGTGTGGGGTGGTTTTTGTCTTGGCATAGATTGAGGTTGGCTATTTCCTTCATGTTCATATGGTCTAGTTGCTCCTCGTGGTTCTGGACATGGGCTATACCTAGGAACTTCTCTTCCTTGTTCTATAGGAGGGTACCCGTATGGTCTATAGTGGGGTGGTACAAATGGTCGTGGCTGTCTATTCATTAGATAGTTTTCATTGTTGTAGTTGGGGTACTTTGGCTCACTATAAGAGTACATGTTAGGTGCTTGAGTTGGTCGTCTATCGTACGGGTAAGGTTGTGATAATCCTAATGCTTCTTGGTTGCAGACATGAGATGGATGATCCCCACCGCAAAGTGTGCAACTTCCTAACATTGGCATTCTCAAGGGGGAGTTCTGGTAGTTCCTTTGTCCTTGTACTCCTAATTTCTTGGCCACCAACTCTGTCACTTCCTCCACATAACTCAAACTAGAAGTTTCCTTGCTCCTTGTCTCCTCTGATTTGATAGGATCCTGTGTGATTTTGAGATCCTCAGCTAAGTTGTCTTCCAAATCTATGCACTCCTGAAGACACTGACTTAGGGTTTGTAGTCGTTTTACGTATACTAAGACTCTCAATGTTCCATTGGTTAGACCTTCTAAAAATAGGGATATCATTTTTTGCTGAGAAGGTCTCTCTGTCACAGGGCATCGGGTTACGTATTGCTTAAACCTTCGTGCTGCATTTTTTACTGTCTCATTGGGAGCTTGTTTGAAACTATGTAGTAAGGATGACGAATTGTGCTTGATCCCGCGCTTCGTGAATTCCCAAATAAGTTCTTGGAAGAATTGTTCAATATGTTCAAAGCAATTTGGATCCAGAGATTGAAACCAAGTTAAGGCTATTCCCGTAAGTGTTAGCCCAAAGGATTCATATTGCATGAAAAAGTCATCCACTTGCTCTGCTCGCAACACTTGCTTGAATTCTGCAATGTGGTCATAGGGTTCTCCTGTGCCATCGTAACGATTTCTCATACATTTGGCCAATTGGATTGGTCTCAGTCTTCTGTCGGGTTCTGGGGATCGAGTTATGATGGGGACACCTTGGGGCGGTTCTGTCCTAAAGGTAGGTCTATTCATATTTCCCATCCTCTGACTAGAGTGGCCGTGGGGGTTGATTCTTGGCATGTTGAATTGTTCATGTAGTCTATCGGGTATGCTACCTTGGCTCATTTGTCCTAACGTCACATTTTCTGTTCTTTGTTGGGTTTCGAATGGGTTTTGCGAGGTAGTTTCCTGATCTCGAGCTAACTCTCCTCTTTCATTAATCTGATTAGGACTTTCAGTTACTACATATATCTGGCCCATCTTGTCCCTATAAACTCCACTTTCATACTTGACAGCTGGTCTTTGAATTATTTCAGATTCTGTGGTGTTTATCATTCTTGCTACTGTCCTCTGTAGACCATCAAGGTAGATGGGTATTCCTTGCAAGTTAGTGGATATATATTGAAGAGACATTCGATATTCGCCTTCCACTCTAGACATAAAACCTTTCCTAGGTACGGAACTATGCATGTCTTCAGAAACCAAGAGCCTCTCCCAGTTAAGTGACATTTTTGACTCACTTGTCTATGAACTCAGCACGTAGAGTTAACCCCTGAGTTGTGAGTCCCTGACTTGATTGTGTGGTTGATCTTAGTTTCAAGTGATATGGTACTTTATCTATCTCTTCCTAGGTATCATCTTGAGCTTAGGTTCATAAGCCTTGTCTACAAGTCCACAATTGTCCTTTGAATTGCTCAAAATCTTGTGGAACCCCTTGCTTCCTAGTCCAACCTGAGGGTCAACTTAAAAATACCCTATCTAATAATCCTGGTATTAATATTAACATAACCAATCGATGTTTTTGTTGTACTCCTCACGAGCTTTCCAACAAACCCAAGATCACTCCGAACGGATTTCGTATGAGAAAGTTATGCCAGTTCAGGGTTTTGGGGGTTAAAACAGGGAAACAGGGCCTCTCAGGAAATGCTTCAAATCAGGCGATACACGATATTTGTAGGACACGATACTCGATCTTTGTCCCAAAACGATACACGATCTTTGATGTGGAACAAAACGATACACGATCTTTCAACCTGAAACGATACGCGATCTCTGACCGAAACGATCTCTGGCCGAAACGATCTCTGGCCGAAACGATCTCTGGCCGAAACGATCTCTGGCCGAAACGATCTCTGGCCAAAACGATCTCTGGCCGAAACGATCTCTGACCCAAACGATCTCTCGCCGAAACGATCTCTGGCCGAAACGATCTCTGGCCAAAACGATCTCTGGCCGAAACGATCTCTGGCCCAAACAATCTCTGGCCAAGTATCGCGATCGGTATGAAACGATACACGATCGGAGGGAAATATCGCGATACTCAACCACAAGAGATTCACGATACTTGCCAAGTATCGCGATACTCGACCACGGGAGTAAACGATACTTGGATTTTTTGGAGTCCAAATTCAAAATTTTTTGCAAATATGAGTACCTTGTGTCCTCCTTGTCACTCCTATGTGTTTGTAGATGCAAAATCTTCCTTCAAACCCACGATATTGCACTCACGATACTTGGCGTAGGTTTCGTCATGTCCGGGGCTGTTCACTCAGATTTTCAGCTATTTTGGTGCTACTTCTTCAGCGCCTCTATTTTGCACCCTCTCTAAGCTTCTTGCTCACAACCACAAGTAAAAACAAAGTGAATGTACTCTAAAAAATGGAAAAAACTGAGAAAATGAAGGTGGGTGGAGATGGTGATAATGATGAAGATGAAGAAGAAGGAAAATTCTAAAACTGAACTGAAAATGATGATTTTTTTTTTTTTTTTTTTACCTTCCAACATCGCTACTCTATGTCTTACCATCACACGCTCGTCCTCCAAGCTCTCTCCCCGGCAACGGCGCCAAATTTGGTGTCACTCTAGCACAATGGTGTGTACCAACGTGAGGAGATACACCTCATAAACTTAAGTTCGAGCCTCTCAGCTTTTCCAACCATATCAAGTTTAGGATTGTTGTGTCTTATGTGCATAAGAACAAACAGGCTCGAACTTAAGTTCGAGCCTCTGAGCTTTTCCAACCATATCAAGTTCAGGATTGTTGGATCACATGATATGAGCCTCTAAGCTTTTCCAACCATATCAAGTTTAGGATTGTTGGATCACATGATATGTGCAAAAGAACAGAGGCTCGAACTTAAGTTCGAGCCTCTGAGCTTTTCCAACCATATCAAGTTTAGGATTGTTTGGTCACATGATATGAGCAAAAGAACAAAGAGGCTCGAACTTAAGTTCGTTTCTCTGAGCTTTTCCAGCCATATCAAGTTTAGGATTGTTGTGTCTTATGTGCAAAAGAACAAAAAGGCTCGAACTTAAGTTCGAGCCTCTGAGCTTTTCCAACTTAAGTTTGAGCCTCTGAGCTTTTCCAACCATATCAAGTTTAGGATTGTTTGGTCACATGATATGAGCAAAAGAACAAAGAGGCTCTGAGTTCGAGCCTCTGAGCTTTTCCAACCATATCAAGTTTAGAATTGTTGGGTCACGTGATATGAGCAAAAGAACAAAGAGGCTCGAACTTAAGTTCGAGCCTCTCAGCTTTTCCAACCATATCAAGTTTAGGATTGTTGTGTGTTATGTGCAAAAGAACAAAGAGGCTCGAACTTAAGTTCGAGCCTCTGAGCTTTTCCAACCATATCAAGTTCAGGATTGTTGGATCACATGATATGAGCAGAAGAACAAAGAGGCTCGAACTTAAGTTCAAGCCTCTGAGCTTTTCCAGCCATATCAAGTTTAGGTTTCTTGTGTCTTATGTGCAAAAGAACAAAGAGGCTCAAACTTAAGTTCTAGCCTCCGAGCTTTTCCAACCATATCAAGTTTAAGATTGTTGGATCACATGATATGAGCCTCAGCTTTTCCAGCCATGTCAAGTTTAGGATTGTTGTGTCTTAGGTGCAAAAGAACAAAGAGGCTCGAATTTAAGTTCGAGCCTCTGAGCTTTTCCAACCATATCAAGTTTAGAATTGTTGGATCACATGATATGAGCAAAAGAACAAAGAGGCTCGAACTTAAGTTCGAGCCTCTCAGCTTTTCCAACCATATCAAGTTTAGGATTGTTGTGTCTTATGTGCAAAAGAACAAAGAGGCTCGAACTTAAGTTCGAGCCTCTGAGCTTTTCCAACCATATCAAGTTCAGGATTTGTAGGATCACAAGATATGAGCCTCAACTTTTCCAACCATATCAAGTTTAGGATTGTTGTGTCTTATGTGCAAAAGAACAAAGAGGCTCGAACTTAAGTTCGAGCCTCTGAGCTTTTCCAACCATATCAAGTTTAGGATTGTTGGATCACATGATATGAGCCTCAGCTTTTCCAGCCATATCAAGTTTAGGATTGTTGTGTCTTATGTGCAAAAGAACAAAGAGGCTCGAACTCTAAGCTTTTCCAACCATATCAACTTTAGGATTGTTGGATCATATGATATGAGCCTCTGAGCTTTTCCAACCATATCAAGTTTAGGATTGTTGGATCACATGATATGAGCAAAAGAACAAAGAGGCTCGAACTTAAGTTCGAGCCTCTGAGCTTTTCCAACCATATCAAGTTTAGGATTGTTTGGTCACATGATATGAGCAAAAGAACAAAGAGGAGTTAGAGCCTCTCAGCTTTTCCAACCATATCAAGTTTAGGATTGTTGTGTGTTATAGGATTGTTGGGTCACATGATATGAGCAAAAGAACAAAGAGGAGTTCGAGCCTCTCAGCTTTTTCCAACCATATCAAGTTCATGATTGTTGGATCACATGATATGAGCCTTAGCTTTTCCAGCCATATCAAGTTTAGGATTGTTGTGTGTTATGTGCAAAAGAACAAAGAGGCTCGAATTTAAGTTCGAGCCTCTGAGCTTTTCCAACCATATCAAGTTTAGAATTGTTGGATCACATGATATGAGCAAAAGAACAAAGAGGCTCGAACTTAAGTTCGAGCCTCTCAGCTTTTCCAACCATATCAAGTTTAGGATTGTTGTGTCTTATGTGCAAAAGAACAAAGAGGCTCGAACTTAAGTTCGAGCCTTTGAGCTTTCCAACCATATCAAGTTCAAGATTTGTTGGATCACATGATATGAGCCTCAGCTTTTCCAGCCATATCAAGTTTAGGATTGTTGTGTCTTATGTGCAAAAGAACAAAGAGGCTCGAACTTAAGTTCGAGCCTCTGAGCTTTTCCAACCATATCAAGTTTAGGATTGTTGGATCACATGATATGAGCCTCAGCTTTTCCAGCCATATCAAGTTTAGGATTGTTGTGTCTAGTTCGAGCCTCTGAGCTTTTCCAACCATATCAAGTTTAGGATTGTTGGATCATATGATAGGAGCCTCTGAGCTTTTCCAACCATATCAAGTTTAGGATTGTTGGATCACATGATATGAGCAAAAGAACAAAGAGGAGTTAGAGCCTCTGAGCTTTTCCAACCATATCAAGTTTAGGATTGTTGTGTGTTATGTGTGTTGAAATAGTGTTTTAAAGTATGACATGTATGATGTGTTACTGCTAGCCGAAATCGTTACCGAACAAATATACGTAAAACAGTGATTCACCGTAAACTGTGTTAAACTTTTAGTATCGCCACCGAAAACAACGTGGGTTCTTGGGAGTGGTAGGGGTCTGTTAGACAGAGCCCTGTACTCTTTTCCCAATTATTCAACACAATATCCGAAACATGTATACGCGTCTTAGCTCAGTTACTAGCAGTAACTAACAACATTTGATCTTCTATATTTCTGCATACCGAACTCTCCAGACTAACCTGCTATTGGAACAGAGCAGTAGTCTGGGATACCGATTTCACAGTAGTAATCAACCAGAGACAATACTTTAACTGATAGATTCGTTTGTCACAATGCTTTATAGCGATCTCAACTAAAAGCTCACGTTACCGAAAATACTAGTCCGTCCTCATCACCGAATGTAACAAGTTCAGTAAAGCAAACAGAACATTCTCAACAGTGCATTACTTTGTCAAATCAACTCACGCGGTAATATAACTACTCAGACTGACTCAGGGTACTTCAACGACTGAAGAGCATACGGCAATACTATACTGAAATAGTACTCAGACACACAATCCGTCACTTAATATTCGTTACAGTGAACTTCAGTATAAGCAGACGATGCAGACATAACAGAAATCAATACTAACAATACTCAGAACTTCACACAGTGTAAAAATACTCTGACAAATATCAAGACGAACAATCTGGCAATTCTAGAAAGAACGGGCTCTCGACCACTCTTTTTCCATTGCTTTATAAAGATGTTTATAGGATGCGCGTACCAACTTTTTGCGCTAATTTCATAAATTCCATTACATCCGGCAGTCATTACATTTGTCCCACTCCGACGGCCGATTAACACTGGCATGCACGGTGGACTCGAACCCGCAAGTGATTTTTTATTACAAAAATTATTGCTCATCTATGATACCTTCTAGATACATATTTCTAGCTAATCTAAATGTGCGGGCTATTTTTTTCTTAAGGGTTTCTAATAATTGTTTAAGGGTATCGGGTTCTAAAATCTACGCATCTACTCTAACGGAACTAAGTGCGATGGCTTCAGTAAGCAAAATTTTGGCCTGTGTTTGCAAAAAGGCCTCCTGTAAATAAAAATCATTTGATAATGCCGCATCTCTTGTTGTCTTCATGTCCGTTACTTGTTTCTGCATCTCATTGATTCTGTCTTTCTAGTTTCGTACCTGATTATCCAGTCTTTCAAACTGTTGATTCTGAAATTGTATGGTTTTGTGGTAGGCATCTCGTTCTCTGCGGGCATTCGCTAACTCCTTCTGATGTTTAGCTTCCCTGAGTAATTGATGTTTAAGTATAGAATTTACCTCATCCAGTGATTCTTTCATTCTTTGTAGCTCTTCTACTGCCTGCTTTGCTTCTCTCTGCTGCTCTTGGTATTTCTGTACTGTGTCCTACAACTGGAGTCTTGTTTCTTCCAGTAGGTTTCCTAGTGCTATTCTTGTATCGTCTGTATCTTTGATTGTTTGTTTTAGCTTTATTATTTCGGTGTCGGCAACTATCAGTAATTCATCTTTTTCAGCCAATGCCTTATCTCTCTGGCTTGAGTGTTCTTCCTGTGCTTGGAGTGTAGCCTATAGTTGCTTGATCTGCTCATGTAGTGCATGATTTTCCGCTCTTGCTGCTTGTAATTCTTCCTGAAGAGGGGTGATATCCGCCTCCATTATTTCCAATTTCCTTTGGAATTCTTCTTGTGCATCGTCTGTGGCTTGCTTCAGGTGTTGCGGCAGTTGTTGGGATAGATTGATTAAAAGGTGACCCATAGATTCTAGTTCCGAAAAAATTGGAATGGGGTGGGATGGCAGAGGAGGGCGAGGTTGCGACAAGGTTCCGGTGAGGAGTTGTTGTGAATTTGGAGGTGAATAGTTGAGGGAGGATGTAGAGGCTTCAGAAGTTCCGGTGGGGTGACTGGGCTTGATGGGGCTGCGGGGTGGTTCCGGTTGAGAGATGGGGTTAGCAGGCGGGGTTTTGGGGAGGGCAGAGTCAGTAGTTGTTACCTTGTTTGTTTGTTCCGTTTCTACATTGTGTGCTTCCGTGGATTCCACTGCCTTCAGTAGCTTGTCTAGTGCATCTTGATTAGATTGCTGCTCATTTTCCTGTTGCTCTGATTCTTTTTCGATCGAAATTATTTCCGTCTCTGCTTGATCTTGTTGTTCTTGTTCCTCAATCGATGATTCATTATGCATTGAGGTGGCTGTATCATGGAACGTCTCTTCTTCGTTCTTCTCTTCGTCTTTATCGTCATCGTTAACTTTTCCGGCTGAGCCTTGTGCTTCACTTTCTGAGGAGCTAATTCTGATATGTTTCCTGCGGAACAATTGATTGAGCTCTTCTTCATCTTCTTCTTCCTCATCTTCTTCTTCCTCATCTTCTAATAGCTGAACTGACTCTTCGTGCCTTAGGACGGGTCCTCGTGGTGGTGGTTGAGCGGCGAGTATGGTTAGGAAGAGAAAGGAAAGGATGTGGGGAAGTCTGGATCGAGGGGTGGTTCCTTTGTTGACTTGTTTCACTATGGCGACACACTCCTTATGGATTCGGTGAAAGAAAAATGAGGCGAAATTAACAGGTTCTCGTGCGGCAAGGTCGATGGCGGAATAGACTGGGCGGGAGATACCATATGTGCATTTTTGGAGGTTAAGGATCGCAACTAAGAACTGTAATGCGGTTTTTTCAGGTTCGGGGCGGCAGAGAATGGCATATTCATTTGATGAAAATCGGGGAAAAAGTTCTACCATTCGAGCTACAGGGATGCTTGGGCCATTTTTGCGGCCTTGTGGGGTGAGACGGAAGGCTTCGGTGAAAGCTTGGAAGGTTATGACGGTTCTAGATGGTAGGGAGGGAAAGAGCCATTGTCGTTCAGCGATGGGGGATTGGGCGATGGCAGGGATGATTTGTGCGAAGAAGGGATGGGCTTCCACTGAGTGCCATGGAAGCTCAGCGAAGTTGGCCAACCCTCGGATACGCAGGTAATCTCCTACCTCGATAGGGATACCATCATGGAAAGCTGCAAAATTCGCCAATGCTTCCATTTCGCACGTGAACACGAATACACAGATCACAACACATGGATACACAGAACACACAATCACAATCACAAGAACACAATAGCGTTTTTTGGCGCAACCGAAGAGATTAAGTAGACACATTACGGTGGGGGGTAGGAAGTGATGGTTATCATTGTGTGGTGCTAGAATGATATTGCTTTTAATTTGGCGTGCATGCTTGAGTAATTGGTAAGGAGGGCGGCTTATGACAAAACACGGCTATTTTAAAAAGAAAAGAAAGAACAGAATGAAAAGTAAAAAACAAAAGCTAAAAAATGTGGTCCACCGTTGAATGATTTAATGCGGATTAATAGCGCTTTGATACAGCTGCAGCTTCGAGCCGTTGATTGCTTTTGGAAGTGGATTTCCGATCAACGTAGTCAACCGAAAAGTTGCTGGACCGATTTGCTCTGAGATTTTGTAAGGGCCGAACCACCGTAATTTGAATTTGCCTACGGATCTATTTGCCTTTGCATTGTAGAAAAGTACAAGTTGTCCTACCGAAAATACAGGAGTCTTCAGATTTCGATCGTGCGTCCTTGCCTGTCTTAGTTGAACTTCGTGAATGGTTAAAAAACTGAGCCATCGGTGCTCATCTAACTCTCTAAGTGTGTCCAACCGAAATGACAGTGAGTCTGCCAGTAGTAGTTTCTGATCGATTACTACGCGTAAACTTGGTATGACTATCTCCATTGGTGCTATTGCTTCTAATCCATAAGCTAATTTGAAAGGTGTCAATCCTGTTGTCACCTTGTATGTAGTCCGGTATGCCCATAATACTGCAGGTAGCAGTTGATCCCATCTTTCCGGTGATTCCATGATCAATTTTCGAAGGATATTCAGCAGAGATTTGTTTGTACTTTCGGCCAATCCATTGGCACGAGGATAATAAGGAGAACTAAATTTATGTGTAACCTGGAACGACTGTGTAAGTGCCTTCATTAAATTGTTTACAAAATGAGTGCCTTGATCGGAGACAATTTCCAGTGGTAAGACAAAACGTGTAAAGACATCGGTTAGCAGACACTTTGCTACCGTAATGGCTGTAGCAGACCGTAAAGCCCAGGCTTCTGCCCATCTGGTTGCATAGTCTGTGCAGGTCAGTATGTAACGGTTGTTGCTGGAGACTGCTGGAGGTGTAATCGGACCGATAAAATCTAGACCCCATTTCTGGAAAGGTTCCAATGGTAAGATGGGTTGCAGAGGAAAAAGATGACGTTGCAAAGGCTGACCAGATCTCTGACATGTATCACATTGTTTGACAAACTGTGAGATATCTCTGTTCATTGTTGGCCACCAGAGACCACTCTGCAGAATTTTCCGGTGAGTTAAGTCTGCTGCAAAATGGCCACCGGAAGGAATTGAGTGAGCCAAAGTAATAACTGAATTAACTTCATGTGGTGGAATACAGCAAAGTAAGATTCCGGTATGATCTACATAATATAATTCTCCAACAATTAACCGAAATCGACGGCTAAAGACTGCAATTTTTTTGCGTACTGCCGTAGAAGTCTGAGATGGAAGGCAACCATCAGTGAGAAAGGTCAAGATCTGATCATAATACGAAAATGGGATAGGTGGGTCTGCAGATTCTTCATTAATTGGTTCTGATACATAAATCGCGGGTGTCGTGTCATCTATGCCCACCGGAGCTTCACCGGAATCTAAGCGGGATAAAAAATCTGCTAAGGCGTGTGAACTGCCTGGCCGGTGAATGACTTCGTAATCGAATTCTTGCAAGAGTAAGACCCATCACGCTAATTGACCACCTAGATGCTGCTGCCAAACTAGATGAGCAAGCCACCGTAAGTGCCTTCCATGCCACCGTACTTGACCCATAAAGCGCATAACTTCTTTCGGTGTAGTGGGCACCGGGGCTTCTAGTACTGCCGAAATTTTATCGAGATCCACTTGTATACCTTGTGCAGATACAATGTGGCCAAGTAACTTGCCACATGAGACCGCAAACACTGATTTTTTTGGGTTCAAGCAGAGTCTATACTCTCTGCATTTCTGAAAGCAGCACCGTAAATGAAACAGGTGTGCTACCATCTTACCGAAAATTGAAAAATCGTCGAGATATACTTGCATAAATGAAGTGAGATAAGGAGAAAATATCTCCTGCATACATCTTTGAAATGTGCTTGGTGCGTTTCTCAATCCGAACCACATTACCGTACAAGCAAAGACACCCCAGTTGGTAATAAATGCAGTTTTTGGTATATCTTCTTCAACCATTCTTACTTGGTTGTAGCCACTGTATCCATCTAGGAATGAATACATCTCGTGACCTGCTACTCTATCAAGCATGGTATCCAAAAAGAGGATTGGAAAGGGATCCGGTACAGTTGCTGCATTTAATTTTCGGTAATCTACACAGATTCTCAATTGCTTGTTTTTCTTTGGCACAATCACAATCGGAGAGATCCATTCAGCATGTTCTACTGGCACGATGAATCTGACTTTTAATAACCTATCCAGTTCTGTCTTTACCTGAGATGCATAATGAGGATTCATCCGATAGCTGGTTTGCTTTATCGGCCTTGATTCTGGCTTCAGCATAACCCTGTGCTGGTAGATACGGGGATCCAATCCTTTCATGTCTTTGTAGTCCCATGCAAAGACGTCGGTGAATTCTTGGAGTAGCTGGATTAAACCTACTTGAAATGTTTCCGGTAAGTTTTGCTTTATCTTCACAGGACGCGGATGATCTTCATCTCCTAAATTGTAAGTGATCAGCTGATCTTCGGGGACATAGAACTGTTGATGTTTCTCTGTGTTGTCTGTTGGTTTAAAGAGTTGCTGCAGTTCATTGTCATGTGTCGAGACAGTGTCTTCCTTCTTAGCCTCTTCTGTGATGGGTATTACTGTACAAACTGAAGCATTCCAATTATCTACAACGGTCTGTAGATCAACAGTTCCTAAGGAAATTAAATCAGCGTTATTCTTCAGAAACTCTTCTTCTTCATCGTCTGACAATCCATCTAGCATATGGACTGGTTCAGCAAAATACGGTCTAGCATGTAGCTCGCAAGGTTGTATAGCATCTAATTTTACCACATATCTTCGATTGGCATCTTTAAACGTAAGCTCTTGTGCAGACCAGTCCTGTATTACCTTCGCATGCTTCAGCCAAGGTCGGCCAAAAAGAAGGTTGTAATCCAAAGTGGATTCCGACAGATCTAGTATAACAAAGGTCATTTTAAAGTTCGTACCTTGTAAAGTGATGGGTACATTTCGCACAAGTCCTACGGGATGGACTCTTGATTGATCTGCCATTCTGACAAAAAATTGAACTGGTTCGATTTCGGTCCATCCTAATCTTTTGCATAAGGCCGCAGTCGCAATGTTAACACCAGAGCCTCCATCAATTAATACCTGTGTAATCTTATGATTCTTATACCATACTGTAATCAAGGGAACTGAATGATCAACCATAGAATCAGGTTCCGGTTGAACTGCTGCTGTCGCCGGAATACAAGAAGGTACCGGACTGAACTGTTGTTGGAACTGTTGTCGAATTCTAGGTACTAATGCCAGTAGTTGGCCCAGAGGCAGAGTGATAGATGCCTTAGATAAGATTTCCCAGGCCTGTTGAGATTGATTGACAGGCTCTACTGATGTTGAAGTTGATGCTTCTGCTGATGTGGAGGTGTCTACGGTTGGTAATGTATCTGCTGCTGATGATGTTTCTGCTGCTAACTCCCTTTGTTTTGTTCCTTCCTTTGTTAACGAGGGCTGGGCTACCGCAATAGGCTCTGAAAAGACTGGTGGTTCTGCTGTGGTCCATTGACTAGCCTTGTTATACATTCTGTGTTGTTCACGTACCCCTGGTTCAAATATTTCTGCTGCCGGTTGCAGTTGTTTACAGGAACGGGTCTCTGGACTGCAGCAGCCTGTGTCTCCACCGGTGTGATTTTTACCATGTTGGCCATTGGATTTTGACGTTCCTTCTTCCTTTGATCATACTCAGCTGCATCCTTGCAAAATCTCCTAATATGTCCAAATTCTCCACAAAAATGACAGCGTGGTGGTGGTAAATTGGGATTTTCTGGTGGTGGTCCATTCTGCCAGCGGTTTGGATTATAGTTGTTATTCCTCTATCCTCGGTAATTTCGATATCCTTGCTGCTGGTTGTTTCTCATTTGTGGAGGCACATAGTGGTTGGCTGGCTGCCCTTGTTCCTGGATAATTGCATTGACAGTCGCTGTTCCTTGCATTCTAGCGTTGTATGCGCAGTTTTCGGTGGTGTGTCCGACAATGTTGCAGATAGCGCAGAATGTCTGATTAAGTGCGCAATTGGCACTGGTATGTCCTGAATTTTTGCATGTGTTACAGTATACTTGTCTAGTCATATCTTCTGCAACATTTTTGTTTGCTTTTAACCATTCTAAATCTTCTGTAAATCCACTGACTTTGTGTTCCAGTTGTAGAGTCATTGCAATGACTGCATCGAGGGACATGGCTCCGACACATCTTATGATCATGATCTGCTTAAGTTGTGGAACCAAGCCATTGATGAACCACTGAGTGATAACATCATCTGGTAAGTTAGCATGGGCCGGTGGTAGCTTCCTTAAGTGTGTTCTGAAGAGAGTAGCATACTCCTGTACGGTTTGATTTGGTTTCTGTCTGTTATTTTGCAGATAATCAAAAATTTCGGCTGGATTCTTTTTTAGCCTGAATCGCTGCAGAAAAGCATCTCGTACTACTTCGTAGGTGCCGAAGTGATTAATATCATATTCTGTAAGCCATCTAGCTGCTTCATTGACAAGCGTAGATTGGAAGACAATGGCTTTGTAGGCCTGATCCGGTGGATGATTGAGAACTGCGTAGCTTATCTCGAAGGTGCGTACGTGAGCATCCGGATCATCTCCTGGAAATCCACCAAACTTCGTGTATGTCACTCCCGTTGGAGGTGGCCTGGGTGGACATAACTGTTGTTGTTGTTGTTTTCCGTTCATCGTGAGTGTATTATACCTTCCTTCTGTTTCTCGGGCCTGAATATCTGAACTACCGGAATCTGTATCGTCGGATGGCGCACTTTCCGGTGCGATTATCTTGCTTAATATGCTTCGAATCTCTGTTTCGAACAGCTTTCCTTCCTTCTTGATGTCCAGTGTATGGGAACTTGTTTCCAAGCACGGCAGATGGGCTGAAGATTCAGCAGAAAATGCTAAATCGTCACCAAAAAACTGTGATTCTCTTACCGAAATATCACTGGAATGAACCGAAATTATGCCCGAATTCGGCGTTTTTTCGCCTTCGCCGATTTCTTTAACTAAAGTGTTTCTAGTCGTAGATGAATCTGAATCTTTTTCCAAGATTGTTAAACTAGATTCCCATTGCGTCTTGGTAGATTCTGGAATTAGTATATCTTCGACAGATTGTGCCGAAATAGTACCGGAATGTACCAGAGGCGTAACAGGTTCCACCAGAATATGACCGGAATCAGTTTTAACATTCGTAACTTTCTTGACAACTGGGTCGGTCCTAGTTGTACTTCTACCTCCCAAAGTTGGCTTTAGTACTCCAGACTGATGGTTCTTGGGATACGTTTCACCGGATCGAGTAACCGGCATATATCATCTTCTGTACTAATCGTGTAGTATTACTAACGGAACAGTTTGCAACAATCTGATTCTGTTGCTACTGCCAATCAAATGATAATCTAATTCTGACAAACGACTGGCAATCTTGATGCCACCTTCCCACAGACGGCGCCAAGTGTTGAAATAGTGTTTTAAAGTATTACACGTATGATGTGTTACTGCTAGCCGAAATCGTTACCGAACAAATATTAACGTAAAACAGTGATTCACCGTAAACTGTGTTAAACTTTTAGTATTGCCACCAAAAACAACGTGGGTTCTTGGGAGTGGTAGGGGTCTGTTAGACAGAGGCCCTGTACTCTTTTCCCAATTATTCAACACAATATCCAAAACATGTATACGCGTCTTATATGATCATGAACATTTATTTATGACAGATGCAGGATCTACATATGGTGATATGGGCAAAATTGTTCATGTTAAAGAAGATGTAAATGCACAAGGCACACCATGTTTTACTTGTAAAGTGCTTCCAGATGGTGAGAATATTAATGCGAATAAGTTCTCCTTATCATGGGAGACTTTTTGTTTGGATGATATGAAAGATAGTATCTCAAAGTCTGATCGATCATTAGGTTCAATTGGATCGATCGAATCAATAGAAGAATTAGTGAAAATTATAAAAGAAGCCAAAAGATTAACACAAAAGTCAAAATCTTTGAAGAGAAGCTCATATGTATTTGAGAGATCTAAGAAACGAAAGTTGAGGTGAAGTTCCAAATAGCAAAAGAGATTCAACAAAAGATGTTATATCGACATCTGCAAAGATGGTAGCAATGAAAGGTGGTCAATTGAAGCAGGCACAGGGACGGTTATATTAGGTCCGACATTATTCAGATGTATTGCAGGTTTGGACAATAAAGAAATTTTAGAACTTCAAAAGGCAATTTTAGAGAAGAAAATTTTGTTAAAAAAGGAAAAATCATTGAAGCACATGGTTGACATGGAAGAAATAGCATGGAGATTAAAGACAGATCGTGTCTTGAAAAATGCTATAATTGCATTTTTTATTGATTTAACAACAGAGGTTTTGACTTGGGAAAAGCTCTGTGAGAAATACAATATCACAGATGTACAATATGAAAAAATTAAAAGTTATAGTGAAACATTTGTGAAAGACTCATTAAACAGGGCAAAGAAGTCTCCTCCTTTACCAAAGGCTGCCATAACTTTGTTGAGTCATTTGTATAGAGTTGCAATGGGAATAAAGACCACAGAAAATGTTATTCCATGGTCAATCTATGGATTTGGTTTCGATTTGAACAAGGTGGAAAGTTGTTGTGCAGAGCAAGTTCTTCCATTCAATATTGTTTTCTTTAGGTTTGATTTAGAACTGTATAGTTTACATAGTCGGGAATGCATTTCAGCAACGTTCTTTTCCAGATTGATTTTTGCACTCAACGGGATGAACTCCGAGACAGAATATGTTCTAGTATCTTTTATTGATTTCCTCTATGTCCATATGCTTGTGGAAGGAGTTCAACATACAGCTACAAAAATGACTTTCAAAATTGGAGCCACTCAGAGTAGTAATCCTTCCATCAAAGGAGAGATGGATTTTGCAATAGTGCTTATGTACATTAGCAAAGAGGATAATTATCAGATGATTGATAGAATAGATCAAGCAAATCTAAATATTTTTGCTCATAAAGGTCTGGATGAATTCATAGAAAAAAAATTCATTGATGATTTCATCAATAGTTTTGCTCGTGAAGACAGCTATGTTGTAGAGTTGTATTGTCGAGGAGTTGTTCTTCAAAGAAGTTTATCTAAAAAATGCAGATGTTTTGGTATATGTTTAGATGTTGAAGAAAAACAATTAGAATCAATTTGCTCTTCAGTTTTTGAGAATGACCCTGCTTTGCATCAATGGTGTGATATCAGTAATCAAGATACAGATATCAGGAATCAAGATACAGATAATACAAATGTGTTCGAGAATGTTGATGCTGAGATTGATGTACAACCTAGTGGAGAAGAATTAGAAAGTAATCAGGATGATACAGAAACCGATGAACATATTGTTACAATGGATGAAGATACTGCAGGTACTTCAAATGTTGAGAAAAAAAAAGCAGCTTGAGAAAATATTGATTCCATGTAATGTAATGAATACCATAATTTTCAAAGTATATTTTTCTTTATATGCTAGTGATGATTGCATTTCTTGAACAATAGATTTTTATTTTGAATATATTACCTTGTTGAATAAAGTGATGTGAATCATTTATATTTAAATCTTTTTATGTATTGTTAATATCATATGTTTGTGAGTTAAAATTCGACATCTCTTGTCTATTCGAGTAATTTAAAGTTATTGTCAATGATGCATAAATTCACATGTTATAATTTTTAAATTGATATGCATGATTTATGACTCTTTTGTTTGAAAAAATCTGAAACATATTGTTTTTAAAATTATGATGCACTTGATTAAATACAATTTCAAAATGTACGGTTAAGATGCAAAT
>CM035430.1:29322332-29669832 GCA_020310875.1 Ceratopteris richardii
ACTGGAAATGAATGGCATTTTGCTCAAGACAATTGATAAGGAAAGGGGTGATATATTACTTGAATCTTTGCAAAACCATATGAATTTTATTGAAGAGAACACAAGAATTACGCATTACATTCGCAAGGATGCATTATATTTCTTGGATTTTTGTATGGATCTTTTTGAAGTGTGGATTTGGACCACAGAAAGAGTGTCGATAGCTCAAAGAACACTTGCAGTATGTTTTCCAAAAAACCATCAAAGATTATAACAGGTCAGGGTGCATGCCAAAAAACTGATATCCGTATCGGATATAAGTTTGTGCATCATAAAAACTTGGACACAATTTGGAAAATTTTTCCAGATTTGGATGGAAATAATACCATTATTTTTTATGATACATTATATCATGTGATGTGGAATATGAAAGGCACTTATGTAATTCTACCGAAGTTGTGGAGGCAATCATTGGAGGAGTTGGAAAACTTTTTATCCAAAACAATGATTCCGTGGCTTTATGGATGGATTTGCTCAAAGAACAGACGTTCTTATACATGTAATACAATTGTAAATCAGAGACCTTGTGATAGAGAAACATATTATGTACTTGAACAATATATTAAGAAATGATATCAATGATTTTAAAATATTTGAACATCATGTATTTTATTGGTGTTTTTAAACACCACATATTTTTGGGACTGTTCAACCAAGTGAAAAATTATTGGTAGCCTAAATTGCATATATTTGAGTAATTACTGAATTCAATTGTTTTTCAAAGCTCTAAGTTAGTATGATAGATTTATTATAAAATTATATGAAACAATCTATAGTATTGACATAATTTTCATATCATTCACCTAAATAAACAATTATTAGTATGTCAAATTGCATATTATTAAGTATTGTTAAATTAGATCTAAATTCATGTGGTTGCTTTTTTTTTTAAATGGAGGTTCAGCCGAGGCCCACTCCTCCGGGCTTTAACTTTGAAATTGCAACTGTATAAGGAAGGGCATAGTATCCATGGGACCCACCTTATCCCACAAGATACAACTTTCCATGTTAAACATGTCCCTTACATGTGTTGATGGGGGTTGAACCCCCATCCCCGCCTCAAGAGGCGAGAGGCCCAACCACCCGAACAAGTGACCCCCAATTTGAATATATTTATTGTTTATATTAAATTGTAAGCTCTAAATTCGTATTAGGATAGATTTGTTATACAATTAAATTGAAATCAATTTATTGATTTTTATAACATCATATTTTGGGATATTTACTTTAATATGAGCATTTATTGATATATCAAATAATTAACCTATTATTATTGAATTGGATAATAATAGACTTCATATTTTAAAAAAATTCAAGGCTGAATGCTTTTCTTTGTTTATTCATACTCCTTCGTGTTTTTTTAAATAAGCTCATCAACTAATATTATTTTTTATCTATTGAAAGCTTAAAACATTTTAACAAAAAGAAGATGTATTCATGCATTGATCTTTGTAAGAAGAATATAATATAGAAATTATAAGTTAATTCCATCACTTGGTATTATAAATGGGACTTGAATAATTCCCAAATTTTGTGAATAGGCCTTAATAGGTTGTGATAGCCATAATCAATTCTATGATCAAAACTGGGGAGAATGCTATGCATACAAAGCTGACTCGATAAATTATGAGCAGACCTATGAGCAATACCCTTGTAGACAAGGGGCCTATGACAATTCATACGAATACGAAGCTGAATATGCTACATTAATGTACATGACTCCAAGAGCCCAAGCACCTTCTAGACCCTTGATTAGACCTCTAGTCCCTAGAGGACCTTGTTATCGTTGTGGAGGAGACCAGTTGTAATAAAGTAAGTTTATGATCTAGGGATCAGGCCGCGTGAAAGATGTCCAGCTTAACCACTTGAGCTACCATCTTTCGCATTCTTTGTGCGCTATTGTTTTTTGTAATTGATTACAGACGTCTGCTCATGCACGAACGAAGCAAAAATTGGTAGCTTTGCGTCAGTATGATCTTCTGTGAGTCAACAATGAGATTTGAACCCGCATCCTGACCTTGCGTGTGACTTCCTCGTATCCACGAGAGCAGCAGTGTGGTCTTTCATGCTGCTTGATCAAATCTACAAAGATTCATCTCCTACAGAAGCTCCCACAAGCAAAAAACGAAAGGATGATGCATGCTATAGATGCAAGTAGCTGGGGTTTGAGCACGCGATGTTAGAATGAAGGAGCAGTTGCTCTGCCCAGGAGAGCAAACATGTCATTTTGAATAGTGTTTCATCTATATCATTATAATACCGTAGAAGCTTCAGCTTAAAAAAGCAAAAGAAAAGGAATTCTCTAGATAGTAATTGCAGAGATTTGAGTCTGTGACCTTCCGGTTCTAGAAGTCTTCCGAAGCAAAACTAGAGAAAGCTAGCTTCAAATGGAGTCAATAGGACTCGAACCCCATACCTCCCATCTCTATGAGTAATGTCGTAACTTGACCAAGGCAAAACAGATTGAAGATAGATTGTTTGTGCATGGATGAAGGACATGCATCCATGGTGGATGTTGCATGCACTAATTCTTCAAAGTATGGAGACTGAAGCTAACCAAGATAAAGAACCATTCTTTCTTGAGGATCATAGGATGGATGAAGCTATGATCAAAGCTAAGTATTTTCCAGTTTCTACTTGGCGTTAATGCTTGATTTATCTTGTTTTCATTATTCTACACTTAATCATAGATGCACATTGAAATAGCCAAGATTTCAATCGATTAATTCTAGACTAGAATAATGAAAAAATCCACTTATCATTCCAAGCATTAGTTTGCATTAAGGAAAGACTTGATTAAAATAAGATCCTTGTGCATCAAAGAATGTATTTTGGTAGTTTAATTTCAGAATTCCTTTCCATTGAGTAGGCTTTTTATTGAACCACAAGGATATGTTTTTATATCATAGTGCATTAGGACAAAGGAAAGGATATACATGCATCAAGATTGCATGATATACATTCTTAGTACAAGGAAAAGTCATGCATCCAGCTCATGCATGATTGTTGCATGCAAAGAACATGCATGCATATGCATGTGAGCATATGGATTTGCATGTAGGCACATGCATTTGCATGATAGAATGGGATGTTGTTTGCAAGTAGATATGAAGATGTACTCTCTTAGTATTCAGCTTACTTTATAAAGCTCATGTTTTGACATTAGGGAAGACAGAGGACTAGTTAGTTGCAAAAACATGCTAGTTCTAGTTTGCAGCTCAAGTAATTAGTCGATTCCTTCCTAAGTTGATACTCCGCTATCAAAAACAAATACTTAATGACAAATAAGTATGTTTGATGTCTTACTAGGTATAAGTAGGCACTAGGAGAAAGTTAAGTATTAAATTTTCTTGATGACCAAGAAAATTTGATTACTTGCAAACTTTTTGCGATGTATGATGACTCTAAGTCTCGGATGTACTTACGGAGTCATAAAGATAAGTTTATAATTATTACTCTAAGTATAGGTGATATTTAGAAATTCATGCGGATAAGCTTTAGTTGATTAGTTACGTAATTTATGTAACTTCTCAAGCATCCCAAGATTGGATGATAACTTCAGCTATATTTCCAAAGTTCCATGAGCACTTCGATTCCATGGAACTCAACAATCGAATCGATGAACTTAGATACAAATTGAACTTTGAAGTTCAACAGATTTGTGTTTCGTTCAAGTTTTGCATCTCTGGTAATGATGCATAGGGCCATGAAAACATGGAAACTTTAGAAGCACTCTTCTATTTAGAAGATTGTGAAAGTTCTAAAGAAATTTTCTTTGTGGTTTCAAGATTCGTATCTCACGATGAAACCTCGGTAAGTGACTTTTAGGAATTCAGATACTTCCTAAAAGAAAAACACTAAAATGAAATAGTCAAGTCTTCTATTCCATTCGTGAGATCATTCTCCTACCATGTTCGAGATGAATTTGTTTTTGGGAAGGTAAACGTTCCAAGTAGAGGATCTTAGTTGATTCATGAACTCTTCCCAAAATACACATAAATTCATAATATATGATAGGACCAAGGAATGATAAAAGGTGTATTAAGAAATAAGAGCAAAACATTTACTAGTTATAGATGTTTTGCCACAAAAATAAAGTATGCTTGGTTTTATTTAAGCTAAATCGAGTTTAAATAAGAAATCCAAGTAATCTTTAGGAATCAAGATATTTTCCTAAAAGATATATCAAAGTAATCTTTAGGAATGAAGCTACTTCCTAAAGATAAGCCAACAAAGAAAATAGTTTGGTTAACTAATTCCTTAGATTAAAAAGAAATATCTCTTGGACAAGCAATAAAGCCTTAAGTCTTGGTCTTGTCCAGAAGTCAAGAATTTCTTTTGAAGATCATTCCAGTAAAGGAAAAGGATTCCAAGATGAATCATTGCCTTAGTATTACTTGATTCCTTGGTAGGAATCTAAAGTTCTTGAAAGAAATATATCTCCCTAGATGTGAGACTAGAATCTTTCAAGTCAGTTTAATAACAAGTAGTTTTCAGTAGTTTCCAAACCTTTGGTATGGTTAGTTAAGTCCAAATAGTGATATAACCTAAAGGTATATCAAAGATTCTTAGCTTTGGAATCTAAGAGGCATCAGTGTATGCTTGGACTAAAGTTCAAGAAAAGATCTCTACAAATCCCATGGGTAAGCAAAGAAGCTTTTGATAGTTCAGGAGATCTTAATTATAAAGACTTATTCTTTATTTTAGTCGCAAGATCAACTAGACTTGATCAAACTTGCCCATGATTTTCCAAGTATGTGCGATTGGAACTACTTTGTAGATGGCCAAAGTATTGGCAATAAAATTTCTTTTGGGAATTATTCACTCAAGTTCCATTTATCCAATGGAAAATTATGAAAAGAGTAAGTTGTTCCAAGTCTAAATAGAATGAAGCAATTCCAAGAATGTAGTTTGCAACCATGAAGACGGTACTTAAGTCTGTGGAAGGTAAAACATAAGTGTTTGCCTATCCTTAAAGGGATTTTGGTACAAATCCAGAGAGCATGAGCGGATGCTTAGACTTAGGCAATAGAGAGATTCCTGTAAAAGTCCCGACCGTCGTAGGTACCTAAAGCATTAGTAAAGAAAGGAATCTAAAGACAAGAAGTCAAAAGCTCTTGTCACTACAAATTGGTCAAGAATAGACCAATTGAACTTGAATCTATGAAAATTCAAGTACTTGGAATTCTGATTGGTTTTTCTTTGAAAACCCTAGCAAAAAAGGATGGATGCTCCATCAAAAGGTTTTTTAAGTTCCTCAAGGAAAGCATAAGGTCGTGACAGGATCATGTGAAAGGATCAAAAACCTAGAAAATCTAGTTAGAGGTAATGCCTGAAACTTCAAAATTCTTGTAAAGAATTGAAGCAAGAAGGTACTCTATCAAAAGATGTTTAGACTTTAGGATAAAATTCACTCACTCGCCAATGTAAGTATAAAATAAGGTGGTATGGGACACCAGATTTTATACTCAGATTGATGTAGGAAAGATGGTATGGGACATCGGACTGTGAGATGATGATTATCTTTTAGTCCTAGATTGGATCTTGAAGTTAGATTTCATCCTCGAGGGAATTAAGACTTCAAAGAAGGAGTTTAATTCAAGAAGGATAAAAGTAGTATCTCAAGATACTTCAAGATAACTTCAAGATAAAGAAATCAGAAGATATGAAGTAAGTAACTTCCAAGATCTTCTTGAAACACTTCAAGATAAAGTGTTGTTAAGTCGGAAATATTTCATGAATTTTTTAGAGAAGTTGGACTTTGATTTGAGTTTATCTTTTCAACCAAGGATTTGATTGACTAAGTCAAGCATCAAGTTCCTAGTGTAACTTGGTAAATTTTTTACTCAAAGAAATGCACAAGAATTACATTCCCAATAAGAAGTTAGAAAGTCTGAATGTGACATTAGTCTCAAGTGAAGCATTATTTGAATACAAAACTCATCAATAGAACCTCAATGGGTTGACACACTGATGTTGGTTACCACACTAGTGTCTTGTGGTTGGATGATGTTTTGGAGTTACTTTGACTCTTTTTGAGAATCCAGTTTATTTTTCTTAAAGATAAAGAAAATTCTTCAATACCTTGTTGAAACAGATCTTTGAGAAGTTAAAGTCCTGAGTCATCTAGACTTTGACTCATAGCAAATTTATGTATCTTCGAAGTTTGAATTGGTTGTACACAGTTTTAGTTATTTCTTTCCGCTTTCCAAAAACTTTTGGAATTGGCTCAGACATGATATCTGATTCTTTTTGCAAAAGATCTGGGTTAGCCGATTAGAAGATAACTAAATTGAACATCCTAGAAAGATGTTAAGTACAAGAACCTTCTCAATCTTCAAAAGATAATAAGTCTAAGTGGACTTATTTATTTGAGTTTGCTTCAAGTTATAGCATAAAAGATTTCCTAGAGTCCAGTATACTCTTGAATAGGCAAGTTAGGAATTGCTCATCAGATTGACAATTCCCAAGAATTTTCAACTGAAGTCTTTGAGAAAAGTGTCCTAAGTTGGCCAATTTTCATTTTGAATTTGAATTGGTCAAGTTAGTATGGTTGACTCAATAGAAATGATAAACTTTCTCCTATAGTTTACATAGGATTTTTTTTAACCCATTTGGACAAAGTAGTCCTCTAGCCAGGTGAAAAAAAAATCAAGTAACTGTTGGATAAGAGTAAACCATTGAACAAACATCCAAGTTAGATGTTTGAGACAATCAAACGTTAAGTGCTTCAAATCAAATTCAAGTGAATCAAGAGTTCTCAAAGTCTTTTGATGGATATGAATCCCACCTTCATTACTAAGTCCATGCACCAGTCATGCCTAGAAATGGACTAGTAAGTTCACATGTTTGTGCCTAGATCGCATATCTAGAAACTGTGAATTGACCAGGGATGTTTTTAGATCCACCCTTATTATTCTTTCACTAGTTTGTACTTTGTTCAGTTCATCAAAGTGCAAAATAAGACAGTGTTTTGAATCATTTGGGCAGGGACACCACCACAGAGATGAGACATGTTCTTCCAGTTTTAGAACATAACCATGTTCTTCTAGTTTTAGAACATGAGGCTCGGGGGTTGCCTATAGTAGATATATAGCTCTATTTTTTAGGGCAAAAATATTTTTCCAAAGAGGGAAGAATGTAATAAAGTAAGTTTATGATCTAGGGATCAGGTCGGTTCAGACAGATCTGAAATCGGATACCATTTGGTCATCCGTGTGTATGACCAAAGATCTCGAGTTTAGGCTTACTAGGAGGTCTTGTGCTCTTGTGAACAAGTGATCCACTGAGCTTAGTGATTAAGTCTCAACGATGTGAAGGAGGAGGTCTTGGGTTCAATCCCCATGGGGGACATGGGAAAAGTATTTTGCCCAAAGAGATCTAGAGCCTTCTAGAAGCATCCACTTGAGTTAACTCGAGTTAACTGGGACACTTGGCGCACATGCAGTTACATGGCCGACACATGGCTGGCTAGTATCCACTTGCCCAAGAAGGCAGTCCCCTAGAGAGAGCTATATATAGAGGCATTTGGTTGGGAGGAGAGTCATCTCTCTAGCACGTGGTGGTCGTAATTGTCATTCTCTTACACCAATTCATCAGAGAATGCACTCTGCCTTACCAACCACCACCTAAGGTTTGGGAAGGATATTGTAGTGATTGTGGAAAGGAGCATTTGTTTAGGGATTGTCCTTAAAACCCTAACAAGATGAACCGAATGGCTCAGGTAAATGTAGTAGAAGTGGTTGAGTCTTCTGGAAGTGACAAGGAATATGTAGTACCATTGAAGGAAATTACGAGAGCAAGAGCTAAGGAAATTCCATAAAGGCTAAATTCAATCATGCAAGAAATCAACAAACAGGAAACACCGATGCCTCAAATAGTGGCAGACTCGAAAGAGTCTGAAGAAAACTCCAAGGTAAAAAGAACTCAGAGATGGAAATCTCAATGAGAGAAATTGAGAAACAGGTGGACACAAAAGAAGGAGGAAGAGAAGAGCAAAGAAGAGCCAAATCAATCTAAGAATCCTACAACCACTAAGGATTCAATTAAAGAGGAGAAAGAGCAACAGAAACAACAAGCTAGGTTGGTTCTAGCTTATCCAATGCGTGAAGATCTAGCCATGTGGATAAAAGCATATCAATCCAAGATCAAAGCAGGACCAAGTTTGGAACAACACAAATTAAGTTACCCAAGAGGAGATTTGGAAAGAGAAAGGATAGAGACCTGTAAAAAACTGATTGAAATCACTCAAAACGCACTAGAAAAAACTATCCAAAGTCTCTCAGAAACAAGGATATCTGATAGAGAATTTCAAGAATGTTTAGGAGTACATGACCCTTTGGAAGAAAGGAGGATTTTTGAGAAAGCCGAGAGTGTAACCACTGAAAACCATGAAAGAAGTTCTATAATCCCAGAAGTTGAAGCTAATTGGCCTGAGGATCTATGGCTAGAGTCTAGGAAGAAAGACGGAGGGAAACAGAGGGAATTGATCCTCCTTTTGAAGAATTAGATGCGTCCAAGAACCCAGGAATGATGAACCAAGAGATAAACCATGAGGAATGTTCGGAACTAGATGAAGAGGACTTGGAAAGCATAAACACACTACCTAACTACATGGGAGAGTATGAGCGGAATTCTTATCTTTATCATGCCCCAAGGATAAGAACAGAAGGACGAGAAACCTCAAGCAAAACATTGAAAATAGCACGGAAGTTGAAGGAGACAAAAGTGCAGTGCTCCATAACGTTGGAGGAATTACTGAAAATCAAATAACAAGTATGGACTAAATTGGCTAAGAAAATGGGGCAAAAGGAAGCAAAGACAATCAATAAGGAAGCCAATGGAGATGTGCGTACAGTCCAAATCCCTATAGACAAAGTAGGAGATTTCAGCAAAGGAAATGAAGGTAACACATGTCTACCCATTACATTCTGAGGTTACACGATGAAAGCAATCCTAGACACAGGAGCTGGAGTGGGAATCTCCACAAAAGAAATATGAGAGAAGTGGGGGAAACCAGCTTTACGGACCACAAGAATGAAATTACAATTAGCTGATGGTCACACGGAAAAACCTCTAAGATTGTTAGAAAATGTTGTACTGACAACATGCGGAGTAGACTTTGAGCACACGTTAGCCATTTGCAATTCGAGAGAGCAAGTAACTATGAGATGATCTTGGGAAGACCTTTTATGAGACAGCTAAGGGTCTTGCAAGACTGGGGAAGAGACGTAGTATACCTGCAACATAGGGGCACAACCACGAAGATAAATCTCCATACATACGCTTACCGAGATGTTCCACCTCTACAATGGAACATAGTACATAAAGAAGAGGATGACCTATTAATCCATAGTGTGGGATCTGAAGACCAATCATGGATGCATGAAGACACCCAACTATGGATGTGTAAGACAACCAAGCAAGAAGAAGAAAGATGAAGAATATGGCAACTAGGTTGTGGAGTCTCTAGACTAGTAGCTGATCCAACATATATACCACAAGTATTCCCAGATGAAGCCTTCAAGCCCCAAGGATGGATGTAGATATTGGCCACATTGGATGTGTGTGTCAATGAGGAAGTCCTAACCCTGAATGAGTGCATAGACAAGCATGGATATGATGTGAGTGTATACATGGGCATACTACAAGAGATGGAGGAAGGAGAAGGATAGAGAAAGAATGGAAAGAAAATTATGGAAGTATAGAAATGGATGTTGAGACCCAGGTCGAGGGACATCACTTGGAGGGAGAACATAAGGAAACTATCATTGGAAGCATTTCCACCCTCGAACAAAAAGGAAGACAAGAGAACATAAATTCAGAAGAGGCTAGCAAGAAAGAGAATACACCACAAGAACAGTTCGACATTCCCAAACATTTTAAAAAATATGAAGTAGAGGAAAGAAAAATTGCAATCCAAATGCGTAAATGACAAGCACAAGAAGGAATAGCATAAGATAATAAGGAACAGACCAACAAAGTCACTGTGACCATAGAAGGGGAAGAGGAGAGATGCACCTACATCGGGAAGGATGTGTCAAAAAGTGAAGAACGAGAGCTAATAGAGTTGATTCAAAACTATAGGGATGTATTTGTGTGGACATACAAGGACTTAAAAGGAGTGGATCCCTCTATTCGTTCACACTGTATTCCCATGACCCTTGAAGCTAAGCCTTCAAAACAACAAACATACACTTACAAGGACGTATAATCTACCAAAATCAAGGAAGAAATAGATAGATTATTGGCAGGGGGATTCATATATGAAATCCAACACATAGAGTGGGTGTCCCCTTGGTAGTTTTACCCAAGAAAAATGGTAAATTAAGGGTTTGCATCAACCTCAAGAAGGTTAACGCATCCACTATTCGTGATAGCTACCCCTTACCCATTACGGATCACCTCTTGGAGAGAGTGGCAGGCAAAGAATTCTATAGCTTCCTCCATGGATTCTCTGGGTACAACCAAGTTGCAATTTCTCCTGAGGATCAACACAACACTGCATTTGCCACGGAATGGGGCGTATATGCTTTTAGGGTTATGCTATTTGGCCTAACCAATGCTCTAGCCACCTTCCAAAGATTAATGTGTCATGTTTTTAAGGAATTCCTTAGGAAAAGCATGGAAGTATACGTGGATGATTTTTGCACCTATTCCTCTAAAAAGGTGAATCACATACCCTAGTTGTTAGGACATATAGTGTCTAAGAATGGAATATCCACAGATGAAGACAAGATCAAAGTTATTCTAGAACTACCCCAACCGAAAAATGCAAAAGAAGTACAGGCATTTATGGGGCATTGTGGTTATTATCATAGATTTATCCACATGCACGCCATACTTTCCAGACCTCTATATGGCTTACTGACTGAGTTCAATTGGACTGAAGATTGCAAGAGAGCCTTCAACGAGTTGAAAAGCAGACTAATTTCAATGCCCATTCTAAAGGTACCAAATTGGAACAAGCCATTCCATATCCATCTTCCAAATTTTCCATAGGATGCATCTTAGCACAGCTTGCAGATGAAGGGAAACTAGATCACCCTATAGTCTATGCTAGCAGGTAGCTCAACCAAGCCGAATGTAATTACACCACCAGTGAGTGAGAGGGATTAGGAATGGTTTATGTTGTAAAGAAATTCAGACACTACTTATTGGCAAACAAATTCAAATTCTTTATTGATCACCAGGCTTTGTTGTACTTAGTCAATAAACCGTGTAAGACTAGAAGACTAGTGAGATGGTTTTTGCTCTTAATGGAATTTGATTTTGAAGTAGTGGTCAAGAAAGGAAACACACATGTTAGAGTCGATCATCTGTCTCGAATGACTCATGGAGAATCCCTGACTAGAGTTGCGGATGATCTACCTGACACCTATCTTTTTAACTTGGAAGTTTGTCCACAGTGGGCTGAAAAATTGATACCTATACTCATGCATGGACCTAGTCATAGAATTAATTCAAATAAAACCCAACAATTATGGAAGACTCGGAATCTTCACATTGTGGCAGGAATCCTATATAATTAGGATTTTAGTGGACTTGTTCTAAGGTGTGTAGATGAGGATGAACAAGAGACTTGGTTAAGACACGCCCACATAATTCCATGGAAGAAACATAGAAGTATCAGTGGTACGCTACAAGAATTAAAAAGGCTAGGAGCATATTGGCCAGAGATGCAAAAAGATGTTCATTCACACGTGACAAGTTGCCCTACATTTCAAGAGTAAAGACTAGAGGAAAACTCTACGCTATGCTATTCCACAATAGCACCTAGATGAAGTTTACCTTTAGTGAACTTTTTAAAGACACATGAATGCCTGGAAGGGGCAAACCTAGCAAGAAAATGGGCTTTAGAGGAGCAAAGTAAAGATTATGTCCTTATTGGAAAAAAACTATTTAAACATGGATAAGAAAATCAATTAAGATTATGTGTACACAAAGATGAGTATATCCCTGTTTTGGAGATGGCCCATACCGGAGCCGCAGGAGGTCATTTTTTAGTCAATAAAGCTGCAAAAATGATTCTTTTTTCCGGATTAGTGGCCAACATTATATCAAGATAGAACAACATATGTTCAAAGGTGTGATGCATGTCAAAAAACAAAATACCCCATCCGAGGAGATGAAATGCCACTACGAGCTATGATTAGTGCTAGAGCCTTCATTAAGTGGGGTATAGATTTTATCAGACCGATTAGGCCACCTGCAAAAGGTTCTCTTGTTGAGTCCATAATAGTAGCCATGGACTATTTGACCAAATGGGTAGAAGCAAAGGCCACAAAGAAGAACGATGCAAAAACCACTGCCAAGTTTTTATTCGAAAACATATTTACAAGATTCGGGTTGCCCATTGAAATTGTGAGTGATTGAGGCACACACTTCATTAATGAAGTGATAGAAACCTTGATGAACGAATTCCTAGTAATTCATAAGAAATTGGCCCCATATCACCCACAAGCCAATGGACAGGCAGAAAGTTCCAATAAGGTGTTATGTACCATTTTAACTAAGATTGTGAATAATAGACGATCAGATTGGGATAAACAATTACATTGGCACAACACCAGTCAATCTAGTGTATGGCGAGAATGCAATCTTACCAATCGATTTCTTGATTCCTACTCTTCGAGTAGCTGAGAAATATGAGTAGACTAGACACGAGCTTTCCCAACAATTGGATCAAATTGAAAGATTGAATGAGACTAGATTACAGGTAGTAGTAGGTATTTATGCAGCCAAGAGGTGACATAAAACATATTATGATGCCCATATTAAAGATAAGGGGCTCAAGGAAGATGATTTAGTCCTGGTATACACTTTAAAGCAACACACAAAAAAATTGCAAAAGCGAGGACATGGACCATTGGTAAGCAACCATATTTCTACCAGTGGAGTAGTGAACCTAGCCACCCTAGACGGAGAAATTCTACCTAATTATATAAGTGGCTGTCACATGAAGAAATATTTAGAGCCCTTGATAGATGAGATGATGAGTAGACTTCTAAATGCAAGGAACCGAAGGGAAGAGGATGAGAGAATTAGAGAAGAAGCAAGACTTGAAGCATTAGAACGAATATGGAATTGAAAAGAATGGATGAGAGAGAGAGAGATGAAAGATATAGACAAGGAGGGGAACCAATACCCATGGCCAACTATAGGACATCAGAAACCAAAGTTGTACGATGACAAATCAGGCAACCCTACTTAAATCTAGGAGTGGGAACTGAGGAATATCACTTAGTGGATGCATTGATTGATATAGGGGTTGCATTAAGTTGCATACACTTTTCATTAGCACGGCAATCAAATGCACCTCTTAACCCAACTAACACATATATGATGGGCATAGGAGGAAACACCATTGAATCTTTAGGAGAAGTCATCCTATCCTTGCATTTGGGTAACAATTCAATGCAACAAAAGCTTCTAGTATGTGAAGATGAGGACCTGTTGGAGGAATTGGCACTAGGTCAAGATTGGATATACAAATTTGGGGTGACAATCCAGTTAGCCTTAGGTGACATATCCGCTAAGATTGGATAGAGAGAAGTCTTTAGCCTACTAGATGAGAAACATCTAAAGACGGTCAGCCTAAAGTTTAATGACAGTGAATGTATGTCTGCATGTGAACCTATACCATTTTCTAGCCCTAATCAACTAGCTTCCGATTTTGACCCAAACCCAGAAACCCCCAATCTTCTTACACATGATACTCAACTAAGCCCTTCATCTCAATCTATCCAATTTGAGGGACAAAGTAAGGTTCTTATTACTAATGAGAGACAGAGAGTCCCACCAACAAAAGAAAAATTACCATCAATTCATCCACCAGCGAGAAAAGAATGCGACCAATATGGATTTGCAAGGATTAGTTAGACAATTGCAAAAATCAGGTGACAGAGAACCAAAGGGAATTCAATCGAAGGTGACAACAACCTAACCAACCAGTCAAAGATTGGCCCACACAAATGGAAGAAATTGAGGGCAGCTGAACCTTCAAGGAATCAAATATGGATACCCAAGACAGTAATCAAGACTACCAAAATGCAGCCACAAACTCTACTTGGAGATCGAAATCAATCTAGGAGACCTTCGAGGAGACAAAGAACTCACATGAAGAAAATACCACCATGCAAACAAACAATAGTTCCTACCATCAAACGATATAGGTGGAGTGTGAAAGTACAGAGAAACCAAATAAATCTAGAAAACACAAGTAGAGTCTGGAATGACATTCAAGGCAACCAAGACTATGAAGATGTGGATCCCAAAGTCAAAATGGGCATTACCATGGATGAAGGCAGAAAATTCCTCTTGCCCTCATGTTGAGTCAAATGCACCTTGAGTATGCATAATAGGGCCACATTACAAGGCCATGCATTCAACACATCAACATCTCTATATCACTAGGAGCACACATTTCCATCCATGGGAATAGAAAACACCTTGTACTATAAAATAATAATAATAAACAAAAAGAAAATTGCCTCGGCTATGTCACTAATTTCTTTTGTTTTCATTTCAACCAAAGAAAAATGTTTTATTAAAAGATGAGGTACTATGTTCCTTGTACACTCTGTGAGTGGGGACGCGACACATGGAGTGATGATCGCAACACCAAAACAAATCACATCCAAGCTTGACACTAATCATTTTAATCATTCAAATGCAGATGGCTTCCTCTAACTCCAAAGTTATGCACGAGGATTCCTTTGATTCTGAAGCAACTCAGGGTGCTCAAATACTTGAGTTTCCTCTAGAATTTGCAACTAAGGCTCATAGACACTAGTTCTGGGATGATCAACCAGCAAGTGCACATTTGTTTCTCCTCACCGTCAAAATCATGGATAGAGATCATCGATTTCCACTGATGACTCATGCCTTTAGAATCGTGCATGATATGCCAAGGACAGTGGAAGTATGGACACAAGTTGGAATAGAAGCATATTTGAAGCTTCCTATCTACAAACCAAACTTCCAAAGATGTACGCAAGTGATGAATACTCTGCATCCAACACTTGACAAGCCATCCATCCCAGAAGCTATGGTATTAGATAGGAATGGAGAATCACAGACTATTAGATTCACCCAAGAGCTGATCAAGACAGCATTCGGTTGGAACAAGGATGGTCTCACTGATCTGAAGGACAAAAGCCATGAGGCTAAGAAAAGAACCTTCTTGGACATTAATAGAATCGACATTGAAGAAGAAGTATGACTCGTGCATCAACATTTTTGTTTCCCAAATATGCACCGATACACAGCCCCACAGAGTCAGATTGATAATTTAAATGTGTGATCATCCCCACTATATGCACTTATTGGTGATAGAGGAATAGTCTCTTTCATCACAAGTCCCTAAGTTTTCACTTAGGTACACAAGAGGCTATTAAGCATTTATTAAGTCAGCCCTTAATCTCTAATCGACATCTTAAATGGGCTTCATTCATTCAAAATTTACAACCCATGATCCAATATCAACCTAGTAAAGCTAATGTCATAGTTGATGCTCTTATCCATTTTCCTTCACATTTTTTTGTTTTGCATAATATTTTTGCAATCCAAATTCATTCCTTTCAAGAAATGATTTCCACTTATGCATCTGATTTGTATTTCTCATGTGCACGGCATAAAATTAAACAATGGTGCACCTTTAACTGATGAACATTGTACATTTCATCATGGGTTATTTATTTTCAACATAGATGATGCATAACCCAAGATTTTAAAGATTTTTTCATCAAAGAAATGCATGAACCATCTTACATGGATCATAGAGGCATATAGAGCACCATTTCTACTTGCAAAGATTTCTTCTTTTGGACCTACATGGAAAAAGATATTGCACATTATGTTTCTCAATGCATCATATGTCAGCGTATAAAACGTCATCATGGTAAACCATTTGGATTATTAATGCCACTTCCCATTCTGAACAAACCATGGGAACAAATCTCTATGGATTTTATCACAGGTCTTCCTATCACTTCATTACATAATGATATGATTTAAGGCCTATTCAAGAAATTTGGGAATTATTCAAGTCCCATTTATATTACTTACTAAGTTAACTTCTTAAATTTGATCCCAACCTTGATACCCCATTTATGATATAATTATCCTTCATATTAAAGTTTCAATTTAACATAATTCAATCAAGAGATAATAACATGTTGTGGTGTGTGAATGAGTCAAAAAGTAAAATACTAGAACATAAAGAATTGTCTCAAAATCCTGTGTAATTCCCATTTTTCTTGAATAGGCCTTATTTGGACAATAGTTGATAGGTTTAGTAAATATGCATGTTTCATTCCTTATAGAAAAACTTTTTCTGCACCTCACACTGCAAAATTATTCATTAAATGCATTTTTCCATGTCATGGATTTCCTAGAGTAATGTTATCTGATTGTGATGTTAGATTTTGCAATCATTTTTGGGCTGCCTTATTTCAACATTTTGATTCTAAAATAGATTTTAGCTCTGCATTTCATCTCAAAAGTAATGGATAAAGTGAGATTATAAATAGTATTATTCTTGATTTATTACATTGTTATTCATTAGATAATCCCAGTAACTGGGATGAAAAGTTTCCATTGCTTCAATTTGCTTACAATAACATCGCACACACCACTACTGGTCATGCATCTTTTGAAATTGTTTATGGTAAAAAGCTTCCCACTCCCATGTCATTCACTCAAACTGACATTCTGATGGCTGATTCTATTGCTCAAGATCACATTTTTATACTTCACGATGTTCACAAGCACATTAGGAAAACTCAAGAACGTTATACATGTAATGTCAATACAAAATGATTAGCCAATGAATTCAAGGAAAATGCTCTTGTATGGTTGCGTATCATTAAAAGATGTCTCAAAAATAGTTTGCAACATCCTAAAATTAAACTTGCACCATGGTATTATGGACGGTTTCGCATTATAAAAAAAATTAATGATAATTCATTCATATTAGATATACCATCTAATTGGAATATACATAATTCTTTTCATATTACTTTACTTAAACCATTGAAAGGAACTTTATCTCTCACTCCACTTCTTGATGAACCTCCTTTGATTGAAGAACAATCTAAAATCTTAGTTCTTGAGAAAATAATTGATCATGTTGTCACTACTATAGGCACAAGTACTTAGTATCATCAATATTTAGTTAAGTACAAGAATCACTCTATTGAAAAATGTCAATGGATACATAAAACACAATTAACACCTCATTATGATCACTTAATTTTTGCATATCACACACATACACATTAATGTAACTCCTCCATGAACATTTCCATGCATGTGTTTTTACATGGAACATGCTTATTCTCGTTCAGTGATGGAACATGTGATTGGCCATCCATGTTTAGTTTTATTTTATTAACTGAGGCCAGTTGCTTTTTCGACTGAGGGGCATGTTATGGATCATGGAATGTGTTGAACAAGGAATTGTTGAAGTGCTAGGAAGCAAGTATAATCCCTCTCTCTACATGAAGAAAGGTAATAATGTAGTATACATATATATCTATGTGCATGATTTAATTCTTATAAGAAATGACCAAGAGAAGATAAAGAACATTAAGAAGCAGCTTGGATCAAAGTTCAAGATATCATATTGGTGAGATTGAAGTAATTTTTTGGAATTTAAGTGGTGTACAAATAGGAAGATATGCAATTGCTTCAAAGGAAATACATACTTGACATGTTAGATTGGTTTGGTCTCATAGAATGCAAGCCTTTGAGCAATCTAGTGGAATTGAACCTCAAGCTAACATAAATAGAAGGTAATGATTTAGAAAACTTGAATTGGTTCTTTTCTCTATGCAACTAGTACAAGAATAGATATATGTTATGCAATAGGAGTGGTGTCTCAATTATTTAATTCTCCTAGAATTCCACACTTAATTGTGACAAAGAGGTCCTTAGATATTTGATGTTCATGTTAAATGGAGGGTTTTTCTACCCTTATGGAGGTAGTACATAGGTGGAAGCTTACAGTGCTATAGATTGGGAAAGCTGAAAAGAGGATAGAAGGAGTAATAATGGATATGCAATAATCATAGGTGGAAGATTGGCTACATGGTTATTTGCATGGGAGTACATCAGTTTGACTAAGTACTCGTCTTCCTCTTGTGCCACCTAGTCATGACTTACAACTAGGGCTTGCATATCATGAGAAGTGGAGGCTTCCAACACCTCACTCTGGATCTTTGAAACATTAGAGGATTCAATTGGACTTCTCAATGCTTAATTCATGCTCCTCGTTATCAAGTTACTAGTCTTGTATGGCCCATTCGTGCCTACATGTCGACCTGATCTTGAGTACATACATTGTAGACACACTTAGGTATGCAAACTCAAGTAGTATATATGTGTTTCTTACTCTCTTTTTCCTCATTATAAAGCATCTTGGAATTCAAGGGCAAGGGATGCACATAAAAAATAGAAGGAGGAAGAATAATCTTGGAGCATGATACTTAGTGTATTACTAAGTGAGTGTAGAGAAGATAAATAGCTTGATAGGGTTATAGGCGTCTATATAAGCTAGCGAAAAAACCTCTTGAAGAAAGAAAAAAGTACCCTAAGAATCATAAGTGTGTTTTTAACACATCTGTACCAAAATAAATCAACAAATTCCCCTAGGAATGATGCGGTGAAAAGGATTTGTCACTCACGTATAAGGAGGTGCCAAGCTATGTGGACTGGAATCAATCCACAAAAGGAAGTAAGCCCAAAGCTTTGTAAAAAAATTCAAACTTCTCCCCAGGCAAAGCATTTGTGAAAAGGTCTACAACATGATCCTATGTTGGCACAATAAGCTAAACTGACCTCTCCAACCGTTCTCCCTAACATAATGATAGTGCACCTCAATGTGCCATATGCAAGCATGGGAATACATGGTTCCTGACAACTACCAATGCACTCTAACTATTATTAAAGTTGGTGGTGGTAGAATACTAACCAACACCCAAATCATCCAAAAGGTTTTACACACACTCAGTAATAGTTTTGAAGGCTGCCCTATACTCAGCTTCATAACTAGAAGTGACCAAAAAAGCCTACTTCTTGCTCAACCAAGATATCATGAGCTACCAAGCATGAAGCAAAAACTACTTGTGGACATATGAATGCCATAGAAATTAGCCCAATCAAAGTCTAAAAAAGCATGTAAATATAGTGGTAGTGATCGTGCCTTGGTATAAAACAACCAAAGTAGGTGGGTACCACTCAAATACCAAAAGATCCACTTAACTACCTACCAGTGCTTAACACTTAGGCTATGCATAGACTTGCTCATCTAAGATGCAAAAATCAATAGCTTAGTGATAGAAAACAACATCAAATGCATTGCCAACATCATGAAGATTCAATTTTAAGCCTTAAATTTTTGCATTAATGTGTCAATGTATTCTTCTAACACAATGAAATTCCTCCATCAACTTGCATGAATTGAATGCCCAAATAATGATGTAATAATGAGGCATGTAAATCAGCCTTAACTTTAGTAATATGCTTCTCATAGGGATCAATGTACAACATGTCATCCACATAGAAAACAATGATCAGAAGTATCAAATCCATGACATATAAGGTGCTTTGAGTTTGACTTTTTTTCCAAAACAATATGCTAATAAGTACACATGTATCTTTTCATACAAAGCACATGGTGCTCATTTAAATCCATACAATGCTGCTTTCAACCTATACACTTTATTTTCATGCCCTTTTTGCACAAAAACATGGGGATGAAATATATAAATATAAACCTGTTCATGCAAATCACCATTCAAAAATGCATTTTTAATGTGTAATTGATGTACATCCCAACTAGTATGAGTTAGAAGTGAACAGATGCTATGAATGCTTTTCATGTGATACATAGGGGCAAAGCTCTCATCAAAATCATTGCCCTTCTCTTGAGCATAATCTTTGGCTACAAGCCTATCCTTACAACAATAAAATGTTCCATCAAGATTACGCTTTAGCTTTATACATCCATTTAGTTCCAATGGCCCTTTTGCAAGGAGACAAATCACATAAAGATCAAATACAATTCTTCATAATAACATCATATTCTGATTGCATAAAAGCCATCCAATCTTTTGAATTATGTGCTTCATCAAAAGAGACATACTCATTCTCATCACAACGACTAGAAACATCTATTGCATAAAAATTTGATGCAAAAGAAGCCTATAAGAGCTTAAACATGTTCAACATAAAAAACATGCATCTAACTTGCGATCTCTCAAATTATGCACCAACCATTCAGGCATAGAGTTTATCCTCTTTGATGTTAGCTCTCTCACAGCAAGTGCATCATGTTTATCACCATTAGAAATAGAATAATTTTTATGTTCATTGGGAACCAGCAAAGGCTAAGAAATCGCCTCACTAGAATATGTACTTGAATGTCCACTAGTGAACAAACAAAATAGAGTACCACACACATATTTTTACCTAATTAATATCTCCTTTATAGATGAAAGTAGGGATTGGACTTCATCCTCCACAAATACTGCATCCTGACTAACCAAAATCCTTTTAACTGGTGGATCATACAAACGATAACCTTTACTTTAGAAATTGTACCCAATAAAAATACATTTCACATCCTTATCATCTAGTTTTTTGCATGTTGCATAGGCACTAATGCATATGCCAAACAACCAAAAACATGTGCATGAGCAATAGATGGCTTGCAACCATGCTAAGCCTCATAAAGAGTGATAGATTGCAATGCTTTAGTGGGGAACTTACTAAGTACATATGTTGCATACATAACAACTTCAAGCTAGAAGCTATGTGGTAAAGCATGACTTTTGACCATACACCTCAGCATTTCCATGAGAGAGCTATTTTTTCTCTTGGAAAAATCCATTTTTGTGAGGTGCATATGGCACTGATTCCTGATGTTTTATCCCATGCTCAACCAAAAATGCATTAATCTTAGAGGGCATACTCCCCACTCGATAAGAATGCAAGGTTCCCATTTTACATGTTAATAAATTTTCAGCCATAAACAAGAACTATATGATGCACATAAACACTTCATACTTTGCTTCCAATGATTATACCCATGCATGCCTAGAGAAATCATCTACAAAAGTCATGAAGTAAAGGTAATTCTCAAAGGAATATGTCTACATGGGACCAAAGAAGTCACTATGAACAAAGTACAATTTATGTATAGCTCTAACTGAACCATCTTTGGGGAAGGACGTTTTTTGCATTTTACCAAAAATGAATCCCTCACAAACATGATTAGAAGTTTCCTTGGGTTTAATAAAGAGGATATGACTATTGGATTTTACCCAAATGATCACGTCATTTGGGTAAAATGATCACGTCATTTCCAAGTATTGAACACAAATGATCACGTCATTAAGAGTCTTCCTAAATTGGCTATAAAAGAGGCAAAGAAGAAATGCTAGAATGGTTGTTGCAGAGGCCTTTACCAATCATTGCACTTATAATCCCACTTCTTATGGACAATGTATGTTTGTAGAATAAGCCCTTACTACTCTTTGTAGTTATAATCCACCTTCTCATGAACAGTGTATGCTTGTAGTGGACTCAGATGTCTAGTATTTTGACATTGATGAAACCAAAGATATTAACTTGCAACATAGTTTCTTCACTTCACTTGAGCTCGCTCTAAAGGGGATATTGCCACATGTGCTAACAAATCCTCTTATCATGTTATGGGAGTTGGGAAGATTATTCTAACTATGACGAATTGTAGTGAGTTCAATTTATGAGATAACGTATATGTACTAGGGAAAAAAATATTATATTATCAATGTCAGCATTAACCAAAATTGGCTTAGTAGTAAAATTTGTTGATGATGGATGTATAATTCATGATCTCTCTAATGGTAACAAAATCATTGCATCTAGAATGCCATGTCATGGAAAGTATGACCTCACAAATTATGGAACATTTGTGAATGTTTTTGCACATGTTGTTGAAGATTCTCACACTATTCATATGTGAAACTTTGGCATGCATGTATTTGTCATTTGAATTTGGCTAATTTGCTTCATCTATAGAAATTTCTTTACCTAAACTTGAGGTGTATAGCATTAGTAGTTTTTGCTTACCCATGTTGCATTTATTCAATTGAATAATATAAAAGTACCAATTATATTCAGTTTATTTGAGTACTTTTGAATATCTTCGAATAAGAAATCGAGTGGCATTACTTTTTATTGAAAGCACTTTCGATCAAAAGCAGTTTATAGAGCACAACAAAGAGCATAGCAGAGAGCAAAGTCTTGAGACCTACTTCAGCATAACATTCAAGGATTTCTTTTTTTAATGTTATTGTGTTTATTATGTATCATGCATATGTTATGATTCGCATATGCATCTTTTAAATGTGTGATTTGTGTCAGTGTAATTATCATTTATGTTGTTTTTAATCATCATAAGTATACATGTTCTACCTCACAAAGTGTTTCTTACTTGTATAGTGTGATTAGTTAAATTTAAAAAAATCAAGTATTGTGATTGTCTGACTTGTTGCATCAATTTTTACTCTCGCAGTAGCATAGGGATATAGAAATTAGATCTATTGAGATTTTTTGAATCGCCACAAGCTCATTTCTTGCCTAATACAATGTGGAAAGAGTGTCACAAACATTCTTAATTGTTTGCATGGGTGAATGTTAGGGGTAATGACACACTCGACAAATAAAACAATCGATTCATGTGCTTGTGCATCTTGTCCATGCCATCAAAGTTTCCCTGCAATGATTGGGGATGTTGATGACATACCTAACATGGTCAAAATAAGAGTTGTTAAAGGAATTAAAAACAGAAATTGCACTAGAGCCATCAAAGTTTCCTTGCAATGATCGGGGATGTTGATGGCATACCTAACATGGTCAAAATAAGAGTTGTAAAGGAATTAAAAATAGAAATTGCAATAGAACTAAAACCTAAAGTATTCTCAATACCACATACATCACGTACATAATTTACATTTATAGTTATTATTAAATGTATTTCAACACCCTATGCAATCTCTTTGAAGGGCTTCCCCACCAATTTTGATCTGCTGAAAACAGATGAAGAAAGAATGGCCACTTGGCAATCATTGGAGTCTCTATCCCTCAACGTCGTTCTTTGTGGCGATTTTAACATGGCAGAGGGTCTTTCTGAGAGATGGGGGAATAGAGGGTGGATGGTTGATGGTCATGAGAAAGACATCTCCGACTAAGTCAAGATCCACTTGGTTTTGGTGGAGATCAAAGATGAGGCATGGCGCTCATAAAGAAACGACACATCTTGGTCAAGACTCAGAAGAATCTTCAAAACATTCATCGAGTTAGAAGGGAAAATATTTATCAAAGGCTCAGGCATCTTGAGGAAGAAGCAAACATAGGCCACTCTCAATACTAGACAAGGCTCCAAAAAATTAGAAGCATGCTGAGATACAAAGAAGAAAATCAAAGAAAGAACTACAGGTATACTTTAAAGTTTGGTGGACGGGAAATGTAGAAATACCTATTAAAGAGATGTGTGGCCTCCTCAAGAAGAAGCAATCCAAGGATGTGATCCCATTCATGATGGACATCAATGGGATTGAGTGCAAGAAAGATGAAATAAATTAGTACATTGATTGTCAATCACTTTATCCAGCTTTTGGGGGTTTCCATCCCTCTTTTTCCTTACAAACATGATTGCATGGTGGCTATCTCTAGAGTCAGAATCAAAAGAATTCCACAAAATATGAAGCGTCCTATTGAAGATCCCATTTCAAATGATGAAATCCTTGCAGTTATTGATTCGCTTTCTAATGGTAAAAGCCCGAGGCTAGATGGCCTCGCCAATGAGTTTTTTAAGGCCTTCAAGCACATGGTGATTACTCTATTATGTCTGGTGTGGCAAGAGGTCGTTTCTTTCGGTACGTTGCCTGAATGTCTCAATGACGGCATTATCAAGCTTATTCACAAAAAAGGGTAGCAAAAATAGGATTGAAAATTAGAGGCCAATTACAATGTTACAAACAAGATCCTTGCTAAATTTATTGCTAGTCGAATTTCCTGTCACTTACAAAACTAGATCAGTGAGGATCAAAAAGGGTTCATCAAGGGGAGGTTCATCCTCGAGGCTATCATTGATGTTTGGGAAGGTCTTGTATTCACTGAAGAGTCCGTTCAAGATGTTCTCTTCCTTAACATTAACTTTGACAACCTAGGTTGTGGCCAAAAATCATTAAGATGACTTCAACAGTGTTGGGAAATGCAACAGCGCATATAAACATCAATGGCCAGCTTTCTGCTTTCTCAAGCTACTCGATTAAAATGTTATATCAGGCAAGAATGCCCCTTGGGCCCTCTTCTCTTTGCGATTATTGTCGATGGTCACAGTTGCTTTGTTCAACATCAAGCACATTTAGGTCTTATTCAAGGCCTTCTTCTTCCCCTTAATCAAGACCAGATGACCATGAGACTCTTTGCTGATGACATGGATGCTTTTGTGCATCATGATCCAGCCAACACTAATACCTTTTCATGTTGCCTAAATACTTTTTGTGAGGCATTTGGTTCCAAAATAAACCACTCTAAAACTACTTTTAGGGCCGTTATTGGGCATCCACCTCAAATTTTGGTTGACCATGGCTATCGGTTGATTTGTAGGGACAAATCTTTTGTCTATTAGGTATTTCGATAGGATTCGACATTCTGATGGATCAGTTATGGAATTGGGCTCTTTCTAACGTCGATAACAAGTTGGAAAGGTATGCAGATCAACCTGGTGGGGCGAGCCATGGTGGTTAACACATTCCTTCTTTCTTCAATGATTTACTTTCTCTCTTGTTGGAGATCGAAGGACCAAGAGATTGTCAAATTGGAAAGAATTTGCGAAAACTTTCTCTAGAAAACAAACCTTAACAAAAGGGGTGTCCCCAAATTGAATGGGCTACTTGCATAAGCCAAAAAAATCAAGGTGGTTTGTGGATTCTAGACTTGAAAGAATGGCCAATAAACTAGAGTCCAAATGGTTAAGCAACAGGGATGCCTCTTGGGCCAAACTAATTTTTAGAAACAAGAGTGCTCTTAGGCTTGTGGGCCTTGTAGGGTGGAAGGTTTGGATCTTCTCACTCTTTTGTTCTCCCTTTATGAGGTGACTCCCATAGGCTCAAGCTTAGTTTGCTCCCTACAGAAGAGTTGGAACAAGGTGAAACAGTTTGTCAAGATCAATGAAGATTGGAAATGGGCAGCTAGTATTAGACAAAATGATTCAATCTTGCTCCCTATCACGGGCATCAGAGGTGTTGAGCCTTGGAACCTCCAAAAAGTTAGGAATCTTTGAAACAAAGGTTTCCATTTGTGGACACACCTCTTGAATCAAGAAATATTCCAATCAATTAGATTTGAGGACACTGATGCAATTATAAGAGTGGATTATGAAGAATGGTGGCTTTTGCAGAGCAAATTTGATGCTTGGGAGGGCTCGAGGACTCGCCTCCTTATTGGGCATGACTTCCCTCACCTTGAGGGTCTTCGATGGCACAACAACAATAGTCTTGTTAAAATTATGAGATTGAAGAAGAATGTGGACCTTCATGTCACACTTAATAGAAGATGGTGTCTGGATTGGTTGAGTCTTAGGTGAGACTTCAAGTTCCAATACCTTTGGCATCCCCTCATTGAGGTTAAAAAATCGGTTCTTATGTGGCAAATCCTCCACCAAGGAATTGCTCCTCTTCTTTTCTTACCCCAAGTCAATGTCCATCTGGCGGGCCCTTGGGAGAATCATGTTGCTACAGGGACAAATCAACTAGAAGCAAGCGTTATTGGGTGAACCAATCGGTTGTTCCTCGGCACTATGGACGAGATCATGTGGAAGATCTGGAAAGAGAGGTGTGCCACCAACTTTGGTAGCCCTCCTCAAGAATGGTTGATCAAAAAGTCTCTTTTCTTTTTAGTCAAAAGAATTTCCAATTGTAAGAAGCCCCCGGCTTTTAGACATCATAGAGTGTTTTTCCTTGAGAGCAACAAGATTAAAAGCAAGTAGGACCCCCATGAGGGGGACAAAAGGGTTAGGAACCTTCTTTGTAATGTCTTCTAGCTAAATTTAAGCAACCTCTCCTTTGTGCGATTCGGGGGGTCCCATGGGTGCTAGGCCCCTTCACTTGTATTAATTAAAGTTTGGGAGAGTAGGCTATTGTCGAACTTCCTTTTGAGAAACAAGAAAAAAAAAACACCTTGCACAATATTCCACAATCCCTTTGCAATCAAAAGATGGAACATCATGTATTCCAATAATGAGTAGATGGAACCATCAAATTTATCAACAACCAAAATGTAGAATATATCATTATCCTCGATCGTGGTTAATGATTGGACCTTGATGTAAAAAATTGATTGTTTCTCGAACAATTTAAACACATACTTTGTGGAGATCTATCATGCTTGTAAGAACTTTAGAATGCTTGTATTTCCAAATAAAAACTCAAACAAAAAATTATAGAATAGAAACAAAATTGTTTGCACACTTCCTACAATTGTGGATTTGGTAGTCAAAATGAACTCAAATCAAATTTTCCTTGCATGCAGCTTTTTTCTCTAAAATGTTCATCAAATTTTTGTAGCAATCCAAGAAAGTGAGCAAGGATGCATTGACAATGCGCCCCAAGAAACAGATACCAATTGTTGAAGTTAGAAGAGCAATAGTACACACAAACAACACAAGAAAGAAGAAGCTTAGAAAACACAATGTATTACTAATTATGGAATGTACAAGGATAGCTTATTAGAATTACGAGCATGTATAAAAACTTGGGGAAACCATCCTTCTAAAGAGAGAAAGTGCTCCGACAACCCTAGTGCATTCATGCACATCACTACCATAATATACTAACAATATAGACTAAAAGGACTCTTTCTAAACACTACAAAGTTAGTGCAAAGGTGATTATGCTTACGTGTTGGATCCAAACTTATGAATTAAGTGCTTTTCAGTCTATTAGTTTTTTAGGATCATGTATGTAATAGGTTCTGTTATAGTTTGCTTTTAGTAGAGAGAGAGATTCATAAACAATTATCCTACTGAATGTTATTAGGCACAATATATATTAAGGTAGCTTTTGCATTAATGGGAAGAAGAATGTTAACATTATTTTAGAGGCTAAGTATTGATGTGTCTATGCATGCACATATATGTATGTATGTAAATACATATATGTATGTATGTAAATACATATATGTATGTATGTATGAATCATGGAAGAGGTGCTTCTGTAACATAGGGCAGCTTGAATGAAGGAGAGAAATCTACATCTCACTCCTCTTGAAAGTTAATAGGGAAGATAGGCATGTAGCATATGTAGCCTAGCTTCAACAAGGAATTGGTTCCTCTTGAAGACAAGGGGCATTTCATTCAAAGGGGGGGGTGCTACTTTGAGTTGATGCCATTAGTGGGCTGACCTACCGTTTACTCTGATTCAGAAGGGATAATAAGGGTAAAGTTGCCATTAGAAGAGAGACTCCTTGAGCTCAAGTTGGGGCTCTGCCATATCAGATGTAAAAAGCTTTTTCCTCTGGGCAAATTCCTCTCTTTCAGTTATGAGGCCATAATTCATTTCTATGGCAATTTATTACAAGATTGATAGAATCGAGGTTTGAATATCTAACACAGCTTCTAAACGATGCCTCGTACAAGGGTGTTAGAGTGAGTTCATAACTTAGATCTCACAAAATACATTCTATGACCTTACCAGCCACAACTTGCTCCACTATACTGCACTGTACAAATTGAGTCTTTTTCGTACTCAAAGTTGTTAGCATAGCTTGGATTCAAGCACCGCAAGAAATGCAATGCTTCAAAATGGGAATTTCTCTAAACCCATGCTAGTTCCACAAGGCTATCACATTTTGATCAAAGCGTCTCACTGAACAAGCAAGAGAAACCCCATTAACTGCTTGATCCTGTCTTCAGGACTACTGATGTTTGTAGTTTGCATTGCAGAAAGTGCCTGTACAATAAAATGAATGTGTAAAGTAAACCCTTTGAAGGGCAAAATATCTTTAATATGATAAAATGTATTTAACAGAGTAGGCAAAGCCTTCCATTGGCCCCATGAGGAGTCCCTGGGAGTAGTTTGGGTGGATTGGGTGGACGATGTTTTAGGCTGATATCCAAGTTTCTCCCATTCTTTTCTGAGAGACAAATAGATCAATCATAAAAGCATATGCTACAGCAGCTCTTCTGTCCAGTCTTACAACATTCTCAAAGGCCAACTTAGCCATCTTGGGATTCTCACACTTCCAACATGCACTTAGCAAAGCACACCAAGCCGGAAGATAGTCATGAGATGGCATCTTCTCGATTACTCTTAATGCTTCATTCAAATATCCTGCACGAGCAAAGAGATCCACCATACAAGTGTAATGCTCTAGGTTCAACAGCAATCCATACCTCAAGTTTATGGTCTCAAAGTACATTTGACCTTTTGTAGTTGCTCCTATACCAGCACATGTCCTTAAAATGCATGCAAAAGTTGCTGCGGTCGGACACACACCCACCTGCATCATCCGTTCATAACATTGGAGCCCCTGATCACTGTATCCATGTTCACAAAACCCTGAAATCAGAGAGTTCCAAGGGATATCATCTTGCATGCAAAGTTCATCAAGCACCTGCTGAGCCTTTCCGAGCATACCACACTTGGCATACATGTTCAAGAGGTCATTGCCAAGCATAGTGTTCTCCCTTGATGATAGCCCAGATTTAACAATCTCAGAATGCATCTCTCTACCTTTTCCTATTGCTCCTATGCTATTACAGGCTTTTAGAACACATGAAAATGTGCTATCATCTGGACAGAAACCCTCAGATTTCATTCTTCTTAAACAATGAAAGACTTCCTCAGTCAGCTCATTCTCATAATATCCAGAAAGCATTATATTCCATGAGACCACATCTCGGGATGCAAGGGAATCAAAGACTTCATGTGCTTTGATAATTTGACCACATTTGGAGTACATGTCTACCAAAGCATTCCCAAGCACAACATCTATTTGAGGCCCTTTCACAAACAGCCTTGCATGGATTTGTGTTCCAAAATCGAGTGCCCCCATCATGCCACACGCTCGAAGGATGCAGGAGGTGGTGATTGCATTATATGCCATTGCTTCACATGTCATTCTTTTGCAGCAGCTCAGTGCTTTCATACCATGTTCATACTGGCAATATCCTGAAATCAATGTGTTCCATGAGACTACATCCGGAGATTCAAGATTATCAAATACCTCCCATGCAAAAGCAACTGCATTACATTTTGCATACATATCGATCAATGCATTCCCTACTACCGCAGCACATACTAATCCTTTCCTTGCTATCTCAGAATGCAACTCCTTGCCTTTATCAAGGGCTTTAATGACACCACATGCTGTGACCACACATGAAAAGGTTACTACATCTGGAGAAAATCCAGCATGCTTCATCTGTTCAAAGCACATTAGTGCCTTCTCACCATAACCATGATCACAATACCCTGAGATCAAGGTAGTCCATGAAATTACATTCCGAACAGGGAGCTCATCAAACACTTGCTGTGCATGGATTAAATCACCGACATTGGCATACATAGTTACAAGTGCACTACCAAGTATAATATTACTTCCAAGTAGCTTCCTTTGCACAATCTCAGCATGTACTTCTTTGCCATTTTCAGCTTGCCCCAAGATGCCACAGGCATTCAAGATGATGGTGAAAGTTACTGAATCAGGACAATAGCCCTTCTGTTTCATGTCAAAATAACAGCCGAGTGCACTTCTAGCCTGGCCATGCTGACAGTATCCTCCAATGAGCGCATTCCATGTGAGCACATCCCAGCATGGAAGTTCATCGAATACTTTCTGTGCCATATCAAGTTCACCACATTTGGCATACATATCCACCAAAGCATTTCCTAGGACTACATCTTCCTTTAACAATCTCTTTGCAGATATGAAACTGTGCACATCCTTGCCTTTTTCAAGTTCTCCTAAATTGCCACAGGCTTTCAGAACGCTTGCTAACGTCACTGAGTCTGGTGAGAGACCTGTGGCTTGCATTGCCTCAAAGCAATTTAGTGCTTCTTGACCATGCCAATTTTGGGTATACCCTGTGACGAGTGTGTTCCAAGAAACGATATCTCTACGGGGAAGAGTATCAAACACTTGTTTTGCTCTTGTAAAATCACCACATTTAACATAGAGATTGATTAAACTGTTTCCAATATATATGTTTTTCCGAAGCAAGCCCTTTCGAATGACTTCATCGTGCACTTCTAAGCCACCAGAAAGGTTCTTCTGTTCTGCAAAGGCTCTCAAACGAGCTACAATAGCAACATCCTCGTCGGACCTTGGAAATATGTCATCACTTGCAACTGAAACCCATGGTCTTTTCCCTGGAAATCTAGACAGTGCTAGCGATCTTTTGATTGCCAGTTCCATCTATAAAACGGGCGCCTCCTTACACCCCATGATCTATGAATAATTTCTTGCTTAAGCTCGGAGCAGATGGAAAAGAGACACTTTGTAACAAGCGAGGTCAGGAGAAGGGAGTTCAAGAAGAATGGATGAAGAACATGATAGCAAGTATTCCAATAAGACTCCCGTACAAAACATATATCTTGAGTGATCCGCCTTGCAATGCAGGCAATCAAACGCCCCAGATAATTTTTAAACAGTTCCTCCGCAATGTTTCGAGCCATAGCTCATAACGGAGAAAGCTGTAAGGAACGAAGATCACTGTTCGATAGCAGCAAGCAAGGCATTCCCTATCTCACTTCCCCCTCCCTGTCCCCTCTCTCTGCTCTTATTTGCAGTTGGCAACAGGATTTACCAACGCCCTTCAACTTCACCATAATCTCAGGTTTTTCCTTTTATCTTTCAAAAGACAAAGATAAATGCATTACATAGAAAATCTACCATCAAAATAGGCGACTTACATGGACCTTTTTTTTCTTTTTTTTTGAAAGTAGAATGAATGAAAGACACTCACCCAACCTCGTAAGGTAGAGACACTCATACATTTGAATATGCTTGAAGATTGAACACGTCCAGTGAGTGGAACTTGACACCAGACTCGCTCTCATGATATTCAAGGCTTACCGCTACACCACACCTACTACATAGACTTTTTGAACGCTATCAAAGCTTTTAAAATATATTGTATGCAAATATGATAGCATTAAGCTTATGTCAAATCAAAATCGATAAGATATAAAGTTGCTTAAGCCTTAAAGTTTCTTAACATAAAATAAATTCGATAACATGTAAAGTTTCTTAAGCCTTAAAGTTTGTAAACATAAAGATTTTGTCCAACCAAGTTGTTCGCATTCCACATCAAGTCGGCAATTGAAACACCTAAATTATTAATTTGAGTGCCTTACATAGCAGAGGGCATGGAAACCAAGATAGAAAGCTATGGAGGAGAGAGAAATGAGAGAAAACAAAGAGAAGTCAGAGTTGAAAGTGCTACAAAACTTGTGGAAAATATATCTCCTTGTGAATCACAGATACCCCCACTTGTTGCATATCAAAACTTGTGGAATTGAATGTTCTACATGTTCCTATACTCGGACATCTATGATCAACAACTTACAGAGAAAATAGGCTTCAAAAGTTTGGAAGGATTGATCTTCCTGAGGACACTCATTTCTCACAATATCCGACTTCATGGAGCAATGAGAAGAGACAAAAGTGCATGAGAAGAGAGATTTACGAGATTTGCAAGAGCTCTCTGTTCTCCAAATGACAAAAGTTGACAAAAATGAGCTCTATTTGAGCTTTATACATAATTTAGTGGTCTTGTCCACACCCAAAAGTGGTCAATCTAGTTAAAAATAGTCCTACACTACTTGTAGAGCTATTCCAACTAGTTTATTGAGCTATTTAATGTTGTAGAATCTTGAAGTCACATGTACATAGAGACGACACAAAATCTAAAACACACAGAAATAGATATGTGCAATAGACAAAATAGTACACAATAGTGGGTACAATCTCTCCACATGCACTCCATTGGACGAGTCTCCAGGGTGTGTGTATTTATAGATTTTCATTATGTGGGAACTGATCTCATGATCTACTAACTACGAGTATGATGGGCTAACCAATTGCCCCAAAAGCCATGGTTGAACATTATTTCCTAATCCTCCCTCTTAGGGTGTGGTTCAACCATCCCCTGCCCATGTTTTCTTGAGTCTAACACTCTCTTCCCCTTCTAGAAATCATTGTCTTCAATGATCAATCCTTGATCTCCCCTTGAATTGATATCCTCATCCTCGCACAGTCTCTTGAACCTTCTTGTTCTCAACCTTGATATCTTGAACCTTGCCTTTCCACTTCTTGGTCACTTGCCTAAAGACTTGCCTTGCTCTCAACCTTGGTTTCTTGAGCCTTGCCTTTTCAGTCCTTGGCCACTTACCTACATACTTGCCTTGCTCTCAACCTTTAGTATCTTGAACCTTGCCTTTTCGCTTCTTTGCCACTAGCCTACGGACCTGCCTTGCTCTGAACCTTGGCCTTTTGAATTTGGTTCTCCCCCATGCAAGGTATCTTGGATCCTCACTCTAGTGCTTTCATTGGAATGTCCCTTCTGAGAGCTTTCCAACAATATCTTAGACCTCTAAATCCGACCTACGGATTGGGAGATACACTCTAATCTTTGTTGGGCTCATCTTTGAAAACAACGTACATCCCTTCCATCCACTTGCTCAAGCCTACTTCCTAAGCTTTGATACCAATTATGGGAATTGGACTCATGAGCTACTAGCTAGGAGTATGATGGGCTAACCACTTGCCCCAAAGGCCATGGTTGAGGATTGCCTCCTAGTCCCCCCCTCTTAGGGTGTGGTTTAGCCATCTGCTACCCAAAAGCCCATTGTTTTTGTTAATTCAAGGGATCCCATGAATTTTGATGCCATTGTTCCTCTAAAATCCTCTCAATGACAGATAGAACTTCCTAAAGATCAATAATTTTGGCATGCTCCATTCCTTGCTAGATATCAACAATGGCTTCAACTTTGTAAATCCTTTTTTATCTTTATGGGTCTAATTTTGAAGATGATTTTTTGTTATCTTGGCCAAAGACATCAAAATAATCTTATATCCCATCTAGATCATAGCTGTTCTCTTGAATTATCATTAATGTGCTTGTTTTCTTTCTTATGAATAAGTTTGATTACCCCTCATTGAGGCACCTTAAAAGGGCTTCAGCCCTAAGAGCCTCTTGCAAGCCATGACGAGTGGTCCCACAATAACATCTTCAAAAGCTTTACAAAACTTGTTGATGAGATCATCAAGGCCAAATCCTTCCCATTTAAGAATGGATCCAATGGTATCTAAAAGCTTTGATTTAGGGTTCATCTATCCACCGTGCAATGTTGAAGGACATTTTCCAAGGCTTGAAGCATGAATATTGGTCACATGCAATCACATGTCCTCATAGTTAAAGTAGAGAAGGTCCTTGCACATGAGTTCAAAGTGGATGGTTTTTCCTCTCAAAAAAATATCATTACCACCCCTATTGATCATCTTGTGGATGTATTATTTGACATAGTTTTTCTTTATGAGCTTGCAAATTATTTTGGGATGCTTTTTTGTTCCTTTGCCACCAAGAACTCTTTTAAAAATCAATAGTAATCAGCTCTTGAGTTCCTGTTCGTATCTAAGTTTACTCATGACCTTTGAGGGACAATTATGAAGGTTCATTTTCCCTTTATTCAAGATTTCTAAGAGTCTCATGCACAAACTTGATTGCTTGAATCTAGCTATGATCAAGGGAGGCCCTTGACTAAAACTCCAATCTCCAAAGCCTTAATATATTAATCTATTTAAGGGAAAAGAGAAGATCAAGGGTTGGCATGGAATAAGGAGCCCTACCACCCTAAATAGATGTGTACCTAAGCCTAAATGTCTTAGGGACTTGTGATTACTGAGATTATACATCAATCACCAACAAGTGTGTATAGTGGTGGATTGACACACATGCTTTAATTTGTCAATTCGTGAACATAGACATATCAAGTGTATGAGGACATGTGCACACGTGATAATGAATGAAGTGGATGAGTTGATAATGTGTGCAAATTAGATGGATGAACCTCTCAAGTTACTTGTTTCCCTGAAAGTGCACATCACGATAAATTTGAAAATTTTTGGGGCCTGCTTCCCTTTACTTTTCTCCTCTACAACACTCTCCCTCTCTTAGTCTCTACCATCCTTTGACACGCTTCTATCGTCCTATGTCGTTCTTTAACTTGGTCTTGTTTATCCTGATGTTGCATGTTGAATTGCCCACTACCAACAATCATGGAGGACTTAAAGACTCAGAGGCAAATTATATTTATTTTAACTGCACACCACCATTGATCGAGGAAGCCTTCAAGACTTTCAAACAATTTGTTACCTTATCTAAGCCTAAGTCCAATGCTTCCGTTCCTTTTGCCTACGGATCTGCTTTAGCCTGTATATTCCTTTTGCACACACCCAGTGACTAAAGTGACATTCATTTAGTCACCTTTCATTAGATTTCTTCCCATTGTTGGAAGGACCTTATGGGTGTGGAAAAGACCTTATTAAACTTCTTTGTTTGCATTCTTCGAGTCCTTCTTTTATGTTGCAGCCTGATGCATGCCCCTATGGGGCTTTGGACAGAGGATGAGGTCTTTCATTGTATTTGTTTGTGTTTGGGTTTCCTTCTTCTTCTTCTCTTGTTGGGTTCTCCCTCCACACGTCCCTCCTCCTGAACTTTGTCATCCCCAACAGGCTTTTGTAGGTGGCATGAGTATGTTTGGAATACAGTGCACTCTTCTTGATTAAGCATATTTGCTTCACGTATCATGAGCTCCTTCCATTGAGCTGATTTTATTCTGTTAGTTGGTGCTTGGGCTGGCCAGGAAAAACTTAATTCATATGCTACGAGTCTAGCATTTAGATTGGTAGACATCTTCAAAAATATTTCTAAATCCACTTCAAAAAATCCAGTAAAAAATGATCCTTCGAATGTCTGTCTGCATATAGGGACTTGGCAAAAACATTAGTCTAGAATAGATGGCCATTAGGGTGAGGCAGCTTGGCATGATGAAAAGATAAAAAATCAAACCATCTATTCCTTGGTTAATGTCGATAAAGTTCAAAAATGTGTATTCCACATGTCGAAACACTTTCAAAACTGTCAGAATCATGCCCAGCACTTTATTCATCATTTTGATCACTAAATCTGGGATTGATGCATATCTTGATACCCAATATTCAATATGTTGCACCATGTAATCTTCTATTGCTAAATAGTTATTTGATGGGCTCGGTAATAATGGATAATTTAGCCATTCATTATATTAATGTGCCAGTATGTTGTGCTTCCCAAAACTGCATCCGTGGCCTTCGTCGTGGTACGGGGCAAAAAGAGGGACTTACCTGGATTAAATAGGGTGCATCTTGCCAGTGCACTCGCAATTTAGAATTGTTTTCCAAAAATTTGCATCTCCAGATTGGACTTCCTATGTGTATGAAATGTATCAACCTGAAAGTTCAATTGTTGATCCGGCTCCTTGTGTGTAGTCCTTTTGATATATTGATATGTCTCTTCTTTTAGTATCCCGTATGGTACATTGAAGGGCTTTATAATTTGATCCAAGTCTTTGCTTTTGATTTTTGCTTCTTTCATTACTTTCACTACTATATCTTCAAAATGTTGAGTTAGCTAGGATATCAATAGGGTCTGCTCTCTTTGGCTTATTTCTGCAGTGTTTTGCATCGCTTGATCATCGATTTGTACTTCCACATCAATATGTGTAGGTGACCTAGTGATGGGGGGAGAAAGAGGGCATACCTCAGTCTCCACAGAAGCCGCTTGAGAGCTTGGGACTACTGGTGTCCCCATGTTTGCTTGCTTCTCTGGCTAAGTTTGTAGACTTGCAAGCGCATCTTTATCTTTTATTTGCTCTCTTGCTGCTGTAAGTGCTTCGTCACTTTACATTTTTCTTTCACTGAGTATAGCCATTTGATCGGAATCTTCTTTGCATTGCTCTATGTACTTTGATTCTACTTCTTTCCATTTATTCCTTAAACCATTTGTATCAATATACCTTAATTCCCATTGTGCTCGCAATTCTTTCTCTTGTTTGAGCTAATTGGCATACCTTTCTAGTTGTGCTCGTAGTTCCAACCATATTCTCACCTGTAGATTCGGCAGTAGCTATAGGTTAATTGAGTAAAAACGAAGTCATTATTCTTATTTTTGTTTCTCGACATATTTTCCTCATCCATATGTATCTTGATTTGTGTTTCCAAAATTTTGCTTCGATTAATTAATCATGCATTCTCTACTTCACTTGTCTCATATTTTTGTTTGACTTCCATCAATTGAGTTATCAAGTGCAAATTTTTTTCTTTGAGCTGGTTGACTTCCTTCAGTGCTTTTTTAAGGTCTTCTTCTTTTTTTGTCAGAGCCTGTTGAGACTGCATTACTTGTGTAGATAATTGTTCACTCAAGACTTTGAACCGATCCTTTTCAACATGTACCTGCTCGTATTCTTTATCTACTTCCATCAAGTGCTTTTGAGTGTCCATGGCCGTTTGTATCATATTTTTCACTATTGCTTTGAGTTGAGCCACATCCACATTTAACCAAGTTTGTGGTATTATTGGTTCTTTGCTGGTTGTTACATCTTTTCCTTTATTGATATGTACCGTTTCATTAAATGGATGTTGAATTTGAAGTTGTACATGCGGCTCAGCCTTTGTATTCTTAATTTTTTTGGAATTGTGTTCTTCATGCATCATGTCCATAGGGGATGGCTCTGCCATGATCCTTATCGATTCAAAGGTCTCTTGGTGGTTATACACCTCCTCTTGTGCTTCTTCCTTCAATAGCAATTTCTTTGAATTGTATTCGAGTCGATTCATTCATTTGAATAGTTTATACATTCTTGGTTTAGTGACTATTCTCTTGCTCCCCTTGGGTGATTGTGTCTTTGTCTGTGTTTGTCTCTTTGATAACCACCTTGTGTTGGTTGACCACTTGGTTAAGTTTGTCCCATCCACCATCATCATTTGTTTCAGTTTGAATGTCCACGTTCATTGTGGACTGATCATTCTCATTTTGAGCTTCGGATGATGAGCTTGAATTTGCTAATCCCAATTCTTTATATCTATGTAATTGTGTTAATATTTTACCCTTTCGGTTGTGTTGTATCATATTGGTCTATTGATAATGGTTGCCTTGAACCGATAGGTTCATTTGGCCCTCTCTGTACTTATGAGTTTGTAGTAGAGCTTCTTGTAATTCAACTTCGATGATTGGTATCGATCGTTCCAATGTTGTTTTTGGAAGTACATGCATTCTTTTTGAAATTGGAGTTGCTTCCACTGTGGTATGCTCCCTCAAATATTTTTCTCCTCTCATCAAAGGTTTAGAACTCATTTCCTCTATGATGACTGCACTCTTTCTTTTCTTGGGAACAATCACTGATTTCACATATTTGCCATTTCCGTTGTCGATGACATTTTTCTCGGAGTCCTCTCAAATGTTTAGAGCATGGTATATTAATATGGTCAATGTTGTACTATCATTTAGGAATTTTTTATTGCCCCATTGCTTCTTAACTTCAAATAGGCGCTCTTGAACATAAGGTATGAGATTCACTTGGTTGCCAACTTGCTTGTTTGCATATGATAGAAGTTGTACCACTATTTTTTGAGGGGCAGTATATCTATGCATATTTGGAAAACAAAAATGTTGATGTACTAGCCGCACCACTTCTTCTATGTCGATCCTATTGATATCTAAGAATGTTTGTTTTCGAGCTTCATGGTATTCTTCTTTGAGGTCAGTAGTGCCATCCTTGGTCCAACCAAATGCATATTTAATCAATTCATGAGTGAATTTGATTGTAGTCCAATCTCCTTGTAAATCCAACACCTTTGCTCCGGGCACCGATGGCATGTCTAGTGTAGGATGCAAGGTATTCATCACCTGAGTGCATCTTTCAAATTCAGGCATGTAGATCGGTAAGGCAAAGTATTTTGCAATGCCAGATTTCTTCAATATGTCCATGGTTGATGGAATTTGTTACAGCACACGAAAATCTTGAGACATGATGGGAAATAGATGATCCATATCCATGGTTTTGATAATAATAAAAAATAGGGGATCGCCTATCGATTGATCTTTGTGAAACTAGTGCCCTCTAATTTTGGTAGCACTTCCTAGAGGAAACTCTATAATCTCCTCTTTCACAGTCACTTCAGAATCCCTGGAAGCCATCTGCATTTAAAATAGAATTTTTTATTAAAACCAAATCTGAAGAGGTGCTTTCCTCCTTTCATTTGTTAATCCTGTGTGGCGCAATCTTGCTCCCCGCTCACAAATGTGAGTATAACATGCTACTTGAGGATGTATTTTTTCCATTTCCTTATGTACATTTTTTTATTTTTTTGAAAGAAAACATGACTGTTAATCATATTGGAATCATTTATTAAGGTACATTAGTAATTTTACTGGAACTATCATGGTACAATCTAAGTTCTATTCCTAGGTGGGAAATGTGCACTACACTGGTTGAAAAAGTTGTCTTGAATGCATGGCCTTGTAATGAGGCCCTATCATGCATACTTTGGATGCATCTAACTCAGCGTGTGTGGAAGACTGATTCTCTTTGTTGTTTTGGCACTCTTCTTATCACTCCTTTTGGTTTCCACTTTAATGTTGTAATCTGATTCATCAGTGTCATTTCTCGTTGTGCTTTCAACTACACATCCTGGGATTTAATCCTCCATATGTACATGTCCTTGCGTTGGAGCTTCTTTTCCTTTGCTTGTCCCTGTGATCATTTGCCTTTGGGTGATGTATTGATATCATTGACAATTTTGTCTACTGCTTTGCCTAAGGTCCATATTTCCTTCTTCACCTGTTCCTTGATCTTTTTTGGGATCCACATTTGTTACCGTGATCATTGAGCTTCTGCTAATTGCATAGGTACACATACTTGTAGGATCCGAGATTCATTCTACCACAGTTTTGGACCTTTGTGGTTTTATTGCCTTCTGGGGTGTGGGCGTGTTGTCAAATTCTTTCTACATCTGTATTGTTGTAGTTGATTCTTGAGAGGGCATACTTGTTTGTAGTCATGTCAATGGCATTTCCATGTTGCTCCTGAGACTGTCTGCTGGGTGACCTCCTCATAATTGCCTTTATGTTGAATGACATTATTAGTTTGCTCTGGCTCAATCACTTGAATAGGAGGGATAGGATGATCATGCAATTTAGTACAAGGTGTAGGTGTATGGAGAACAATGGAATTTGAACACAAAGAATCTGATGAAATTTCCTTAACTCGATCACCTAGATTTGTATTCCTATGGTTTTCTTCCCATGCCAATTTTAGGGGTTTCTCATCTAGCAAACTAAAGACCTCTCTTTTGTCTATTTTTACCGATATGTATCCTTTGGCAAGGCGGATAGTGACCTCAAGTTGAAAATCTAGTCCTGTCCTAAGACCAATTCTTTTAGAAGATCTGAGTCCTTGTAGACTAGGAGTCTTTGTTGCATGGCATTGTTTCCGAGATGTAAAGACATGGAAGTCTTGCCTAGACACTCAATCCTGTTGCCTCCAATCCCTATAATATGTGCCTTTGTTGGAATAAGTTGTGCCTTTAACCACTCTGCTAACAAAGCTCGAATGCTACTACACACTTGACAATCAATGATGCGCTCATGCATGTCCTTTTGCATATTAGGCCAATACACACCTAATGTTTTCAATTCTCATGTGGTTGCACTAATGCCTTTGTGCGTTCTCCATTTATTTACATGGGCTTGTTAAAGTAAACTTTTACACTCCTCATCTTCCACGCATCTTAAAACTACTCCATTCGCATATTTGAAGTATAAACTCCCTAATGTGTAGGTTTCTTATTTGCCAGAGCTCTCTATTGAGGTCTCTATTGATTCTATGATGTGGTCCATGAGTAAGTATAGGGATCAACTTCTCGGCCCATGTTGGACATACTTCTAAGTTGAACAAATAGGTATCATGTAGCTCTTCCACCACTTGTGGGTGGCTTCTCCATGCATCATTCTCGATAGCTGATCAGCCCTTACATGAGTGTTTCCCTTCTTTACTTCTACCTCAAAGTCAAACTCCATTAATAGTAGGAACCATCTCACTAGCCTTCGTGTATTGCAAGGTTTTGTTGACCAAGTACAATAGTGCTTGGTGATCAATAAAGAATTTAAATTTGTTGGCTAGGAGGTGATGTCTAAATTTTTTTTACTGCACAAACCATCCTAAGCCTTCTCGTTCAATAGTAATGTAGTTGCATTCCACTTGGTTTAGTTTCCTTCTTGCGTAATCTATAGGATGATCTAATTTTCCTTCATCAGCTGGTTGTGCTAAGATGCATCTGATTGCAAAATTGGATGCATCCACATGAATATGGAATGGTCTGTTCTAGTTAGCTGCTTTCAAAATTTGTGTTGAACTCAATCTGCTTTTTAATTCATTAAAATATTTTTCACATTCTTCTATCCAGACAAATTGAGTCAATAACATGTACAAAGGTTTAGCGATTATGGCATACATGTGGATGAAACATCTGTAATATCCACAATGTCCCATAAAGGCTTGCACTTCCTTTGCATACTTAGGTCTTGGTAGTTCTAAGATGACTTTGATCTTATCTTCATCGGTTGAGATGGCATTCTTGGACACTATATGTCCCAAAGTTTTGCCTTGTATGACCATAAAAACACACTTTTGTGGATTCAAACAGACTTGATATTGTCTACATTTATCAAAGATTCTCCTCAATTCTGGGATGTGATCTACGCGTTGAGATGAGTAGGTACATAGGTCGTCCACATAGACCTCCATGTTTTTCCTCAAAAACTCCTTGAACACATGACACATTGCTGGGGCATTGGTCAACCCAAAGGGCATAACTCTGAAGGAGTACACTCCCCATTCAGTAGCAAAAGCAGTTTTATGATGATCCTCAATAGCAATAGCTACCTAGTTGTAACTTGAAAATCCATCAAGAAAGCTATAGACTTCCTTGCTTGCTACTCTTTCCAAGAGATGATCCATTATGGGTAATGGGTAACTATCACAAATTGTGGTTGCATTAACCTTTTTTAAGTTGATACAAACCCTAAGTTTCTCATTTTTCTTAGGCACGACTACTAAAGGTGATACCCATTGTGTGTGTTCAATCTCATATATGAATCCTGCTACCAATAACTTATCGATCTCTTCTTTGATCTTGGCGGAATAAACATCATTGTAGATAGATGGTCTTTGTTTCGAGGGTCTCGCTTCTAAAGTCATTGGAATTCTATGAGAACAAATAGAGGGATCTACTCCTTTGAGGTCTTTCTATGTCCAAGCAAACACATCCCTATATTCTCGAATTAGTTTTATCAGTTCTTGTTCTTCCTCCATTGACACATCCTTACCTATGTAAGTACATCTCTCCTTCTCAGCCTCCATGGTTACTATTACTTTTTTTGTTTGTTCTTTGTTGTGATATGTTGCACCTTCTTGAGCTTCTCTTTTTGGCATTTGAATAGCTGTTTTTCTTCCTTCAACCTCATATCACTTGAAATGTTCAGGTACTTCGAATGATTCATGATGTTGTTTGACTTGAACTTCGTTTCTCTCATCCTGTGAGCTCCCTTGATATTTCTCTATGACTAGCACTTTGGCATTTCCTTGGTTTTCTTCCCTTTCTGTTTCCTTTAAGTACTCTTCTTCTGTATCGAATTTTGATTCCATTTCAATGCTTTCATAGTCCTTGCTCCACTCTTTTTCTACTATTTCTCCTGATTCTACTTCCTAGAGGACTACCATGTACAAATTTATGTTGTATCCTTCTTCATTGATGCATTCATTCATCGTTAACACCTCTTGATTTACACAGACATCTAGTGTTGCTAATATTTCCATCCATCCATGCGGCTCAACGGCTTCATCTGGAAACATCTGCGGCATGTATGTTGGGACTTCTATGGAACTATAGTTTTTATGTCACACTAGCCATACTTGTTGTCTCTTCTTCCTATTTTGCCTCTTTACACATCCCTAACTGAGCATCTTCATTCACCCAAGATTGGTCACTCATTCCAGCACTATGAATGGATACATTGTCCTTTTCTTTGTGTATAGGATTCCATTGCAGGGGTGGTACATCTCTATATGCAAAAGTATGCAAATTGATTTTTTTGTGGCACCTTGATGTTTGACGCATCTCTTCCCAAATCTTGTACTACTCTCAATTGTCTCATAAAAGGTCGTCCTTATATCATCTCATAGTTACTTGCTTTTATGAACTAACAAATTGCTAGAGTGTGTTCAAACTCCACTCCGCAAGTGGTCAGAATGACCTTTTCTAGGATTCCTAAGGGTCTCTTGACATGTCCATCGGCTAATTGTAACTTCATTCAAGTGGGTCCTAGTACAGGTTTTCCCCATTTTTCCCATGTTTCTTTGGTTGCTATTCCCACTCTTGCTCCTGTGTCCAAAATTGCTTTGGTCATATATCCTCTAAAGGTGATAGAGAGGCATGTATTCCCCTCATCTCCCTTGCTAAATTCTCCCAATTTATCAATCAAAATTTTTATTGTGGGTGTGGTCTCCACCTTGTCTTTTTCCACCGGTGGGTTAGTTTCTTCCAAGTTCAATTGTTGGGCTAGTTTCCTCCACAATTGAGGTTGGACTCAAAACAACTCCTCCAATGTTAATGAACCTTGGTCTTTTGTTTTCTTCAACTATGATATTGTGCTTGAGGCTCCATCTCTTAGTTTCTTTCCCACATCCCTTATTGTAGGTGGTGGAAAAGTTTGGATTTGGGTTCATATTCTCCTATATAATTAGAAAGCATTGTTAGGCTCATTCCTTCTTCTCTTTCATGGTCTAGATTTGACAGTTCCTCATAGATTGCTCTTAGTTCTAAATCTGGTTGATTTGTAGAGGTGTCTAGTTCTTCAAAAGGTGGTTCCTTATTTTCATCCTTTCTCCATTGATCATTACGAATTTTGGCCCACATGTCTTCGGGCCAGTAGCTTCAATTTCAGGTACTAAAGAGAGTTGTCCTTCATTTTCATCACTCAAGTCTTCTTTCCATTTCTCTTGTTGGCTTTTTTTTTTTCTTGCTCTAAATTAAAAGATTCCACACATCCCTGAAATTTAGCTTCTGATGTTCTAGTTTCTGGAAGACTTGGTATAGGTTTGTCTAGCGTGGTTTGGGTGATTTCAATTAGTTTTTTACATATTTCTAGTCTTTCTTTCTTGGGATCTCCTTGTGGGTAGATTCTTTCATGCTGCTCTAAACTTGATCCTACCTTTATCTTGGACTGGTAAGATTTTAAGCCACATGTTTTGATCTTCAGGCATGGAATCTGCTAGAGTTGATCCTACATGTTCTTCTACGAGTTTCCTTCTCACTATGTTGGCTTTCTCGCTTGCCACCTCGTTCTCTCCTGTCTCAGTTTTTTTTTTTTTTTTTTTTGGTTCTTTCTCTGCCATTCTCTTTTTAATCCATCTACTTTTTATTTTCTCTCATCTTGCTTTCCATTTTTTTACCTTCTTAAATTTGGAGATATCCTCAAGTTCCTCTGAGTTTGTGACAACTTGGACCTCAGATTCTAGCTTCTCCCTAATTTTGGAGTTATTCATTGCTTCTCTATCTAAGATTTCTTTAGTCCTAGATCGAGTAATGGATTTTAATGGCATTTTATACTCTTTATCACTTCCTGAAGACTCCAATACTTCAATCACATTGGTTTGTGTTGTGATTGAGACCTTGTTTGGGTTCTTTGGGTAGTGTCTAAACAAATGTTCTTTGCCATAGTCACTACATGGGGTTGGTGGGTTGTATGGCAAAGTACATTCCCTAATGAAGTGATCTCTACCACATCTATAAGATGCTCCTCTTGGTGCGGATGGTCTAACTGAAGGTCTAGTCAGAACTGGGGCTCTAAAAGTTGTGTACATGAGATTATCATATGCTAGTCCATATGATCTTTCATACCCTTTGTACCCATAATATTGTTGTTCATAGGTCTGATCGTATTCCACAAGGTTGGTGTCATAGGAGTAGTAATCCACTTGGCTCTAGTCGAATCCTTGGCCTAAGTTTTTTGAGCTCATCGGTTGTGTAGCTAATGTGATTCCTCTTTCCATATTTTCTTCTGGTTGCACATACTTTACTAGTACTACATTCTGAGGGTGTGGGGGTTGTTGCCCTAACACTGGTTGAGGTGGGTTGTATCCCCCGTACTCATATGGTCTTTGTGCTATTGGTGGTCCTTGGTATGGGTTATATCTTGGAACCTCTCTACCCTGATCCCTAGGTGGATATCCATAAGGTCGATGTTATGGTGGTGCAGAGGGCCTCAATTGTCTATTCAAGGGACAATTTTCACTGATGTGGTTCGCGTACTTCTGTTCAATGTGACAATACAAACTGGGTGCCTAGGTTGGTTGTCAATTGTACTAGAAAGGTTGTGGAGGTACTAGTCCTCCCCTTACACAAGTATGAGATGGATGATCTCCACTACAATGCATGCACCTTCATAACATAGGTAATCTTAAAGGAGGATTTTGGTAGTCTCTGTCCCTGAACACCTAGCTTCTTAGCCACACTGTCTACAAGTTCTTCTACATTAGTAGTATTGTAAGTAGCGTAGCTCATAGTATCCACAGATTTAGTGGAGTTTTGTGGAATTTTTAGGTCTTTAGCTAGGTTGTCTTCCAAATCTATGCACTCTTGTAGACAGTCACTCAATGTTTGTAGACATTTTACATAACCAAAGTCCTTAATGTCCCATTGGTTAGACCATCTAAAAATAGAGATATCATCTTCTATTGAGAGGGTCTCTTAGTCATATGACATCAGTCTACATACTGGTTAAATCTCCTGGCCACCATTTTTATAGTCTCATTAGGGTCTTGTTTAAAATTGTGTATCAACAAAGAGGAATTGTGTTTAATGTCCGTCTTAGTGAATTCAGTAATAAATTCTTGGAAGAATTGTTCAATGTTTGCAAAACAATTTGGGTCCAATGGTTGGAACCAGGTCAGGGTTGTTCCCGTACGGGTTAAGCGAAAGGATAAGGGTTAAGACAAAGGATTCATATTGAACAAAGAAATCGTCCACCTATTCTACTCGTAGCACTTACTTAAATTTAGCAATATAGTCATATGGTTCTCTCAAACTATCATAACGATTTCTCATAGACTTGGCTTCTTGAATTGGCCTTAGTCTTTTGCCCGGTTCTGGTGGTCGAAGAATTATGGGGATAGCAGGATGTACTGGGTGTACTCTTGGTCTGGCTTCTTGTGGTGGTCTCATAGGTAAAGGTGTTCTATTCATGTTTCCAATTCCCCATTTAGTCTAATTGCTAGGATTAGTTCCCAGCTTGGCAAAATGCACTTGTGGTCTAACTGGCACACTTCGTTGACTGGTTTGTCCAGAGGCTAGGTTTTCAGTACTCTACTGGGTCCCAAAGGGGTTCAGAAAAGTGGTTGCCTATTCTCAAGGAGGAAATACATGCAACCACATGTATCTTAGCTTGGACCTATAAGATCATCAACTAACCAATATCTTCTCTGATTTCGGTCTAGGTATGTAACTCTAGACGAGTCGTTAGGATCCCTCAATTCATAGATAGTGACTGGATTGATGCCTTCTCCTTGTATAGGTGAAGTGGCTTGCAATAATAAGTCAAACACACTCACCGTATACACATCAATTAGATAATCGTCCTCGGGAATTAAACCTCCTCTTAGTACATGAGTGGCCACGGATTTTCCCCTAGGAGTAATCACAATATCTCCACTCATTGGTCTACTAGGATTTTCTGGTTCCTCCACCTCTCCTCTTTCATTTATCTGCTCTGGGTTCTTAGCCACTACATATACCTATCCTACTTTATCCATATAGACACCTCCATATTTTATAGTTGGTCTTGGGACTATCTCTAATTTGGTTGAATTTCTCATTCTTGTGACGGACCTATTAAGGCTGTCAAGATAGATGGGTAATCCATGCAAGTTTGTAGAAATGTACTGTAGGGATGTCCTATATTCACCTTCAACAATAGACATGAATCTGGTCATAGGCACTTAACTATGCATATCTTGAAAGGCCTTAAGTTTCTCCTCCTCTAAATCACTAGAAGTATCAGAGTAAATTGAGTGTGTACTTTGTTGAGCTACACTTTCCGCTGAGGATATAACACTTCTTTGATTGCATAATACTTGTCTGAATCTTAGGTTCATTCACTGCTTAGCTCTAGGGTCTTCTCTAGTAATCTTTTAACTCTATTAATAGTTCTTTGTCAATGTTTAAGCCCTGATATTGGCCACTATGATGATACACGATAGGGGAATCACATGATACATGATATTTGGCAATTTAGACAATACACGATTCTTGATAGCCCATGATATGATACCTGACCCCCAAACAATACTTAATCTGTTGATGATACATGATACGAGACTCTTTTACGATACAAGATACTTCCTCCACGATACGATACTTTTCTCTTGACGATACACAATACGACAGTAAGCGCTACACGATACTTAAGGAGTATCGATGATACGTGATACACGGGCACTCACAATACTCAACCTATTGATACACAATACTTGTGAGGTATCATGATACATCAAGAGTCAGAGGTATCAATACATGATACCTACCAAGTATCACAACACACAAGAATTCAGGTATTGCAATACCTGAGCTCAACTGATCATGATACTTGGTCTTGGCAAGGTCTAAATTCAAAATTTTTTTGTGTATTGTGCTCTTTAGGTGTTCCTAATCTCTTTCATGTGCCTGTGGTTACAAAATTGCACTCAAACCCCTTTCCACCACCCTTGCGATACACAAACAGTGTCGTGTCACATTTTGTGGGTGCTCACTCCATTCTCTGAGGGTTGCATAATGAAGTTCTCACATTTAGGAGTAGTCCCACAAGTGTTTGCTATCCAAAGCTTGTGATACCCTATGTTCTCCATGATACAAGCCCCACGATACCGATCACTGCTCTCCATGATACTTGGTAACTTGGAGACTGAAAGATTTTTGTATTTTAGGCCCTTGGGATGACCAAGGCCTAAAACTAAAATGAACCAAAATTTTGAGTTTTGTTGGGATGATTTTCCTACTCTACTCCTAACACTTCCTTCTATTCCTAAACCCTGACTCTCTCTCACTCCCTCACTCCTAAACCTACAAACTCATTGCACACACCACAAGTGTGTGAAGTAATGATTGCAAAATTTTTATAACTCGCCACTTTACTGAAATCACTCCTTAGCACATAATGTCTTCACTCCATAGCTACAACCATCATGTAGGCGCCTTGATCGGACTATTCCCTAGTAATGACACCAAAAATGTGTGTACCTAAGCCTAAATGTCTTAGGGACTTGTGATAACTGAGACTATACCTCAATCATCAACAAGTGCATATAGTGGTGGATTGACACACACACACACACACACACACACACACTTGAATTTTTCTATCCATGAACATAGACATATCAAGTGTATGAGGACATGTGCACATGTGATAATGAATGAAGTGGATGAGTTGATAATATGTGCAAATTAGATGGATGAACCTCTCAAGTTACCTGTTTCCCTAAAAGTGCACGTCGCAATACTTATTGCAATAGTAAGCACAAATTTGACCTTTTCTCTCAACTTCGATATCCAAATATAGTCAATAGCAAGTTTCTTTCGAAGCTCTCAATGAGACACATCCAATGGTGTATAATCCTAATATGACAAACCTCCTGCAAGTTATGGGCAAAATAATAAGTGATGGGAAACACCAACTCCACTCCACAACTCATTGAGCTTCACACACACACACACACTACAATGATGAAAACAGATGGGGAAGGGGTAGACAACACACCTAGACACACATTCCAAGCCACATACACACATACAAGCTCTTGGAGAAGGAGATATGCATTGAAGAAGAAGCAAAATCAAAATTTTTAGCTTGATTACTCATGATGGCAAAAAGTTTCTACAAAGAGTCACCATGTGACTTATATACATGTGCCCTAAAAACGGTCCTTTTACACTAGAGAGACCAAAACTTTTATTGAAATTTACTAAATCCCTACTATTGTACAAGGGCTAATGTTACAATGTTTAGGTATCATGCTTCCAGAGGACTCCTCTAGAGTTTTTACATGGCTCTTGATATAATATCATAGAAATTTGAAGAAGAAAAATTATGCCTAAATTTGAAATTTTTTGGAGCTTGCTTCCCTTTAATTTTCTCCTCTACAACACCAGACATCTTAAAAGAGACAAGGATTGGGTCATGATCCAAGTGGATGATGTATGTACAAAGACAAGTCTTGGAGGTATCATAGTTTTGAAGAATCACCATCAATAAATAGCATTATCAAAGCATGTCTTACATAGTTGATTCCCATTTTGCATATTGGACCACATTAAATGGTGGTGGTCTTTCAACTCCATCATCCAATTAGTTTTAAATAAAATATCCTATTATACCTTCTTTAGAGCTTGAGTGAGACAAATAACATACAATAGCTCTATGTGTTTGTCTATCTAAGATCTAAAGATGTGGATTTTCTTTATCTTAGCCTCTTATTTGGTTACTCTAATAGTGTATTTAGTTTTATGTTGTGGATTCCTCCTTTCAATGTTCCACAAACTTAACCAAGTCGATTTGTGAGTGTCCTCTAGTCATTGCAAAAGTGAAGATTTAGTGTGCTATTCCAAAAAATTTGCATAGGAACTAATAGTGGTCGTATAGAGATCATTCATTTTAGGTTATATCATTTTGAAGTGAAAAAAAGAATGATCCACAATCAATCATGTTGTTAACATGGGTGGGAACAATGGGGCAACAAGAAAAATTTGTATAAGTGATGTGGTCGTGATGAGCTAGAAACCAAAAACTATATTGTGTATTGTGAGGTATCCATGGAGAACGAGAAATTACGTGCTAATGTGAGAAGGAACTGCTTCTATGACAACATCCACACTAATGTTTGGTTCAAGCTCTATGTCTTCTACAATATCAACATATCAAGCATAGATCACTAGTTGTATCTTCACCTTCTCCAGCATATTATCCTTTTGTAGAATGTGGTAGTATTAAGAGGCCTTCTACACTTTGTTTTGTCTTTGCATCTATTTTGTCCTATATTTTTTTTTATGGTTTTGGTGGATGGGATGATGCTAGTGAGAATCGGATGAGTGGTGTTTTGTGTTATAGTGGCAATTTTTGGGTGATGCACATTGGTTGGATGGGTCTTAGAGGAATGCGTCATAATGTGGTAGCAATTATTGAGGGTATTGCAGAGGTGGTTATCGGTGCAACAATTTCTTTTAGGCAAAATATTGAAGGGAGCAACAAGGTTGATGAACATGCTTTCACAAGTTCCTTTCCCGATTTCATAGTAGTTGCAGTAGTTTTCATGGCTTTCAATAGAGTTTTTGGTTTTTAATCACTCCCCTTCAAAGAAGGTTATTGAAAGGAGCTAGTCCTTCTAAAAATTGGTTTTTTATGGTGTTTTTGTTTTGCCTACAATAACTTAACACATGTGTAATGGATCTACTTTCTTTCTAAAGGGATATTGGTGTTGATTCCTTTTTCACATGGATCTTCCTTGTTGTTTAATTCTACTCTTTTTTCTTAACCAATAGTTGATTTGTCCCTACATCAACATGATTCTCCCAAGGGTTTGCCAGATTGACATTGACTTGGGGCATGAAAAGAAGGGGTGTCCCAAGTCCTCATTGCCATGAAGGAAACATTCGCACCACGAAGGGGCTCCACAAATTTTGTTAGCTTTTATAGTGGTCCAAATTCCCTAGTGGAGGATTTGCCACATAAGATGTGATTTTTTAATCTCGATTAGGGGATGCCAAAAGGTATTGGAATTGAAAATCCCACCTAAAGCTCGACCACTCTAGACATCATCTCCTACTAAGCATGATATGAAATTCCACATTCTTCTTGAATCTCGTAATTTTGCCATCTAATGCCCTCAAGGTGAGGGGAGTCATGACCAATAAGGAGACGAGTCCTTAAGCACTCCCAAGCATTGAATTTGCTCCACAACAGGCACCATTCTTCATAGTCCACTCCCCTAGGAAGTTCAATTTCCTCAAATCTAATCCATTGGCATGTTTCTTGATTCCATAGGCATTTCCATAAACGAAAACCTTTGTTCCAAAGCTTCCTAGATTTTTTGTGTTGATATATTAAGGTATAACTCATCTTCTCATGAACAATGTATGTCTACGGTAGACTCAGATGTTTGGTACTTTGATAGTGGGGCAACCAAACATATTACCTCATCGCGTAGTTTCTTCACTTCACTCAAGCCTGCCCCTACAGGGAATACTATCACATGTGCCAACAACTCCTCTTATCTTGTCATGGGAGTTGGTAAGACCATTATGGCTACTATTGATGGTAGTTCTTTTACATTGTTGGATGCTTTATTTCTGCTAGGGATCAAGAACTCAGCTTTATCCAAGATTGGCCTGGTTGTGAAATTTGTTGATGATAGAGTACAATGCATGATCTATCAAATGGCGACGTCATTATCACTTTTGACATTTTATGTCGTGGGGTATATAAGTCCATAGACTATGAAAAATTCATGAATGATTTAGCATGTGCAGTACATGATTCTCAAGCTATGTTAGATGCAAAGCTTTGGCATGCATGCTTTGATCATCTGAATTTTGCTAGTTTGCTATGCTTGTAGAAATATGAAATGGTGTCGTCTCTACCCAAACTTGAGGCATGTGGTAAACATGTTTGTGAAGGCTATATTTTGGGAAAAATGGAGTGTTCCTCATTCCCAAAAAATGTTTTAGTTCGAGCTACTTAGAAATTGTACCTTGTTCACAGTGATGTCTATGGTCCTATGCAGACACCCTCTTTTGGAAACTATCTTTACTTCGTGAGTTTCATTGATGATTTTTTCAGGCATGCATGGGTATATCCATTGAGAGCAAATCCGAAGTGTTTATGTGCTTCAAACAGTTTCTGGTTTTGGCTGAAAATCTGTCAACACGTAAAATGGGTAGCCTCCATTCTGATCGAGGGGGGAATATATGTCTTTTGCTTTCAATGCATTTTTGGCTGAATGTGGGATAAAACATAAATGTATAGTGCCATATACACCTCAACAGAATGGAGTTGATGAACAGAAGAACATGTCACTCATGGAGATGGCAAGGTGTATGGTCAAGAGTCAGGCTTTACCACATAGTTTCTACCTTGAGGCTATTATGTGTGCAACATATGTACTTAACATGTGTCCCACTAAAGCATTGCAATATATCACTCCATATGCGGCTTGGCATGGTCATAAGGCATTTGTTGCTCACCTTCGTGTTTTTGGTTGTCTCGCATATGCATTAGTGCCTGAACAACAACACAGGAAATTGGATGATAAAGTAGTGATATGTATTTTTGTTGGGTACAATTCTGAAAGCAAAGGTTATTGTCTGTATCAACCATAAAATAAACACATTCTAGTTAGCCGTGATGTTGTTTTTGTGGAGGTTCTATTCAACCATTACTTTCATGTACTAAGGAGACATTTGTTAGCTCCAAAGATATGTGTGATACTTTGCTACCTCTTTTTATAGGTGGCCAGTCTACTGCTGGTCCAAATGAGGCAATTTCTCAACCTTTATAGGTTTCATGTGATGATGCAAATCATTCCATTTTTTATGCAAATTTACATGATGCACTTGTTGATGAGAGAGATGATATTGAGGAGGCAAAAACTATGCCAAGATGGCTGGTGTAGACTTTGCTTGATAGATTAGATGCATCTCTATCATATCATACTCGTTTAGGCTCTCATAGTGCTTTTTTTTGCATCAGATTGCTATGATATGGTTGCATCTAGTCTCTATGATGAGAATTAGCCTGTTTTGTTTGATGAAGCACAAAATTTAGAAAATTGGATGGTTGTTACGCAATCTGAATATGATGCTATAATGAAGAATGGTACCTCATCTTTATGTAACTTGCCTCCTGGCATGAAGCCATTGACACTAAGTGGGTATACAAGCTGAATCATAAGCATGATGGAATAGTTGACAGGTATAAGGCTAGGCTTGTTGCAAAGGTTTATTCTCAGGAAAGAGGCATTGATTTTGCTGAGACCTTTGCTCCTACTTTCCAAATGACTATTGTTCATAGCATATGTGCACTTGCAGCTCATCATGGTTGGAATGTACATCAGTTGGACATTAGAATTGCATTTCTAAATGGTGACTTGCATGAAGAAGTGTATGTTTTTCAACCTCATGGCTTTGTGCAGAAAGGGCATGAAAACAAAGTGTGCAGGTTGAAAAAGGCATTATATGGTTTGAAACAAGCACCATGTGCTTGGTATGAAGAGATACATGCCCTGATTGCACATGGTTTTGAGAACAATCCAACTGAGAGCACCTTATATGTTAAGCATGCAAATGATGTGCTTCTGATCATTGTTGTCCATATTGATGATATGCTACCCACTGGTCCTCATGAGAAGCATATTGCTGATTTTAAGGCTGATTTGCATGGCTCATTTGAGATGTCAGATTTGGGGCATTTGCATCATTTTTTGGGCATTCAATTTATGCAAGTTGATGGCAGAATAGCTTCATGTCAAACCAAATATATTGACACTTTATTCTAGCATTTTGGCCTTGAATACTGCAAACCTATTGCCACTCCTATGGAGATAGGTTTGTGATTGAGTCTTCATGATGCTGGAGATGCATTTGATGTTGTTCTATATCAGCAAGTTGTTGGATGCTTGATTTACTTATGCATTATTCGGCCATATATTCAGTTTGTTGTCCCACAAATGAGGAGGTTTATGCATTGCCCATGTGTCAAGCATAGGCAGGCAGTTAAGCGCATCTTTTGCTACTTGAGTGGTACTCATCTACTTGGATTGTTTTATCCCAAGGGGGGATCACTACTGCTAGATTTACATGCTTTTTCTGACTTTGACTAGGTTGGTTGCTATGACACTCATGTGTCCACTAGTGGTTTTTGCTTCATGCTGTACCGTTAGTGTCCATGTGAAAGGCCAAATGGCCACTGGACACTTCTTGTATATGTTCTTTAATAAAACATATAGTGGCTTGGTCAGTCACAGATTGTAAGTTCAACCGCATTTGTAAGACCTAAGAAGTATAGCTTCGTGCTCCCTGTGTACTGTGTTTTCTAAGTTTGGAGGCACATACAAATCCTCTACAATAAAGAGACCATGAACAACATTAGTAATAGTGGATGGAGCAATCATATAGCAATTACTCCAAAAGTTAAAAACCTCTCCATCTAAAGGAAGTGGTCCTCTATTCCATCCTCCATATCTTCTTCTATCATATGTTTGTACTAGAGAACGATCACGAGCTGGCAATGGATTTTCTCCAGTCGTTTCAGTCTCTAAACTAGGAGGTAGAGGATTTCTAGAAACCTGTGCTTGTAATTGATGAACAACAAGTCCATGACGTGTACGAGGTATATTAACATTATGCGTATGAGAATTATAATCTCATCATCATCATCGAGCAAGTATTCCTGTATATCAACAGTAATTTGATTCTGTATATGGTTCTTAAATAAAATAATGACATTAATTTATAGAAAAAATACATACCCAAGCATTATCACGTAGACCAGGTGGTGGTGCACGCTCAAAACTACCATACTTTGCCTCATGTTCAATACATTCCAATCGTGGTCTTTGATACTCCCATAACAAGAGTTACACCAACATATAATATGATCTTGATAGTGAAATTCATCATAATTCCTATCGGAGGACACATGTGAAGTCGTTGCATGGGTAGGAGGTGGTGGAGTCCCCTCTAATTGATTAGAATCTCATTATAACAAGAAACAAAAAAATATATCAGTTATGTATCTATCAAATATATTTAAAATTAAAAGTTTGATATACTTACAGTATATAGTCCTTGCACGATTAGGAGACAGTGGTGGAGTTCCATCTGATTGATTGAAATCTACAAATAATGGTATTTGATATTAATAATCTGATTATTTACATACATAAACATTCACATATAAATATTTACACATACACACATATACACGTTTATACATACACACATATACACAAATACACATTATTGTGGGATAAATGCGTGTATTTTGTATGAATGAGTGTATATGCATGCATGTGTATGTGTGTGCGTATATATGTGGATATGTATATGTGTGTTTATGTTATATGTATGTATATGTGTATATGTATGCATATATGTATGTGTATATGTTTGCATGTATATGTGTATGTGGGTATGTGTATGTGTATGTGTGTGTATATATGTGTATGTATTCTGATTCTTTTTTTCTGTTTGAGATTAAATTAACAGGAGATATTGTATGGTGGAAAAAAATAAGAGGCGACCTAACATACCACCTGAGACGTGGTAGTTTTTTCGTAGATAGTTACGTCTTCAGGAGTCATTTCCTCAGCATAAGATATACAAATTAATAGTTTATATGTACAATTCTCATATATTTTAATAATTTTTTACATTTAATTTATGTATTTCTTTTTTCTTTAAATAAACAGGCTGCTGCAAACAAGAGAGTTGAGTCGGGCCACACATCGCACCTAGGCCAAATGGGCCATCATGGTTTTGTAGCTACATTTTTAAGTATATGTGTTATTGTGAGTATATTTTTTATTTTAGTTAAAATGCAAAAAACTAATCTTTTTTATTTGTTTCAATGCAACGAAAGGATTATGGTCGATATCCTATGAAACATGAGATCAAGTATGCTACACATTTTGGATATCGACATTTGAGCGAGTATATGCAAGATCATCCGGATGCATTTGTGAGTATTATTAAATTTTATATAAATATTTTATTTTTATGGATGTTTTAGTTGTCTTACTTATTTATGTTTGTTATATGTAATACAAGAGTATTATGGAGAGGCAGATATGGATGAGGTGGAGAGACAGACACTAGAGGGACGATCTCAATCGTCACAGGGTGCTCACATAGATACATCAGATCATGCATATGATCGTGATGATGAGGATGAGGATGAGGATGAATATGATCATGATGCTGCTGCTGATGATGATGATCATGATGATGATGATAAGGATTCTTGATTATGACATTGGATATGTATTTATATTGACACACACACACACACACACACACACACATATATATATATATATATATATATATATATATATATATATATATATATATATATATATATATATATATATATATATATATATATATATATATATATATATATATATATTATCTATATGTTGTTCAATTCAGTTATGTTTTGAATTGTGTGTATGGTATTGAGTAATGAAAAGTTTTGTTCTATTGGTTGTTATTATTGTTTATATTAAGCATGTGTTTTATTACTTTAATTATATAATTCATTCATATTTATGTGTGCTTGTGTGTATATAAAATGTATATATGCACATGTAGGTATATATCTATATGTGTAAGTGTGTCTATATGCATGTATATGTATGTATCTATGTATATATGTGCATGTATGTATGTGCATATGTATATGTGTATATGCATGTATCTGCATGTGCATGTGTAAGTGTATATCTGTATGTATGTGTATGTGCATGTGCATGTGTATGTGTGTATATGTATGTATGTGCATGTATATATGTGTAATATGTGTGTGTACGTATGTGCATGTATATGTTTGTGTATATGATTGTATGTACATATGTATATGTGTATATGCATGTATGTGCATGTGCATGTGTAAGTGTATATGTGTATGTGTGTGTATGTGCATGTGCATGTGTATGTGTGTGTATATGTATGTATGTGCATGTGCATGTGTAAGTCTATATGTGTGTATATGTGTATGTGCATGTGCATGTGCATGTGTATGTGTGTATACTTATGTGCATGTATATGTGCAAGTGTATGTGTATATGTGCATGTGCATGTGTAAGTCTATATGTGTGTATATGTGTATGTGCATGTGTGTGTATACTTATGTGCATGTATATGTGTAAGTGTATGTGTATATGTGTATGCGCATGTATATGTGTATATGTATGTATGTGCATGTGTGTGTATGTGTATATGTGTGTGTACATATGTGCATACATATGTGTATATATGTGTATGTGTGTATATATACATATGTGCATATGTATGTGTATGTGTATAAACATATACAAGTGTATGTATATGCATGTGTATATGTATGAAACATACATGTGCATGTGGATGCATTTCCATTTGCATCCATGTGCATGCACGTGGATGTGCATATACATGTCTTTAAGTATATGTTAATGTGTGTATGTGTATGTATATATGCAATAATGCATGCATGAAAGTCTTTTTAGGTGGTTGTAGAAATGTTTGTGCATATGCATGTGTATGTGTAAGTGTATGTGCACATGTATGTGTGTGTATATATGTGTGTGTATGTGCATGTGTACATGTGTATATGTGTGAACATGCATCTTCATCATGTATAAGTGTATACGTGCATATCAATAAGTGTGAGTATGCTAACTAATGAAAATAACACCATTCAAATGTATACAAAGAATGAAAATTGTACTTACAATAATTAGCCATATTTTTTGCTTGGTTAGCTTCTTGAATAACCTACAATAAAGAGAGAGAGAGAGAGAGAGAGAGAATTCAAAGAGAGAAAGAGGTAGAAAGAGAGAAACAGAGACAGAGAGAGACAATAAGATAGAGATTAGACAAAACAACAATTCTGCAAGCGATTGTTTCAGCTCGTAAGCGTAGCACAATTGCAAACGTTGGAGAGATCTTCGATTAGATGCATGAAGATGCCGATCAAAGAGCCTCCAACGTTTTAATTTTTTTTGTCAAAAACTCGTCGTCTAAGCGATGGTGAGGTGTCGTAAAAGCCCCTGCAATTGACATCGCATAAGCAACATTAATTACTATCGCTTATGTGATGCAAATTAGTGTCGCATAAAATCGTCGCTTTAGTGATGCTCAATGTGAGTGTCGCACACCCTGTCATGCCAGACATCGATAAAAACATCGTATTTCTCATCATTTAACTGATGTTCCACGCTCGATGCTCCTTGCGATGCTTTATGCAATTTTATAGCGACAAAATTGTGTCATGTTAACCGTCAAAATGCACCCGTATTCCTTGTAGTGGATATAACTTATATCGGTAAATCCTTTTTTAACTTTAGGGTCCAATTTTGAAGATGATTTTTGGTTATCTTGGCCAAATATTTCACAATAACCTTATACCCCATCTAGATCATAGCTATTGATCTCATTTATCATTAATGTTCTTGTTTCTTGCCAGACCATGATGAGTGGTCCAACAATAATGTCTTCAAAAGCTTTACAAAATTTGTTTATGAGATCATGAAGGCCAACTCCCTCCCATTTAAGAATAGATCAATTGGTATCTAAAATCTTTTATCTAGGCTTCATCGATCCACCTTGCAATGTTGACGGACATTTTCTCAGGCTTGAAGCATGAAATGGTGGGCACATGCAATCACATATCCTCAAACTTGAAGTAAAGGAGGTCCTTGCACATGATTTCAAAGTGGATAATGATGTATTCATGGTTTTTTCTCTCAATAAAATATAATTACCATCCTTATCGATAATCTTGTGGATGTATTATTTGACCTAGTTTTTTTTTTTCAGCTTGCATTTTTTTGGATTTTTTTTGTTCCTTTCCTACCCACAACTCTTTTAAAAAATCAATAGTAAGTAGCTCTCAAGTTACTCTTTGTATCTAAGTTTACTCGTGATCTTTGAGAGACAAGTATGAAGGTTCATTTGCCCTTTATTCATGTCCAAGTCTATAAGAGAGATCTTAACAAAAAAATTCCGGCTTCCTTCTTTCCGAATGCTTTAGATTTATGTTTAAGCCCTTCTAACGGTCTCATGCATGAACTTGATTTCTTGAATCTAGCTATGACCAAGGGAGGCCCTTGACTAAAAGTCCAACCTTCAAATGCCTTAAACATATAATCTCTTTGAGGGAAAAGAGAAGATTAGGGGTTGTCATGGAATAAGGAGCCTTACTACCCAACGAGGCATCTTAAAAGAGACAAGGATCAGATAATGATCCTAGTGGATGATGTTTGCACAAAGAGAAATATTTGAGGTACCATAGTTATCAAGAATCACCATCAACACATTCGACCACACAAAATAGTGGTGGTCTTTAAACTCCATCATCCAAGTAGTTTAAGAAGAACACATTCCATGTTTTTCTTCCCCCAATGGTCTTGCCCTTTTTGTCCCATTGATCACTAACAAATTCCACCATATTGAAGTCTCTAATCAAGATTGGAAGGAAAAAAAGGGTATTGAGGGATCCTTGAGTGTGTATCTACTCCATATTTAGTAATGAATAAAGGCTATTGAGAAGGTTTGAGAACCCCCAAATTTGGTAGTCACCAAATGATTGAGTCTCGATGAAGTGACAAACATCTTGAATTAATCGTGAAAACAAAATTGTTACCCCTTGAAGATGTTCTATAGAGAACTAAAAGGGCACAAAGAGACCTTATAGTTTTGTTTCATTAATTCTATCAATCTTAACTTCTTGGATATAATTGGAGCTCAAGTTTAAGCTCTTACCTTTCATCCATTGGTATAAGATAGTCACTCTTGAGGTATCCAATAAAAGTCAAACATTGAAAGAGAGAAAGTCCATTTCAAATTTGGGGTGTGATCCTTTTTTTCTTCTCCTCTTTTTTCTCTTCTTTCTTCTTTTGGCCCACATTTAGGGTTAACTAGGCCCAAAAATACCTATTGGAGTTCTCCCTTTCCTTCATTTGGCAACTTCCATGGGTGAGGCAAGGGAGCATTACCTCTATTCACACATAACCTGACCTTCTTTGCATATTTATTTAAGACCATTAAACATATAGTAGAACTCTCATTGTTTGGGCTATCTTTTTCGTTAGTGGAGTGATCATCTTGGGAACTTTCTTGCTCAATCTGTTTTGTGCCTTCCACATGATTGAATCCACTTGGGTAGTCCATTGTATACACTCCTTCTCAAGGGTGATGGCCAATCTTCTCTTTCGTTTTTCCATCATCCCATTTCTTTTTCAAACCGGTCCCTTTCCTTTTACTCCTTTAAAATATGGTGAATCCGTTAGTGTTAATATTTGTTGTGACTAATTTTGTGGGATCCAATCGAAGGGAGTCTTATATGGAACCATGCAATGTTGTTGGTACTAGGGCCTGGTCAAGGCCATCAATGTTGTTAGAAGGGAAGAATGATCAGTTTGAATTCGTGCTTGATCTTTGTCCTTCTGAAATCCTTTCTTAAGGAAGTCTCCTTCATTTTGTGAACTTGGATGCTACAAGGAATGCACACATTTTGGAGATTCTTGAATATTATTTCTTGTTCTAATAACTCTTCTTCACCTCTGTTGATGCTGATGGTCTTTGTTATAACTTTGATCAAGCATGGCTCCACACTATTCTAAGGGTGCCAATAGCCATTGAAAGAGTGAGGGGTCTCCTCATAAATATGCTCATCTACATCCAGTTTGGTGGCTTTTGGATGATTAATTAAGGCCATGGTCTCATTGATGAAGTTATGAATATAAAACAATAGTTTTGTGGCAAGGAAGTATGAGGGCACTAGTCAACAACAACCAATCACCAATGAACTATGAGGGCACCATTGAAGTGATGGATGAAAGATCCATTGAAGTGATTAATGCATGCTAGAATTTTGTTGCTACCGGAAACACACTTGCTCTAGATGTGATTATGGCCCTTGACTTTGAGCAAGCACACTTGCTACCTCCATGATCATATGAAACATGAAGAAAACCATCATGCAATCCATTCTCTGATATCTTTCGATCATGGCAGGTTTTGGATGTTCTAGCAATGAGCAAGAGGCGTCTTATTGTATTCACACTTATTTTCTTCAAGAATTCCTCTTTTGAATTGAATTTTCTATCCATATTTACACTTTTTAAATCACTTATTTGTAGAATTGTGTCTTGTCTTCTATTCTTCTAAGCTTTGAACCATGAATAGGTTTTAACTCTCTACATCACAACACTCTATGAGGAATTGTTTGTTGACTGACCCATCTAGAGTGATGAGAATTCACATTTAATTGTGTGATTCAAATTCCTTGTTGACCACTCTAGGAATATATGTTGGATCATTAACCAAACTAACATTTGTATTAATGAATATCATCATACTTCGAAGAACAACATAGAAACCACTTTCCCACAAAATATATGGCATATTTAGAGTTGTAGGACCTACAAAATACAAAGGTACAGTTACCATCCCTATTTTATTACCAATGGCCATGTATATTTCTGTGAAGCCAATCATATAAAAGGCATGGCAATCACCAACAACCTTGACTCAAACTCTATTAAAGCTAGTGTCACTTATAAGAGAAAGACCATGTGAAAATTTTTATACACCAAAAACCATTTCTTATACCAACTCATATAACTAAAGGTGCCTTTCTAGATCTAGAGGCTTTCCCATAAATGGACACTAATCTAATGAAAGCATTATGATAGGCATTAAGAGAATGTTATAACCAAATGCTTACATAAAGATTCATATGAATATGAGATGCTTGAAAGATCATTGCTTACATTTCTAATTCCATTAGATTCTATCATTGTGCCCCCCCTTTTTTTAAGGAAGTTTGGTTTGAGGCATAATCTTTATAGATTAGCTTGAATTAATGAGAAATTACAAGTGAAAGTGGGATTAATACACATGGGACCCCATGTATCTTAGAAAGTAGGGGTTAGATGCCTAGCACGAGTAGCATTACAGAGGTCGAAGGCCCACTAGGGTAGAGCTTGGTAAGGGACAACCCTAAGGCCCAACATTGGTTTTCGGACGCATCTAACACTGTTTTTAGGAACCCAAAATAGCTATATGTAGACCCAAACTAGAAATACTTATGGCTTGCATAAGAATCATGTCAACCATATGAATAAGAACAAAAATAGAAGTTTAAAGCACACATATAAATATTGAGTATGGAGTTCGATTGATTGAAGGAGAGCTGGCATCACCAATCAACCTTGTGACTTATTATGACATTGTGGAGTTTTTATCACTAGATCCAACTCCTTAAGGCGAAGAAGGTAGTATAGGTAGGGCAACCATATCCATCACCTTATGACCTTTTGAAGTATAGAGCCTTATGACAAGTTCGTTTTTAAAGAACATTACGCCCAGAATTGAAGGTTTGCAACAACACATGTTGCTAAAGAAGAAATTTATCATACTTTTGAAGTATCTTGCAAATTTCTTAAGTGGTTTGGTAAAGTTTTGGTGTCTTGAGGTGGTGGTCCAGAGTTCAATCCCTGGGCCAAACATGTAATGGCTTTCGCCAGTTTAAATCAATTGTAACCCAATCTAACCCTTGCTTTATGGGATACAGGAGGTCTAGCGAGTACTTTGCCCATTCACATGTATATTTGTACTCTCAAAGTTAATGTTGGGGGGAGTAGGCGGCCGCCGAACCTCCTTAAAAACAAAAAAATCTTAAGTGCATACAAATTTCCTCCAAAGCTGCATAAATAGAAGCCACATGCATGAATGTTTCGTTTTAGGGTTTAAACCTTCTAAAGCACTCTTGGTCATGATAATATTATGTATAATCATGACCAAGAATGTACTCGTTGTACTTGGGAACTGAGTATAGAGTCAATGTGTGGTGATCTAAGTCTAATTGGTCACATTTTTTACCCACAACCATGTGTTGGCATTTTCTTGGTAATGTTCATGGATGGTAAATATGGCTGGGTGTTACTGTAAGGCAAGATTTTCTTGATCATAAAAGCGTTTATTAGGAGGGAATTTGGAAACTCATTCCATGAAGCAAAACATTTTTACACGCTGCCTTCAAAGTGCAATCCAAGACAACCACCCTATTTCCTGGTGCTTGAAAAAAGCTAGCACATCACTTGACATGGCATGGCAGACGAATACTTGAAACGCAAAACGTTTCCGAAGGCCATGTCGATTCGCTTCCTCCAATGTGACTGTATCAATGATCGTGGGAGCCAGCTTACATAGGTCCATTCATCTTCTCATAGATGTTCTCATCTGTAACATAGATGGCGAACGAGCGAATGTCCACATCCAAGCCCGGAAGGGCCTGCCATTAGTTATCAGAAATGAAGAGGTGCCTGCGATACTCATACCATGCTCGAAAGAAATCACCTATATGGCCCACATTGATTCTGGATCCATGAATGACTATATGTGCGCACATACATACATGCATACATACATACGTACGTACGTACGTACGTGTCCACTGTCTTTCCATGATTTTTCCATATTTTTCTCATGATTTTTATGATTACCTATGGTATCACATATGGTGATGAATGGAATATTGAGGCCATGCATGTTTCCCATATAATTGGCGGGGTGGAAAAAAATATAAATACTCACAAACTTAAAAAGTAAAAAATCTACATCACTAAGTGCACGCATCATCGGGAAGGACATACATTTGAGGATAAAGCCACTTGAAGGAGATGATAGGTTTGTTTGTATAGTGCTGGGTAAAGATTAAAGGTTGAACCAGAGGTTAAATTTTTACGAAGGACATATTTAATTATCAAAATTCAACACTGCATGGGGAAATCCTTGTTGCAGACGGTCTTCACGAGAGGCATGATGCTGCAAGAGCGTAGAAGTTTTTCAAATCGTTAATTTTCTTCACTATCTTACAAGCAGAAGGAAGTCTCTCTCTTTTTGCATTGGTTGAAAATAGCATGAAGAATGAAGTGAAGTAGGCATGAACCTGGATTCATTCAGGATTCCCATAATTCCCATAATGATCTGATCAAACAAACTCTTGTAGATTAGTGCATGAATCAATTTTCCTTGCAACCTGAAAAGAACACAGAAATTGTTTGCAGCGGTCTAGATGACTATTCCCTTGTAGCTTCGTTGACAGCTTGTGCTAGACGGAAGGACCTCCATGGGGGCAGTAAGCTTCATGCTGTATTGCTGCAGAAGGGTTTGCTTCGCAAGAATGTTTTTGTTGGCAATGCCCTTATTAATATGTATGCTAAATGTGGTATCCTCACACAGGCGGAGGAAGTATTTGACCAGCTTATTATTAGAGACGTTGTTTCCTGGAATGCACTTGTCGCAGGATATGCTCAACATGGGCACTGTGAGAAAGCTATGGACTCCTTCCATCAGATGCAGCAAGAAGGTTTTTCTCCTGATGAGGTGACCTTTTCCTGCATACTGAAAGCTTGTGCTTCCCTAAGAAAAGTCCAAAGAGGCAAGGAACTGCATGCCAAAATTGTTGGCACAGTTTCGATGGTGAATAATACTGTGCTTGGCAATGCATTACTTGATATGTATGCTAAATGCGGTTCACTTCAAAAGGCACAGCAGGTATTTGATGAGCTTCCTGCCCAGGATGTCGTATCTTGGAATGCACTTATTGCAGGATATTGTCAACATGAGCATACTCAAGAAGCTCTTGAGTCATTTGAGCAGATGAAAGGAGAAGGATTCTTTCCTGATGTAATGACTTTAGGCTGCCTGCTGAAGGTCTGTGGTAGTCTAGGAGCAAAAGAGAAGGGAAAACAAATCCACGCAGAGATTTGCATTAATGGATTCCTGATGAAAGGTACAGTATTGGGTAATGCACTTATTGACATGTATACAAAATGTGGTGATATGGCAAAGGCAGAACAGGTATTATGCAATCTTCCAGTTCGTAATATAGTCTCTTGGAATACATTAATTGCAGGGTATTGCTTGCATGGACATCCTAAAGAAGCTTTAACTTGTTTTGAGCACATGAAAAAGGAAGGTCTATCTCCTGATAAGGTGACATTTGGCTTGGTTTTGAAAGCATGTGGTAGCATAGGATCATCTGATCATGGTATCATAGTACATGCAGAGATTGCCAGAAGGCAGTTGCTGAAAATGGGCATCATACATGGAAATGCCCTGGTGGATATGTATGCCAAATGTGACGAGCTTGCAAAAGCTCAGGAAGTGTTTGATGGACTTCCTTTTCGAGATGCCATCTCCTGGACTGCATTGATTGATGGATATAGTCAACATGGTCAAGGAGAACAAGCACTTAAATGCTTTGAGCATATGAAAAGTGAGGGACTGTCACCTGACCGTGTAACCTTCTCTTGTGCTCTGAAAGCCTGTGGCAGTATTGGTGCAGTGGATAAGGGTAAAGATCTTCATTCTGAGATTGCCAGAAAGGGACTGCTGGGAAAAGACACAATGCTTGGGGGTGCATTGGTTGACATGTACTGTAGTTGTGGTGCACTGGAGATGGCAAGAGAAGTGTTTGAGGAGCTCCCTTTCTGTAATGTCATTACCTATAGTGCCCTAATTGCAGGGTTTTGTGAGCATGGTTATGGTGAAGAAGCTCTTGATTATTTTGAAGAGATGGTAGGCAAAGATCTTATTCCTGATGTTGTAACATTTGGATGTGTTTTGAAAGCCTGTGGAAGCATAGGTGATGTAGAGAAAGGACAGAAGCACTTCGACGCTATGACTACAAAGTATGGAATTAACCCGAGTCCTGAGCACTACACTTGTATGGTTGACATCTTTGGTCGTGCAGGGGATTTAGAGAAAGCTATGGCCACAATTAGAAAAATGCCATCTTCAGATCATCTTCCAGCATGGTTTGCTCTAATGGGTGCATGCAAGAAATGGGGTGATGTAAAACTTGGAAAAGAAGCCTTTGAGAATGTAGTGCAAATAGATGAAAAAGCCACTGCTGCTTATCTCTTTATGAGGGATATTTATGCTGCTGCTGGCATGCAGGAGGATGCCAGGATGATTGAATCTCTTGGCTTAGCAAAAGGTAAGCAAAATTTCGCATCATTTGAGGAGGATTATGAGCTCATTATATAGGTTTAGATGTTTATCTGGATCTTTTTGTGGGAACTACATCCTTTCTTTAATCAAGATCCAATGGAGAGGTAGTCAATATTGTACAAAATCCCATTGCCGAACTCAATTTAAAAAGAGGGTCCATAATTGTTTCTAACAAATGTCTGGGCTATGTGAGTAGAGTTCTATTAAGATAGTAATTAGCCATACCTTCTGATAAGATGACTAGTCTGGCATATGAGCAATACATTAGCGTGCGAACTGGCGCAAACATGGCAGACAGTAGGCTTTGCAGGCAGCTGGCTATTTTGACAGATTGCATTCCAAATTTGACAAGCATGGCAGGCAGCATATGTGCAGGGACTGCTATAATTGGAGATGTCCGATTCATATTTGTGGGTGGGAATGTCACCTCAGTAGGACCATACAGATCTATTCAATGCCACTTTTTTGGCCGAGGTCGATGTTCAAGATATTTTAAAACGCATCCTATAGTCCCACGTTCCAGCATCCTGCTTTTACCCACACGACATATGCAATGAATGTAGATATGGGATCATTATTTTTTGCGGCCTCCTCTCACCAGTAGATATGCAGATCAAGAATAAAAAGTGCATATATAAATTAAGTCTCTCAGCCGAGATTACAGTTGGGTTTGTCAATCATTCATTCCATGTTGTACTTGATGTACTTATTGATACCAGTTCATGTTGAATTTTTACGCAAAAAAAGGCCCATTGTTTAAAGGACTGTGTTTAACATTATCCTAGACGAAATACTGTGGATGGGCCAAGATCCTATGCATGTACATACATCAGCATTGGAGCAAATTCTGCCACATGGCTTACATGGTGAAAGGGGACCCTTAAATTGGGTTTGTTAACCATTCCTTCAAATACTATCTGTGCTGTACTTATTGCTACCAATGTATCCCATTAAGAAAAAAAGAAGCCCCTTTTCCTCCAAAGTACTGGCTCTCTGTGTGTTTTGTGGTAAACTAATAGTGTGATTCGATTCTTCAAAGTTCATGGATGGACCAATTTAGGATGAGTAGGTGTGTGTCTATGACACAGGATATTCTGCCACACAGCATATATGTCCGAGAGGGACCCTAAGTAATAAATAGCCAAATCACTTGTGCATGAGCTGGACACCGATCACTAGGACTGTTTGTTAGCTCTTTCTTTTTTCTTTTGGAGACAATCCATTTCGTATATACTGGTTGTCCCTCCAAAAGTGTGTACTTTCTGATTCTTGGTATCAAGTTTCTGTGCCATTTGTACCAGAGTTCTCTTCAGTGTCATCCAGCCATTTATCCCCACACAGGCATATGAACGATGTGCACACAAACAAGAAGCCACCCAGTAGCTTGTCCGAGTGCCTGCACGGTCAGAAATGTGAGAAATGGATGGGAACTTGGCTCATCATCTACATTCTTTTTTGATTGGAACATTGGTATGTGTTGTGACTTGCTGCTTGCTTCTGTGCATGTGGGGTTTCCAGGATGGCATGGTTGTGCCTCAGCAATCCCAAAAGATTATAGTGACTCTAACTCTGAGAGTGACGCTGTTAGATATGCTCAATACTTCACCCTCAAGTGACCACAAATGATCCATGGTGCTCTAATTTGTAAGGTCTTCATTATGAGGAGAAGCCATTGTGAGAGCTCGGACATCTGTGGAACCCTAACTTCCAAGTTAGATGAGGTCTATGTGTGACCGTTGATGGTAATAGATGATCTTTGTGAGCCTATCCATTAGGTTAGGTAGGGCATAAAGTTCTAGGCCATTGGGTTTCCATTCAAGGTGAAAATAAAGGCCTTGTGGCGCCGCACGGTTTCCCCATAGAACCTTAATGGGGGGACTGCAGAGGGGGGCTCGCCCCCTTGCGAGGTCAGGGAGGTCTATTCCTCCAGCCCGTACGGTAGGATTTCTCATTGTGGAGATATTGTCGGATTGTATATTTTGCGGACTATGTTTATCTATATCAACTCCCCTTATAAAAGCTATAAAAGCATTGCCAGGTTGAGCTTTACATAGCATTGCACACTAGCAAGCCCTTCATCTAGAGTCTGTCTAGATCGACATCTAAGCTCCACATTGGGAGGGCACAGGTGGACATCACCATTGTTGTAACTCCATTATGCTTGGCAATGTGAAAATTTGAGTTCTCTATCTCTCACTCTGCATCTATCTTTCTGTGTTTTTCTCTCAACTCTGTCTACTGGTCTATTCCGTTGTGCTTCTATTTTCTTACATGGTATCAGAGTTGAGGAGGCTCTGGGTGGTGCAAAAGGAAAAACGTAGAGGTTGCAGAGGTTTCAACGACAAAAGAGAGAAGATGTGAATTGGTGCATCATCATCTACAACTGAGAATGAAGGTGGTTCGTCAACAAGAGTAGGTGGAGCCGCAATGATGCCGATCATCCCAACATTGTGGATACGACCACCAACCTTCACAGAAGGTAAACTTGATGGCATGAACTACATGCTCTGGAAGTTTAAAATCACTTCTATCCTTGATTCATATGAACTTCTGGAGACTTTTCTTGGGACTGATTATGAGCCCCAAGAAACATTGTTCCAAATAATCCTGGTCGAATGATTCCTCCTGTTGTTGATCTTCTATGTGCTTGGAAATGTAGAAATGAAGATGCACTCTGTGCTCTAGTTACAAGTACTAATGATAGTCTTCCGACTCTCATTCAACATACTACCAAGGCATGTGAAACATGGAACATATTGAGAAATCAATATGAAACTCATAATCAGACAAATTCAGAACTTGGAGACTCAGCTAGAAGCAGAAAGGTTTATTGATGGGGAGATTGCAAAGGTTTTTATCACTTGCATAAAGAATCTATGAAATCAAATGGCGGGAGCAGATGTACAAATGTCAAGGGAGCTAACTTGACATTCTCTTCGAATTTTTTCCATCTAAGTTTGATGGTTTAGTAACTGCTCTTAATACTCAAATCAGACCTCAACCACTAACTTTTGAAGGATTCAGTGCCTTACTCATGGAAGAGGAGCTCGTGCTTAAGGCAAGGAGTAGTGGAAGCAAAGAAGATGCCGCATTCACAAAAAATGCCAAAGGAGACGAAGCGGACTCTTCAAAAGACGGAGACAAAAAGAAGAACGACAAAAAGAAGCTAAAGGGAGAGTGTTTCCACTGCAAGAAGAAAGGACACAAAATCCAAGATTGTCACATCAAGAAGGAAGAAGAGAAGAATGGGTCTTCAAAAGGTGGCAAGGGCAAGGAGTTTCCAATAATTATTTCTTACGATAGAGGAGGTATGCTCCTTGGATGAAGATTCAGGGATAGATGACTCATGGGTATTGGACAGTGGTGCCTCTCATCACATGGTGAGTAGAAAAGGCCTTTACAGTTCCTTACAGCCTCTAAAGGAACCGATCACAGAAAGGGTAGGCAACAATGCAAAATGCCCTATAGAGGGCGAAGGTATGTTGTCTTTCATTAATTCTAATGCGCATGTCATAAAGCTTTCAAATATGTTGTATGTTCCACAAATCAAACGGAATTTACTTTCAGTAGCTTCTATAATTGATCAAGGTCATCAAGTATCTTTTAATAAGATAGGAGCTAAGATTATGGATAGTAACAACAATGTTGTTGGGACTAACATAAGGAGGAACAACATGTATGATTTATCTTCTCTTACAACCACTGCAAGTGTGCGCACAAGTAAGCTATGACATGAGATATTTGGCCACATCGGATACCTTGTATTGAAGGAGATGCATCACAGGGGTATGATTGCACACCTACCATCAATTGCGAAAATGAAGGAGCCATGTGAAGCTTGCATGATGGGCAAGCAACAAAGGAAGGCGTTTGGGTGTACTTCCTTTGAGACAAGGCTCAAGATTTTTGTGAGTTTAAAGAATGGCTTCAGCTTGTTGAAATTGGAACAGGGAAGAAGATGAAGAAATTTAGGACAGACAGCGGTGGTGAGTTCACATCAACAAAGTTTGAAGATTTCTGCAAGTCTAAAAGAATCAAGCCTCAACTCACAGTGGCACATAGACCTCAATAGAACAGTGTGGCAGAACGTCAGAATCGAACCATCATGGAGATGGCAAATTGCATGTTGAAGGGAAAAGGTTTGCCTAATCAATTTTGGGAAGAGGTTGTCAACACTCCTGTCTACATCTTGAATCGAAGCTACACCAAGGCACTTGATGGAGAAAGCCATATGTTTCCCATTTCAAAGTATTTGGAAGTGAATGTTATGTACATGTTCCAGATAGGGAGAGAAACAAGCTTCGACCAAAAAGCATCAAATGTATCTTCTTAGGGTACAGTAAAGATAAGAAGGATTATAAACTTTATGACCTTGAGGCGAAGAAGATCATGGCAAGTTGTGATGTGGTGTTTAAGGAGAAGCCACATGCAGTGGAGGAGGAAAAGAGAGCTTCCACTTTATCATTAGGCAAAGGGGCAATCCACTATGAACTTGGCCCAAGAGCTATCCCTTCTACACAAGAGAAGGAAGCATCATCTTGAGATGATGAGTCTGAAAGTCACCAACCTGTCATCACGCAAGCAGAAAAGCCATTGCCAGGTTAGGCGATGTAGCTCCATGATTTTGCAACCCTCACTCATCTACTTGTGCAATAGAAGACCATGTATCTCTTATGCTGTTGGAGTAGTAAGTAGGTTCTCTAAGAAGCCTTGCCAAACTCATTGGAAGGCAAGCATGCGGATACTCAAGTATGTGAAAGGAACCACTAATTATGGTATTATTTATGAAGAAAGATAATCTTTGGTAAGATACTATGACTCAGATTGGGAAGGAGATATTAATATCAGAAAATCAGTTTTTGGATATTGGTTTTGTTTAGGATAAGGGATTTTCTCTTGGATGAGAAAGAAACAACCAACTCTAGCATTATCTTCTACTGAAGCTAAGTACAAATCTGCATGTGTTGCAGCATGTGAAGCAGTATGGTTGAGGAGGATCCTATGTCACATAGGAATACAAGGACATGAGGCTTTAGAGTTGAAGTGCGACAACCAAAGTTGCATGGCCATCACCAAGAATCCTGTTGTCCATGCATGTATCAAGCACATAGAAATTCAATATCAATATGTGTGAGTTGATTGAGGATGGGGTCATAGAGATAAGCTATTGTCCGATTGAAGAAAATGGAGATGAAATCTTCACCAAGGCTCTTCGGAGAGAGCAACTTCATGCACACTTTCTAAAGGTTGGCATTGAGCCAAGGAGGTAGTTCATCACAATGCGGACATTGAGGGAGGGGTGTTAGATATGCGCAATACTCCATCCTCAAGTGACCACAAATGATCCATGGTTTTCTAATCTATAAGGCCTCCATTATGAGAAGAAGCCATTGCAAGAGCCCATACATTTGTGGAACCCTAAATTCTAAGCTAGATGAGGTCTATGTGTGACTGTTGATGGTAATAGATGATCTTTGTGAGCCTATCCATTAGGTTAGGTAGGGCATAAAGTTTGGGGCCATTGGGTTTCCATTAAAGAAAAAAATAAAGTCCTTGTGGTGCTGTGTGGTTTCCCCATAGAACCTTAATGTGGGGAGTGCAGAGGGGGGCTTGCCCCCTTTTGTGGGGTCTGGGGGGCCTATCCTCTTGGTCCATAGGGCCAAGGCAGTAGGACTTCTAGTCATGGAGATATTGTCAGATTGTATATTTTGCCGACTATTTTGTATCTCTGGACTACGTTTATCTATACTGATTCCCCTTGTAAAAGCTATATAAGCATGGCCCATGTTAAGCTTTACATAGCATTGCATACTATCAAGTTCTTCATCTAGAGTTTGTCTAGATCATCATCTAAGTTCCACATTGGGAGGGCACGGGTGGACAACACCATTGTTGTAACCTCATTATGCTTGGCAATATGAGAATTTGAGTTCTCTAACTCTCACTCTACATCTATCTTTGTCTGCATTTTTCTCTCAACTCTGTCTACTAGCCTATTCCGTTGTGCTATTATTTTCTTATAGAAGCAAGAACTGAGAAGATGATGATACAATGGAATTAGTTCCATTTCGATGGCCAATGGCTTAAAACCTTGAACTCTAATGGTGGGTAGTTTTGTTAGGGTGTACAGTCAGGGCATTTTTTTCCCTCTTTAGGAGTTGTCTTTTTTGTTTTTTTTTTTTGGTTGAAAGATAAATGAAAAGAAAGAGTAAGTAATTAAGGATTAAATTAAAATTGATAAATAGAAAAGATTATGTAAATAAAAAGAAGAAAAATAAAATAGGACGTGAAGAGTAGCTGGAAAAATAAAATGAAGAGTGTAAATAAAATTAGAAAAATAAAATTATATAGAAAAATAAAAAAAGAAAATTAAAAATCAACAATCAAAATAAAATAGTTCTTTTATTTTTTCAAATGTACTAATGAGATATTTTTTCCCCATTGATTTTTTCAGAAATATCCGAAGATTTTAAGTAAAGAGCAAAGTGAGAAGTGAAGGTGTTTTTTTAGCTTTGTAGCTGAGAAGACCGAAGCAAATTTTTCATATTCTGATCTTCATTGTAGTGGAGTATATACTGATTCCATTCCGCACTATACTGGAATTCATTGCTAGTTTTGTATCATTTGCCATCACTTGGATATTGATTCATCTTGTATAGATTTTTTGATCAATCCTCATGACCAGCCATCATGTATTAATCCTTTGTAAACATTTGATCTAGTATTGATGAGTACAATGTTTTTACTTTGAGTAATTTCTTTACTTCCATTAGGATTTCGTCCTCGACGAATGACTCCCAAGATCACGTGCAAAGTGTTTTGATCCCTTCTGAAGCGCAAACAGCAGATCACCCATCATGCTATTCCCTAGGAAAGGCACCCAGCATGCGAAGGCTGCCTGCCAGACAGGGATGACGCAACCCCAAGGGCCTGATCCAACCCTACCACCCGTTCTACCACTGAGACCCCCTTCTCTTCGATAGTGCAAGGTGTTGAAAAATGTATGCTTATAGTTAAAATGTAGCTGATGAAGCTACTATTGAGCATGCTGCAAGTTCTAGTTTTGATGGAGTTTCTATTTCTAGTTCTCATGTAGCTTCTATTTTAGCCATATTAGGTGCACTACCAACATTTCTAGTAATTGTAGAGCAACTTCAATAGGATGGTAAAGAGACATACTCCTTGATTTCTTTATCTGTTTAACATGCATTCTTCCTTATATTCCTCATGCAAAACAATGAAAGATGCTTAGGATACACTTTCCACATTCTATCATGTAAAAAATAAGGTTTAAAAAATGGAGTCAAAACATATGAATGAAGGTGATTCCATGGATAATTTTCTTGCATAGATCAAAGATCTGAAGGAGCAATTGATTATTGGAGATGAAATTTTTCCAATTAGTTCAATTATGCAAACTATTCTATATTGGTTTTTTTATTCTTATCAAATTTTTTATTATACTCTTCGATTGATGATGAAAAATATCCAATGCCTTAACATTTGTGGAGCTAGTATTTGTTTTTTTGTAGGAGGATCAACCTAGAAAAAAATAGGTCCATGCATGTTGCATATCAAGATTTTTTTTTTCAAAAAAGGAAGATCAACAATAGCATAATCTCCGAAACTTTAATTAATATAAAGAACAACAGTACAAGTGAATGGGGCTAGCACCCATGGGACCCCCTGAATCCAACAAAGCAAGGGTTACTTAAGACTTGCTCTTGATGCCGAAAAGGAAGGGCCTCTTACAATTGGAAATTCTTCTGCCTAAAAAGAAAAGAGATATCTCAATCGACCATTCCTCAGGAGGGCTACCAAAGTTGGTGGCACACCTCTCTTTCCAGATCTTCCAGAGGGTCTCTCCTCTTATATAATTCCACAGTGCGGAGGGACAACCAATCGCTTCACCCAATAGTGCTTGCTTCCAATTGATTTGTTCATGCAACATCATGATTTTTCCAAGGGTGCGCCATACCAACATTGACTTGGGGCAAAAAAAGAAGAGGTGTCCCAAGTCCTCATTGCCATGAAGGCATCATTTACACCATGGAGGGGCTCCGAAAATTTAGTTAGCTTTTACACTGGTCCAAATTCCCTCATGGAGGATTTGCCACATAAGAATTTTAACCTCGATGAGGGGATGCCAAAGGGATCCGAACTTAAGATCCCATCTAAAACTGGACCAATCCAAACACCATCTCCTATTTAGCATGGCATGAAGATCCACATTCTTCTTGAATCTTGGAATTTTATCAAGACTGATGCCGTTGTTCCATCCAAGACCATCAAGGTGAGGGGAGTCATGCCCAATAAGGAGTCAAGTCCTCGAGCACTCCCAAGCATTGAATCTACTCCACAATAGGCACCATTCTTCATAGGCCACTCTCCTAGTTGAATCAATGTCTTCAAAAATATAATCCATTGGCATGTTTCCTGTTTCCAAAGGTGTTTCCACAAGCGAAAGCCTTTTTTCCAAAGCTTCCTAGCTTTTTGGAGGTTCCAAGGCTCAGCACCTCTGATGCCCTTGATAGGGAACCAGATCGAATCATCTTGTCTAACACCGAAAGCCCATTTCCAATCTTTGTTGATCTTGACAAATTGCTTCACCTTGTTCCAACTCTTCCATAGGAAGCAAGCTAAGCTCGAGTTTTTGTTGGTAGTTAAAAGGGGAAGGTTAAATGTGAGAAGAAAGTAGATAAACACAAAATTTTGCAACTATTGTATGACCAATGATCATGTTCTGATGAATCGTTCTAAACTTATTGCTAAGGAAGCAAAGAAGAAAGAGGTAGGATTGGTTGTTGTAGACACTTTGCTTCTAAAATTGAGTCTCTAACCTTGTTTAAAATGATGAGTGGGTATTTACTGTACAATCTAGTTATGATTAATCATCTCATGATCATTATATGTGTCATGGACACTTAGAGCTGGGCAAGTACAAGAAGGTCGATATCTTTTTTCATTGCATTTTACCCTAGTGTTCTAGAGACACAGGAAGGTAGCACCATCCATGTCTCAAGTGCCAAATATCGTGGTCGAAGACAATCTGTCTTTCATACATAAGTATTCACAAGAGTTCCTAAGAGAAATCCAAGAAGAAAAGAGGAGACAAGAACAAGAAACCCATCCCCCTATTCAAGAGATAGATGACTTGCAGGAACAATTTTCCCAACACATACCTTCCATCTATGATGATGTAGAGGAAGAGAAACTTAGTGAACAGACAAAATTTTGAATCTAATTCCTTGCAAGAATTACCTCAGTTCACAGGACCTTGGGAAGCTAAGTCTATCAGCATGAGAGCTCCCACCATAATAGTCAGAAATGAAGAATCAACAATCCCTAGAAACACGCAAGTGATCAAGAATACTAACGTGTAGTGTCATCTCACTTTAGAAGAATTGCTGAAGGTCAAACCAAAATTGTGGAAGCACGTAGCAAACCAAGTCCCTGAAATTGCTATTGCTCACTCTCAGATAGAATGACATAAGAAGGTACTAGAAATACATGTGGAAAGAATTGGAGATGTGAGCAAGGGAGAGGAAGGTAATACCTATCTTCCAATAACCCAAAAAGGATACACGACTAAAGCCATACTAGATTTAGGAGGGGGGGTAGCCATCGCTACTACTACTTTATGCGCTAGCAATCAAATATTCTAGCCTCTCCAATAGTCCTTGAAAGTGTAACTCTGGTTTTGCTATATTACTCCAGTTAATATATCAACATGCTTCAAACATGGTTTGGGCTAATTCTACCATCTTCATGCAAAGCTTGGTTCTCTCAATTTCTAAGTCCGCTCTTGGATAGTTCTTACTCAATTCAGCTACCTGAGGTCCTTCTTTGAACCTTGCCTCGTATGCTCGAAACATCATGTCTAGGTTTTAAGGTATGGGTTCAGCTAAAACTCATCCTGATTTTTGAGTTGGGTTCTCCTGATTTGAGTCTTGCAAAGTTAATTCTAGGATTTTAGCTCTAGTTTCCTTTAGGCTGCCAATTCATTTATCTTTTTATTCCACTTCCTTTTGATTCTCTCTCATGAAACCTTCCAAGATTTCATTTTTTTAGCACTAGATTCTCCAACTTCGCTAGTCCCGGCTATCTTTTTTGGATTAGGTTGTTGATTTTGTAACAATTCTTGGGCCCTTGTTATAGCTTGGATAGGTACATACGTAGGTGTGGATCCATCTGAGGTGTGCACAATACCTATCATGTTAATGGGCATCACTTTTGAGGCATTAACAGGGTTCTTAGGACAATCTCTTATGATATGCTCTTTACCACATTCTGCACAAAATTCTTGAATGCTATAATATTGTGACTATCCTGCTATTGGAGGATGTGGGCAATCCTTTATGAAATGATCTCCTTGGCACCTAAAGCATGGTCCTTTAGGTCCCTAGGGTCTTGGCTATCTCAACTAGGGCCATGGGTTAGGGTTAGCATACATAACATTGGCATAATCAGGCTCCCAATTGGGTTCCAATGGTGGACTATCGTATTGATATGTTTCCAAGTGTTTCGGCCACTTCGTGTAGTATGCGGGTGGACTATCTACATGGGTGGAATCAAAGCTGCTAGAATTGGGATCACTTTCTATGATCAGAGGTGAAGAGGGCGCTAAAGCCCTACTGAGGTTCTCTTCTGCAATAGCATATTTGACTGAAATTACATTGGGTGGTAGAGGTGGTTGTTGAGCTAAAATTGGTTGTGGTCTCTATTGAGTCTGATAGGGGTAGTTCTGTGGAGGCTTGTACTAATGAGGTTGAGCATTGTACTGACCTTGATATCTACCTTGTTGGGGGTATGCTTGTGGGTAGTTTTGTCGCACTACTTGTCTGTTATATGGGCAGTCTTGTGCTGTGTGATTCGTGTACCCTCTTTCAATGGTGCAGTATTGGCCACTAGGGTTGGCTTGTGGTTGTGTTACATTAGGACACACATTTGCCATATGATCACCACCACATGTATAACAATGTTTGTTTGTTGTTAACCTAGGCATTTGTTTGCTAGAGACTCCTAGTTTTTGGGCCACCTTTTTTGCTAGGTCTTCTATCAAGCTGGAAAGTTTTGAGGAAGATTGAGATGAGCTATCCGAGTCTTTGTAGACCTTTGAAAGTTCCAATTCATCTCCTAAATTATCCTCAATGTCTATCCAAATCCATACGCATTGCTCTAGAGTTATGGGTTCCTTCAAATAGACATAGGATCGTAGTTTAGAGCTCAAGAGGCCATCCAAAAATAAAAATACTTGCTTCGCTTGTGAGGGTAGTTCTGGCATTGGGCATCTCTCAATATATTGTCTAAATCTACATCCTACAAGTATGAGCGTTTCTTGAGGAGTCTGTTTAAAGCTGTGGATCAACGAGGAAGTGTTATGCATGATTCCACTTTTAGCGAATTCAATGATGAATGAATCTAACAAGTGATGGATGTCTCTAAATTTCCTTTGTTGCAATGGTTGGAACCAGGTTAAAGCTGTGTTCTTTAACGTGATTCCAAAGGCATTGTATTGTGTGAACATATCTTCTACTTGCTCTGCTCGCAACACTTGTTTAAAATCGGCAATGTAGTCATAGGGATCTCCTATCCCATCAAAGTAATTTTCCATTGAATTCACTAATTGAGGAGGTCTCAATATTCTTGGGTGTTCACGTGGTCTAGGTAGAGGAAAATCCTCTCTACCACCTGGCTAGGTTGCATTTATTCGATCGAGTAATAAAAAATACTGAATATGTTCGTTTTATTCAGGGTTTTCCAAATAAACAACGAAAAAAAAACAGACAGGGATACACTTTTGATCGAAAAGCTTTCGATCAAAATTTTTTTCGAAGAAAAACATTTCGATCAAAACATTTGATCAAAACGTTATTATTGAGCATGTTTGAGAGTCTAGAGAGCTCTCGACTTTTCTTCAAAGATAAAATTAGTGTTATTGTTTTACAAATTTGAAAGTACGTTGTTGGCATACAAGCAGAAGAAGAGCATACCAGCACAAAGGAGCAATCATGCACAATCTGGTAACAAGGCCTAATCATTTTTTTTTCTTCCATGGACTATTCCCAACTCAAGTGATTTTAATCACTACACAAACATTGTAAATTCCATTTTTGGTAGAACAGACTCCATTTTGTTCAAGCCGAGGAGTCCTCGAGCTTGAGGAGTGTTAGAATTAGCTACATATCAATTTTCATAATTTTTAGACTCCGTTTGAGCCCCCAAATAGGCTCTAGAACCTAATTTTTAACTAGGCCGGACACTAGGTCTGGACAAGGCCAAAGCTAGTCAAAAAACTATAAAAAGAGCTAGAGAGCTCATTTTTGGGGTTGGATTGTTAGAGATCTGAGCTTATGTAAAAGACTTTTTGACTAATGCAAAGAACTCCATTGTTCCTCTCCTTGTTCTTGCCTTGTGTGCGCGTGTGTGTGTATGTGTGTGCATGTTTGTGTGCTTCTCAATCACACACTTGTGCCATCACTTGCTCATAGTCTTCATACTAGTCCTCACGTCTCCACGGATTGACAATTATGAGGTGGATCTCCTCACGTTGGTACTTGCCATTGTGCTAGAGTGACACCCATTGTCGGGGAGAGAGCTTCGAGGACGAGCGTGTGATGGTAAGACGTAGAGTTGAGACATTGGAGTCATAGGTAATATCCTTTCTTTTCTTTATTTTTGTTCATTTTTTCTTGTTTTTGCATCACCATCATCACCATCATCATCACCATCATCTCCCACATCCATCTCCATCTTCACAAAAATTTCAGTTTTTGGTCATATTCCACTTCCCACCTCATTTCCCTCATTTCACTTGTGAGAGAGAGAGCGAGAGAGAGCTTGCATGCTATATGTTTTTGTGTGTTTTTTGAGCTTTTGCTGCAGGTTCTAGCTGTACCACCATCTCAAGCAGCTTGCGCAGGTACGATAGAACTCTGCACAGGTCCCGGGACGACGACCTCTGTCTATCGCGACAGACAAAAAAACTTAATATTTTGAGAACAATTACTCATACACTTACAAAGGCCTTAGAAAAATGCACTAAACTCGTGAAGGTCCTGATTGTCTATTTTAACCCCCTGAACCTTGAACTGTCATAACTTTTTCATATGAAATCTGTTTTTTGAGCTCTAGGGCTTGTCGGAAAGTGCGTTGATTTTTAGATAGGATATTTTGAAGTTGACCCTCTGAGGGGTAGGTACACCAAGGGAGCTCTAGAGAAAATTTTTTGGCTATACAAGAACGGGGAAAAAGGGTCATTAAAAGTGTCTAAAATAGCTTGTCTGTCAATTGAAGGTAAAAATTTGAGCTAAACTTGGAATCTTTACAAGATCATCGAGAGCTTTTGGAGAAATCAAAGCAAGTGCCATTGTGTGCAAGCTTGGGAATGCGTTTCGTGGGCGGACAAGCATAGCAAGGAGGAGTGACTTGAGGTTGGAAGATCTCTCAACCCCCTCAGTCCATTCTTAGCATAGGCTAAGTGCGAGTAGTTGTCCTGATTGACTAAGGGTACGATAGGAATACTCAAGTTCTAAGAGCCTCTAATTTCTCAAGTCTAAGAATAGGTTAAAGTGCAGTCAAGGGACAACTTAAAGGAAAACAACTTAAGCTAATTGGACGAAGAACATCAAGTACGACACACTTAAGTGCTCCTGATGACGCTTAACTAAAAAAAAAAAACAAGAAAACACATACAAAGGAACTCAAAAGGAACAAGTGATTGGTATCAAAGAAGCAGCAACGTACAAAGGGCATATGAACCTTAGATCGCGGAGACACCTAGGGAGAGACCGTCAAAGTATTAGATCATCTGAGGCTAGTGTCAACCATACAACAAGATCTTGGGCCCAACAATTGAGTGATTACCCCTACGCTCTAGACTCAGAAACTAGTGATTTGGAGATGTCTTATAACATGGAAAGACCTGTAGGTAGCTCAGGAGTGCCATCCCTAGAAAGACCTGAAGGTCCCTACAAAACTCAATTGGAGTATATCAGGACCAACCGTTTAGGTGCACGCATCTATGAGGATGGTTTGAGAAGATCTGTTGTCCTAATAAAAAACCTGGATCAGCCCACTAGACTAGAACACCCTGTAGTCAAGTTTGAAAATGGTTCCTACATAGATAAAGAAGGAACAATGTATGTGGTCACCAGCCAACCTGAAAGAATAGATGAATTTGGCAACATAATCTCAGAGGTCGAAATAGGTGACATTGAGCAAGGGAGCTTAGGAAAAGAACCAAAAACCCCTCGAGGCAAGTCAGTTCTGACGAGAATAACCACTCCAAAGTTGGTTCCCTAGGACAATAGGAGCATAGATTTGCTTGTGAATCGAGAGACAGATGAGGCTTTTTGGAGCTATAAGCCTGAGAAGCCTAATGGAGTAGGAGCACTCGCCATCTATGAATTCAAAGATCCTGATAGCCCAGGCAAAGTGACCTACCTAGATGATGCGTCTGAGAGGATCTTTGTGGTCTCAGAGCATGGAAGACATGCATACACTTGGAAAGGAGAATTTGTTTTTCCCGAGCCTTGATCCACTTGTCTTATGGTCACCAAGGAGCTAGAACATCTCAGGCTCATGGAACTCAAAGAGAGAGGAGTAGAGATAGACCCGAGGTGAGTTTTGCTAACACATTGGGAAGAGAAAGAACAAGGATAGAGACAGATAGGATGGATAGGGAGAGACACAGGGACCCAAGGAATCCAAGAAATACAAAAGAATTCCCTCTGGCAAGGCCTAGAGAATACGCTAGAACCTTAAGGCCTACACAATTGGTTAAGTCCATGAAGAATTGCTTCGATGGCACAGGAGACCCGTATGACCATATAGGAGAGTTTAGGCAAGTATTGAGAGCTGAACATGTGGAAGACTTGTTCACTCAATACAATGCTTTTGGCTTAACTCTCAAAAACACTGCCTTGACTTGGTTTCAACCGCTTCACCAAGGTCAGTTCAGAAATATAGATCAACTGCTTGAAGCATTCATCACAGAGTTTTCCAAGAGTGGTATTAGGCATAACACATCCTCCCTGATATACAGCTTTAAGCAAACACCCCAAGAGACAGTAAGGCTTGTAGGAAGAAGGTTTAGGCAATACCTAGAGAGATGCACTATTCCAGAGTTACCCACTCCAGCCAAACAAGTGGCCTTATTTCTAGATGGATTGTTAAGTACCAAACTGAGATCATATGTGTACTTGAAGGACCCTAGATCCATAGAAGAATGTGTACACATGTGCATAGACATTGAGGATAATCTAGGGGAGGAATTAGAGCTCTCAAAGATCTATAAAGATTCAGATAGTTCTACTAGCCTCACTTCCTCACAATCCATGTCGATTCAGGATCTAGCAGAAAAGGTGGCTCAAAAATTAGGTGTTTCTAGCAAGCAAATTCCTAGATTTTCCCTAGGAAAACGATGCTACACTTGTGGAGGAGACCATATGGCTAATGTGTGCCCTATCATGGCTCAACCCCAAGTTAATCCCAACAACCAGTACTGCACCATAGAAAGGAGATACACCAATCACACAACACAAGACTGACCATATAACAAACAAGCTATTAGACAGAATTATCCTCAACCATATCCACAACAAGGAAAGTACCCGAATCAGTACCCACAACAACAGTATGGTAGGCCGTAGCAACCCTATCAACCACCCTTTCAGGGGCAGCAAAGACCTCAACCAATCCTAACGTAGCAACCTCCCCCTCTAGCCAATGTGATCCCAGTGAAGTATGCAGCTGTAGAAGAAAATTTAAATAGAGATTTAGTGCCAGTGACACCATCGATTTCGGAAAGTGACCCAAGTGATCATAGTTTTGACTCTACCCATATTGATAGCCCACAGGCTTACTACATGCAATCATCCGAGCATAATGAGTCATACTATTATGAAGAACCGAGTGAATCAAGTTGGGAGCCAGAATATGCGAATGTCATGTATGCAAACCCCAACTCTAGACCTCAACCTAGGTAGATAAGACCTCCATTTCCTAGAGGACCATGCTTTCGATGTCAGGGAGATCACCTCATTCGTGATTGCCCTCTACCTCCACCCACACAAACCCAATCTGTGACAATTCAAGGCTTTTTTCCAGATTGTGGAAAGGAGCATTTGTTACGAGAGTGTCCCAAGAACCCCGCCAATATGCCAAAAATCGCTCCTATCAACGTTATTGGCCTAGTGGTGGACTCCATGGGAAGTGTGACTTCCACAGCCCCAGTACAAGTCATCACGAGAGCTCAGGCACTTAAGCAAGACCAAGACTTAGGCCAGGAAAAGAATGCAGAGGTTAGCGAGACTGAGAGCCAGAAAAAGAAGAGAACAAGAGCTTGAAGAGATGGCTGTGAACGTATGAAAAGGCAATGGGCAAAGAAGATGAGCGAACTCGAGGAAAGTCTGCGAGAGACCAAAGCCAAAATCATAGAAATCACATCTCAAACGCACTCTCACACATCACCCCCACTACCATCCCCATCACCTTCCTTTCCTCAACCTTCTAATCCACCACACATGACCCTCCCACCACCTCGAGTAGGATCAGTCTTAGCAGATCCCACTCCTGAAGACATAGACATGATGCTTAAGGCATATCAGGCCAGAATCAAGGAAGGGCCAAATGTAACAGATCATGAAAGATGTTACCCTAGAGCTGACCTAGAGCTTGAACGAACCAAGTTGTGTGCCAAGATGGTGGAATTGGCTCAAGCCATGTTTGAGGCCAGTTGCCTCTTCAATTGCTCTAGCTCCACTAGAACACCATTGCATTTTGATGGTCTACTAGATAGATTGGAGATGATAATTGTAAAGTCTGCAAAAGGAGCCAACTCTCAGGCTAAGGAGAGGGCAAGTGATGGAATAAGCATTCCTCCCAAGGAAGCTTATGGGCCTAAATCCACTGAGCCAGACACCTCTTCTTCTATGAATCGGTATTCACCAAAATTCCTAAGAGAGATTCAAGAAGAGAAATGGGCTAAAGAAAGCGAAGATCCTCCTCCAATTGAACGTGTGGATGACACACACAATCAATTCCCACAAGACATTCCTTCCCTTTATGGAGAGCAGGAGACTACCCAGTCTCATGAGAGGTTAGACTTCGAGTCTAATTCCTTGCAGGAATTACCTCATTTCACAGGTCCATGGGAAACTAAGTCTACTTGTATGAGAGCACCCACGGTCATGATAAGAAATGAAAACTCAATCATACCTAGGAACACAGAGGTAGTGAAGAATACTAAAGTGCAATGCAATCTCACTTTAGAAGAGCTACTCAAGGTTAAGCCTGAATTGTGGAAACATGTAGCCAAGCAAGTGCCGGACATAGCAAAACCTCGTTCCCAGGTAGGATCTCACAGGACAGTGCCAGAAATACCCTTGGACAAGATAGGGGACATGAGCGAAAGAGAAGAAGGAAACACCTATCTCCCTATCACTCATCAGGGTTACACAACGAAGGCAATTTTTTGGACTCATGTGCAGGAGTTGCAATTGCTACCACTTCCCTATGGAAGCAATGGGGCAAGCCAGCACTCAGGTCCACGAGAATGAAGTTACAAATGGCTGATGGTCACACCGAGAGACCCTTAGGGCTGCTAGAAGGAATAACTCTCACCACTTGTGGTGTAGAGTTTGAACATACTTTTGCTATATGTGACTTTAGCAAAAATCAAGCCTACGAGATGACTCTAGGAAGACCATTCTTGAGACAATTGCAAGTAGTACAGGATTGGGGAACCAATGCCTTGTATTTGCAACACTCGGGTATCACGACCAAAGTGAATCTCAAAGATTTATCTCATCGAGACGTGCCCCCCATTCAATGGAATCCCAACCATAGAGCCACAGATGATATAGAGTCAGTGCATTCCATAGGATCAGGATCCTCATGGATGCATGAAGACACTCACTTATGGATGTGTAAAGTGGTTGAAGAGGAACAGAAAAGGGAAAAGGCAAGAGAGGTAGGTGCGAAGGAAACTCATAGATCAATTCAAGATGCAGCCTATGCACCGGTAGTATTTCCCGACGAAGAGTTTGAGCCTCATGGTTGGGCAGAAATCTTAACAACTTTGGATGTAGCCATCAATGAAGAGCAGTGGACACCCCATTGTGACGAGGATGGCTATGACATCTCAGTCTTCACAATAGAACTGATCGTGTGTGATCCAATTGTTGAAGAATGTGAACCTAGCACTGATTTATTCGAGGATGCAAGTGACTCTGATCTAGAGTTAATCATTATGGACCCACCTTTTGCATCAAATGAGGAATATTTTTATGAAGTATAAGCTCATCATCAGAGACACAAATAAATTATGAATGAGGTGAGATTAACCACACAAGTGACCATTAAGAACGAAGGCAAGAAGAGGAAGAAGAGAGAAGTCACTCCAGAGGAAGAAGAATCTTTGTTTGAGGTCCCTGAAAATTTCAAGAAGTATGAAGTTGAAGATAGGAGAGTCATGTTAAGAATGCCCAAATGTGAAGCAGTCCTAGGAGAGGCCTATGATAACAAAGAAACTACAAAGAAAATCATAGTGACCATAGAGGAAGGTGAAGAGCGATGCACATACATAGGATATGACCTAAGTGAAGAGGAGGAGCAAGAGTTGGTAGCCTTGCTAAGAGAATATAGAGATTTTTTTGCATGGAGTTACAAGGACCTAAAAGGTGTAGACCCTGACATATGCTCACATACGATCCCCATGACCTCATATGCCAGACCCTCTAAACAGAAGCCATACATATATAATGACAACTATGCTGCCAAGATCAAAGAAGAGATAGATCGCTTGGTTGAAGTTGGATTTATCTATGAAATTGAGCACACTGAATGGGTATCCCCCATTGTACTGGTGCCCAAAAAGAATGGCAAATTACATGTATGCATTAACTTGAAGAAGGTTAACACAGCCACTATCAGAGATAGTTATCCGCTTCCTATCATCGAGCATCTATTAGAAAGGGTAGCATGCAAGGAAGTGTACATCTTCCTGGATGGGTTCTCTAGTTACAATCAAGTAGCCATTGCACCAGAAGATCAGCATAAGTCGGCTTTTGCCACGGAGTGGGGCATATTTGCTTTTCGGGTAATGCGATTTGGGCTTACCAATGCTCCTGCAACCTTTCAAAGGCTGATGTGCCATGTATTTAAAGAGTTCTTGAGGAAGAATTTGGAAGTCTATGCTGATGATCTCTGTGCTCATTCCACCATTAGACAGAAACATATACCTGAACTCGGGCAAATCTTTGACAAATGTAGAGAATATCAAGTCTGTCTGAACCCAAAAAAGTGCATTTTCATGGTCAGGCAATGCAAGATTCTAGGACACATAGTGTCAAAGAATGGCATATCCACGGATGAGGAGAAAGTGAGAGCTATAGCCGAACTCCCTAGGCCAAAGAATTTCAAGGAAGTGCAAGCTTTCATGGGTCATTGTGGCTATTACCGACGCTTTATACACATGTATGCCATCATTGCAAAGCCTCTATATGGACTCTTGACTAATTTTCAGTGGACGGATGAATTAGAGAAATCTTTCAATGATCTTAAACGACGATTGTGTTCAACACCAATCTTGACTACACCGGATTGGAACAAGCCATTCCATGTCCATGTGGATGCATCCGATTATGCTATTGGGTGTGTACTTGCACAACCTACGGGTGAAGGTAATATGGATCTTCCAATTGCCTATGCTAGTAGGCAATTAAATGCAGCTGAACGAAATTATACCACTCTTGAGAGAGAAGGATTAGACATGGTATATGCAGTTAAAAGGTTTTGACACTATTTGCTTGCAAATAAGTTTAAATTTTTTTACTGATCATCAAGCTCTACTTTACTTGGTAAACAAGCCATGCAATACATGTAGATTAGTAAGATGGTTCCTCTTACTAATGGAATACGACTTTGAGGTAGTGGTGAGGAAGGGCAAGACTCATTTGAGAGCAGATCATCTCTCGAGGCTCACATCCGGAGAGGCCCCACAAGGAGTATCAGATGACCTTCCTGATGCATACTTGTTTAATTTGGAAGTTGTACCACAATGGGCCAAGACCTTAGTGCCAGTACTGACATATGGACCTAAACATCCAGTAGTCAACACTCAAGATAGGGAGATAGTAAAAGCCCAGAAGTACCACATCATGGCAGGGAGTATGTACAAACATACAGATCAAGGGATATTAGCTTGTTGTGTGGAAGAGGATGAGTACGCGAAATGGTTGCAATTAGCACATGTTGGTGCATTAGAGCAACACTACTCGAGGCAAAGAACTTTACAAACACTAAGAGACTCGGATTACACTGGACAACTATGGAAGAAGATGTCCATAAGATGTGCAAGGAATGCCCAATCTGCAACACTAGACCGCCTGTGGAACATGCCACTCTTTATTGGATGTCTTTAGTGCCAAATTGGAGTGAACCATTAGTAGCCTTTTTGAGGATGAGAACCTTTCCCCAAGACATGACATTGGCTAGACAAATGAGCTTAGAACAAGAAGCTCTAGACTATACTCTCATTGGAGATAATCTATACAGACGAGGAAAGGATGGGTATCTTAGATTATGTGTCCACAAGAGCAAATACCTGAATATCTTGGAAACTGCTCACCAAGGTGTAGCAGGAGGACACTTTGGACCAGATAGGGTAATCAAGGAAATACTTTTTGTAGGACTTTGGTGGCCCACACTTCACATGGATGCACATACCTATGTAAAGAGGTGTGATTTTTGTCAACGAACTCAGTATCCTATACGCAAAGATGAGATGCCATTGAAACCTATGATGGGTGGCCGTGCATTCTCTAAATGGGGAATAGACTTTGTTGGTCCCATTAATCCCCCAACCAAGGGTTCACATGCTGAATACATCATTGTGGCCATAGACTAAGCAATTCAACTAGCCACTTTAGAAGGCAATATTCTACCAAGTTACATCAGTGGATGCAGAGTCAAGTTATATCAGGAACCCCTCACGGAAGAGATGTTAAATCGACTCAATACTGCAAAGAAACATAAAGAAGAGGAAAACCGAATCAGAGAAGAAGCACAGGCAAAAGCTTTAGAATGCATCCGATGAATGAAATTGAGAAGACATGGTAGAGATCAGCCTATGCCTGACACTCAAGAATCCCTAGGTTATCACATGGCCATGTGCAAAGCATCAGGTGAATGTTTCCATAGGATAGTCGATCGACGACCTTTTGTGACCCTAGAGGTAGGACAAGGAGAGAGTGCAAGGACTGTAAGAGCTTTAATCAACTCAACAGCAGCCACTAGTGCATTCCGACTTTCTTACTGCCAAGAATTGCAATTGAAGATCAACCCTATTGAGGCCTATCTCATAGGATTAGGAGGTGTGGAAACCCCTTGCATGGGAGAGTTGGAACTTCCCCTCTACATTTAAGAGGTTCTAATGGTAGTCAAAGTGCTAGTGTGTGAAAACGAGGATCTTACCAAACCTCTGATCTTGGGCCAAGACTGGATCTATGATCATGCAGTCAACCTCAACATAAGAAGTGGATTTCTTCAGGCTTGGGTAGGCCAAAACCGCATCACGATGGAATTAGAGAATCAAGCACTTAGGCCACTAGAAAAGGCACCAAATCCTGGTCCCTCCAGGAACCCACATGAAGATAACGATGCTATTCTTGTCCAAAGTTCTATGGTGCAGAAGATTCTCACTCTTGACGAACATGTAGAAGTCAATGAGGAGTTCCCTTCTTTTCCAAAAAGGATTCGAGGAAAGCAAGCCGGGCAACACACGACCCCGAGGAGCCAATAATCAAGAAGCATGAGCAATGACCAATGCATTATAAAGTACCTCTTGGCATGAAGCAGATCTAGGTACGCAAGGGTGAAAAACCCTTGGCTTTGGAGGCAGGATCCCAAAGAAGCACCAAACGAGCTACAGTCTCGGAGATTACAATGAAAGAATGTCCTAGGCATCACCCTAGACAAACCATTTCTATTTGGGTCCCAAAGTGGTCAATGAAGGCTATCCCAAACGCTAGACAAATATGGGTGCCCAAGACCTGCTTACGAGCTCAAATAACTTCACGTCTAGTCACAAGATTGAACCAACACTCACAAGTCCTATTGGCTCCCATCCCAAGGCAAACATCTACACTCCACACCACCACATTTTCGGTCACACCTAGGAAGGTATGGAAATGGGTACCCAAAAGGTCCCAGATTCAACACAATCTAGTCCACAAATGTTTACATGTCATCACCATTGAAAGCCACGATTCCACAATCAAAATTTGGAGACTAGTTAAGTTACAGAATGTAGACCAGGAAGCGATACAAGTCGTGGAAAGCCATCTACAGATACAACTAGAACGCAACTCCAAACTTTAGCGAAATATGGTCCTACTCAAGTGACATCTTGTAGATACTCATGAAGAAAATCGACGTCTCCAATTATAGAATCACGAAAACTTAGAGGCCACCATCGAAAGCACACCCGGAGCAACGCTCTGTCCCTCCAAATTCCAAGCAGTGACCCCAGAAAACATAAAGGTAATACTCGAAGATTATGCTATACTACTTGAGGCACATGACCAGTTACCAGAGGAACTGGATCAGTTGAAGCAGGAATGACAAAAAGACACGACAGTTGCCCCTCAAGCCACCGCATCCACTGCTTCACTTCTCACGGACTCCGAGGCCCTAAAAATCTCCAAAAACAAGTCACATAATTGCAAGCACGCCTACTACAATACGAAAGACCACCTTCCCCACCTGAGGCTCCCACCGATGAAGAAACAGTTCAAATTCCTGTGGAACAGACATTTGAAGAGGACTACGAGCTGCAATCCATCCTAGGGGGATGCCAAACAGAAGAAGGCCAGGATACGTTCAAAGCACCACGACCCCCATGGTTAAAACAGGTGGAAGAAATCGAGAGTTCTCATGAAGAGTGCACGGTGGTGTAGAATCAAGCCATGAGAGTCATAGAAGACACAGTATTACAATCTAGTTATTTCAAGAACTTGTCATCTATACGTCTCATCATATCATCAAAACTCCAATATAGGACTTACTATGTCATTCTGGCAGATTACAATTCAGAAATATAGAGAGTCATAGGAAAGATTCCTTCCTTCGCAACACAGTTTCAACCAGAAGAACTTCCTCCAGAAGCACAGAAAGGTAGAATCTATCAACCGACATGGCGGCAAAAGCTTTTAGAGACATATCCTGAAATGCTCCACACATGGAACCATGCTCCTTTACATTAACTGTACAATCCATGCTATGGCCCCGTTCCACGACATAGATCCTGGAAAGCATTCAACATAAAGGTACAAAATAATGCTCAATGTAAGGAGTGGCTCAATCATCCGTACATAGCGCCACCACAAGGACCCCCATCGATAGCGTACATGATGGCAACAATTCGACATTGGATGCCTCGACTGAAGCCCATGCCGGATGTGGCAGCCCAAATGATGCTCAAACTTTTGGATATGATGCAAGTTGCTCAAAACTTTTAGGAATGCAAAAGCACCACAAGTACGTTTGCCAAGGTTTACTGATGGAAATTACGATTTGGTGTATGACATGAGCACCACCCCCAGCATTCGTGTGGCTTACGCTTGGCATGCATGCATCAAATACCTCCCCACATGCTATAAACAAACATTTGAAGACATGTTCAGATCAGGTTTTTGGGAGTATCACTCGAAGGTCTTCGCACCAAAGCCTCTACACCTGCTTCATCTCTTTGCATGTGAACAGGCTATGTACTCTGAGTACTACACGACATCGCAACCCGATGTCCCGGGTGCAATAAATTGGGATGCGCTACAAGCTGATCTAGCACGAGGATTACGGATAGGAGAACACGAGCTAGCCACCAACGTTATCCAATGCTACATTGACCACCCTATAGAACAGAGGTCTGTCAGGGGCGACAGACGCTAGGAAGGGGGGAGTGTTGGCATACAAGCAGAAGCAGAGCATACCAGCACAAAGGAGCAATCATGCACAATCTGGTAACAAGGCATAATCATTTTTTTTCTTCCATGGACTATTCCCAACTCAAGTGATTTTAATCACTACACAAACATTGGTTTTTGGTAGAACAAGCTCCATTTTTTTCAAGCCGAGGAGTCCTCGAGCTTGAGGAGTGTTAGAATTAGCTACATATCAATTTTCATAATTTTTAGACTCCGTTTGAGCCCCCAAATAGGCTCTAGAACCTAATTTTTAACTAGGCCAAACACTAGGTCTGGACAAGGCCAAAGCTAGTCAAAAAAATATTAAAAAAGAGCTAGAGAGCTCATTTTTGGGGTTGGATTGTTAGAGATCTGAGCTTATGTAAAAGACTTTTTGACTAATGCAAAGAACTCCATTGTTCCTCTCCTTGTTCTTGCCTTGTGTGCGCACGCGTGTGTGTGTATGTGTGTGCATGTTTGTGTGCTTCTCACTCACACACTTGTGCCATCACTTGCTCATAGTCTTCATACTAGTCCTCACGTATCGACGGATTGACAATTATGAGGTGGATCTCCTCACGTTGGTATTTGCCATTGTGCTAGAGTGACATACATATGTGCACACATGCACACATATACACACACAAACATGTACACATGTACACACAAAATCATACACACACACATATAGATACTTGCACATATACACAAACATATAGACACACACACATACACTCACATGCATACATACATGCATATGCATACATACATGCATATGCATACATACATGCATATGCATACATACATGCATATGCATACATACATGCATATGCATACATACATGCATATGCATACATACATGCATATGCATACATACATGCATATGCATACATACATGCATATGCATACATACATGCATATGCATACATACATAGACATGTATACACACATACACATACATACATACATACATATTATGCATATACACACATGCACATGCATACATATGCATACAGACATATGTGCATACATACTTACATGCATTCATAGACACACATGCATCTGTATACACACGTACACACATGCATATGTATATATACATAAATACAAGCACATACATACAATAAATCGACTTGAGCCTAAAAAAAGCGAAGTTAACGATTCAAATGATTCAATTTTACAATTGATAACGATCCCTTTTTCATGGGAAATTTCTACCTTTATACTCAACTCAAAATCAATCAACCTTCAAAATATCTATAAAAGTATAAAAGAGTAAGAATTCATTATTATGTGCTTGAAAAAATATTAAACTATATCATAAAAAGTAAAATATTTTATTACCTGTTTATATCTCTTTTGTCATAAGTATCGAAAGTTTGAGTGCATAAGTCAATTTCTATCAAAACTAGGCCATAACAAGTCCCTCTTAATGCTATTATCTCAATAAGCCTATTTCTTTCTTCCCAACAAGTCCCTCTTGATTTGATTGTCTTGATGCCAATATCTCAGCTAACAAAAGGTTCATGTTGTATCAATACAATACAACTACCTAAAGAAGATCTATGGATATGTGAAGCTGTATTGTATTAATACAACACGAACCTTTTATTAGCTGATATACATTGTCCAAGATGCCATTGATCTTCACTTGTTGATACCTTCTCAACCCTTGTATTATAAAAAAGAACACAAAACCTTTTTCAACAATTACAATAGTTTTTAGTTCACAATCATACACACACATGCACATACACAATCATATTTGATTTTCACTTGCAATCATATAACATACACGCACATACACATACACACTTGCATACACATACTTTCATGCGCACATACATACACACATGCATACACATACTTTCATGCACACATACACATACACACACACACACACACACACACACACACATATATATATATATATATATATATATATATATATATATATATATATATATATATATATATATATATATATATATATATATATATATATATATATATATATATATATATATGCACATATACATACACACATGGCCACACATACACATATACTCACATGCATAGATACACACACATATGCATACATACTTTCATGCACACATACACATATACACACACACACACACACACACACACACACACACACACACACATATATATATATATATATATATATATATATATATATATATATATATATATATATATATATATATATATATATATATATATATATATATATAGATACTTGCACATATACATACACACATGGCCACACATACACATATACTCACATGCATACATACACACACATATGCATACATACACATGCATATGCAAATTCATTATTATATGCTAGAAAAAATACTAAACTATATCATAAAAAGTAAAATCTTTTTTTACCTGTTTGCATATTTTTTATCATAAGTATCCAAGGATCAAGTGCATAAGTCGACTTCTATCAAAACCCCGTCATCCTTCTCGATACTATTGTTTCAACAAATTGATTTCTTTCCTCCCAAAAAATCCCTCTTGATGGTATTGTCTTGATGCCAAGGCCCAACATCTCAGCTAAGAGAAGGTTCTTGTTGTATCAATATAATACAACTTTCTAAAGACGATCTATAGATCTGTGAAGTTATATTGAATCGATACAACAAGAACCTTCTCTTAGATGATATGCAGCCATGGATGCCTTTGATCTTCACTTATTAATACCTTTTGAACCCTTGAATTATAAAAAAAACATAAAATCTTTTCCAACAATTGCAATAGTTTTTAATTCACAATCATACACACACATATACATGCACATACACAATCATATTATATTTTCACTCACAATCATATAACATACATGCACATAGACATAGACATAGACATACACATACACATACACATACACATACATATCCACATACACATACACATACACATACACATGCACATGCACATGCACATGCGCATGCACATGCACATGCACATGCGCATGCACATGCACATGCACATGCGCATGCACATGCACATGCACATGCGCATGCACATGCACATGCGCATGCACATGCACATGCGCATGCACATGCACATGCGCATGCACATGCACATGCGCATGCACATGCACATGCGCATGCACATGCACATGCACATGCACATGCACATGCACATGCACATGCACATGCACATGCACATGCACATGCACATGCACATGCACATGCACATGCACATGCACATGCACATGCACATGCACATACACATACACATACACATACACATACACATACACATACACATACACATACACATACACATACACATACATATAGTATTGTGAAGTAAGAATCAATATTGATTCAAACAATCAGAATACATTTTTATTCACAATCATACACATACACATATACTATTGTGAAGTAAGAATCAATGTTGAATCAAACAATCACAATAGATTTCATTCCCAATTATACACTCAAATACACATACATATACTATTATGAAGTAAGAATCAATATTGATTCAAACAATCACAATACATATTACTCACAATCTACACACATATACATATACTATTGTGAAGTAAGAATCAATGTTGAGTCAAACAATCACAATAGTTTTTAATTTGCAAACAAATATATTTTTCTTCATGCTTTAAGTACGAAAGTTAATAAGTATAGCAAGAGTTTATACTTTGTTCTATCTACGACACTATAAGTTCGTAAAAAACAAAGTAACTCTTCTGAAAAATGAGTCTACTTGTGTTGTTCTATAAAAAAATATTCGACCGAATTAGTTTCGATCGAAATTTAATTTGATTGAAGATTTTTGATCGATAAAATTTTCGATCGAAAGCGCGTTCGATCGAAAATTGTTGAACTACCGTGCAAAAAGTATTCGCTCATCTCCAAATAAGCTGATGTGGCACCAAATAATTTGGTCGAATAATGGGGGGTTGCCATAAAATTCCATAATTATTCACAAATAAACGAATTGTCGAATAACGAATAATGCAACCTAGCCACCTGGCAATCTTGGTTCTCTCGGTCTTTCCACTCTATTGGTGTCCATGTTTGGTCTGTCTCTCACTATAGGATGGGTAAAACTTACGTCTGGCCTTTCTTTGTTCTTCTCTCTTTGGGTACCAGGGGCTAAGGATGTCCCAACTCCTTGATGGCTTGTGATGGAGGAAATACTAGTTCACCTCTCCATGTATAGGCATGTCTTGCATGATCTGAGACTACAAACACTCACCCTGAAGTGTTGTCTAGATATACTACCTTTCCAGGTGTGTCTGGGTCTTTGAATTCGTAAATCATAATGGAGCCTATCTCACTGCGTTGTGAAGGTACAAATATTTACTTGCCCAATCCTGAACCACTTTAAGCTGTCTTAGGAATGGTCTTCCCAATATGATGTAATATGTGTTCAATTCTGGAAATTCCACTATAGCTAAGGTATGCTTAAAATTGATTCCACAAGTTTTGAGGTCAATTTGATCTAGTAACCCTATTGGATGTTCCATATATCCATCTGCTAATTGGAGTTTCAATTTAGTTGTCGTTAGTTTAGGTTACCCATTTTTCCCAAACTACCTTGGTAATAATAGCTACTCTAGCTCCATTATCCAATATAGATTGCACTTTATGCTCTTGAATTTCCACAATTTGGGTTGCATTTCCTTCCTCACTTTCACAGTATCCTCCTATTTTGTCCAATGGTACTTGCATTTGTTTTGTCTTTTCTAGCTCTAAGTCATGTTCTTCATGCTTCTTTGATGCATCAACACACCACCTTCTCAATTTAGGGTTTTGTTTCACTAAGTCTTGCCAAGAAATTTTATATGTAATTTCCATGTCTTTCGATTCATCCATTTCATCCTTCTTTGGCATTTTCTCATGCAACCTCATCTTTCTATAACTCACACTCGTATCATCTTTTTCTTCATTTTCCAATATTCTTTCTCCCACTTCAACTATTGGTGGCATTTCTATGTGACATTCTTTAGTTTTCTTTTCTCTTAATTCTTTCCATACCACTTGGTCCATGCACTTCTTATTTGTTCATCTGTTATTCTTGTTTCTTTCATTGCCTTATCCCTTTCCATGATTTCGTCTAGTTTCAATCAATTGTTTACATAGTAGAAACCAACTCTTCTCTTCCTCAAGTATGGGATACTCCTTTTCTTGTTTGTTTTGGTCCCTCTTTCAACCCTGTTTGATATTGTTTCAAGAATGTTTTCATTTGTTTAGTCAAAGGTTTTTCCAATGCACATCCTTCTTTTCTTTCTTTTTCTAGTTGATCCTTTTCTTCTTGGCTAAGCTTTTGCACTTTAGCTTTTTCCCTCTCTTTCCTTTTCTTCCAAGAATTCTTCTTTTTTCTCTCATGCTTTTCCTCTAGATTAGTTTCTTCTTTTTGTGTTTCTTTATTTAAGTTTTGTGCTCTTATGATTCCCTAAATTTGAGCTTCCCCTTCTAACTCAGTACTACTTTCCAATGTTGACTCACAAGTTTGACTAGATTCTACTACATTTACTAATTTCAAAGGAGATGCATTTAATGGTTTCAAAGGAGATGTTATTGACACATTTATTGCTAGGGTTATTTGGACAAGCCTTTATTAAATGATCTTTTGCAATACACTTCTACTTTCAATATGGGAGGTTCAGGAAAATCTTTTATAAAGTGATCTCGCCCACACTTATAGCAACTCCCCCTCTAAAATATTCTAGGGTTTTGTCCCCCCATGTTTCTTTGTATTGGTACAAATTTATTTGTGACAAACATGAATGTTGCAAGATCCATCTCATAATTCCCATTGTTATTCTAATAAGCTATGTATTGATTTTCTTTGTTTGGACTCCATGTTTCATCAACATATTCCTCATTGTAGGATGTTGAACATCTTTCTTCTAAGTCATCATAGTAAATTGATGTTGTTTGAATTATGGCTCTCTCAATGTTTTCTTCTAGGCTTAAATATTTCACAGGCACTACATTTGTAGGTAAAGGAGGTTGTTGTTGCAGAGAGCTATGACCAGAGAAGCAGAGAAAAGAGAAGAAAAAGAAGGCCCCCAAAATTTTTCCAAATTTGGGCATATGTTTTTGTCAAAAATTGACCTTATAATATATGCCACTCATGTAAATGCACTAGAGGGGTCCTCTAGATGCATATCCCAAGAGATTTGTAAGATTACCCTTGTAAAATAGTAGGAATTTAGGCTTTTTCAATAAAGTGCCGATCTCTTGTGTGAAAGGAACATTTTAAGGGCACATGTATATAAGTCATTTGTGACTCTTTGTAAGGACTTTTTGCCATTGTGAGAAGAGGGAGCTAAAAATTTCGAATTTGTCTCTTCTTCCTCCTATATATCCTTGCTTGTGAGCTTGCATGTGTGTTTGTAGCTTGAATTGAGTGTATGGAAGTGTTGTCTATCCATTTCATTGCCTTTCTGAAGAGTGTAATGTGTGTGAAGCTTGAGGAGGTGTATGGCATGATTAGGTGAGTCCTGTAGCTCTGTTTTTTGCTCATAACTTGAAGCAAGTTTTTCAAAATCGGACAAGAGTAGACGTTTGGATGCATTTTGTCGAGAGCTGCGAAATGAAACCGCTATTGTCTATATTTCAAGTTCCAAGCAAAGAGAAAGATCCGTTTTTGTGCTTGCTATTGTTTCAAGTATCGCGACACCATTTTCACTTGTGTAGGTGATGCATGTGATAGATTGCTCTCATTTGCATGCAATGTTAGTGAGTATCCTGTATCATGATCATTCAAGTATCATGTATCATGGCCCTCGAGTATCATGTATCACAACCCTTGAGTATTGTGTATCATGTATCATGTATTGTGAGAAGCCGAAGTATTGTGTATAGTGTATTGTGAGAAGCCGAAGTATCATGTATCGTGGCTTAGTCCAGTATTGTGTATCTTTTACTTTGGAGTATCAAGTATCATGGAGGATTAAGTATTGTGTATCGTGGTAGTCCAAGGATTGTGGAACATACAAGTATCTTGTATCATCCAGATCAGGTATCGTGTATCGTGGGAACATGAGAACAACTAAAAAGCCTATTAAAGAAATACCAATTTTTTTGGATTAATTCCAAGGGTAATAGCAAATTGAGGAGACCCCATAATATGACCTAGGTGGTCAATGAATTGACCTACGCTCAGAATGTGTCCTAAGAAGTTGACATAGTATCATATCATCTGTGAGAAGTGTAGTTTTACTGAGTGTCCACTCTCATTACTCAGATACCTCCAATGAGTCAGAAGAGGAAGCTATGATGGCCTTTGAAGACATGCATAGCTCTGTGCATTTGGTAGGTTCATGTCCGTTATTGAAGATGAATATAGGACCTCACTAGAGTATGTGAACACCAATCAACATGATTTGACAATCTACATAGATGGCTTGAATAGATATGTGGCCAGGAGGATTCTACATGGACAAAAGAGGAATGATTTACGCAGTGACAGACTATCCGGAAACCATTAGTCAACAAGGGAAATGGAGGACATAGAGAACCCTAATGGGTATGTCACTCTAGCACAATGGCAAGTACCAACATGAGGAGATACACCTCATAATTGTCAATCCATGGAGACCTGAGGACCGGTATGAAGACCGTGAACAAGTGATGGCACAAATGCGTGAGTGAAAGCACACAAGCATGCACACACATACACACACACACATGCCACAAGGTAAGAGCAAAGAGTGGAACAATGGAGCAATTACAAAAGAAATCTCTTACAAAGCTCAAACTACAATAAGCTAACGCCAAAAATGAGCTCTCCAGCCCTTCTTATAGCTTTTTGAGTGGTTTTGGCCCTATCCAGACCTAGTGTCCGGCCTAGTTAAAAAATAGGTTCCAAGGCTTATTTGGGGGCTCAAACGAAGTCTAAAAATTATGAAAATTGGCAGGATGATAGTTCTAATACTCCTCAAGCTCAAGGACTCCTCGGCTTGAACAAAATGGAGTTGCAAACATGGAAAATGGTATTTACAATGGTTTTTAGTGATAAAAATCACTATTTTTATAGGGATTTTTTTTGAAAATTTGACAAGTGCTTCTTGGAGCTCCCTACTTGCTCCTTCTTCTTGTGTGTCACTATTTTTATAGGGTTTTTTTTTTGAAAATTTGATAGGTGCTTCTTGGAGCTCCCTACTTGCTCCTTCTTCTTGTGTGTCCACTTCCTTGATGCGCTTCCATGCTTTGTCCTTGACCTTGAGCTTCCATGCTTTGTCCTTGACAGGTGCTTCTTGGAGCTCCCTACTTGCTCCTTCTTCTTGTGTGTCCACTTCCTTGATGCGCTTCCATGCTTTGTCCTTGACCTTGAGCTTCAACACTCCCCCCCCCCCCCCTCTTGAGTCTGTCGTCCCTAAGAGACCCTTGTTGTAGTGGTTGTTCCATGTAGTACGTTGAGAGGTAGTGTCCATGTATCAACAGGAGCGGTCCATCTTCCCAATGTAGCATGGTCTGTTGTCAAGTTCTTCAGTTTTCCACTACTAGCCTATTCGAGATTTGTGCACAATGTATGTACTTTTTCCTTGAATTTGAGCGGGAGGGTATACTTCTTGGCTTTCAAAGGTTGTTAGTTGCTCAAAAGAGGTTGTTGATGTTGATCTTGAGCAGCTATCTATTGTGAATTGCTTCCTGGGTACTGGTGTTGTACCTTGGATGTCCTTGAATCTTTGAAACATGAGTTTCATAATATGAGGCCAAGTACTTGTGACCCATAATGATTGATGGTTAAGTGCATTAGTGTATGGGTTGGAAAAAATAGGTGTCTTGTGCATGGCCTTGTAATGTAGCCCTATGCATGCATACTTGGGAAATGCATTGGAAGAATTATGGTGCAAGAAGTTGGGTCTTGAGCTCAGTGCTCAAGGGTATGCCGATGAAGAGGTTTCCTAATCGATCATGGTTATAGCATCGTTGAAGCATAAAATTCTTACCATGGTGAAAGGTCTGTCGATCTTCATCTCTTCATGTTGTACTTCCATCATGGTGATTGACCATTGGCTTGTCTTTCTTGTCGATGGATGTACGTTCTGATGGTTCACTTTATGAGATTCTTCAAGCGCACGGTCTTGTTTCGCTTCTTGTTTTTTTTTTCTCTCTCTCTCTTTCTTTTTTGGTGCTCACAATGGCATAAAACAAGAAGAAAGAGGTTAGTATCAATAAAATATTTTACATATGGCAAGTGTGTCTCATGTGCTTGGGATTTATCAATGGTGTCTATGCACGGTCGTGTAATGTTGCCCTATGTTGATGCATACTTTGGAAGTGCATGACCTCAATGGTGCAAAAGTCAAGGTTATGCCAAAGGCACATGGTTGTTGCACGTTGAGGCTTTCAATGTTCTTGCAGATGTTGATGCAACCTTTGTTGGAGGGATCCATTGGATGTCAAAAGGACAACTGGTTTTAGGGACCCATTTCAGAACAATGTTGGGCTGCGTACAAGTCCTTGTTGACTTCTTCATCTTTGGTTGGTTGCTTAAATTTTGTATCTGGAGTGGTTCGTTCTTTGGTGCTGTGGATGCTACTGATACCTTAGGCTTCCAAACCCATACCCTTGATGATTGTCGTCTTACTTTTGCCGAAGGGTTGAGTTTATCCTCTTTTGGTCTTTGTGCTTTGTTCTTACCCTTTTCTCTCATTGGCTTCTTTGTTGAGACCTTTCACATGTGGGAGAGCATAGGTTGTTGTGTATGTAAGAGCTTCTTAGGTACCCACATCTGTAATTGCCCTTGTTGAGCTACAACTAATTTCTTAGGCACCCAAATTTTTTGGAGACCTTCTGAGTGAGCTAGTACTGATTGTTTGGTTCTTATTTTTGCATGGTTGGCTTGCCTGGGTGGGAATTGTGTTGGCAAGGCTGGTGGTTGCTCTCCTTTTTGTACCCAGATTTGCTTCATGCCTCGAACTACTTCCTTCTTGAAGGCTCTTTGTCTATTTGATATATTGATTGTTTTGTACTGTTTCGCTTACCTCTGTGGTTGAACTACTATGGATGCTTTACTCCTCGAAAAAGAAGGAAGGTCTGCGTTCCTTTGCAACTGTTATTTCATGATTGAGTCCTTCTGGATCGAGCGTTTGACACATTCAACATCTTGTTCATCAAGATGAGGCTTAGAGGAACTAAGAGAGTGTGTGGTGCCATGATCTATGAGCATGCAATTCTCTAATTCTAATGTAATACATTGTTCATGTACCCAAACTTGAAGAAGTCGACTTCTTAGGTTCAAGTTGACTGCATGGTCGTAAATCCAATCTTGACCCAAGTCAAGTGGCTTTGTAAGGTCCTCATCATGAAACACTAGCATTTTGACTTTCATTGGACATCTTGAAGGTAGATGGGAAGTTCCACCTCGCCCAAACAAGGGGTTTCCACACCTCCCAAACCTATGAGATAGGCTTCTATGGGCTTGATGTTCAGTTGTAGGTCTTGGCAGTATGAAAGTCTAACTACACTAGTTGCTGCACCTGAGTCAACCAAGGCTCTCAGAGGTCTTACACTCTGTCCTCGTCCTACCTCTATGGTCACAAAGGGACATCAATCGATTATGCGAGGAGTAATTATGCCCGATTTTTGGCACATGTCCATGTGATATTTTGGGGTGTTCGGGTTGACATCTAGGCCTAGTATTCTTAACTTATTTCGCCTTATGCGCTCTCTAGCCTCTACCTGTGCTTCTTCTCTAACCTTTAACTCCTCTTCTTTTTGCTTCTTAGCAGTGTTGAGTCTCATGAGCATATCCTCTGTAAGAGGTTCTTGATATAACTTGACTCGACAACCACTTATATAGTTGGGCAAGATATCACCTTCTAAAGTGGCCAATTGAACCGCACCACTAGTGGAGATTTGATTAATGGTCATGGGTCCATACCCTCTTTTTTCCAACTTACAGGCATGTTGCTTTAGCATATAAACTAGCACTAGATCTCCTTCTTTCAATCTTTTATCCTTGATGTGTGCATCAAAGTATGCCTTTTGTCTTTTCTTGGCAGCATAAATGCCTGCTGTCGCTCGTAGCCTTGTCTTACCTAAGTGTTCTAGATCAAAGATCCTAGAGGACAATTCATGTCCATTCCACTCATGCTCTTGTGCTACTTTTAATGCTGGGATTAGGAAGTCCAAGGGTAGCACAACATTTCATCCAAAGATCATCTAAAATGGGGTAGCATTGAGTACTGTTTTGTAAGAAAATCGGTAGGCCCAAACAGCATGATGAAGCTGTTTGTCCCAATCAGAGTTTTGTCAATACGTTATATAGGATCTTATTTGTGCTCTCGGCTTGTCCGTTAGCTTGTGGATGATAGGGGGCAGGATTCTTATGTATTACCAAGAATTCTTGGAGAAGATTTTCAATGACTTCATCCAAGAAGTGCGTACCTCTATCACTTACTAACTCTATTGGTAACCTGTATCTAGTGAACACGTTCTCGAATAAGAACTTAGCCATTGTTTGAGCATCATTATTTGTTGTGGCTTTCACTTCCACCCACTTGGTAAGGTAATCAGTGGCTACAATAATGTATTTCGCATGGGAGTTCCTAGCTAGGGGATTAATGGGACCTACAAAGTCTATACCCCACTTCGAAAATGCACGTCCTCCCATCATTGGCCTCAAAGGCATCTCATATTTCCTTATCGGATGTTGTGCACATTGGCATGTGTCACATTTCTTCACATAGGTATGTGCATCCATATGAAGAGTTGGACACCAAAGTCCTTAGAATAGAATAGTCTTAATTATTCAGTCAGGACCAAAATGTCTGCCTGCAACACCGCTATGTGCAGTTTCTAAGACTTTCAAATAATCTGATTCGTGAATGCACAGTCTTAAGTAACCATCTTTTCCTCTTCGGTATAGGTTGTATCCTACCAAGGCATAGCTTGAGCCTCTTGTTCCATGCTTTGTTTTTGTGCAAGACTAGCCTCATTGGGTAGTGTTCCTGATCTCATGAATTCTACCAATGGAGCACTCCAATCTGGAATTAATGATACATGATAAAGAGTCACATGCTCCACTGGGGGTCTCGTTTGACACACTGGACAATTCCTAATCCACTCATTTATTTCTTTGCCCATACTAGGCCAATACACTCCTAAATGTTTTAGATTTTGCAATGTTCTTTGTTTAGAGTAGTGATTTCCTAGCATTCCTTCATGAGCTTGTTGCAACCAACCACTATGTTCATCTTCCTCAACACAACAAGCTAGTACACCTTCTATATCTTGTTTGTACATGCTTCTTGCCAATATTTGATATTTTTGTGATTTTACAATTTCATCTTTGTTTGTTTTTACTTTCTTATTTGCAAGTTTGAAGGTTAGGACAGGTACTAAATTATTTGCCCATTTAGGAACAACTTCTAAATTGAACAGATAAGCATTGGGCAATTCATCAGACACTCCTTGCGGTGACTCGCTTGAAGTGATGCGAGAAAGATGGTCTACCCTGAGGTGGGTTCTACCTTTCCTAACAACAACTTCAAAGTCATATTCCATTAGTAAGAGAAACCATCTTACTAAGCGTCCTATATTGCAAGGTTTATTGACCAAATATAATAAAGCCTGATGATTAGTAAAAAACTTGAACTTGTTGGCCAATAGATAGTGTCTAAACTTCTTCACAGCATATACCATGCCTAAGCCTTCTCTTTCTGTTGTGGTATAATTTTGTTCAACTATGTTTAAACTTCTTCACAGCATATACCATGCCTAAGCCTTCTCTTTCCTTTGTGGTATAATTTCGTTCAGCTGCGTTCAACTGTCTACTAGCATATGCGATGGGTAAATCTAGATTTCCTTCACCTGTGGGTTGTGCTAGCACACATCCTATTGCATGATTGGAAGCATCTACATGGACATGGAAGGGTTTATTCCAATCAGGAGTGGTCAGTATTGGTGCTGAGCACAAACATTTTTTTAGCTCATTGAAGGATTTTTCACATTCATCGTTCCACTCAAAAATGGTTAGCAAGGCATAAAGAGGTTTGGCTATGATTGCATACATGTGGATGAACCTGCGATAATATCCACAATGGCCCATAAAGGCTTGTACCTCTTTAACATTCCTTGGCTTGGGCAACTCCGCTATGGCTCTTACTTTGTCCTCATCTGTTGATATCCCATTCTTAGAAACAATGTGACCTAAGATTTTACCTTGTCGTACCATGAACACACTTCTCTGGGTTCAAGCACACTCGATATTCTCTACACTTATTGAAGATCTATCTGAGCTCAGGCATGTGGTATCTTCTTTCTTGGGAATGAGCACATAAATCGTCCACATACACTTCTAAGCTCTTTCGCAAGAACTCTTTGAAGACATGACACATGAGCCTCTGGAATGTTGCAGGTGCATTGGTGATCCCAAATGGCATCTCACAAAATGCAAAGATTCCCCATTCTGTGGCAAAAGCTGTTTTGTGTTGATCTTCTGGGGCAATGGCTACTTGGTTGTAACCTGAAAATCCATCAAGGAAGCTATAAAATTCCTTGCCTGCAACACGCTCCAATAGATGTTCAGTGATTGGAAGTGGATAACTATCTCGAATCATAGCAGCATTAACTTTTTTAAGGTTAGTACACACTCAAAATTTTCCATTCTTCTTGGGCACCACTACAATGGGGGACACCCATTCAGTATGCTCAATCTCATAGATAAATCCAGCTTCAATCAGCCTGTCGATTTCTTCTTTTATTTTAGCTGCATAAGTGTCATTATATGTGTAGGGCTTTTGTTTGGTGGGCTTGGCATCAACAGTCATGGGAATCGTATAAGAACAAATTTTGGGATCTACTCCCTTCAAGTCTCTATAGTGCCACGCAAACACATCCCTATCTTCCCTTAATAGAGCTACAAGCTCTACTTCTTCTTTTGCATTGAGGTCATCTCCTATGTATGTACATATCTCTTCCTTCTCTTCAATGGTCACTACAATCTTTTTGGTCTTTTTTGTATTGTCATATGATTCTCCCATAATGGACTCTCTCTTAGGCATTTGTACCAAAATTTTTCGGTCTTCTACTTTTTATTTCTTGAAGTTTTCTGGTACTTCAAACAATGATTCCTCCTCTTCTTGTTTCACTACTTTTCTTTTCTTTTTCTTTTTACTACCTTCACTTCCATCCTTTGAATTTACCGTTTTAATGCTTGTGAGAGGTTCTTCTTCTTGTTGATTAAACACTCCCACATCTTCTAGATAGTGCTTTTCTGAATTAAAGCAACTATCCATTACAATGGAATCTAGATCATCATCGTTTTCTTCTTCTTCTATGACATCACTAGGGTTACATTCTTCCAACAAGGGCTGACACATGAACATCGAAATATCATAACCCTCCTCATCACAATGAGGTGTCCATTGTTCTTCATTGACTGCAATGTCCATGGTATCTAAGATTTCTGCCCAACCATGAGGCTCAAATTCCTCGTCTAGAAATATCATCGGTGTATAGGCTCGGTTTTTAATTGGTCTTTCTCCTTGAGAAGTTCCTTCTTCTCTCGCTTTTAGGCGCTTTTCCTCTTCCTCTGTGACCTTGCACATCCACAAGTGAGTATCTTCATGCAGCCATGATGGATTAGGTGAACTTCCTGAATGCACAGAGATTGAATCTTCTTTTGCTTTGTGGATAGGATTCCACTGTAGGGGTGGTACATCTCTGAAGGTGTAATCCTTCAAATTGACCTTGGTGGTGACCCCTAAGTGCTGTAAGTACAAGGAGTTGGTTCCCCAATCCTGTACTATTTGTAGTTGTCGTAGGAAGGGTCTTCCTAGGATCATCTCGTAGACATTATTCTTTTCAAAGTCACATATAGCAAAGGTGTGTTCAAACTCTACACCACAAGTGGTTAGAGTTATCCCTTCTAGCAATCCTAGAGGTCTTTCAAAATGACCGTCTACCATTTGAAGCTTCATTCTAGTTGGTCTTAATGTGGGTTTGCCCCATCGCTTCCACAAGGAGGTGGTCGCAATAGCAACACTAGCACCTGAATCTGCAAATTGCTTTGTTTGTGTAACCCCGGTAGGTGATCGGAAGATAAGTATTACCTTCTTCACCTTCGCTCATGTCTCCTATTTTATCGAGAGGTATCTCTGGAAGTTTTTGCTTAGAGCATGCTTTCGGCATTTTGGGATCAAGTTCTGGAACTTGATCCTTCACATGATTCCATAACTCAGGTTTTGCTTTGAGTAGCTCTTCTACGGTGAGATGGCACTAAACCTTAGTGTTCTTCATGACATCAATGTCTCTTGGAACCATTGATTCTTCATTCCTTACTCGTATTGTGGGAGCTCTGATATGGAGAGATTCAGATTCCCATGGGCCTGTGAATTGTGGCAACTCTTGTAAAGAATTAGATTCAAAATCTAATCTCTCATCTTCTTGTTGCTCTGCTTGGTCTCCATAGATAGATGGAATGTCTTGGGGAAATTGATCATGAAGATTGTCAATCTCGGGAATAGGAGGGGGATTACCCTTCTCCTTCGCCCATTTCTCCTCTTGTATTTCCCGCAAGAACTCTTGAGAGTACTTTTGAATTGAAAGAGGTGCTCCCTCATCCACGGAATCAGGAACATAAGCTTTCATTGGTGGAGAGTTTCCTCTTTCAACAACTGGTTGAGCCTATGGAGGTAAAGAAACCTGGGGCTTGTTTACCAATTGCTCTAATCTTTCTAGTAAGCCCTGGAAATGCAAATCTGGTTTGATAGAGTTTGTCTGATTGAACTTTTCACTAGTCTCAAGCATAGCTTGAGATACTTCTACCATTTTCATGCACATTTTTGTCCTTTCAATCTCTAAATCTGCCCTAGGGTAACTCTTGTCCAGGTTTGTAGCTGTTGGCCCTTCTTGAAGATGAGTCTGGTAGGCCTTGAACATCATGTCCAAGCCTTCTGGGGTTGGATATGCAAGAACAGACCCTAGATGTGGGTTATTTACAATGGGTGATGGGGTGGGATGAGGTGGTGTGGATGGAGCTTTGGCATGCGAGGGGCTTTAAGATGCAATATCTTCTATTTTTGTTTTTACATCTTTCAAGCTTTCTTCTAGTTCAGATAGCTTTCTATTCCACTTACGATTGGTTCTCTCTCTAGTATCTTTCCATGTTCTCATTTTCCTTTTACTAGGCTCTCCTGCTTCACTTGATTCTGATTGCTCAGCTGGTTTATCTTCTTTTAAGTCTTGTGCCCTGGTAACTGCTTGTATAGGAGCCACGTTACTGCCACTTGAACTTGAATCCACCACTAAACCTACCACATTGATGGGTCTAACCTTGGGTGCACTAGAGGGATTCCTAGGACACTCTCTTGGAAGATGTTCTTTGCCACACTCAAGACAAAAGCCTTGTATTGTGATGTTTTGTCCTTGTCCCAGTGTAGATGGGTGGGGACATTCACGAATGAAATGGTCGCCCTGACATCTAAAACATGGACCTCTAGGGGCTTGTGGTCTTACTTGTCTTGCTTGAGACCTCGGCTTAGGATTCATGTACATGACGTTGGAGTATTCTGGCTCCCAATTTTGTTCCATAAGTGGTGTCCCATATTGATAGGAATAAGCCTCACTATGCTCTGGTGAGTTTGTGTGATAAGCTTGTGGACTATCTTCATGGGAGTAGTCTGAACTATGAGCATGAGAGTCATTTTCTGAGACCAAAGGGGTTAGTGGCACCAATGCTCTATTAAGGTTCTCCTCTGCCACTGCATACTTGACTAGAATCACATTGGCAAGAGTTGGTGGTTGGTTTCCTAGGACCGGTTGTGGCCTATATGGTGCCTGATACTGCTGTTGTGGCCTATAGTATGGATGCTGGTATTGATTCTGAAACCTACCCTGTGGATAAGGTTGTTGATAATTTTTCCTGATAGCCTGCCTATTGTAGGGACAATCTTGAGCTGTATGATCTGTGTATTTTCTCTCAATTGTGCAATATGGAGTATTAGGGTTTCCTTGGGGTTGAGCCATCGTCGGGCAAACATTAGCCATGTGGTCTCCTCCATAGTTGTAACATCACTTCAATGAGGTGACCCTTGGCATTTGTCTATGTTGAACTCCTAGCTTCTTGGCAACTTGCTTCGCTATCTCATCTATCTCCGTGGAGGTTCTGGAGGTATGACTAGTGGAACTGTCAGAGTCCTTATAGAGTTTGGACAATCCTAACTCCTCACCCAAGTTGTCTTCTATGTCTATGCACATGCGCACACACTCTTCTATGGATCTAGGCTCTTTCAAGTACACATATGATCTTAACTTGCTGCTTAGTAAGCCATCTAAAAGCAAGGCCACTTGTTTAGCTGTTGTGGGTAATTCTAGCACAAGGCATCTTTCCAAGTATTGTCTAAACCTTCTTCCTGCCAGTCGCACTATTTCTTGGGGGGTCTGCTTGAAGCTGTGGATCAGGGATGATGTGTTATGCCTGATGCCACTCTTGGAAAATTCTACAATGAATTCTTCCAATAGTTGAACTATGTTTCGATAATTGTGACTCTTTAGAGGTTGAAACCAAGCTAAGGTAGTACCCTTGAGAGTCAAACTAAATGCCTCAAACTGTGTGAACAAGTTCTCAACCTACTCAGCTCTTAACACTTGTTTGAACTCGGCCACATGATCATACGGGTCTCCGAATCCATCAAAATAGTTCTTCATTGCCTTGACCACTTGAGAAGGTCTAAGGGTTCTTGAGTGTTCTCGGGGTCTAGGCAATGGAAACTCACGTTCATCTCCTTGATGCCTATGTGATCTATGTCTCTCCCTTTCAGGTCTTCCATTTTCAAATCCTGATCGGTCTCTACTCATAGTGTGTGCAAAGCTTACCTCAGGTTTCTCTCTGGTTGGTCTTGATATACTCCAATTGGGTCTTACAGGGGCCTTCTGGTGTCTGTAAATAAGCAGTACCTGAGGTACGTGTGGGTCTCTCCATGCTAAAAGAAATTTCTGAGTCACTTGTGTCCGAACTTGGCGTGTAGGGGTAACCACTAAGTTATTGTGCCCACGACCTAGCTCTATGGTTGACACTAGCCTCAGATGATCTAATGATTTGTCTATCCTTTCCTAAGTGTCTGATAGATCTCAGGTTCATAAGCCTTGTCGTCTAGTCCCAAGGTTCTCTTATATTTCTCAAAATCCTTTGGAACTCCTTGGTTTCCTATTTCCACCTGAGGGTCAACTTCAAAATACTATATCTAATAATCCATATATTATAGTACTCCCCACGAGCTTTCCAACAAACCCAAAATCACAACAAATGGATTTCGTATGAGAAAGTTAGGCCAGTTCAGGGTTCTAGGGTTTAGAACAGGGAAACAAGATCTCTCTGGGAGCTCAAGAAAGGCAATATGATACCCGATTTTCCACGATATGCAATAGCACTACAGATGATGCCACCTTAGACGATACGATACCACCAGGGTGATACCAAGTTCCATGACACGATACTGCTTTCCAGACGATATGATACTGGAAATGGCCACGATACAATACCTTTGATTTGCACCATATGATAGCAACCTCACGATACGATACCAATTTGTAAACGATATGATACTGCTCAATAGATGATACAATATCACTTGACCTGACGCGATACGATAGCAAAAATTGCACAATACGATAGTGAAATAACTCACGATACGATACTGACTCTTTGAGCGATATGATACCAAAGGATCCGATGATATGATACCAAGTGGACCATGATACGATACCACCGGGGTGACCGCGATCGCAATACCAGCACTTGATGATACGATACCAAAATGGTATCACGATACCTCAAGTGGGTATGCACGATACGATACCTCTACAAGTATCATGATACACGGGAGTTCTGGTATCGTGATACAAAAACTCAACCGGATACGATACTTGGAGTTTTTGAGGTCCAAATTCAATTTTTTTTGCAAATATGAGTACCTTAGGTTCTCCTTGTCACTCCTATGTGCCTGTATATGCAAAGTCACCCTCCAAACTCACGATACCACTGCCGCGATACCAGACGCATGTCTTGTCACTTTGCGATACTGCCACTTAGATTTTTGATGTTTTAAGTGGATTTCAAGGCTATTTCTTCAGTGTTTCAGCTCTAAACACCCTCTGGACTTGTTCCTCATAGTCGAAAGTGAAAAAAAAAGGTGAATGTACACTCGAAAATGAGAAAAAATCTAAGAAGATGAAGATGGGAGAAGATGGTGATGATGATGAAGATGATGAAGAAGAAAAACTCAGAAACTGAACTGAAAATGGTGATTTTTTTACCTTCCAACATCACTTCTCTACGTCTTACCGTCACATGCTCGTCCTCCAAGCTCTCTCCCCGTGAACGGCCCCAAATTTGGTGTCACTCTAGCACAATGACAAGTACCAACGTGAGGAGATACACCTCATAATTGTCAATCCGTGGAGACGTGAGGACTGGTATGAAGACCATGAGCAAGTGATGACACAAATGCGTGAGTGAAAGCACACAAGCATGCACACACATACACACACATATGCACACAAGGTAAGAGCAAAGAGTGGAACAATGGAAAGCTTCGATTACAAAAGAAATCTCTTACAAAGCTCAAACCTACAACAAGATAACCCCAAAAATGAGCTCTCCAGCCCTTTTTATAGTTTTTTGAGTGGTTTTGGCCTTGTCCAGACCTAGTGTTCGGCCTAGTTAAGAAAATGGTTCCAGGGCTTATTTGGGGGCTCAAACGGAGTCTAAAACTTATGAAAATTGGCAGGATGATAGTTCTAATACTCCTCAAGCTCGAGGACTACTCGGCTTGAACAAAATGGAGTTGCAAAAATGGAAAATGGTATTTACAATGGTTTTTAGTGATAAAAATCACTATTTTTATAGGGATTTTTTTTGAAAATTTGACAGGTGCTTCTTGGAGCTCCTTACTTGCTCCTTGTTCTTGTGTGTCACTATTTTTATAGGGATTTTTTCTGAAAATCTGACAGGTGCTTCTTGGAGCTCCCTACTTGCTCCTTCTTCTTGTGTGTCCACTTCCTTGATGCGCTTCCATGCTTTGTCCTTGACCTTGAGCTTCCATGCTTTGTCCTTGACAGGTGCTTCGTGGAGCTCCCTACTTGCTCCTTCTTCTTGTGTGTCCACTTCCTTGATGCGCTTCCATGCTTTGTCCTTGACCTTGAGCTTCAATAGGGTAAAATAATGAAGATATGATTTCTACACCCCGAGGAAAGTCTAAGGTAACTAGAGTTTGGAGAGGTGATAAGATCCCTCAGGATGACGCATTAACTGACATATATATGGGCGGTGGGATGGAGAAGCTACTACAAGCTCTTCATCTTTGTGGGGAGAAAGTAGCAATCCCGCCACCATTTATGAGTTACAAGATCCTAAAGATCCCTCTGGAACCACCTATCTTGGTAGGAATATGAGAAAATTTTGGCCTATGAGTGATTTGGAGAGATCTAGGCTGAAATATCAAGGCATACTGGTGTTTCCTTCTAGAAACTAGACTAGCACTTCCCATAACCCTCAAGGAACCTATCAAAGTTATGCTTATCAAAACTTCAGATAGAGACAACAACAAAACACTCTTGTAAGACCCCATATCCAATTTTCAATGCCAAGAACCAATCCTAACTATCAACCCCCATCCGAAGGAGAGCCAAGGAATAGGAATCCTACCATTGAGAGACCTCCCATAGGCAGAGGAACTGATATTCATGTGAGGCATCCAGTTGTTCTTGTAATACTCAGACCAATAGAACCTAGAAGAAGATTGTGATCAATTCAAGTGGCTAAGTGTATGAGAAGCCACTATGATGGGTTTGGTGAGCCTTACAATCACATAGCAGAATTCAAGCAGGTGATTCATGCTGAAAAAGTGGAAAATTTCCTAGTTCAATATGAGTCAGTTGGCTTGACACTCACTCGCATTGCTTTAGCTTGGTTCCAACCACTTGAGCCCAATAGTTTTCTAAATATGGAGCAAGAGTTACAAGAAATGATTGAAGAATTCACTAGCAATAAGAATAATTCTTCATCTCTGATTCACAGCTTCAAACAATCCCCTACCGAATCAGTTCGTCTGGCGGCTAGGAGATTTAAGCACTACTCAGCAAAAAATGATTTGATTATTTTTGGAAGGATTAGTCAATGGATCCCTAAGAGTGCTAGTCTATGTAAAGAGATTCCAAACATTGAGCGAGTGTTTGAAGGAGTGGATAGATTTGGAAGACAATCTATTAGAAGACTTGAAGATTCCTCAAACCAAGAGCAAGAGTGAGGATGCTTCTAGTAGCATCTCTAGTTCGAACAATAATGTGGAAGAAATTGAAGACTTAGCGGCAAAGAAATTAGGGGTGCAAGGACAAAAGAATTACTCCAACCCCCTGATGAGAATGCCTATGCTTAGGAGTTGTGTGCACTATGGAGGGGATCACCCTTCTCATGTATGCAATTGGGGAGTTGTCCCACCACTCCCGTATGCCTATAATAGACAACCTACCAAGCCCAAGCTTAGTACTGCAGTATCAAGTAAAAATACACTAATTATAGCACTGAGAACTATCCATATAATACGCAACCTAGGCTTGTTTAACCTCCATAATTTAGACCATATGGATACCTACCCAGAGACCAAGGAAGAGAAGTTCCTAGATACCCTCAATATAAAAAACAACCTCCAATCCAATGTCTATACAAATACTCAGGATACAACCCACCACAACCAGTGTTAGGACAACAACCATCTCACCCACAAAATGTTGTCCCTGTGAAATTTTCCCAGACAAAAGAGAAGACTGAGAGAGCCTTAGTACCAACCACTTCATTAATAAGCCCTAAAATTCATAGTCGATTCCGCGATCAAAATTGGGGAGATTACTATGCATACAAAGCTGGTTTGGCAGACTATGAGCAATCCTATGAGCAACACCCATATGGACATGAGTCCTATGATAGCTCATATGGATATGCACCCGAATATGCGACCTTGATGTACACAACTCCTAGAGCCCAAGCATCTTCTAGACGCATGATTAGACCCCCAATCCCTAGAGGACCCTGTTATCACTGTGGAGGAGATCATTTCATTAGGGAATGCACACTGCCTTATCAACCACCTCCTAAGGTGTGGGAAGGATATTGTAGTGATTGTGGAAAGGAGCATTTGTTTATAGATTGCCCTAAAAACCCCAAGAAGACAATCCAAAATACTTAAATAAATGTAATAGAAGTGGTAGAGTCTTGTGGAAGGTACAAGGAGTATATGGTACCATTAAAGGAGATAACTAGAGCAAGAGCTAAGGAAATCCTGTATAAGCTAAATTGGACTGCACACCAAACTAATGAACATGAAACACCGACACCTCAAATAGCGGTAGACTCAAAAGAGTATGAAGAAAATGTAAAAAAACAAGTGGATACAGAAGAAGGTGGAAGGGAAGAGAAAAGACGAGCCATGTCAACCTAAGAATCTGACAACTACTAAGGATTTGATTAAAGTGGAGAAAGAAAAGCAGAAACAACAAGTAGGATCTGTCCTAGCTGATCCAATGCCTGAGGATCTAGCCATGTGGATAAAATCATATCAATCTAGGATCAAGGTAGGACCAAGTCTGGAACAACACGAACTAAGTTATCCAAGAGGAGATTTAGAGAAGGAACGGCTAAAAGCCTATAAAAGAATGATTGAAGTTTCCCAAAACACATTAGAAAAACCTATACAAAATCTCCCTAAAACAAGAATACTAGAAAGGGAATTTTAGGAATGTATAGTAGCTCATGACCCACCTAAAGAAAGAAGGATTATCAAAAACACTAAAGAATCACACATAGAGGATCATGACAGAAGTTCTTTGATCCCAGAAGTTGAAGCTAATTTTCTTGAGGACCTATGGGCCAAAGTTCAAGAGGAAAGATGGAGGAGAACCACAGAAATTGACCCACCTTTTGAAGATTTAGACGCCTCTAAAAATCTAGGGATGATGGATCAAGAGGTAAACCGTGAGGAATGTTCTGAGCTCAATAAAGATGGAGAAGAGATGGAAATCTTAAACACTCTACCGAACTACATGGGAGAGTATGAGCAGAATTCAAAGCTTTATCATGCCCCAACCATGAGAACGAAAGGAAAGGAGACATCAAACAAAACATTGGATATAGCATGAAAATTGAAGGAAACGAAAGTGCAATGATCCATAACCTTGCAAGAGCTAGTGTAGCTCAATGATGAGTAGCACCTCCTTTAATGTCAATCCGGGAAGACGTGAGGATGGTATGAAGACCTCGAGCAAGTGGCGGCACAAGTGCGTGAGTGAGAAGCACACAAGCATGCACACACATACACACACACGCGCACACAAGGTAAGACTAAGAGTGAGAATCAATGGAGCTTTTAGATTACTTTCAAAATGCTCTTACAAGTTCGTTTCAATTACAATCTAACCTCAAAAATGAGCTCTCTAGCTCTTTTTATAGTTTTTGGCTAAGTTTTGGCCCTGTCCAGACCTAGTGTCCGGCCTAGTTAAAAATTAGGTTCCAGGGCTTATTTGAGGGCTCAAACGATATCTAAAAAATACGAAATTTGGCAGGTAGATACTTCTAATGCTCCTCAAGCTCAAGGACTCCTTGGCTTGCACAAAATGGAGCTATAAAAAGATGAAATGATATTTACAATGGTGCTTAGTGATGATAATCACTTTTAATGGGTGTAGAGGTTTTGAAAGATTAAGGTTGCCTTAGTGCTAAATCTGCGTGAATGTTCATCAGTGCTTCTTTCTGAAGAAAATTGTTGGCCTACTTGCCGGATCGTCGTTGACTGCCTTGTCTGCTTGTGCTATCTCTTTTCTCGGACTCTCTTCTTGTGCTTCCTTGTCTTGTCAGTCCTTCAGCTCCAGCTCCAACACCCCCCCCTCTCTCGCGTCTGTCGTCCCTGACAGACCCTTGTTGAGAGGGTTTCTGGATATAGTACTCGACGACGTCCTGCGCTAAATGATGTTCAGCAATTCGCAACCCCTTGGCCAAGTCTGTCAGAAGAGCATCCCAGTCTACCGGCCCAGGAACCTCTGGATGTGGCATACGTAGCTTTTCGGAGTGGAGAGCTTGTTCCACTGCAAACAACTGCAAGAGATGGGATGGTCTGGGAATGAATATCTCGGAATGATATTCCCAGAATCCCGTGACAAACATCTCTTCGAACGTTTGTTTGAAACAAGCCGGTAGATATTTGATGCGAGCGTGCCATGCATACACAACATTGATCGATGGAGTTGTGCTCATGTCGTATACAAGATCCTGGTTCCCTTCATTAAATCCTAGTGCTGAGAGATGCGGTTCCTTGACATTTTTGAAGGTCCTGAAGGTGACCAGCATAAGTTCGAAAATTTTCAGGCACATCTGAGTCATGATATCAGGAACATTCTTGAAACGGCCCCCCCAATGCCGGATCGTTGAAATCATATAGCCAATTGTGGGTGCGCCTTTAGGGGGTGCGAAGTACACGTAATTTAGCCACTTCTCGCATCCTTTAATCGTCAGCACTGTATGTGTGTACTCCGGCCAGGATCTCCTTCGGAACACAGGGCAATAACATGGATTATATTTGATGTACAATGGCATGTTGTTCCACGTTCTTACCATTTCCGGATAGGTTTCGAGCAGTCGAATTCTCCATGTTGGTTGCCGGATATGTCCTTGCTTGGCACTCTCTGGGATGTCATCGGGTGCAAATTGGGTGGCAGAGGTGGGTTCCCTTGAGGTGTGGCGCTTGATCTCCGCATTATAATCCGCCATCAGTACGCAAAAAGGTACATACAGATCATCCGATGGCCCGATCCACCTATGGTGTGAAAGATTCTGGAAATAATCAGATTTTATTACCACCTCTTCCAATTTTGACATCAATGCGATTTGGACGGCCACCCTGTCATCATGCGTCGTGGCTACTTTCTCTAACTTTTGCATCCATTCCGGTGCCTCGATCTCAATTGTGTCCATGCCCTGTTCTGTGCGCTTACCTCCGGGTGTTGGCATCGGGACATAGGGATCCTCAAATGTTTCTTCTACCTCAATTGGCACCAGGTCGTCAGGCTCGGGGTCTACCAGAGGGGAGGGCTGACGCTCATATTGCATAACCTTGCTGCGTAATTCCTCAAGTTCGGCGCGGAGTTTAATGACCTCTTCAGCTGTTTCTTCTGCGGTTATGCTCGGGCTGGGTTCTGTCTGTCGAGTGGCCAACTGTCTTCGTAACTCATCTCTTTCTTTCTCTAAAGCGGCATGGGCCTCCATTAAGTCTGCATGAGTTTCTAACACCACCTGCATATTCTCAGAGGGTATCGCCTTGAATCGTTCTGGGTCAATCTCTTGTGGGGAACCCTCCATGGCCGCTTCCAGGTTTTCTTCGTTCTGTTTCTGTAATCTCTTATTCTCTTCTAACGCGGTCGACATATGCTTGCGGAGGAGGCCCAAGTTCCGTCGAAGTTTCAGGTTTTCCGTGATCTGCGAATGGAGCAGCTCGTCCATATGTCGTCGTTCTTCATCATCTGTTTGAGGTGGGTTGGCTTCTAATGTTGCGTATTGCTCCTGTAATGTCGCGTGCTGCTGTACTAATTGCTGCTTCTTCTCTTCAAGATCCCTACATCTTGCTTGGAGATCCTCGTGGCGTTGGAAGAGCCTTGTATGTTGGTCGTCCAAGTGTTGGTAATGTTGCTGGAGTTGGGCCATGCATTGATGCATATTATTAAATAAGTTATCGAGAGGGATAGTATTGAATGCAGAGGGGTAGGGAAAGGGAAAGGGGGTTGTGAATGCAGTACTGGGGACGGGTGAGGGGGGAGGTGGGGGAATGGGAGATTGTGGGTAAATGGGGGATGGGAGAGGTGCAGAGGTGGGTGATACCTCCATGAAAGTGGGGTTCGTGGTGGGAGTGACTGTGAATATGGGGATTGTGGTAGCGGTGAGGGTTGTGAATGTGTATAGAGGTGTGTGTAGTTGTGAACTTCTAGGAAGTGTGCTCGGGGTGGTGAGGTGTACCGTGGCTGTAGTTAGACTTATGTTTTTAGTGGGAATAGAGTGTGTGGGTTGGCTGATGGTTTGTGCGTTGGTGTGTGTAGTGGTTTCAGAGGTGGTGACAGTGGAGGTTACAGTGGTAGAGGGAGGTGAGTGAGGTCGATGTGGGGGAGATGGTGGCAAGGGAGGTGATGGGGGTGCACTCGATGTGTGGGCTTCCTCGGTGTCGTGAACTGTGTGTGCCGTGCCAGTGGTTGTGGGTGTGCCTTGTGGTCCTGATCCTAATACATTCATTTGTTTTCCCGATCGTGGGGGGCGTCTTCCATATCTTCTCTCTGTTCTTCGTGAGTGCACAAGTGCTGTGTGCACAGTTTCCGGTACTCCTAAAGCATCTGATATCATTTCCAAGGTGGCACGGTATTGCTCGTCCACACCTTCCTCCTCAAGAATCTGGTTCATGAGAGCTTTACCTGCAGCTAATGAGAGCCTGTGTTGCTCTTGAACTCGGTTCATTGTTTCGTAAAGCTTCTTTAATGCGCTAGTGTAGGCGGGGGCACCTTCCAGTACTTGTAGGGCTTCTGGATCATACTCTTGTTCTTCGGGTTCTGAATGTCCGCCCTGTGTCTCCCCATGAGCTTCTTCTTCAGTGTCCACGTTGACTACGTCTGGTTGGTTGGGCTGTGCTTGGTCTGGGGCAGTTTGCTGTCCACTGGCTTGCTCTTCTTCAACTTCTGCATTTACAGCTTCTATGATTCTTGCAACTTCTTCGTCAGTTAAGTCCTCTAGAGTGAACCCATGCGGGAACTCCAGATCAGTCGGTACTGGTGGAAATACAAGATTGGGGCCATCTGTGCTGTGCCTGGGTAGCCTGATAGTAAACGGTTGCACTCGTCGGGGGAGTCTTGGGGTTGTCTCAGGCGTCAGAGTTGCACCGCGAGCTTGTGCACAAGGCATCTGGACGGTGCCTCGCATCTTCTTTGAGGGGGGCCCTACGGCTGACAGTCGTCGTTGAAATTCCTGTGCTCTGGACCAGATCAGAGCCCTTTGCACCGGTACATCATAGGCGAGACATCTGTATACAATTCTTGTGAGTGCACAGCAACCATACAATACAGATCTTTGCTTCTTATACCATCTCTGATGAGCCATATGAATCTGGTCGATAATCTAGTGGGGCATATTGATGGTCAACTCAAAAGCATCCGCCAGGTAGAGGCTAAACCAAATCTTTTTGGGAGGCATTGTGAATCTATCCTGCGCGGGGAAGGCGAAATGTTGCATGACCATACGTAAGTGGATGGCGATCGTGGGTGTCATTGCAACCATGTCCTTCAACTTCGTCAGATTCCTGTTCTTCATGTTGTCCGGAACCATTGTCTCTTTCTCTGTCGGAATGTGCATACCCTGCATGTCGAGTGCTTCTCTTACCAGATTGATAGTTAAGCGGAAACGCTTCAGCTCGTTGCCCCTTGTGAGTGATGGGAGCACAAAGGAGCTGTATCCTTTCTTGTCTTTGCTGGGGGTGAGGGTACTAATTAGATATGAGCATCTTAGGAAATCTGGCTTTGGTAGTTGGGACTTGAAGTAGTCATAAAGCCCTGCCTTCTTCCAGATCGGCTTCAGTCCTTCGTTATTCTGTAGCCTTTCAAATTCCCTGGTAAAGAAATGGTATCGGCCCCATCGTCCATTGAATTCGACTTCGGATTCCCACATATACGTGCCTTCACCCAGGGGGCCAGCAACGTCACTGAACCAATGTGAGGCTTTGCCCACCGGCATTGTGTGTCCCTGCGGGGGATTCTGAATTGGTATGGCGTGCAATGCCCGTAATGCCGCTGGTCTTTCCTTTAACTCCTCCTCGACTGGAAGACTTTCGATGTCCACCACTTGTGGGCTGGAGCCTGCCTGGGAGCTAGTTCCTACTGTATCTGCCATTTTACTTCTTGCTGTCTGTCTCTGTGAGAATATACAAACAGGTGTTAATATTGTACAGGACAAGTGAGGACCGTTGTTCCCATCACAATATTAACATGAGGGTCGGGAGCGAATAATGAGTTAGTAAGTGTTCGGTGCACGTGTGTGTGGTTAATGCTTGGGTAATCCTAGGAGACTAATGAAGTTAGCAAGTGGGGATGAATTTACAAATTGGGGTCGGGGGGTTTATTACAGGTCTTAGGCTGCCAAATGCAGTGGATGGACTTTGCTTTCGGTTTCGTAGAGACTCTAGAGAGCTTTCTCGGTGTCGCGGTTTGAAAATGAGGCTTTTTAGGGACCCATTTACAATTGATTACATGCACGCTCTTGGGTCTTGGTGTGTTCTTGAGCGTTGAGAACGAGTGAATACGGGCAGTATGCGTAGCTGCGTTATGCTGTTTAGGTTGTGGCCTCGGCGTAGCTACTTGTGCCCTCAAGCAAGCCTTAGGCACCCAAATTTGTCTTGATTGTGGGCTAGCCTTCATCGACTTCTTGGGCACCCAAATAGATTTCACATTAGCAGGAGAATTTCTGCAAGACTTCTTATTAATGTCATGTTGTTGGTTATTAATAAGAAACTTCGCCCGTGTCATTGACGGTGGTGCAACCGGTTGTTCGCCTTTCCGCACCCACACATGGTTTATTTTCTGGGACATTCTGTTGAGCAGGTACTTTTGATCTCGGACATAGGTAGTACTCTGCTTCTTCTGCCTTTGATCCACCTTGGGTTGCTGCCTCCTTCTGGCCTTTGGAAAAGAAGGGAGTTCCGTTGCATTCCTGGCTCCTTTTTTGCGAATATCATTCCTCTGCAACACATAGTTTTGGACAAGAACAGCATGGTCATCTTCATGTGTACCCCTGGAAGGACCAGGAGTCTGTGCCTTTCCTAGTTCCTTGAGTGCTCCATTGTCTAATTCTACTGTAACTCGACTATGATTGATCCAAACCTGGAGAAGTCCACTTCTTAGGTTTAAATTGACTGCTTGGTCATAGATCCAGTCTTGACCCAAGACAAGAGGTTCAGTGAGATCCTCATCCTGACACACCAGTACTTTAACTGTCATTGCCTCATCATGAATGTAGAGGGGAAGTTCCACCTCGCCCATGCAAGGGGTTTCCACGCCTCCCAATCCTATGAGATATGCTTCCACAGGATTGACAGTTAACTGCTACTCTTGACAGTAAGACACTCTAACAGCACTAGTGGCTGCACCTGAGTCAATCAAGGCTCTTACGGTTCTTGCACTCTTTCCTCGTCCCATATCTATGGTTATGAAAGGACGTCTATCGATTATTCTATGCGAGCTTGTTCCTGCAACTTCACACATGGCCATGGGACATCCTTGATCTGCATAGTCATTTGCTCTAGTCTGATCTCGGCCTTGCCTTCGTAACTTCATCCTTGTGATGCGTTCTAAAGCTTCTGCTTGAGCCTCTTCTCGAATGCGCTTTTCTTCCTCTTTGCGTTTCTTAGCAGTATTGAGTCGGCTGAGCATTTCCTCCGTGAGGGGTTCCTGATACAACTTGACTCTACAACCGCTAATATAGTTAGGGAGAACATCACCCTCTAATGTGGCTAATTGTACTGCTCCACTCGTGGAGATCCTATTGATGATCATTGGTCCGTAGCCTCTCTTTTCTAGCTTCCTTGCGTGTTGTTTCAGTGTATAGACTAAAACTAGATCTCCTGCTTTCAAACCCTTATCCTTTACGTGGGCATCAAAGTATGCCTTCTGTCTCTTCTTGGCTGCATATATTCCTGCAGCGGCTCTCAGTCGTGTTTCTCCTAATCGTTCAAGGTCAAAAATCCTAGAGGAGAGTTCATGGCCTGTCCATTCGTGCTCTTGTGCTACTTTCAACGTAGGAATCAGGAAATCCAAGGGTAGCACAACGTTTTGACCGAATACCATCTGAAAGGGGGTGGCTTGGAGTACCGTTTTGTAGGCAACTCGGTATGCCCAAACAGCATGGTGTAGCTGTTTGTCCCAATCAGAGCGTTTAGTGTTCACTAATTTCGTCAGTACATTGCATAAGATCTTATTAGTGCTCTCAGCTTGTCCATTAGCCTGAGGGTGATAAGGGGCAGACTTCTTGTGTATTACCAAGAATTCTCGGAGTAGATTTTCAATCACTTCGTTCAAGAAATGAGTGCCTCTATCACTTACAAGCTCTATAGGTAGCCCGTATCTTGTGAATACATTCTCAAACAAGAATTTGGCAGTTGTTTGAGCATCGTTCTTGGTTGTAGCTTTTACCTCTACCCACTTGGTGAGATAATCTGTTGCCACAATGATGTATTCCACATGAGAACCCTTAGCTGGGGGATTAATAGGACCTACGAAGTCTATTCCCCACTTAGAGAATGCACGTCCACCCATCATAGGTTTCAGTGGCATCTCATCTTTGCGTATAGGATACTGAGTCCTTTGACAGACATCACACCGTTTCACATAGGTATGTGCATCCATGTGAAGGGTAGGCCACCAAAAGCCCGCAAATAGGATTGCCTTGATCACCCGATCCGGTCCAAAGTGTCCTCCTGCTACACCTTGGTGAGCAGTTTCTAAGATCTTAAGATACTCACTTTCATGGACACACAGTCTCAGGTAACCATCCTTACCGCGCTTGTATAGATTATCACCAACGAGTGAATAATCCTGGGCTTCTTGTTCCAAACTCCTTTTTCTAGCTAGAGTCATGTCTGGAGGGAATGTGTTTGTCCTCAAGAATGATACTAGAGGTTCACTCCAATCTGGCACAATGGATACTTGATAGAGAGTGGCATGTTCCACAGGTGGTTTAGTGCAACAGATTGGGCATTCCTTGCACAACTTTTGGACATCCGCTTCCATAGTTGGCCAATGCACTCCGAATCTCTTTAGAGTCTGCAACGTTCGTTGTTTTGAATGGTGTTGCTCTAACGCACCTACATGTGCTAATTGCAACCATTTAGCGTACTCATCCTCTTCTACGCAACAAGCCAAGATCCCTTGATCTGTGTGCTTGTACATGCTTCCTGCCATGATGTGGTACTTCTGGGCTTTTACAACCTCTCTATTCTGTGTGTTTACGACTGGATGATTAGGCCCATAGGTCAATACTGGTACCAATGGCTTAGCCCACTGCGGTATAACTTCCAAATTAAACAAGTAAGCATCAGGAAGGTCATCTGACACTCCTTGTGGGGCTTCTCCCGATGTGAGCCTAGAGAGATGATCTGCTCTCAAGTGAGTCCTACCTTTTCTTACCACGACCTCAAAGTCATATTCCATTAGCAAGAGAAACCATCTCACTAATCTTCCTGTATTGCATGGCTTGTTTACGAGATATAATAATGCCTGATGATCAGTAAAAAATTTAAACTTATTTGCAAGCAAATAGTGTCTAAATTTCTTAACTGCATATACCATGCCTAATCCTTCTCGCTCTGTAGTGGTGTAATTCCGTTCAGCCGCATTCAATTGTCTACTGGCATAGGCAATTGGAAGATCCATATTACCTTCGCCAGTAGGTTGTGCGAGCACACATCCAATAGCATAATTGGATGCATCCACATGAACATGGAATGGCTTATTCCAGTCTGGTGTGGTCAAGATTGGTGCTGAACACAATCTTCGTTTAAGCTCCTGGAAGGAATTCTCACATTCATCCGTCCACTCAAAGTTTGTCAGAAGTCCGTACATGGGCTTTGCAATGACAGCATACATGTGTATAAATCGTCGATAATAACCACAATGCCCCATGAAAGCTTGTACTTCCTTGACATTCTTTGGCCTAGGTAGCTCTGCTATGGCTCTCACTTTCTCTTCGTCAGTAGATATGCCATTCTTTGACACTATGTGTCCTAGAATCTTACCTTGCCTGACCATAAAAACGCACTTTTCTGGGTTCAGGCAGACTTGATATTCTCTACATTTGTCAAAGATTTGTCTGAGTTCAGGAATATGAGTTTGTCTAACATTGGAATGAGCACAAAGATCATCAACATAGACTTCTAAACTCTTCCTCAGGAACTCCTTAAACACATGGCACATCAGCCTCTGGAAGGTGGCTGGTGCATTGGTAAGCCCAAATGGCATTACTCTAAAAGCAAAAATGCCCCATTCTGTGGCAAAGGCTGTCTTGTGCTGATCCTCTGGAGCTATGGCTACTTGATTGTAGCCAGAAAATCCATCAAGGAAGCTGTACACTTCCTTGCCTGCCACTCTTTCTAAGAGATGTTCTGTGATGGGAAGCGGATAGTTATCTCGAATCGTGGCGGCATTAACCTTTTTCAAGTTAATGCACACACGCAGCTTGCCATTCTTCTTGGGCACCACCACGATGGGGGATACCCATTCGGTGTGCTCAATTTCGTAGATAAATCCAGCTTCAACCAGTCTATCTATCTCCTCTTTGATCTTAGCAGCATAATTATCGTTATATGTATAAGGCTTTTGCTTAGAGGGTTTGGCGTCTGAAGTCATGGGGATGGTGTGCGAGCATATGTCCGGGTCAACCCCTTTCAAATCCTTGTAACTCCAAGCGAATACATCTCTGTATTCTCTTAGCAAGGCAATCAATTCGTACTCTTCTTCTTCTGTCAGGTCATGGCCTATATACGTGCATCTCTCCTCTCCTTCTTCTAGGGCCACTACGATTTTCTTGGTAGTTTCTTTGTTATCATAGGCCTCTCCTGATTGTGCCTCTCGTTTGGGCATTCTAATCATGACTCTCCTGTCATCTATCTCATACTTCTTAAAATTTTCTGGGACCTCAAACAAAGATTCTTCCTCCTCTGGTAAGACTTCTTTCTTTTTTCGTTTCTTTCCTTCTTCCTTCAGGGTCATATGTGTTGCTAATCTTACATCATTTGTAACCTCTCCATGCTTCTGAGGTTGAAATTCTACTTCATGGAAGTATTCTTCATCTGATGCAAATGGTGGGTCCATAATGATTGACTCTAGATCGGAGTCACTTGCATCCTCAAATGCATCAGGGCTAGGTTCGCATTCTTCTAAAACTGCCTCTCCCATGATTGGCTCTATGGAGAAGACTGAAATGTCATAGCCATCCTCATCACAGTGAGGTGTCCATTGTTCTTCGTTGATGGCTACGTCCATGGTTGCTAAAATTTCTGCCCAGCCATGGGGTTCGAATTCCTCGTCTGGAAAAACTACAGGTGCATAGGCTGGGTCTTGAATGGGTCTATGGGTTTCGTTCGCACCTATTTCTCTGGCCTTTTCTCTCTTCTCTTCCTCTACTGCTACCTTGCACATCCATAAGTGGGTGTCTTCATGCATCCATGAGGATCCAGACCCTATGGAATGCACCGATTCTGTGTCATCTTTAGCTCTATGGATGGGATTCCACTGGATAGGAGGGACATCTCTATGAGAATAGTCCTTGAGATTGACTTTGGTTGTAACGCCCAAGTGTTGCAAATACAAGGAGTTGGTTCCCCAATCCTGTACCACTTGCAACTGTCGCATAAATGGTCTTCCTAAAATCATCTCATAAGCATGATTTTTGCTGAAGTCACATATAGCAAAGCTATGCTCAAACTCAACACCACAAGTGGTGAGAGTTATCCCTTCCAGCAATCCTAAGGGTCTCTCAATATGACCATCGGCCATCTGCAATTTCATTCTTGTCGGCCTGAGTGCTGGCTTGCCCCAACGCTTCCATAAGGAGATGGTGGCAATTGCAACTCCTGCACCTGAGTCCAAAATCGCCTTGGTGGTGTATTCCTGGTAGGTGATGGGAAGATAGGTGTTCCCTTCTTCACCTTCACACATATCTCCTATCTTATCCAAGGGAATTTCTGGCACTGTCCTATGGGATCCTACCTGGGAACGAGATTTTGCTATCTCTGGTACTTGTTTGGCTACATGTTTCCATAATTCAGGTCTAACCTTGAGTAGCTCTTCTAACTTGAGATTACACTGCACGTTAGTGTTCTTCACTACCTCTGTATTCCTAGGTATGACTGAGTCGTCGTTCCTTACCATGACTGTGGGTGCTCTCATACATGTGGACTTTTCTTCCCATGGACCTGTGAAGTGGGGTAGCTCCTGTATGGAATTAGACTCAAAGTCCAATCTCTCATGAGACTGAGTACTCTCATGTTCCCCGTAAATAGATGGGATGTCTTGTGGGAATTGGTCGTGTGCATCATCCACAAGTTCAAAGGGAGGGGCGACTTCACTTTCATTATCCCATTTGTCTTCTTGAATCTCTCGTAGGAAATCTGGTGCAAGCCGATCCATAGAAGAAGAAGTGTCTGGCTCCGTGGAATTGGGCACATAAGCAACCTGGGAAGGAGGGCTTATTCTATCGTTGGCTCTCTCCTCGTTCTCACGGATGGCTGGAGCGCAAGCTCCCTGGGGAGGGTTACTCATTCTATTACTTTTCCGGACAGGCTCATACGCTCCCTGAGAAGGAGTGTAGGCAGGCTGTGGAGGTACGTGAGCTTCCGAGGGAGGCTCATGTGCCTTTTGGGGGGGAAAATAAGTTTCTTGAGGAGGCACATGGGCTTCCTGAAGAGGCTGGCTTATCCGTTCTCTTGCCCTTTCCTTTCTTTGAGGGGCAGTTTCCTTTTCTGACTGTGCGATTAGCCTCTCTATTCTTTCTAAGGAGGGGAAGTTGTTTGGTTTAGTGGAATTGGCCACACAAACTTCCGATGGGGAATGGTTCATGTTTTTGCTTGCTTTACCTTTTTCTTGATTTTTTTCTTCCTTGGCAGATCTTGCAATTATTCCCTCTAATTTCTCTAGGAATCCATCCAAGTGTAATTGCGTTTTGGCTGAGCCCGAGTAATTGAAAAGGCGACTGGCTTCAAACATAGTCTGAGCCAGTGCGACCATTTTCGCGCACAGTTTGGTTCTTTCTATCTCTAGGTCAGCTCTAGGATAGCACTTGTCATGATCCGTGACGTTTGGCCCTTCTTGGATTCTGGCCTGATATGCTTTAAGCATCATGTCTATGTCTTCGGGAGTGGGATCAGCTAATACCGATCCTGTTTGGGGTGGTGGGTGGGTTACGTGGGCTGTCTTAGAGGGTGAAGGGATGGAGGGTGATGTGGATGGTAGCGGTGGGAATGTGTGAGAGTGCGGTTGAGATGTGATCTCTATGATTCTAGCCTTGGTTTCTCGTAGACTTTCCTCAAGTTCACTCATCTTCTTTGCCCATTGCCTTTTCATGCGTTCGCGGCTATCTCTCCAAGCTCTTGTTCTCTTTTTATTTTGGCTCTCAGTATCGCTAGTGTCTGGGCTCTTTTCCTTGCCTACCCCTTGGTTTTGCTTCACTGCTTGAGCTCTCGTGACTACCTGTACGGGTGCAGTGGAAGTAACACTTCCGCTGGAATCTACCACTAACTCAATAACATTGATGGGCGTGATTTTTGGCATATTACTGGGGTTCTTTGGGCAATCTCGTAAGAGATGCTCTTTTCCACAATCTTGGCAGAAGCCTTGGACCGTCACTGACTGGGGTTGTGTAGGTGGAGGCAAGGGACAATCACGAATGAGGTGATCTCCTTGGCATCTGTAGCACGGTCCTCTTGGGAATGGAGGTCTTACCTGCCTAGATTGAGGCCTAGGGTTGGGGTTTGTATACATGACGTTCGTGTAATCTGACTCCCAACTAGGTTCGTTTGTCTCTTCGCTATAATAGGACTCACCATGCTCAGGAGACTGCATGTAGTAGGCCTGGGGGCTATCAACATGTGTAGAGTCAAAGCTATGGTCACTCGGGTCACTTTCAGAAAGCAAGGATGTTACAGGGACTATAGCTCTATTCAGGTTCTCTTCTGCAGCAGTATACTTTACCGGAATCACATTAGCTGGGGCTGGGGGTTGTTGTGCTAGCACAGGCTGAGGCCTTTGTTGGTTTTGATATTGAGGTTGGAAATTTTGTTGTGGCCTGCCATATGGTTGTGGAGGGTACTGGTTCTGGTATCTGCCTTGTTGGTAGGGCTGAGGGTAGGGTTGCCTAACCGCCTGCTTGTTGTATGGGCAATCTTGTGCGGTGTGGTTGGTGTATCTCCGTTCTATGGTGCAGTACTGGCTACTAGGGTTTACTTGGGGTTGAGCCATAATGGGACAGACGTTCGCCATATGGTCACCACCGCATGTATAGCACCTTTTTATAGGAGCAAACCTTGGAATTTGTTTGCTAGTTACTCCTAATTTCTGGGCCACTTTCTCTACGAGTTCCTCAATTGATGTGGATTGTGTGGAAGAGTGACTAGATGCACCATCTGAATCTTTGTAGATTTTGGAAAGCTCTAGTTCTTCTCCTAGGTTATCTTCAATGTCAATGCACATGCGTACACACTCTTCTATAGTCCTGGGGTCTTTCAGATACACATAGGATCTCAATTTCGTACTCAGCAATCCATCAAGAAATAAGGCTACTTGTTTAGCAGATGTGGGTAGCTCCGAAATAGGGCACCTTTCAAGATATTGTCTAAATCTTCTTCCGGCCAATCTGACAGTCTCTTGGGGGGTCTGTTTGAAGCTGTGAATCAATGAGGATGTATTGTGTCTTATGCCACTCTTAGAGAACTCTACGATGAAAGCCTCTAGGAGTTGGTCTATGCTCCTGAACTGGCGTTCATCTAATGGCTGAAACCACGTAAGTGCTGTGTTCCTAAGGGTTAGACCGAAGGCATTGTACTGCGTGAACAGATCCTCCACTTGTTCAGCTCTCAAGACTTGCTTGAACTCCGCCACATGATCATAGGGATCTCCTGTGCCGTCAAAGTAGTTCTTCATGGACTTAACTAGCTGGGTGGGTCTCAAAGTTCTTGTGTGCTCTCTAGGCCTCGGCAGAGGGAAGCCATCTACATTTCTTTGGTTCCTGTGGGCTCTATGCATCTCATGTTCTACCCTATTCGTCTCTGTTCTCGTTCTTTCTCTGCCCACGGGGTTGGCGAAACTTACTTCTGGTCTATCCCTACTTCTATCTCTTTGCGTACCATGAGCTTGGGAAGTTCCAGCCCCAGGGTGACCATAGGATACATTTGATCTTGGTTGGGGGAAAATAAATTCACCCTTCCAAGTGTAGGCATGCCTATCATTTTCTGTCACCACAAAGATCCGTTCTGAAGCATGATCTAGGTAGGTCACTCTGCCTGGGCTATCCGGATCCTTAAACTCATAGATCATGATTGTTCCTATATCAATTGGGTGATCCGGTTTATACCTCCAAAAGGCTTCGTCCGTTTCTCGATTGAGAAGCAAATCTATGCACTTGTTATCTTGGGGGACCCACTCAGGCGTGATAATCCTAGTGAGAACTGATTTACCTCGAGGGGTTCTAGGTTCCACTCCCATGTTTCCTTGTTCCAAGTCACCTAAGTCCGCTTCTGAAATTACATTTCCAAATTCATCTGTCCTATCTGGATGACTGGTGACTACGTATATGGTTCCTTCCTTGTCCAGGTATGCACCGTTTTCAAACTTGACAGCTGGGTGCTCTAGTCCTATGGATTGGTCAGGGTTTTTAATCTGGACCACTGATCTTCCTAGGCCGTCCTCATAGATGCTCGCACCTAATCGGTTGGTCCTAAGGTATTCCAACTGCGTTTTGTAAGGACCTTCCACCCTGTATAAGTAAGGCACTCCTGAACTTCCCGTAGGTCTGTCCATGCCTTGAGACATCTCTGACTCACTGGTCTCAGAGCTAGGGTAGTTCGATTGGTGGCTCAACTGCTGGGCCCAGGACCTAGCAGTGTGGTTGACACTAGCCTCTGAAGATCTAAGGCTTTGTCTCTCTCTTACTAGGTGTCGTCCTGATCTAAGGTTCATATGCCTATCTAAGTAGCCCAATTCTTTGCCCAGAGTACAACCTCGTTGCCGATCAATTGGTACCAGTCACTTGATTCTTTTTAGTTATTCCTCGTGTGTAAAGTCTTGTCTGCTATTACGTTGTTAGGAATACTTGAATGTTCTTCGTACTTTCAGGTTGATCGTTCCACGTTAGGTTCTTTCCTTTATGTTGTCGACAGTACAGAGATTAAGTTTTTAGCTTGAACTTGAGTTTTTAGGTAGTCTTCAACTTGATAGTGGCCTATCGTCGTCCTGACTTACTCCTACTTCTAATCGTTCTTAGCCTAAGCTAGGAATTGACGAAGAGGAGTTGAGAATATTCCGACCTTTCTTGCCGAACCTTGCTCTCTAGTGCTCGAGAAGTTGATTCTCAAGCGTGCGCAACACCCTTGCTTGGATACTCTCAGTTGCTTCTCAATAGGCTTTTGTGAAAAGCCAAAAATTTCTGTCAGTCGCGATCGACAGAGGCCTGCGACCGCGAGACAGTTTCTTTGAATTTCGTACCTGCGCGCAGCGTGCTGGGGATGATGATGATGGCAGTACCTGCAAGAATCACAACAACATGCAAAAACAGTGCAAGCAATATCGCTCTCTCGCTCTCTCTCACAAGTGGAATGGAGGAAATGAGGTGGAGATGGTGATATGATCAAAACTGAAAATTTTCGCGATGATGGAGATGGAGGTGGGAGATGGTGATGATGATGATGGTGATGAAAATGGTGAAGAAAGTAAAAGAAAATCGATGAGAGTGAAGAAAATACCTACAACTCCAACGCGTCAACTCTACGTCTTACCATCACACGCTCGTCCTCAAAGCTCGATCCCCGGCAACGGCGCCAAAATTTGGTGTAGCTCAATGATGAGTAGCACCTCCTTTAATGTCAATCCGGGAAGACGTGAGGATGGTATGAAGACCTCGAGCAAGTGGCGGCACAAGTGCGTGAGTGAGAAGCACACAAGCATGCACACACATACACACACACGCGCACACAAGGTAAGACTAAGAGTGAGAATCAATGGAGCTTTTAGATTACTTTCAAAATGCTCTTACAAGTTCGTTTCAATTACAATCTAACCTCAAAAATGAGCTCTCTAGCTCTTTTTATAGTTTTTGGCTAAGTTTTGGCCCTGTCCAGACCTAGTGTCCGGCCTAGTTAAAAATTAGGTTCCAGGGCTTATTTGAGGGCTCAAACGATATCTAAAAAATACGAAATTTGGCAGGTAGATACTTCTAATGCTCCTCAAGCTCAAGGACTCCTTGGCTTGCACAAAATGGAGCTATAAAAAGATGAAATGATATTTACAATGGTGCTTAGTGATGATAATCACTTTTAATGGGTGTAGAGGTTTTGAAAGATTAAGGTTGCCTTAGTGCTAAATCTGCGTGAATGTTCATCAGTGCTTCTTTCTGAAGAAAATTGTTGGCCTACTTGCCGGATCGTCGTTGACTGCCTTGTCTGCTTGTGCTATCTCTTTTCTCGGACTCTCTTCTTGTGCTTCCTTGTCTTGTCAGTCCTTCAGCTCCAGCTCCAACAGCTAGTAAAGATCAAGCCACAATTATGGATGAAATTGGCCAAACAAATGAGAGTGAGGGAACAGTCAACCAACATGGAAGTCACTGAAGATGTGTCTACAATTAAAATCCCGATAGACAAAGTAGGGGATTTCAACGAGGGAGATGAAGATAACACATGCTACCCATTACATTCCAAGGCTATACAATGAAAGCCATCCTAGACACAAGAGCTGGAGTAGGGATAGCAACAAAAGAAACATGGGAGAAGTGGGGTAAACCATCCCTATGACCCATTAGGATGAAGCTACAACTGGCTGATGGTCATACAAAAAGACCCCCTGGTAATATTAGAGAATGTTGTCTTAACAACATGTGGAGTAGAATGCACACTTTAACCATCTGTCAATTCAAGAAGGCAAGTAACTATGAGATGATATTAGGGAGACCTTTCATGAGATAGCTAAAGGTGGTGCAAGACTGGGGAAGAGATATAGTGTACTTGCGACATAGAGGTACGACCACCAGGATAAACTTCCATACTTATGCTTATTGAGATGTTCCACCTCTACAATGGAACACAATACATAGAGGGAAGGATGACCTATCAATCCATAGTGCAAAATCTGAAGACCAATCGTGGATGCACGAAGACACCCAACTATGGATGTATAAAGCAACCAAGCAGGAACAAGAAAGGTGACGGATATGGCAAACAGGCTATGGAATCTCTAGGCCAATAGAAGACCCAACTTATATGCCACAAGTATTCCCAGATGAAGACTTCAAACCCCATGACTGGATGGAAATATTGGCAACATTGGATGTGTGTATCAATGAGGAAGTCCTAACCATGAATGAATGTATAGATAAGGAGGGATATGATGTAACTCTATACATGGCTGTGTGTAGCTCAAGCGTAAGCACCACCTCCTTTACTTGTCAATCCGCTGAGACGTGAGGACCGGTATGAAGACCAGGAGCAAGTGAAGGCACAAGTGTGTGAGTGAGAGCACACAAACATGCATACACATACACACACACGCGCACAAGGTAAGATCAAAGAGAGGAACAATGGAAAGCTTCGATTGCAAATGAGTTCTCTTACAAAAGCTCTATTCTCTAACAAGCTAACCTCAAAAATGAGCTCTCTAGCTCTTTTTATAGTTTTTTGACTAGTTTTGGCCCTGTCCAGACCTAGTGTCTGGCCTAGTTAAAAATTAGGTTCCAGGGCTTATTTGAGGGCTCAAACGAAGTCTAAAAATTATGAAAATTGGTAGGATGATACTTCTAATATTCCTCAAGCTCAAGGACTCCTTGGCTTGAACAAAATGGAGTGACAAAAATAGAAAATGGTATTTACAATGGTTTTTAGTGATGAAAATCACTATTGTTGTAGGGGATTCTTATGAAAATTTGACATACACTTCTTAGAGCTCCCTACTTGCTCCTTCTTCTTGTGTGTCCAACTCTTTGATGTGCTCTTGTGCTTGGTCCTTGACCTTTAGCTTCAACACTCCCCCCCCTCTCGAGTCTGTCATCCCTGACAGACCCTTGTTGTAATGGTTGTTCCATGTAGTGCTTTGAGAGGTAGTGTCTATTTGATAGGAACAAGAGCCGTATATCTTCCAAATGTGGCAGGGTTGGTTGTCTAGTTCTTCATTTGTCACTAAAATCCTTTGGAAGTTGTTGTCCCTTGGTATGCGCTCCTTTGTTGGATTCCAGCATGATTGTGTCGTTGTGAGTCGCCATTGATGGCATCTAGATCTTGTTAAGATGATGTTCATAGTAAGCATACCAAGTACCCATAATGAATGATGGGTAAGTGAGTTCGTGCATGGGTTGAGGAAAATATGTGCCTTGTGCATGGCCCTGTAATGTAGCCCTATACATGCTTACTTGGAAAATGCATTGGAAGAAGTATGGTGCAAAAATTGGGGTCTTGAGCTAAGTGCTCAAGGGTATGCCGATGAAGAAGTTTCCTAATCTATCATGGTTATGGTCCGTGTTGAGCTTCAGCTAATTTCTTAGGCACCCAAACTTGTTGGATACCTTGTGGTTGATCTTGCCCAAGCTTCTTCCTTCGTCTTCTGGCCTGATTGTCTTGCCTGGATGGCATTTGTGGGGGCAAGGCTGCTGGTTGCTCTCCTTTGCGTACCCAGATCTGCTTCATGCTCGGAACGGCTTTCGGGTTGAATGGTGTCTTTCTATTTGCTATAGCAGTTGTCTTGAATTGTTGCACTTGCTTCTGAGGTTGAACTACTGCGGATGCTTTACCCTTCAAAAAAGAAGAAGGGTATGTTTGCAGCCTTTGCAACTGTCCTTCCATGATTGAGTACTTCGGGATCATAGAGTTTCTGACACCTACAACATCTTGCTCGTGTAGATTAGTCTCAGAGTCACTAAAAGAGTGTGTGGTGACATGATCTATGAGCATGCAGTTCTCTAATTCTAACATAATGCATTGTTCCTGTACCCAAACTTGAAGAATTTGACTCCTTAGGTTTAAGTTAACTGCATAGTCATAGATCCAATCTTGACCCAAGACAAGTGGTTCTGTAAGGTTCTCATCTTGACACACTAGTGCTTTGACTTTCATTGGAACATCTTGAAGGTAGATGGGAAGTTCCACCTCGCCCAAACAAGGGGTTTCCACACCTCCCAATCCTATGAGATAAGTTCAATGGGATTGATGTTCAACTACAAGTCTTGGCAATAGGACCGTCTAACTACACTACTTGCTGCACCTGAGTCAATCAATGCTTTCACAGTGCTTGCACCCTTTCCTTGTCCTATCTCCATGGTCACAAAGGGACGTCGGTCAATGACTTGAGAAGTAATTATGCCTGATTTTTGGCACATATCCATGTGATATTTTGGGGCTTTTGAGTTGACATCTAGGCCTAGTCGCCTTAACTTATTTCGCCTAATATGCTCTCTGGCCTCTGCTTGCGCTTCTCATCCTTAACTCTTCTTTTCGCTTCTTAGCAGTGTTGAGTCTCATTAGCATATCCTCTGTAAGAGGTTCTTGATATAGCTTGACTCGATATCCACTAATATAGCTTGGCAAGATATCTCCTTCTAGAGTGGCCATCTGAACTGCACCGCTACTGGAAATTCTATTAATGATCATGGGTCCGTATCCTCTTTTTTCCAACTTACGGGCATGTTGCTTTAGCGTATAAACTAGCACTAGGTCTCCCTCTTTCGATCCTTTATCTTTGATGTGTGCATCAAAGTATGCCTTTTGTCTTTTCTTTGCAGCATAGATGCCTGCCGTCGCGTGTAGCCTTGTCTCACCTAATCGTTCTAGATCAAAGATCCTGGAGGACAACTCATGTCCATTCTACTCATGCTCTTGTGCTACTTTTAAGGCTGGGATGAGGAAGTCCAATGGTAGATCAACATTCTGTCCGAAGACCATCTGAAATGGGGTGGCGTTGAGTACCATTTTGTAGGCAACTCTATAAGCCCAAACAACATGATGAAGCTGTTTGTCCCAATTAGAGCGTTTATTATTTACCAGTTTTGTCAATACGTTACAGAGAATCTTATTGGTGCTCTCAGCTTGTCCGTTAGCTTGTGGGTGATAAGGGGCAGACTTCTTATGTATCACCAAGAATTCTTGGAGAAGATTTTCAATGACCTCATTCAAGAAGTGTGTGCCTCTATCGCTCACTAACTCTATTGGTAGCCCATATCTCGTGAACACATTCTCGAATAAGAACTTAGCCGTAGTCTGAGCATCATTCTTTGTTGTGGCTTTCACTTCTACCCACTTTCTAAGGTAATCGGTGGCTACAATAATATACTCTACATGGGATTTTCTAGCTGGGGGGCTAATAGGACCTATGAAGTCTATGCCCCACTTCGAAAATGCACGCCCTCCCATCATTGGCCTCAAAGGCATCTCGTCTTTTCTAACTGGATATTGTGCACGTTGGCATGTGTTGCATTTCTTCACATAGGTATGAGCATCCATATGAAGAGTGGGCCACCAAAGTCCTGAGAATAGAATGGTCTTGATTACTCGATCAAGACCGAAGTGTCCACTTGCAACACCGCTGTGTGCAGTTTCTAAGACTTTCAAATAGTCTGATTCGTGAACGCACAATCTTAGATAACCATCCTTGCCTCTTCGATATAAGTTGTCTCCAACTAAAGCATAGTCCTGAGCCTCTTGCTCCATGCTTCGTCTTCTTGCTAGACTAGCCTCTTTGGATAAGGTTCCCAATCTCATAAACTCTACCAATGGAGCACTCCAATCAGGAATTAATGACACTTGATAAAGGGTGGCATGCTCCACTAGTGGTCTCTCTCTACACATTGGACAATTCTTAATCCACTCATGTATTTCTTTGTCCATGCTAGGCCAATACAACGTTTTAGATTCTGCAATGTGCGTTGTTTAGAATAGTGATTACCTAGCAATCCTTCATGGGCTTGTTGCAACCAACTAATATGTTCATCATCCTCAACACAACAAGCTAATACACCTTCAATATCTTGTTTGTACATGCTTCCTGCCAGTATGTGATACTTTTGTGATTTTACAATTTCTTCTTGTGAGGTTTTCACATTGTTATTTGCGGGTCTGAAGGTTAAGACTAGTACCAACTTATTTGCCCATTTAGGAACAACTTCTAAATTGAATAGATAAGCATCGGGTAATTCATCAGACACTCCTTGCAATGACTCTCTTGAAGTGATGCGAGAAAGGTGATCTGCCGGAAGGTGGGTTCTACCTTTCCTGACAACAACTTCAAAGTCATACTCCATTAGTAAGAGGAACCATCTTACTAAGCGTCCAGTATTGCAAGGTTTATTGACCAAATATAACAAAGCTTGATGATCAGTGAAAAACTTGAACTTGTTGGCCAATAAATAGTGTCTAAACTTCTTCACTACATATACCATGCCTAAGCCCTCTCGCTCAGTTGTGGTATAGTTTTGTTCAGCTGCGGTGAGCTGTCTACTAGCATATGCTATGGGCAAGTCTAAGTTTCCTTCACCTGTGGGTTGTGCTAGCACACATCCTATGGCATGATTGGATGCATCCACATGGACATGGAATGGTTTATTCCAATCAGGAGTGGTCAGTATTGGTGCTGTGCACAAACGTTTCTTTAGTTCATTGAAAGAATTCTCGCATTCATCCTTCCACTCAAAATTAGAGAACAAGGCATAAAGGGGTCTAGCTATGATCGCATACATGTGGATAAACCTACGGTAATATCCACAATGGCCCATAAAGGCTTGTACCTCTTTAACATTCCTTGGCCTTGGCAGCTCCGCAACGGCTCGTACCTTATCTTCATCTGTTGAGATTCCATTCTTAGAAACAATATGACCTAAGATTTTACCTTGACGCACCATGAACACACACTTTTTTGGGTTCAGACACACTCGATATTCTCTACACTTGTTGAAGATTTGTCTGAGCTCAGGGATGTGAAATCTTCTTTCTTGGGAATGTGCACATAAATCATCCACATACACTTCTAGGCTCTTTCACAAGAACTCTTTGAAGACATGACACATGAGCCTTTGGAATGTTGCAGGTGCATTGGTGAGCCTAAATGGCATCACACAAAATGCAAAGATTCCCCACTCTGTGGAAAAAGCTGTTTTGCATTGATCTTCTGGGGCAATGGCTACTTGATTGTAACCTGAAAATCCATCAAGGAAGCTATAAACTTCCTTGCCTGCAACATGCTCCAATAGGTGTTCTGTGATTGGAAGTGGATAACTATCTCTGATCGTAACGACATTAACTTTTTTAAGGTTAATACACACTCACAACTTCCCGTTGTTCTTGGGCACCACTACAATGGGGGACACCCATTCAATATGCTCAATCTCATAGATGAATCCAACTTCAATCAGCCTATCAATTTCTTCTTTTATTTTGGCTGCATATGTATCATTATATGTGTAGGGCTTCTGTTTGGTGGGCTTGGCATTAGCAGTCATGGGGATAGTATGAGAGCAAATTCTTGGATCTACCCCTTTCAAGTCTCTATAGTGCCATGCAAAAACATCCCTATATTCCCTTAATAGAGCTACGAGCTCCATTTCTTCTCTTGCACTTAGGTCATCTCCTATATATGTGCATATCTCTTCGTTCTCTTCAATGGTCACTACAATTTTCTTGGTCTTTTCTTTATTATCATATGATTCTCATATGATGGCCTCTCTCTTAGGCATTCGAACCAAAATTTTGCGATCGTCAACTTCATATTTCTTGAAATTTTCTGGTACCTCAAACAATGATTCCTCCTCTTCTTGTTTCACTGCTTTTCTTTTCTTTTTCTTTTGACTGCTCTCACTTCCATCCTTTGAATTTACCGTTTTAATACTTGTGAGAGTTTCTTCTTCTTTCTGGGTGAACACTCCTATATCTTCTAGATAGTGCTGCTCTGAGTTAAAGAAACTATCCATCACAATGGACTCTAGATCATCGTCATTCTCTTCTTCTTCTTCTATGACATCACTAGGGTCACATTCTTCTAGCAAGGGCTGACACATGAACACTGAAATATCATAACCCTCCTCATCACAATGAGGTGTCCATTGTTCTTCATTGACAACAATGTCCATAGTGGCTAAGATTTCTGGCTAGCCATGAGGCTCAAATTCCTCATCTGGAAAGATCATCGGTGTGTAGGCTGGGTCTCTAACTGGTCTATCTCCTGGCAAAGTTCCCTCTTCTCTTGCCTTTAAGCATTTTTCCTCTTCCTCTGCGACCTTGCACATCCACAAATGAGTATCTTCATGGAGCCATGATGGATCAGGTGAACTTTCAGAATGCAGAGAGATGGAATCTTCTTTCGCTTTGTGGATAGGATTCCACTGTAGGGGTGGTACATCTCTGAAGGTGTAATCCTTCAAGTTGACCTTGGTGGTGACCACTAAGTGCTGTAGGTACAAGGAGTTGGTTCCCCAATCCTGTACAATTTTCAATTGTCGTAGGAAGGGTCTTCCTAGGATCATCTCATAGACATTATTTTTCTCAAAGTAATAGACTTCGTAGGTCCTATTAATCCCCCGGCTAAGGGTTCACATGCTGAATACATCATTGTTGCCACAAACTATCTAACAAAGTGGGTAGAGGTAAAAGTTATGACAAAGAATGATGCTCAGACAACTGCTAAGTTCCTATTTGAGATTGTGTTCACAAGATATGGGCTACCTATAGAGCTGGTAAGTGATAGAGGCACTCACTTCTTGAATGAAGTTATTGAAAATATGCTCCAAGAGTTCTTGGTTGTACACAAGAAGTCTGCCCCCTATCACCCACAAGCTAATGGACAAGCCGAAAGCACAAACAAGATCCTCTGCAATGTGTTGACCAAACTAGTGAATAATAAACGCTCTGATTGGGACAAACAGCTACACCATGTTGTTTGGGCATACCGAGTTGCCTATAAAACGGTACTCCAAGCCACCCCCTTTCAGATGGTATTTGGCCAAAATGCAGTGTTATCATTGGACTTCTTGATACCTACATTAAAAGTAGCACAAGAGCATGAATGGACGGGTCATGAACTCTCCTCTAGACTCTTTGACCTTGAACGGTTAGGAGAAACAAGACTGAGGGCGGCTGCGGGGATATATGCAGCTAAGGAATGACAGAAGGCATACTTTGATGCCCATGTTAAGGATAAAGGCTTGAAGGCCGGAGACTTAGTGTTGGTGTATACCCTAAAACAACATGCAAGAAAGCTCGAAAAGAGAGGTTATGGACCTATGATCATAAATAGGATCTCAACCAGTGGAGCAGTTCAACTCGCTACACTGGAAGGTGATGTTCTCCCTAGCTATATAAGGGGATGCAGAGTCAAGTTATATCAAGAATCTCTGACAGAGGAGATGCTAAATCGACTCAACACTGCCAAAAAACGCAAGGAAGAAGAAAAACGAGTTCGAGAAGAGGCACAGGCGGAAGCATTGGAACACATCCGAAGGATGAGGTTGCTAAGACTGGGTAGAGATCAGGCTAGGGTAGATGACTATGCGGACCCAGGTTATCATATGGCAATGTGTGAAGTCTCAGGAATAAGTTCTCATAGAATAATTGATAGACGACCTTTTGTAACCTTAGAGATAGGACAAGGAAAGGGTGCAAGGACTGTAAGAGCCTTGATTGACTCAGGTGCAGCCACTAGTGCTGTTAAATTTTCTTACTGTCAAAAGTTGAAATTAACTGTCAATCCTATAGAAGCATATCTCATAGGATTGGGAGGTGTGGAAACCCCTTGCATGGGCGAGGTGGAACTTCCCCTCTACATTCAAGACGAAGTAATGACAATTAAAGTGCTAGTGTGTCAAGATGAGGACCTCACGGAGCCTCTTGTCTTGGGACAAGACTGGATCTATGATCATGCAGTCAACCTAAACCTAAGAAGTGGACTCCTTCAGATCTGGGTAAATCAGAATTGCGTTACAATTGAGTTAGAAAATGAAGCACTCAAGGAATTAGACAAGGCACACACTCCTGGTCCTTCCAGGGGTACACATGAAGATGACCATGTTATTCTTGTCCAAAACTATGTGATGCAGAGGAATGATGATTTCAATCAAGAAGTCAGGGGTGCAACGGAACTCCCTTCTTTTCCAGAGACCAGAGGGATGCAGCAACCAAAGGCAGATCAAATACAGATGGAGCAGAGTAATACCTATTCTGGAGGACAAAAGAACGTGCGAAGCAGAATGTCTCAACCATTGAAACAAGTGTGGGTGCGGAAAGGCGAACACCCTGTTGCGATCAAACCAACCACACGGGCAAAACTTCTTATTAATAATCAACAACATGACACTAATAAGAAGTCTTTCAGAAATTCTTCTGCGAAAGTAAAGTCTATTTGGGTACCCAAGAAGTCGATGAAGGCCATCCCACAATCACGACAAATTTGGGTGCCTAAGGCTTGCTTGCGGGCTCAAATAGTTACACCGAGGCCACACCCTGTACAACATGGTTCACTCACTCGAACATCTGATACCCTTTCTTATACAACATGCACGGACACACATTGGTCCATGAGCACAAGCAGAATCACTTGTAAATGGGTCCTTAAAAAGCCTCATTTCCAAGTAGACACTCCTGAAAAGCCCTCCAAATTCTCCACAAAATCAAGACCAACAAAAAATCAGTTGGTTTGGAAGCCCAAAACGTGTACTAAACCCCCCAAACCTCATTTGTAAATTCATATCCACTTACTCACTACATCACTCATACACCGCATCTTTCCATTTAGCTCTTAGGAATATTCATTCACTAACTACACACACGATCCTCAAGCACTTATTAACCTACTAACCTCTCACTAAAATCATGTTAATGTTGTAATGGGGACGCATGAACGCTTGGTGTCCATTTGCAATGTTAACATTCATTTGTCTATTCTCACAGAACCGGTGACCAGTCTCTTCACCATGGCCGAGGCAGGAACTAGCTCCCAGGCAGGCACCAGCCCCTAAATTGTGGACATTGAAAGTCTTCCCATTGAAGAGGAATTGAAGGAACGCCCAGTGGCTTTGAGGGCATTACATGCCATACTGACTCAGAATCCTCCACAGGGGCACACAATGCCGGTCAGCAAAAACTCACATTGGTTCAGTGATGTGGCCGGATCTCTGGGTGAAGGCACTTACATGTGGGAGGCCGAGATAGAGTTCAACGGGCGATGGGGCAGATATCATTTTTTCACCGGGGAATTTGAGAGGCTTCAAAATGATGAAGGTTTGAAACCCATCTGGAAGAAGGCTGGACTATACGACTACTTCAAGGCTCAGTTACCCAAACCAGACTTTCTACGGTGTTCCTACTTAATTAGCACTCTGACCCTTAGTAAAGAGAAAAAGGGATATAGTACCTTCGTTCTACCATCACTTACCAGAGGTAATGAATTAAAGCATTTCAAACAGACGAACAATTTGGTGAGGGAAGCGCTTGACATGAAAGGCATGCATATCCCCACCGAAAAAGAGACGATGGTCCCGGATAACATGAAGAACAGGAACCTGACTAAGCTCAAAGACATGGTGGCAATGACACCCACAATCACCATTCACTTATGAATGGTCATGCAACATTTCACGTTCCTAGCTCAAGAGCGGTTCACCATGCCACCCAAGAGGATATGGTTCAGTCTATATTTGGCAGATGCCTTCAATTTGACAATCAACATGCCGCATTGGATTATCGACCAAATCCACTTGGCACATCAACAGTGGTATAAAAAGCAAAAGTCGGTACTGTATGGATGCTCTGCCCTCACCAGGATTGTGTATAGATGTTTGGCTTATGATGTGCCAGTTCAAAGGGCATTAGTTTGGACCAGGGTACAGGAATTTCAACGTAGACTATCAACCGCAGGGCCGCCATCAAAGAAAATGAGAGGCGCAGTTCAGATGCCCTGTGCACAAGCCCGCGGTGCGACACTAACACCTGAGACAACTCCACGACTTCCGAGGCGTGTACAACCCTTCACTATCAGATTACCAAGACACAGCACTGATGGACCGAATCTGGTGTTTCCACCTGTACCAACAGACCTAGAGTTTCCTCAAGGATTCACATTAGAAGACCTAACTGATGAGGAGGTAGCCAGGATAATCGAGGCTGTTAATGCGGAAGTCGAGGCAGAACAGGCAAGCGGCCAGTAGACAGTCGCAGACCAACCCCATCCAGTCCAACCAAGAGTAGTTGAAGTGGAGGATGAAGAGCTTGAGGGTGCCCCGACTTATACGAAGGAATTGAAAAAGCTGTATGATACCATCAACAGAGTTCAAGAACATCACAACTTGTCCCTGGCAGCAGGAAAAGCCCTCATGAACCAAATCCTTGAAGAGGAAGGTGTGGACGAGCAATACCAAGCAACCCTTGATATGATTTCTGATGCGTTGGGGGTACCTGAGACGGTGCATACAGCTCTTGCACACTCGAGAAGATCGGAGTGACGATATGGCAGACGCCCCCCTCGATCAGGAAAACAAATGAATATATTAGTATCAGAACCACAGGGCACCACATCCACAACCACGGGCACAACTCATATCATTCAGGAAACTGAGGAAGCCCATACATCCAGTGCCCCCCCATCACCCCCTTTACCACCCCTACCTCCAACTCCACCAACTTCACCTCCCACTACTAGTGTAACCACTATTGTCACCGCCTCAGAGTCCACTGCCCATACCGAAGCACAGACTGTCAGTCAATCCACACAACCCACACACCCTATCACCACCTCACTTGTATACACTACCACTGACACTGTAATTCTAACTGCAGCCACGGAAAACCCCGTTCCCCCGATTACACTTCCTGGCGGTTCATATTCACAAATACACACACCACTTTACACTTTCACCACCATCACCACACCCACAATTCCCATGTTCACAATCACTCCCACGACTGCATCCACTTTTGACCTCATGGACATATCACCCACCTCCGCACCTCTCCCTCCCCCCATACGTCCACAATCTTCCATTCCCCCACCACCAACTTCACCCTTTTCGAGCACAGCATACACGCTCCCATTCCCCTTTCCCTTCCCTTCTGCATTCAACACCTTTCCCGCATCCACTCCCATTAATAATGTATTTAATAACATGTACCAGTGTATGTCTCAGCTGCAACAACATTATCAACACCTAGATGCTCAGCATACAAGTCTGTTCAGAAGCCATGAAACATTACAAGGATGACTCGTTGACTTAAAGAAGGAAAAGCAACTACTACAACAACAGTATGTCACTTTACAGGAACAACATGAGCAGTTAGTGGCCAATCCACCCCAATCAGATGCGGAAGAAAAACAACAACTTGATGAGCTGCTACACTCCCAGATAACAGAGAACCTCAAGCTTCGATGCAACCTGGCCCTATTACGGAAACACATGTCTACAGCACTCGAGGAAAATAAGCGACTACAGAGACAAAATGAAGAAAACTTGGAAGCAGCAATGGTGGGTTCACCACAGGAAATCGACCCAGAGAAATTCAAGGCTATCCCATCTAAAAATATGCAAATCGTCTTGGAAACCCATGCCGACCTCCTGGAAGCCCACGCAGCATTAGAAAGAGAAAGAGATGACTTATTAAAGCAACTGGCAACCTAGCAGGAGTCACCAAGCAAAGTCACAACTGAAGCCGACACATCTGAATAAGTCGCAAAACTCAGAGCAGAATTAGAAGAACTACGAAATAGAGTTCTACAATACGAGCGTCAGCCCTCTCCCCTGGTGGAACCAGAACACGAAGACTTAGTGCCAATTCAAGTGGAGGAGATCTTTGAAGACCCATACGTTCCCATGCCAACACCCAGAGGTAAGCAAACAGAAGAAGGGATGGACACGATTGAGATCGAAGTGCCTGAATGGATGCAAAGGTATCGTCTTGCTCAAATATCGAGTATCGTGATACCTTTCTAGTGTGTCAGATATCGAGTATCGTGACATACTCTTTTTGGGTGAAATATCGTGTATCGTGGACTTTTTTGGGTCAAGTATCGTGAGTTGTGGATTCACTGGTGTTGGCAGCAGTCAAAGCACCCAAGGACTCACAAGACAAGGAAGCCAAAGAAGGGAGCTAGAGTGGAGAGAAGGCACAAGCAGACAAAGTAGTCAACGAAGATCTGGCAAGTAGGCCATTCAAATTTTTCCAAATCAACACCCTCATAACAGTGATTCTCATCACTAAAAATCATTGTAAATACCATTTCACCTTTTTGTAACTCCATTTTGTGCAAGCCGAGGAGTCCTTGAGCTTGATGAGTATTAGAAGTATCATCGTACCAATATTCATGATTTTTAGACTTCGTTTGAGCCCTCAAATAGGCCCTAGAACCTAATTTTTAACTAGGTCGGACACTAGGTCTGTACAGGGCCAAAAGCTAGTCAAAAACTATAAATAGAGCTAGAGAGCTAATTTTTGGGGTTAGATTGTTGTAGAATTGAACTTGTAAGAGCACTTTTGAGTAATCTAAGAACTCCATTGCTTCTCTCTTTGTCTTACCTTGTGTGCGTGTGTGTGTATGTGTGTGCATGTTAGTGTGCTTCTCACTCACACATTTGTGCCATCACTTGTTCGAGGTCTTCATACCATCCTCACGTCTTCCCGGATTGACATTAAAGGAGGTGCTACTCATCACTGAGCTACACCAAATTTTGGCGCCGTTGCAAGGGATCGAGCTTTGAGGACGAGCGTATGATGGTAAGACGTAGAGTTGAGGTGTTGGAGTCATAGGTATTTTCTTCACTTTTATCTATTTTCTTTTGTTTTCTTCATCACCATCATCATCATCACCATCTCCCACCTCCATCTCCATCATCGCAAAAATTTCAGTTTTTTGGTCATATCACCATACCCATGCCATTCCCCTCATTTCACTTGTGAGAGAGAGTGAGAGAGCATTTGTGTGCTTGTGCTTTTCAGTGTTTTTTGAGATTTTATGTAGGAATCAGCGTCCCCAGCAGCTGTACCAGCTTCAGTAGGTAAAAATTTTGACTGTGCAGGTCCCAAGGCGTTGAGCTCTGTCAATCGCGACCGACAGAAAAATGAACCTTTTTGCAAAACTAAGTGCATAAACATGATCCTGGGGGAAGAAAAACTAAGGGATCTTTAGGATTGTTTTCCATAAAGCCAAAAGAACAGTTTGATCTCTGAATTGCTTGAATGAACATGGTTTATTGTGTCAATTGAATTTAAGTCTTGAGCTAACTTTGGGACTTTTTCAGGTCCTTTGAGAGCATCGAAGGGTACTCGAAGCAAGAGTAAGTGCAAGCTTGGGAATACGCTTCCTGGGCACACAAGGGCAACCAAGGAGAGAAACAAAGGTTGGAAATTCTCAACACCCTTTGTCAATCCCTAGCTTAGGCTAAGTATAGATAGAGGTTTTGATAAATTAGGGATACGTTAAGCACGACCAAGTCCAAGAACTCTAATCACTCAAGTGCAAGTACTGAGAGATTACATTTGCGAAACAACCCAAGGAAAAAGAATTTAAATCGAGGGACAAGAAGTGACATCCTAAGAAAAATTAAAAAGAACAAGGGACTAATACAAAAGAACTCAGCAACGAAATTGTACTTGGGAAATTCGGGATTATTCAGTTGGGCTTATGAACCTTAGATCAGGACGACACCTAGGAAGAGATAGACAGAGTCTTAGGTCTTCAGAGGCTAGTGTCAATCATACTGCTAGGTCTTGGGCCCAACAGTTGAGCCACTATTCGCACTACCCTAGCTCTGAAACTAGTGAATCTGAAATGTCTCATGGTATGGAGAGACCCACAGGAAGTTCAGGCGTGCCATTCCTACAGAGGGTTGAAGGCCCCTACAAGACACAGTTGGAATACCATAGGATCAACCGATTAAGTTCTTGCATCTATGAGGACGGTCTAGGAAGGCCCGTGGTCCAAATTAAAAACCCCGACCAACCCATTGGAATTGAGCATCAAGCTGTCAAATTTGAAAACGAAGTACACTTGGACAAAGAAGGAACCATATACATAGTCACCAGCCACCCAGATAGGATACACGAGTTTGGTAATGTGATCCCAGAAATAGACATAGGTGAGCTAGAGCAAGGGAACATAGGTGGAGAGCCTAAAACCCCTCGAGGCAAATCTGTTCTTACTAGAATCCTCACACCCGAGTGGATTCCCCAGGACAACAAGAGCATAGATCTACTCTTGAACCAAGAGACTGACGAAGCCTTTTGGAGGTATAAGCCTAGTCAGCCTAATTGTTGGAAGTGAGGTAGGCCCTTGGCTCATGTCACAGATTCATGGTTCCATAGTTCCAGTATATACAACATTAATTCCAGCATTCTTCAATATTGACAAAACATGAACATACCACAACTTAATCATACAGATGATGAGATAAAGATAGAGAAAGAATAGACGACATGTGTAAGATGTTACGTAAGCCATCACTTACTCATAGTATCATATATACCAATGTTCAATGTACAATGTGGGAGCAAAACTCTCAACCACTCTATGTGATGAGAAATAGATAAATGAGTGAATGTACAAATGTAACAAACATATTCAGATGTATGGGCAAAAATCTGAATATACATGAGATGTGTGACCTTATAGGTTATAGAAGAGTGAATATGAGTGATTGAAAGAGGAAGGATCAGCGTGAAACTGATAATCAACAAATCCTCATCTAACCTTAGGCTATGGAAGACCCTAAGTTAGATACGTGCGTGAAAATATCACATACTTAAAAAGCATTATTTCATTGGTCCATTATTTGTTCACAGTAGACAGCAAGTGTAGAGTCTCTTATCATTCCTCCTACAGCAAATATGGACGGGCGTCCTCGGTCAGCGATTACAGGATGTGTAAAAATTTTATAGTATATCTACAAGTAAAAGTTTTGAACCCACGTGGGTTCAAAACCTGCGACCAACAGCGCCGTGCACATAAATACTTTTAGCTTTTCTCATTAAAAACAAAAGCTATGGATGGATAGCGAACGCGGATAAAAAAGATGACGCGGCAGATGTTTTTTATCCGCATTTGCTATCCATCCATAGCTTTTGTTTTTAATGAGAAAACCTAAAAGTATTTATGTGCATGCTGCTATTGGTTGCAAGTTTTGAACCTGCGTAGGTTCCTTTAGAGGGCGATGATGTATCCAAGGCGCCAATCGCTTTTACTTGTAGATATACTATAAAATCTATACACATCCTGTAATCGCTGACCGACGATGCCCGTCCATATTCGTTGTAGGAGGAATGATAAGAGACTCTACACTTGCTGTCTACTATGAACAATTAATGGACCAATGAAATATTGAGCAAGTGTTGACCAATTGGCATTGTTTCCAACACTAATGAGGTTGGAGTGCTCACTATCTATGAGTTTAAAGATCCGGATAGTCCAGGAAAAGTGACCTATTTAGACAATACTTCAGAGAGGATCTTTGTAGTCACGGAGCATGGTAGGCATGCCTACACTTGGATGGGTGAATTCATTTTTCCCCAAGCAGGATCTAATGTCTCTTTTGGCCACCAAGGAGGTGGAACATCCCAAGCTCATGGAGCTCAAAGGGACAGAAGTAGAGATAGGCCAGAAGTGAGTTTCGCCAACCCATTGGGAAGAGAAAGAACGAGAACGGAAACGGATGGATTGGAGCCTGAGAGACTCAGAGCTCCAAGGAATCCAAGAAATGTAGATGAATTCCCTCTGCCAAGACCTAGAGAGCACACAAGGACTTTGAGACCTACACAGCTAGTTAAGTCCATGAAGAATTATTTCGATGGCACATCGTCATCATCACCATCATCATCCTCACCATCGCCCACCTCCATCTCCATCATCGCGAAAAATTTCAGATTTTGATCATATCACCTTCTCCCTTCCATTTCCCTCATTCCACTTGTGAGAGAGAGCGAGAGAGTTGTTTGCGTGTGCTACTTTTGCATGTTTTTTTTGAGTTTCCTTGTAGGATCTGGCTGTCCCATCATCTCTAGCACGTCGTGCAGGTACGAAAAAGCTCGGTCTTGTCTCTGTGTCGCAGACCTCTGTCGATCGCGATTGACATAAAATTTCATCCTTTGGTAAAACTAAGTGCACCACAATAGACTAGAGGCCTTGCACATCACAAATCCATAAAAATTTCTGAAAAATTTGCATTTTTGCTGTCCATCGCGATTGACAGCATCAATCGCGATTGACAGTGTCCATCGCGATGGGCAGTCTATCCATCGCGACTAACAGACCCCGACGGACACCTCTATCCATCGCGACAGATGGTATCCATCCCGACGGATTCCCTATCCATCGCGACCGACACGTGTCCATCGCAGTTAAGCGGTGCTATACTTGTGGAGGTGACCATATGGCGAACGTATGTCCCATCATGGCTCAACCCCAAGTGAATCCCAGTAGCCAATACTGCACCATAGAACGAAGATACACAAATCACACTACGCAAGATTGCCCCTACAATAAGAAAGCAGTTAGGCAAACCTACCCTCAACCATATCCACAACAGGGAAGATACCAAAACCAGTACCCTCCATAGCAATATGGTAGGCCACAACAACCTTATCAGCAACCCTACCAAAATCAACAAAGGCCTCAGCTTGTGTTAGCTCAGCAACCTCCTACCCCAACCAATGTGATTCCTGTAAAGTATGCAGCTGCTGAAGAAAATTTGAATAGAGCCATAGTCCCAGTAACTCCATTACTTTCAGAAAGTGACCCCAGTGACCATAGCTTTGATTCTACAGATATTGATAGCCCCTAGGCTTATTACATGCAGTCTCCTAAACATGGTGAGTCCTACTATAGTGAAGAACCGAGTGAACCTAGTTGGGAGCCAGATTACAAATGTCATGTACACAAACCCCAACTCTAGACCTCAACCTAGGCAGGCACGACCCCTATTCCCTAGAGGACCATGCTATAGATGTCAGGGAGATCACCTCATTCATGATTGCCCCATGCCTGCACCTACACAACCCTAGTCAATAATGATCTAGGGCTTTTGTCAAGATTGTGGAAAGGAGCATCTCTTACGAGATTGCCCAAAGAATCCCAATAATATGCCAAAAATCACTCCTATTAACGTTATTGGGTTAGTTGTAGACTCCACCGGGAGTGTGACTTCCACTGCACCAGTGCAAGTGGTCACTAGAGCTCAAGCTTTGCAGCAAAACCAAGGCTTAGGCCAAGAAAAGAGCTCCGAGGTTAGTGAAACGGAGAGCATGAAAAAGAAGAGGACTAGAGCTTGGAAGGATAGTCGAGAAAGAATGAAAAGACAATGGGCAAAGAAGATGAGTGAACTTGAGGAAAGCCTAAGAGAGACAAAAGCCAGGATAATTGAACTTACATCTCAAAATCCCTCTCACTCTACCCCACCACCACCATTCCAACCCACCTCACACAATTCCACCACCCCCTAGAGTAGGATCAGTCCTGGCAGATCCCACTCCCGAGGACCTAAATATGATGCTTAAGGCATATCAGGCCAGAATCCAAGAAGGGCCAAACGTAACTGATCATGAAAAGTGTTACCCTAGAGCGGAACTAGAGCTCAAGCAAACTAAAATTTGTGCTAAGCTGGTGGAATTGGCTCAAACCATGTTTGAAGCCAGTCACATCTTTAACATCTCTAGTTCAGCTAAGACACAGTTGCACTTTGATGGACTGCTAGAAAGATTGGAGAGGCTTATTGCACAATCAAAAAAGGAACCCGCCTCTCAAAATGAGAGAAGGCCAAATGAAAGAATAAGCATTCCCCCCCAGGAAGCTTATGTCCCTAACTCTACAGAGCCACACACATCTTCTTCTATGAATCGGTACACACCAGAGTTCTTGAGAGAGATTCAAGAAGAGAAATGGGCTAAAGAAAGTGAAGTCCCTCCTCCCATTGAACTTGTGGATGACACACATGATCAATTCCCACAAGACATTCCTTCCATTTATGAGGAGCAGGAGAGCAACCAATCTCAGGAAAGATTAGACTTTGAGTCTAACTCTTTACAAGAGCTACCCCATTTCACAGGCCCATGGGAAGCTAAGTCTACTTGTATGAGAGCACCCACAGTCATGGTAAGAAATGAAGACTCAATCATACCTAGGAACACGGAGGTAGTGAAGAATACTAAAGTGCAGTGCAATCTCACTTTAGAAGAGCTACTCCAGGATAAGCCAGAACTGTGGAAACATGTAGCCAATCAAGTGCCCAAAATAGTGAAACCACGTTCCCAGGTAGGATCCCATAGAACAGTGCCAGAAATACCCTTGGATAAGATAGGAGACATGAGTGAAGGAGAAGAAAGAAACACCTATCTTCCCATTACCCATCAAGGATACACAACCAAGGCAATTTTGGACTCAGGCGCAAGAGTTGCCATTGCTACCACTTCCCTATGGAAGCGTTGGGGCAAGCCAGCACTTAGGCCAATGAGAATGAAATTGCAGATGGCTGATGGTCACATAGAAAGACCCTTAGGCTTGCTAGAAGGAATAACTCTCACTACATGTGGTGTATAGTTTGAGCATACGTTTGATGTATGTGACTTTAGCAAAAATCATGCCTATGAGATGATTTTAGGAAGACCATTTATGCGACAGTTGCAGGTGGTACAGGATTGGGGAACCAATTCCTTGTATTTGCAACACCTAGGTGTTACAACCAAAGTCAATCTCAATGATTACTCTCATAGAGACGTACCGCCTATTCAATGGAATCCCATCCATAGAGCCAAGGATGACACGGAGTCTGTGCACTCCATAGGATCAGGATCCTCATGGATGCATGAAGACACCCACTTGTGGATGTGTAAAGTTGCAGAAGAAGAGGAGAAGAGAGAAAAAGCCAGAGAGATAGGTGCGAAGGAAACCCATAGATCAATTCAAGACCCAACCTATGCAACTGTAGTATTTCCTGACGAAGAATTTGAGCCTCACGAGTGGGCAGAAATATTAGCAACAATGGATGTAGCCATCAATGAGGAACAATGGACACCCCACTGTGATGAGGATGGCTATGACATTTGAGTCTTCTCAATTGAACCAATCATGGGAGATGCAGTTTTAGAAGAATGTGAACCTAGCCCTGATGCATTTGAGGATGCAAGTGACTCCGACCTAGAGTCAATCATCATGGACCCACCCTTTGCATCAGATGAGGAATACTTCTATGAGGTAGAAGCTCACCCTCAGAGACACGCAGAAATTATGAACGAGGTGAGATTAACCACACAAGTGGTCGCTAAGAGTGAAGGCAAGAAGAGGAAGAAGAAAGAAGTCACACCAGAAGAGGAAGAATCTTTGTTTGAGGTCCCTGAAAATTTTAAGAAGTATGAAATAGATAATAGGAGAGTCATGATAAGAATGCCTAAATGTGAGGCGCAATCAGGAGAGGCCTATGATAACAAAGAAACCACCAAGAAAATAGTGATAGCCATAGAAGAAGGAGAGGAGAGATGCACTTACATAGGACATGACCTGACAGAAGAAGAAGAGCAAGAGTTGATAGCTTTGCTAAGAGAGTACAGAGATGTATTCGCTTGGAGCTACAAGGACCTGAAAGGTGTAGACCCTGACATATGCTCACACACCATTCCCATGACCGCATATGCCAAACCCTCTAAGCAAAAGCCGTATATACACATATAAAGATAATTATGCTCCTAAGATCAAAGAGGAGATAGATAGATTGGTAGACGTTGGATTCATCTATGAAATTGAGCACACTGAGTGGGTATCCCCCATTATAGTTATGCCCAAGAAGAATGGAAAGTTACGTGTGTGCATTAACTTGAAGAAGGTTAATGCAGCCACTATTCGAGATAACTATCCGCTTCCTATCACTGAGCATCTATTAGAGAGAGTTGCAGGCAAGGAAGTGTACAGCTTCCTTGACGGATTCTCTGGTTACAATCAAGTAGCCATTGCACGAGAAGATCAACATAAGACGGCTTTTGCCACAGAGTGGGGCATATTTGCCTTCCGAGTAATGCCATTTGGTCTCACCAATGCACCCGCTACATTTCAGAGACTGATGTGTCATGTATTTAAAGAATTCTTGAGGAAGAATTTGGAAGTCTATGTGGATGACCTCTGTGCACATTCCACCATTAGACAAACACATATACCCAAACTCAGGCAAATCTTTGACAAATGTAGAGAATATCAAGTCTGCCTGAACCTAGAAAAATGTGTTTTTATGGTCAGGCAAGGCAAGATTCTAGAACATATAGTGTCAAAGAATGGTATATCTACGGATGAGGAAAAAGTTAGAGCCATCGGAGAGCTACCGAGGCCCAAGAACGTCAAGGAAGTACAAGCTTTCATGGGGCATTGTGGATATTATCTACGTTTTATACACATGTATGCCATCATAGCAAAGCCTCTCTATGGACTTTTAACCAATTTTGAGTGGACTGAAGAGTGTGAGAACTCCTTCAATCAATTATGCTATTGGATGTGTGCTAGCACAACCTATGGGCGAAGGTAATATGGATCTTCCAATTGCCTATGCTAGTAGACAATTGAATGCAGCTGAACGAAATTATACCACCACTGAACGAGAAGATTAGGCATGGTGTATGCAGTTAAAAAGTTTAGACACTATTTGCTTGCAAATAAGTTTAAATTTATTACTGATCATCAAGCACTGTTATACTTGGTGAACAAGCCATGCAACACAGGTAGATTAGTACGATGGTTTCTCTTACTAATGGAATATGACTTTGAGGTAGTGGTGAGGAAAGGTAAGACTCACTTGAGAGCAGATCACCTCTCTAGACTCACATCTAGAGAGGCTCCACAAGGAGTATCAGATGACCTTCTTGATGCTTACTTGTTTAATTTGGAAGTGATACCTCAGTGGGATAAGCCATTAGTGCCAGTATTGACATACGGGCCTAACCATCCAATCATAAATACTCAAGATAGAGAGATAGTAAAAGCCCAAAAATACCAGATCATGGTAGGAAGTATGTACAAGCATACAGATCAAGGGATCCTAGCTTGTTGTGTGGAAGAGGATGAGTACGCAAAATGGTTGCAATTAGCACATGTAGGTGTATTAGAGCAACACTACTCAAAGCAACGAACCCTACAGACATTAAGGAGACTCGGAGTACATTGGCCGACTATGGAAGCTGATGTCCATAAATTGTGCAAAGAATGCCCAATCTGTTGCACTAAACCACCTGTGGAGAATGCCACTCTTTACCAAGTGTCCATAGTGCTAGATTGGAGTGAACCACTAGTAGCCTTCTTGAGGACGAAAACATTCCCACAAGACATGACTTTGGCCAGGAAAAGAAGTTTAGAACAAGAAGCCCTAGATTACTCACTCATTGGTGATAATCTATATAAGCGTGGGAAAGACGGATATCTGAGACTATGTTTCCATGAGAGTGAATATCTTAAGATCTTGGAAACTGCTCACCAAGGTGTAGCAGGAGGACGTTTTGGACCAGATCGGGTGATCAAGGAAATCTTGTTTGCAGGATTGTGGTGGCCCACCCTTCACATGGATGCACATACCTATGTGAAGAGGTGTGATGTCTGTCAGCGGACTCACTATCCTATACGCAAAGATGAGATGCCTCTGAAACCTATGATGGGTGGACGTGCATTCTCTAAGTGGGGAATAGACTTTATTGGTCCTATTAATCCCCCAGCTAAGGGTTCACATGCTGAATATATCATTGTGGCCACAGACTATCTAACCTAGTGGGTAGAGGTAAAAGCCACCTCGAAGAACGATGCTCAAACGACAGCTAAGTTCTTATTTGAGAATGTGTTCACTAGATATGGGCTACCTATTGAGCTAGTAAGTGATAGAGGCACTCACTTTTTAAATGAAGTCATTGAAAATCTTCTTCAAGAGTTATTGGTGATACACAAGAAGTCTGCCCCCTATCACCCACAAGCTAATGGCCAAGCTGAAAGCACAAATAAGATTCTATGCAATGTGCTCACCAAATTAGTGGATAATAAACGCTTTGATTGGGACAAATAGTTACACCATGCTGTTTGGGCATATAGAGTTGCCTATAAAATGGTACTCCAAGCCACTCCCTTGCAGATGGTATTTGGCCAAAATGCAATGCTACCATTGGACTTCTTGATACCTACATTGAAAGTAGCACAGGAGCATGATTGGACTGGCCATGAGCTCTCCTCTAGAATCTTTGATCTTGAATGATTGGGTGAAACACGATTGAGAGCGGCAGCAAGAATATACGCAGCCAAGAAAAGACAAAAGGCATATTTTGATGCACATGTGAAAGATAAGGGTTTGAAGGCAGGAGACCTAGTCCTAGTCTACACTTTGAAACAACATGCACGAAAACTAGAGAAGAGAGGCTATGGACCTATGATCATAAATAGGATCTCAACTAGTGGAGCAGTTCAATTAGCCACACTAGAAGGTGATGTTCTCCCCAGTTACATTAGCGGATGCAGAGTCAAGTTATATCAGGAACCCCTCACGGAGGAGATGTTAAATCGACTCAATACTGCAAAGAAACGTAAAGAAGAGGAAAAGCGAATTCGAGAAGAGGCACAGGCAGAGGCATTGGAACGCATCCGAAGGATGAAGTTGAGAAGACAGGGTAGAGATCAACCTAGGACAGATGATTATGCGGACCCAGGATATCACATGGCTATGTGTGAAGTTTCAGGTATTAGCTCTCATAGAATAATTGATCGTCGTCCTTTTGTAACCTTAGAGATAGGACAAGGAAAGAGTGCAAGGACTGTAAGGGCCTTGATTGACTCAGGTGCAGCCACTAGTGCTGTTAAATTTTCTTACTATCAAAAGCTGAAATTAAGTGTCAATCCTATAGAAGCATATCTCATAGGATTGGGAGGCGTGGAGACCCCTTGCATGGGCGAGGTGGAACTTCCCCTCTGCATTCAAGATGTTTTAATGACAGTTAAAGTACTAGTGTGTCAAGATGAGTGTCACATAATCCTAGTAGGAGATGGTTGAACCATGCCTTAAGAGAGAGGATTAGGAAGTAATCCTCAACCATGGCTTTTGGGGCAAGTGGTTAGCCCATTACACTCCTAACCGGGAGGTTGTGAGTTCAATTCCCAACATTGGTATCAGAGCATAGTTGAGAAATTGGGCGAGACGGAGGTTTGTGCCTCATTCGTGGGCACTTGGAAAAAGCTCTTATCTATGGTGAGTGTGAAACTGGCCTTGGATGAAGGTGCATGGGCATTCGGGCACCCACAGAGGGTGGGATAGGTCCAAATTTGGTCCATGTGCTGGAGTTTGAGGTTGGTGGAAGCGCTCATGCATGGAAAGTGGGTCCAAGAGTTAGAAGGGTCCACAAGTGAGCATTGAGGACAATGCTCAGTCTAAGGGGGAAGGAATGTCACATAATCCTAGTAGGAGATGGTTGAACCACGCCTTAAGAAAGAGGATTAGGAAGTAATCCTCAACCATGGCTTTTGGGGCAAGTGGTTAGCCCATTGCAGTCCTAACCGGGAGGTTGTGAGTTCAATTCCCAACAATGAGGATCTCACTAAGCCTCTTGTCTTGGGTCAAGACTGGATCTATGATCATGCAATCAAACTAAACCTAAGAAGTTGACTTCTTTAGGTATGGGTAAATCAGAGTCGAATTACAGTTGAGTTAGACAATGGAGCACTCACGGAACTAGGAAAGGCACATGCTCCTAGTCCTTCCACGAGTACACATGAAGATGACTATGCTATTCTTGTCCAAAACTATGTGATGCAGAGGGATGATTATCTCAACAAAGAAGTCAAGGATACGATGGAACTCCCTTCTTTTCCAAAGGCCATCGGGATGCGGCAACCAGAGGTAGATAAAATGCAGAAGAAGCAGACTACCTATGCTTGAAGCCAAAAGAAAGTACGAAGAAAGGTGTCTCAACCACCAAGAAGAGTGTGGGTGCGGAAAGGCGCGCATCCTATTGCGGTCAAGCCACAACAATTGGCTCAACTTCCTATTAGTGATCAACAACACGACACTAATAAGTCTTTCAAAATTTCTTCTACAAAGGCAAATTCTATTTGGGTACGCAAGAAGTCGATGAAGGTTGACCCACAATCAAGGAAAATTTGGGTGCCTTGCGGGCTCAAATAGCCACACACGGACCACACCATACACAACATGGTTCACTCACTCAAACGGTTGATACCCACTCTTATACATCATGCACAAACACATATTCACCCATGAGCACGAGTAGAATCACTGGTAAATGGGTCCCTAAAAAGCCTCATTTCCAAGTTGACATTCTGATCAAGCCCTTTAGAGTCTCCAGAAAATCAAAACAGAGTGCCATCCACTATGTTTGGCAACCCAAACCTTGTAATAAACCACCTGACCCGTTTGTAAAGCCACTTCCACTTACTCACTGCATCCACATTGCACCCGACCCCCCAATTAGATCATAGATATTCAACATCAGCTAACCACACTTCACACTCACATCCACGCAAGCACTAACTAATCGACTAACTACATCACAATTCATCAAGTTAATGTTGTAACGGGGACACAGTCTCATTTTGTGTCCATTGCAATGTTAACATTTATTCATATATTCTCACAAAACTGGCAGCGATTTCTTCAACATGGCTGAGGCTGCAGGAACAAGCTCTCAAGCCGCAACGAGCCAGCAAGTGGTGGATTTAGATAGTTTACCCATTATGCCGGAGACAAATGAAAGACCAGAAGAGTTGCAGGCCATCCAAATCATACCAGTAGCGGACCCCCCCAATGGCCATACCATGCCCGTAGGAAAAGCTTCCCACTAGTTTAGTGAAGTTGCAGGACCCTTGGGCAAGGGATCATACCTATGGGAGTCAGAGTTGGACTTCAATGGGAAGCAAGGTAAATACCATTTCTTTACAAGGGAATTTGAAAAGTTACAAAATGCAGAAGGCCTACGTCCGGTATGGGAGAAGGCAGGATTGGATGCATACTTCAGTGCTCGGCTCCCAAAGCCTGAATTCATGCGGTGCTACTATCTCATCAATACCTTGACTCCAAGCAAGAACCCAAAAGGTGCAAGCTCATTTGTGCTCCCATCTCTGACAAAAGGAAATGAGCTCGAAAGGTTTAGGCTCTCAAACAACTTAGTGAGAGAGGCCCTAGATATGCGCGAAATGCATATTCCAACAGAGAAGGAGATCTTAGTGCCTGATTACATGAAGAATGGAAGCCTCACCAAGCTCAAGGACATGGTGGCCATGACGCCCAATATTGCAATACATCTGCGAATGTGCATGCAACACTTTGCTTTTCCTTCCCAAGACAGATTCACTATGCCGCCCAAGAAGATATGGTTTAGTTTGTATCTGGCAGAGACACAGAACCTCATCATCAACTTACCCCATTGGATAATTGATCAAATACACCTAGCCCACAAACGATGGCCATAGAAGCATGTTTTATATGGATGTTCTGCTCTAACTAGAATAATTTATAGGTGTTTGGCTTATGACATCCCTATTCAACGGGCATTGATGTGGAATAGAGTACAGCAGTTTCGAGGTCGGCCATCCATTGGACCCCCTTCCAAGAAGATGAGAGGAACTATCCAAGTACCTTGTGCTCAACCACGTGGAGCCACCCTAACACCCGACGTTACCCCACCACCCCGAAGAGTTCGGCCATTCACACTACGACTTCCCAGACGCAGCACTGATGGCCCCAATTTGATATTTCCTCCCGTCCCAAACGATCTTGAATTTCCCGGTGGCGCAACCTTGGAAGAACTCACGAATGAAGACTTCGAACAATTGTTAAAAGACGTAGATCTTGAGGCAGAAGAGGAACAACAAGTGGAGAATGTTCAATCGCAGGCAACAACCTCCCACGTACTTGTTACCACAGTTGAAATGGATGAAGAGGATGACGAAGATGAAGAATATGAGGAAGATGAGGAGGAATATGACCATGGGCATCAAGATGAGCAACAAGAAGTGCCAGAACTTGTAGGTGCACCTGCATACACAGCTCAACTACAAAGGTTATACGATACGATCAAAGCAGTGCAAGAGAGGCACCAACTCTCCCTTGCCTCAGGCCAAGCCTTGATGGAAGAAATGCTCGCAGATAACGGAGTAATCAAAAATTTATTAACACCCTCAAGTTAGTGGCAGAATCATTAGGAGTCCCGGAGGCTTTCCACACAGCAGTTCGCCAGTCTGTGAGGTATGACAAACGCAGAGTCAACACGTTACCATGAGCAGGTAAGACCATCAGAATGCCCACCACAGAACTAGAAGTAACCATTGAAACCACAACCACCCCCACCACCACGGTTGACCTCTCTACTGAAACTTTTGTTCAGACATCACCCATCTCACCCCCGCGCCCCCATCCCCCCCTTCTCCACCCCCACCACCACCTCCCACCATTGAAGAAACTGCAGTCATCACATCAACCTTCATCTACAACCCAACCTCATCCACATCCTTCTCATTTTGAGAGCCAACCTCACAGGACACCCTCTTCTCTTCCATCTCCAATCCCCTGTACACTTCACCCTTTTTGACCTCCGAACCCATAATTGGCCACCCCATAATTTCGAGCGTGGTTGGAACCCCTCACCTATGGATGGCATCCTTTGTTTCCCAGCCTATCCCCCAATACGGGTACCCCCATTCCATGAACCCCACTTTCCATCTGCCCCCTACACCTCATTCAACCCAACCGCACCACCCCAATACCCATCTTTCATGGAACCGTACATCCGCACTCCAATGTCTCGGAGGCACAGTCCCCAGATGTTCGCAACAACATCAATCTACACAAACACCACACTCACTTCACCTACCATACCAACTTACATGGTAGCCCCTACACACACCACTCTCTCCGACCCAATGGACATTTCACCAACCACAACACCTCTCCTCACAATTCCACCGTCTCCCCCTCCCCTACCTCCCACCTCACCACTCACCACATCATTAGCAAACACAGTATTCACTACCACCCTTCCCATTCCCACCTCCCCTGCATTCCAAACTCTCCCCCTTGCATCTCATAATATAAATAGCACATTTAATACATTACTTCAGTGTGCACATCAACTACAACAAGAATACCATCAATTGGAAGAACGTACCGCTGCCCTCCAGGTAGAATCTCAGCGCCTACAGGCTAGAGTCAACACTCTCGAAGTTGATTACCAAACGCTCCTAGCAGAACATACCACCTTACAACAGGCTCACACAGAATTGGAATCAAAGATATTGACGGTGGATGATAAAGCAGTCAAGGAACTGGAAAGTGTGCTCCAAGCGCAAATGATATCCAATGCTACACTCAGACGCAATCTTGGGCTATTAAGGAAGCATATGGAAGCAACATTAGAAGAGAACAAGTAGCTTCAACAACAAAACCAAGACAATTTTGAAGTAGCTATGGAAGGAACCGTAGGAGCAACCATTAGCCCTACCAAGTATAGAGCTGTCCCATCAGAAGACATCCGCATCTTACTCGAGGAGTACACAAATTTTTTGGAGTCATACAAAAAGTTAGAGGTTGAATGTGCTGACTTAAAGAAGTAGATAGCCAGTGCCCCCATAGCTCAACAGGAGCAGGTAATCTTGCAACACTCTATAGAGGAATTAGAGACCCTCCGGAAGCAGTTGGCAGAACTCCAAGCACATCTCTTACCATATGAAAGACCACCCTTTCCAGCTGAAGAACCAGAACCTGATACAGTAGTAGAAATCCCCGTCGATGATAGCTATGAAGAACCATATGAGCCGATGCCAACACCCGGTAGCCGAGTTACAGAGGAAGGACAGGACACTTTAGAAATTGGAGTCCCAGATTGGGTCAAAAGGATTGAGAAAGTGGGACAAACACATGATGATCGTGTTGCCGTGCAAATCAATCCCTCACAAATCTGGAAGAAACTGTTCTTTGATCTTCTTACTTTCAGCACCTATCCCACCAACGGTTAATCACAACATCAGAGCCGCAATACATGCCTTACTATGTCTTGCTACATGATTATAATGCAGAAGTTAAAAGGCATACGGGGAAGGAGCCCACCTTTGCCACTCAATTTGAGCCGGAGGACTTACTGGAAGATGCACGCGCGGGCTCGATTTTCCAACCTAATTGGCGTGCACGATTACTAACTGATTACCTTGAGATGATGAGCACCTAGGCAACCATGCCACTGTATATCAAATATAATCCATGCTATTGCCCAATGGTCCGTCATAGGTCATGGCAGGCATTTGCAATCAAGGTACGCAACAATAAAGAATGCTCAGCATGGGTCAATTATCCATATTTTGCTCCACCTCGAGGGACCCCGACTGTAGCATACATGATATCAACAATTCGACACTGGTCTACGTGTCTAAAGAATGTACCCGACATAGCAGCAAAAATGTGTATGAAAATATTTGAGCTCATGACAATTGTCTTCAAAACCTTTTGGAAGGTACAGGCTCCATACATTTCTGCCCCTGGATTCTCTCAAGGTAACAAGGATTTAGTCTACAACATGAGCCAGACTCCCTCGGTCCACATAATCTTTGCCTGGCATGCACGAATAAAGTATTTACCCGCATGCTTCAAGTAGATCTTTGAAGAAATGTTCTCTACAGGGTTCTGGGAATATCACTCGGAAATTTTCATTCCCAGACCAACACATTTGCTACCTCTATTCACAGTCGAACAAGCCATCCATGCAGATCAGTTACGTCTGCCATATCTGGACATTCCAGGACCAATTGATTGGGATCGCACGATGACAGTCTTGGCCACAGGACTACGCATCCAAGAACATCAGATTGCCACTCATGTTGTGGAATATTACATCTAGCACTCCCAGCAACAAGGGTCTATCAGGGATGACAGACGCGAGAGAGGGGGGGGGTGTTGATAGCAATCAGGGCACCCAAGGACTGACGAGACAAGGAAGCCAACGGAGAGAGTCAGAGCAAAGAGAAGGATTAAGTAGACAGAGCATTCAACGCAGATCTGGCAGATAGGCCCTTCAATTTTTCCAAATCAACATCTTTAAAACAGTGATTCTCATCACTAACAATCATTGTAAATACCATTCCACCTTTTTGTAGCTCCATTTTTTGCAATCCAAGGAGTCCTTGAGCTTGAGGAGCATCAAAAGTACATACTATCAATTTTCATAATTTTCAGACTCCATTTGAGCCCTCAAATAGGCCCTAGAACCTAATTTTTAACTAGGTCGGACACTAGGTCTAGACAGGGCCAAAAACTAGTCAAAAACTATAAATAGAGCTAGAGAGCTCATTTTTGAGGTTAGCTTGTTGTAGTATTGAACTGGTATGAGCACTTTTGAAGTAATCTAAAGAACTCCATTGCTTCTCTCTCTTTGTCTTACCTTGTGTGCGCGTGTGTGTGTATGTGTGTGCATGTTAGTGTGCTTCTCATTCATGCACTTGTGCCATCACTTGTTTGAGGTCTTCATACCATCCTCACGTCTTCCTGGATTGACATTAAAGGAGGTGCTACTCATCACTGAGCTACACCACCATAGCTTTGACTCTACACATATTGATAGCCCCTAGGCTTACTACATGTAGTCTCCTGAACATGGTGAGTCCTACTATAGTGAAGAACCGAGTGAACCTAGTTGGGATCCAGAGTATGCAAATATCATGTACACAAATCCCAACCTTAGACCTCAACCTAGGCAAATAAGACTCCCATTCCCTAGAGGACCATGCTACAGATGTTAGGGAGATCACCTCATTTGTGATTGTCCATTGCCTGCACCTACACAACCTCTGTCAGTAACAATCCAGGGCTTCTGTCAAGATTGTGAAAAGGAGCATCTCTTACGAGATTGCCCAAAGAATCCCAATAATATGCCAAAAATCACTCCTATTAATGTTATTGGGTTAGTAGTAGACTCTACAGGGAGTGTGACTTCCACTGCACCAGTACAGGTAGTCACTAGAGCTCAGGCATTGCAGCAGAACCAAGATTCAGGCCAAGAAAGGAGCGCCAAGATTAGTGAAACTGAGAGTGTAGCCAAGAAACGAACGAGAGCATGGAAAGATAGCCGAGAGAGAATGAAAAGACAATGGTCTAAAAAGATGAGCGACTTAGAAGAAAGCATAAGAGAAACAAAATCCAAAATTGTTGAACTCACCTCTCAAACAAACTCTCACATACCACCCCCACCTTCATTCCTGTCACCATCTAATCCACCATCTTTCAACCCACCTCAGACAATCCCACCACCCCCTAGAGTAGGATCAGTCTTAGCTGACCCCAATCCTGAAGACATAGACATGATGCTTAAGGCGTATCAGGACAGAATCCAAGAAGGGCCAAATGTGACAGATCATGACAAGTGCTACCCTAGAGCTGACCTAGAGATAGAAAGAACTAAGCTTTGTGCGAAAATGGTAGCATTGGCTCAGACCATGTTTGAAGCCAGTCGTCTCTTCAACCACTCTTGCTCAGCTAAGGCACAATTGCAGTTGGATGGACTATTAGAGAAGTTAGAGAGCATAATTGTAAGATCTGCCAAGGAAGAAAACTCTCAAGGGAGAGATGAGGCAAGTAAAAGAATAAGCATTCCTCCCCAGGAAGCGTATGTGCCTAATTCCACTGAACCAGACACATCTTCTTCTATGAATCGATACTCACCAGAATTTCTACGAGAGATTCAAGAAGAGAAATGGGCTAAAGAAAGTGAGGTCCCTCCTCCCATTGAACTTGTGGATGACGCGCATGATCAATTCCCACAAGACATCCCATCTATTTATGAGGAGCAGGAGAGCACCCAATCTCAACAGAGATTAGACTTTGAGTCTGATTCTTTACATGAATTACCCCACTTCACAGGCCCATGGGAAGATAAGTCTACCTGTATGAGAGCTCCCACGGTCATGGTAAGAAACGAAGACTTAGTCATACCTAGGAACACAGAGGTTGTAAAGAACACTAAAGTGTAGTGCAATCTCACTTTAGAAGAGCTACTCAAGGTTATGCCAGAACTGTGGAAACATGTAGCCAAACAAGTACCTGAGGTAGCTAAACCGCATTCCCAGGTAGGATCCCATAGAGCAGTGCCTGAAATACCCTTGGGCAAGATAGGAGACATCAGCGAAGGAGAAGAAGGAAACACCTATCTTCCCATTACCCATCAAGGATATACAACCAAGGCCATTCTAGACTCAGGTGCAGGAGTTGCAATTGCTACCACTTCCCTATGGAAGCGTTGGGGCAAGCCAGCACTCAGGCCAACAAGAATGAAATTGCAGATGGCTGATGGTCACATTGAAAGACCCTTAGGGTTGCTAGAAGGAATAACTCTCACTACATGTGGTGTAGAGTTCGAGCATACATTTGCTATCTCTGACTTTAGCAAGAACCAGGCCTATGAGATGATTTTGGGAAGACCATTTATGCAACAGTTGCAAGTGGTACAGGATTGGGGAACCAATTCCTTGTACTTGCAACACTTAGGTGTCACGACCAAGGTTAATCTCAAATCTCTTTCAATAGTTGGTTGAGCCTGTGGAGGTAAAGAAACTTGAGGTTTATTTACCAACTGCTCTAATCTATCTAGTAATCCCTAGAAGTGCAAACCCGGTGTAATAGCATTCGTCTGATTGAATGATTGATTGGCCTCGAACATAGCTTGAGCTAGTTCCACCATTTTAATGCACATTTTTGTCCGTTCAATCTCTAAATCTGCTCTAGTGTAGCTCTTGTCTAGGTTTGCAGGTGTTGGCCCTTCTTGAAGTCGAGTCTGGTATGCCTTGAACATCATGTCCAAGTCTTCTGGGGTTGGATCTGCAAGAACAGACCCTGATTGTGGTGGTCTATTTACAATGGTTGGTGGGTGGGGATGAGGTGGTGTGGATGGAGTTTTGACTTGCGAGAGGCTGAGGGGCAATATCTTCTATTTTTGTTTTTGCATCTTTCATGCTTTCTTCTAGTTTGGATAACTTTTTGGTCCACTTACGATTGGCCTTCTCTCTAGTATCCTTCCAAGTTCTTGTTTTCCTCTTACTAGGCTCTCTTGATTCACTTGGCTCTGATTGCTCAGCTGGTTTAGTTTGTTGTAGGGCTTGTGCCCTAGTAAATGCGTGTATAGGAGCCACATTATCACTACTGGAACCTGAATCCCCCACTAAGCCTACTACATTAACGGGTGTAACCTTTGGTGCACTAGAGGGATGTCCGGGACAATCTCTCAGGAGTTGTTCTTTGCCACACTCAAGACAAACAACTTGTATTGTGATGTTCTGCCCTTGTGTCGGAGATAGTGGGTGGGGTGATTGTTGTCCTGGTATAGGTTGAGGTTGGCCATATCCTCCATGTTCATACAGTCTAGATGCTCCTCGTGATCCTGGACATGGGTTATACCTAGGAACTTCTCTGCCTTGTTCTATAGGAGGGTATTCATATGGTCTAGAGTGAGGTGGTACAAGTGGTCGTGGTTGTCTATTCACTAGATAGTATCCGATGTTGTGGTTGGGGCACTTTTGCTCACTATAAGAGCACATGTTAGGCTCTTGAGTTGGTTGTCTACTATAAGGGTAAGGTTGTGATGACCCTAATCCTTCTCTGGTGTAGACATGAGATGGATGATCTCCACCGCAAAGTGTGCAGCTTCCTAATATTGGCAATCTCAAGGAAGAGTTCTGGTAGTTCCTTTGTCCTTGTACCCCTAATTTCTTGGCCACTAACTTTTCCTGAGTTTCATTGCTCCCTGTATCCTCTGATTTGGTAGGATCTTGTGTGGTTCTGAGATCCTCATCTATGTTTTCTTCCAAATCTATGCACTCCTGAAGACATTCACTTAGGGTTTGCAGTCGTTTTACATATACTAAGATTCTCAATGTTTCATTGGTTAGACCTTCTAAAAACAACGATATCATTTTTTGCTGAGAAGGTCTCTCTGTCACAGGGCATCGGGCTACGTATTGCTTAAATCATCGTGCTGCATTTTTTACTGTCTCATTAGAAGCTTGTTTGAAACTACGTATTAAGGATGATGAATTGTGCTTGATCCCTCGCTTAGTGAATTCTCAAATAAGTTCTTGGAAGAATTGTTCAATATGTTCAAAGCAACTTGGATCCAAGGATTGAAACCAGGTCAAGGCTATTCATGTAAGGGTTAGCCCAAAGGATTCATATTGCATGAAAAAGTCATCCACTTGCTCCGCTCGCAATACGTGCTTGAATTCTGCAATGTGGTCATATGGCTCTCCTATGCCATCGTAACGATTTTGCATACATTTGGCCAATTAGATTGGTCTCAGTATTTTTCCGGGCTCTGGGGTTTGACTTATGATGGGATAAGCAGATTTTACTAGGTGTATTCCAGCTCCTACATCTTAGGGTGGTTCTCCCCTAAATGTGGTTCTATTCAGATTTCCCATTCCCTGGCTAGTGTGGCCGTGGGGGTTAATTCTTGGCATGGTGAATTGTTCATGTGGTCTGTTGGGTATACTACCTTGGCTCATTTGTCCTAACATCACATGTTCTGTTCTTTGTTGGGTCTCGAATGGGTTTTGTGAGGTAGTTGCATGATCTCAAGCTAACTCTCCTCTTTCATCAATCTGATCAGGGTTTTCGATTACTACATATATCTGGTCCATCTTGTCCCTATAAACTCCACTTTCATACTTGACAGCTGGTCTTGGAATTATTTCAGATTTGTGGTGTTTATCATTCTTGCTACTGTCCTCTGTAGACCATCAAGGTAGATGGGTATTCCCTGCAAGTTGGTGAATATGTATTGAAGAGACGTCCTATATTCCCCTTCCATTGTAGACATAAGGCCTTCCCTATGTATGGATCTATGCATGTCTTCAGAAGCCAAGAGTCTCTCCCAGTTAAGTGACATTTTTTACTGTCTATGAACTCAACACGTAGTGTTAACCCCTGAGTTGTGAGTCCCTGACTTGGTTGTGTAGTTGACCTTAGTTTCAAGTGATTTGGTACTTTATCTATCTCTTCCTAAGTGTCTACTTGATCTTAGGTTCATAATCCTTGTCTACAAGTCCACAAATGTCCTTTGAACTGCTCAAAATCTTGTGGAACCCCTTCCTTCCTAGTCCAACCTGAGGGTCAACTTCAAAATACCTTATCTAATAATCCTGGTATTAATTTTACCGTAACTAGTGGAAGTTTTTGTTGTACTCCCCACGAGCTTTCCAATAAACTCAAAAGCATAGCAGAAGGATTTCGTATGAGAAAGTTATGCCAGTTCAGGGTTCTGGGGGTTAAAACAGAGAAACATAACCTCTCAAGAAATGCTTCAAAATAGGCGATACATGATACTTATCAAGTATCACGATACTTAGAAGCAGACAATACATGATACTTGCCTTGCCACGATACACGATATCTCAACTAAATGATACACGACACTTGACACACTGGAAAAGTCACGATACTCGATATTTGGCTGACTCAAAAAATGCCAGGATATTCGATACTTGAGCCCACACGATACACGATATTCGACCAACTAGACAGATCACGATACTCGATATCCAGCAAGTATCGCAGAAGGACCCTCACGATATTCGATATTGCATAGGTATCACCAAGAGGAATCCCACGATACACGATACTCAATATCAGGCGAGAGTTAGACTCACGATACTGGACACTGAAAATCACGATACACGATATTGGGAGAACACGATACTTGGAATTCCCACGATATTCGATATTCCTCAAGTATCATTTTCAGGTCTCTACGATACTCGTTACGGGACCAATATCGTGAGAAATTTTTTGACGATACTCGATATCTACCAGGTATCACGATAGTTAACTCCACGATACACGATACACGATATCTGTCTAGTATCGTGAATGTTTCTCAGTGATACATGATGTTAGGAAAGATGGATGGATCCTCCAGAAGATTGAGTAGGTGCTGCTAATCCTGCTTTGCACCAGCCCTCAATGACTCCAGATATGATTAGTAGACACCCTTAGCTTCCAAATGATACCAAGAGATCATATATGTACTTTGCAAATGATGTGTGTAGTGATCAAATCAAAACAGACTACTTGATACTTCACAAATCCAAGAAAACTTGCTATTTTGGTATTGACACCTGCTCAGAGTTATACTCAGTATGACCAGTACACTTACAATTGGCAAAATTCCTTCTAGAGGTATTCTATTAGCTTAGTAATCTACCATTTGCAAGTAGAATCATTCAAAATGATAAACTATACAAGGAGAAATAACTTTAGCAAATTTATGGACATCCCCGACTTTTTAGGAAGTATGCACACAAATACCAGTGAGCACTTCGACCGCAATTTCTCGATATTGGCTGAACCAAGTTGCTTCAAACTTTGTATGCTTGTAGTATGCTTTGAGCTGGATCTACTAAGCTTTGAATCACTTGATTTGGTGGAGTAGACACTGAGATATGCCTCTTTGAAGTTGACAGACTTTGAAGTGAGTACTCAGAGAAAACAGAGATGATGTATGTAAATATATGTATTAATTCACATTGATGTACAATGCCATTGGCATGATAGACATTACCAAATGGTACTCAGAGGTGTAGACTATGGAGTAGAGCTCACACACTCAAGGATAGATGAAATTAGCCTCGGGAGGATAGACTGTTGTACCGCGACTTTTCTAGATACATCTTATATATGAAGTGAGTAAGAGTTTGAGTTCAAATTTGAATTCTTGGCTCCCTTCAATCTAGTATCTAAATGTAAGGAGATATTCCCTCAATCACAAGTTCTACTTTTCCACGAATCTATCAAGTAGGTGTATCCATAAGATTCCAAGTCACTTAGACTTTTACAAGGAGTAAAAAATGGTAAGAACTTATAAGCATAAGTTCCTATGGTCCTTCCTTCAAGTGTTGTCTTCATGAAGTAATCCAAGCCAAATTGTGAAGGCTTGAATTGCACCAACAGCTCCTCCTCAAGCCAAACACTTTGGCTTAAGTCTTCATCTTCAATCTTCAATCACATCCTGCAATCCAATCATGGATTTGAATCTGCATAATTTGTTTCCATCCAAAGCTTTAGTGAGTAAATCTGCATATTGCATATTAGTAGACACATAGGTCAACTGAATGTCTTTGCTTAGCAGCTTCTCTCTCACATAGTGATAATGAACCTCTATGTGTTTTGTTCTAGCATGATATATTGGATTAGCTGCAAGGTGAAGAGAGCTTGTGTTGTCTCCAAAGATAATTGGGGGCCTAGTGTATAGGCCTAGCTCTGTATACAAAAGCTTTAACCAAATAGCTTCTTGAGTGGCATTGGCTAGCCCTCTATACTCTGCTTCAGTGGATGACAATGCCACTGTTGGTTGTTTCTTGGCTGACCAAGAAATAGGTTTATCACCTGCAAAAGATAAGTATCCTGATGTGCTCCTCCTATCATCTTTGCATCCTACCCAATCTGCATCTAAATACACTTTAATATCAATATCTGATGTATAAGGAAAGTACAAACCATGGTTCTGAGTTCCCTTTAGATACTTCAAGATCTTCTTTGCAGCCTCAAGGTGAGGTACCCTTGGTTTGTGCATGAATTGACTTAGCACACTAACTCCATATGCTATGTCAATTCTGATCAAGGTAGCAGAATTCAAACTACCTACCATACTTTGATATCCTGTAATGTCTTGGACTTCATCCCCTTCATGAGCACTTAGCTTTAGGTTGACCTCCATTGGAGTACTTGAGACTTTAGCATCCTGCATGTTAAACTTCTTCAACATGTCTTGTACATACTTTTTCTGAGTGATATATATACCTGAATTAGTATAAACCAATTCAAGTCCTAGAAAGTACTTCAACAATCCAAGATCATTGATCTTGAACTCCTTCATCATCTGCTTTTTTATGCTTCTGATTCCTTGGACATCATTACCTGTAATGATGATGTCATCAACATAAACACAGAGATAAATTACCTCTGAATTGCTTCTTTTGATAAAAAATGAAGTGTCTGCCTTGCTCATAGTAAACCCTTGGTCTTGGAGGTATGTTGTCAACCTGTAGTTCCATGCCCTAGGTGCCTGCTTCAATCCATATAGAGCCTTCTTCAATTTACAAACATAATTTACCTTCTTGGGATCTTCATAGCCAGGTGGTTGTGACATGTAGACTTCTTCAGATATCCATCCATTCAAGAAAGCATTCTTGACATCTAATTGGTACATGTTCCAATTTTTGGATGCAGCTACACTCACCAATACTCTGATTGTTGGCATCTTAGCCACAGGAGAAAATGTCTCCTCATAATCAATGCCTTGGGTTTGTGCAAAACCCTTGGCTACCAACCTAGCTTTGTATCTGTTGATTGTACCATCAGAGTTCCTCTTTAGTTTGTAGATCCATCTGGATCCTATCACCTTCATAGAGTCCTTCTTGGGTACCAAGTCCCATGTGTCACTCTCCTTGAGAGCTTCTATTTCTTCATCCATAGCTCCTTTCCATTCTGGTTTGGTGATTGCCTCTTCATATGAACCTGGTTCTTCACTTAACAAGTCCTTTGCAAGATAAATTGAATGCTTAGTAACAAGAGATGTATCATACCCATATCTGATAGGCTTCTTACTTTCTCTCTGAGATCTCCTTATTGCTTGAGTTGAAGATTTTGGTATATCCTCAAGATTCTTCATCTTTATCTTGCCTCTGGACTTCCATGCCTTGAATTCTTCAAGATTGATTGTGTCATCATCTTCTAAACTTGAGTCTTCCTTCTGGATTGGTTCTTCCTTTGAGAGTTTTGGAAACTCTTCTTCCAAATCATAGGGTAGGTTGACTTTCCTGCAATTATTTTCATACCAAGAGTCATTCTCATCAAAGATGACATCTCTGCTTACCTGGAACCCTTTATTAGTTGGGTTGTAGAATCTGTACCCTTTTTTATTCAAGTCATAACCAATGAAAATACATTTTTCTGCTTTAGGGTCTAGCTTTCCCCTTACCTGTGAGGGAATATGCACATATGCTACACAACCAAAAATTTTGCAATGATCCAATGATGGTCTCTTACCATGCCAAGCTTCATAAGGTGTCATTCCATCAAGTGACTTTGATGGAAACCTGTTTATGAGATAGGTAGCAGTAGATACACTCTCTGCCCAGAGATAATTTGGCAACTTCTTTTCATTGAGCATGGACCTAGCTGTTTCAACAATTAGTCTATTCCTTCTTTCAGCTACCCCATTTTGTTCTGGTGAGTACCTTGTGGTTATCTCCCTTTTGATGCCTCTTTCCTGCAAGAAGTCCTCAAACTCATTTGAGAAGTATTCACCTCCTCCATCTGACCTTAGCTTCTTCAAGTTCCTTCCTGTTTGATTTTCAACTAGTGCAAGATATCTTTTGAAACAATTAAACACTTCATCCTTGTGCTTCATAAAGTATAACACAGTCCATCTGCTATAATCATCAATGAAAGACACATAGTACCTTGATCCTGAAATGGAGGGATCCTTGCTAGGTCCCCAAACATCTGTGTGTACCAAGTCTAGGTAGTCTTCATGCATAAATCCTTTCCTTGTATAAGGTAACCTGTGAGACTTACCAAATTGACAAGCACCACACTTGTAAATCATGTGTTGCTTGGATACATTAGGTATCCCAAGCACACATTGATCCCTGCTCATTTGCTTCAAGGTCCTTTCACCTATGTGCCCTAGTCTCTTGTGCCACATTTCAAGTTCTGAAAGTGTCTGATCCTTGTAGCTATACAAAGCAATATTCTTTGTGTCCTCTAATTCAAAAGTAAATAATCTACCTGATTTTTCTCCCTTGGCTATCCTTTTGAATCCATGTCTTGGGTCCTCTACATATGCTCCATGTTGATTGAACCTGACCTGCAAACCTTTCTCCACAATCTGACCAACACTCATTAGGTTTTTGGTAATGGTTGGTACATAAAGTACCCTGCTCAATAGGTTCTGGTTACCATCACAAGTTTTTACATTTCCAATCTTTACTACAGAATGCTTAGTATCATCACCTGTCTGTACTTGATGTTTGCCCTTGGGTTCCTCAAGATCAGAGAGTAGTGCCACATTGCCAGCTACATGATTAGAACACCCTGAATCAATATAAAACAGATGATCATCATTGATACCTGACTTGGAAGTCATATTCATGATCAATAGGGAGTCATCTTGCTCCTCTGTGTAGTTGTTGTAGTCTTTCCTATTTCTGAATCCTCCTTGGTAGTTACCATTATAGTTATTGTTGTAATTATTGTTGTAGTTATTGTTGTAGTTATTGTTGTAGTTATTGTTGTAGCCATTGTAGCCTTGGTGTTGGTTGAACCTTCCTCTGCCTTGAGAGTATCCACCTCTTTGATAGCCTCTTCCTCTCTGATTTTTGTAGTTTCTGTAGCACTCACTGTGGTGTGGTTAGACAATCCACAAATATTGCATGGTGATGAATTGTAGGGTCTCCCCCTACCTTGCTTACCTCCTCTGCCCCTGCCTCTTGAAGATCTACCTCTCCCTCCATAGTTGGCTTGGGAGGTAGAACCTTCATCCTCTTGCTTTTTACCTTTACCTTTGTCTTTAACCTTTTTATCAGTATATAGGGCAGAAGGAGTGTTACCTTTAGATGTATCTCCAACCTTTGTGAACTTTGCTTCATGTGTGAATAGTTGGCCCATCAGAGTTCTGAGGTCTGGGATATGCATATCCATGTAGAGATCCATTGCAGTGGTGAAGCTTTCCCACTTATCATCTGCCTTTAGTCCATTGGTTACTTGCCTTACTATTTGTTCCTCTTCAATCTCCTCTCCTATGCTTGCTAATTGTTCTGCCACATCCTTGATTTTGGTCACAAATTCTGAGACTGATTGCTTTGGTTGCTTCCTAAGGGTTGTGAATTCAATCCACAATTGATTCTTCCTGGCCCTTGTATTAGATGAAAAGTATGATGACAAGGTTTCCCAAGTTTCTTGGGAGGTCTTACAATTTCTGATGTGAGGTAAAAGGAAATCAGATATAGAGTTAAGAAGATAAGACCTTGCCAATGCATCTTTTGCACACCATGTATTAAGCCTTTCTTGTTCTTCCTTGGTGGGTAGACCCCTTGCTTTGAATGAGGGCAATTCCTCATCTCCTGAGATGAATCCAAATAGACTTCTTCCTTGTAGATAGGTCTTCATCCTCAGAGACCAAGCTTGATAATTGTTCCTGTCCAATTTGTTAATGAATGAAGGAAAACCATCTCCCATGTTACCTTGTTTGCTCTGATACCACTGTTAGGAAAGATGGATGGATCCTCCAGAAGATTGAGTAGGTGCTGCTAATCCTGCTTTGCACCAGCCCTCAGTGACTCCAGATATGATTAGTAGACACCCTTAGCTTCCAAATGATACCAAGAGATCATATATGTACTTTGCAAATGATGTGTGTAGTGATCAAATCAAAACAGACTACATGATACTTCACAAATCCAAGAAAACTTGCTATTTTGGTATTGACACCTGCTCAGAGTTATACTCAGTATGACCAGTACACTTACAATTGGCAAAATTCCTTCTAGAGGTATTCTATTAGCTTAGTAAGCTACCATTTGCAAGTGGAATCATTCAAAATGATAAACTATACAAGGAGAAATAACTTTAGCAAATTTATGGACATCCCCGACTTTTTAGGAAGTATGCACACAAATACCAGTGAGCACTTCGACCGCAATTTCTCGATATTGGCTGAACCAAGTTGCTTCAAACTTTTTATGCTTGTAGTATGCTTTGAGCTGGATCTACGAAGCTTTGAATCACTTGATTTTGTGGAGTAGGCACTGAGATATGCCTCTTTGAAGTTGACAGACTTTGAAGTGAGTACTCAGAGAAAACAGAGATGATGTATGTAAATATATGTATTAATTCACATTGATGTACAATGCCATTGGCATGATAGACATTACCAAATGGTACTCAGAGGTGTAGACTATGGAGTAGAGCTCACACACTCAAGGATAGATGAAATTAGCCTCGGGAGGATAGACTGTTGTACCGCGACTTTTCTAGATACATCTTATATATGAAGTGAGTAAGAGTTTGAGTTCAAATTTGAATTCTTGGCTCCCTTCAATCTAGTATCTAAATGTAAGGAGATATTCCCTCAATCACAAGTTCTACTTTTCCACGAATCTATCAAGTAGGTGTATCCATAAGATTCCAAGTCACTTAGACTTTTACAAGGAGTAAAAAATGGTAAGCATAAGTTCCTATGGTCCTTCCTTCAAGTGTTGTCTTCATGAAGTAATCCAAGCCAAATTGTGAAGGCTTGAATTGCACCAACACATGATACACGATATGTGACCACTTGCAAGTATCGCGATACTCGACCACAGGAGTTTCACGATATCCAGGTATCTTGATACTTCAACCGCGGGAGAACACGATACTTGGATTTTTTGGAGTCCAAATTCAAAATTTTTTGCAAATATGAGTACCTTCTGTCCACCTTGTCACTCCTATGTGTCTGTAGATGCAAAATCTCCCTTCAAACCCACGATATTGCCCTCACGGTACTTGGTGCAGGTTATGTCACGTCCGGGACTGTTCACTCAATTTTTGGGTATATTGAGGTGTATTTCTTCAGCGTTTCTGCTCCGCACCCTGTCTAACGCTCTTTCTCACAACCACAAGTAAAAAGCGAGGTGAAGGTACTCTAAAAAATGGAAAAAACTGAGAAGATGAAGGTGGGTGGAGATGATGATGATGATGAAGATGAAGGAGAAGAAAGACTCAAAAACTGAACTGAAAATGGTGAATTTTTTACCTTCCAACGTTGCTATTCTACGTCTTACTGTCACACGCTCATCCTCTAAGCTCTCTCCCCGGCAACGACGCCAAAGTTGGTGTCACTCTAGCACAATGGCAAGTACCAATGTGAGGAGCTTCACCTCATAAATGTCAATCCGTGGAGACGTGAGGACCGGTAAGAAGACCGTGAGCAAGTGATGGCACAAGTGCGTGAGTGAAAGCACACAAGCATGCACACACATACACACACGCGCACAAAGTAAGAGCAAAGAGTGGAACAATGGAAAGCTTTGATTACAAAAGAAATCTCTTACAAAGCTGAAATCTACAACAAGCTAACCCCAAAAATGAGCTCTCCAGCCCTTTTTATAGTTTTTGAGTGGTTTTGGCCTTGTCCAGACCTAGTGTCCGACCTAGTTAAAAATTAGGTTCTAGGGCTTATTTGGGGGCTCAAAGAGAATCTAAAAATTATGAAAATTGGTAGTATGATACATCTAATACTCCTCAAGCTCAAGGACTCCTTGTCTTGAACAAAATGGAGTTGTAAAAATAGAAAATGGTATTTACAATGATTTTTAGTGATAAAAATCACTATTTTTATAGGGATTTCTTATGAAAATTTGACATGTGATTCTTGGCCCTACTTGCTCCTTCTTCTTGTGTGTCCACTTCCTTGATGTGCTTACATGCTTTCTCCTTGACCTTGAGCTTCAACAGTGAGCTTGTAGGAGTTGTGGAGTGAGTGTGGGTGTTTCCCGCCATTCACTATTTTGGTCATAACTTGAAGCACGGTTGTCAGAATCGAGTGGCTCCAATAGATGCGTCTCGTCGAGAGCTTCAAAACAAGTCTGCTATTGACTATATTCGGAGTTCGGAGCTGGGAGAAATCCTCAATTTACTAAAAACTGCTGTAAGTGGTATCGCGACAGACACTTTCAGTATTTCAATGAGTTTGAGAGGTGGATTAGTCTTTTCTCATGCATGTAAGCTGAAACACTTCATTTTCCATCACGCGCGCACATGTCCTCATACACTTGGTTAGGTTGTTTGATCGGATTGACAAATAAGCGTGTGTCAATTTCCCACTATACGCACTTGTGTGGCAAATGAGGTATAGTCTCTTTGGCACAAGTCCTTAATTCTTCTCGAATTAGGTACACAGTAGGCCAATACACTCCTAAACATTTTAAATTCTACAGTGTTCGTTGTTTAGAATAGTGATTTCCTAGCAATTCTCCATGGGCTTGTTGCAACCAATTGTTATGTTCATCCTCCTCAACACAGAGAGCTAGTACACCCTCCATACCTTGTTTGTACATGCTTCTTGCCAATATTTGATATTTTTGTGATTTTATAATTCCTTCTTTATTGTTTTTCACCTAGTTATTTGCGAGTCCAAAGGTTAGGACTAGTACCAACTTATTTACCCACTTATGAACAACTTCTAAATTGAACTGATAAGCATTCGACAATTCATTTGACATGCCTTACGGTGACTCTCCTAAACTGATGCAAGAAAGATGATATGCCCTAAGGTGGGTCCCACCTTTCCTGACAACCACTTCAAAGTCGTATTCCATTAGTAAGAGAAACCATCTTACTAAGCATCCTGTATTGCAAGGTGTTGACAGTCAAGGTCACACACAAGCATGGAAGCGCATCAATGAAGTGGACACACAAGAAGAATGAGCATGTAGGGAGCTCCAAGAAGCACATGTGTTCAGAAGAAATCCCTATAAAAATAGTGATTTTTATCACTAAGAACCATTGTAAATACCATTTTCCATTTTTGTAACTCCATTTTTTTCAAGCAAAGGATTCCTTGAGCTTGAGGAGTATTAGAAGTATCATCCTACCAATTTTCATAATTTTTAGACTCCGTTTGAGCTCCCAAATAAGCCCTGGAACCTAATTTTTAACTAGGCCAGACACTAGGTCTGGACAGGGCCAAAACCACTCAAAAAACTATAAAAAGGTCTGGAGAGCTCATTTTGAGGTTAGCTTGTTGTAGATTTGAGCTTTGTAAGAGAGTTCTTTTGTAATCCAAGTTCTTCCATTGTTCCACTCTTTGGTCTTACCTTGTGCGCGTGTGTGTGTGTATGTGTGTGCATGTTTGTATGCTTTCACTCGCACACTTGTGCACTTCACTTGCTCTTGGTCTTCATACTGGTCCTCATGTCTCCATGGATTGACATTTATGAGGTGAAGCTCCTCACGTTGGTAGTTGCCATTGTGCTAGAGTGACACAAGGTTTATTGACCAAATATAATAAAGCTTGATGATTAGTGAAAAACTTGAACTTTTTGGCCAATAGATAGTGTCTAAACTTCTTTACGGCTTATACCATGCCTAAGCCTTCCCTTTCGGTTGTTGTATAGTTTTGTTCAGCTACGTTCATTTGCCTACTAGCATATGCTATAGGAAAATCTAGATTTCCTTCACCTGTGGGTTGTGCTAGCACACATCCTATTGCATGATTGGATGCATCTACATGGACATGAAATGGTTTATTCCAATTAGGAATGGTCAGTATTGGTGCTATACACAAACATCTCTTCAGCTCATTGAAGGAATTTTCACATTTGTTGTTCCACCCAAAACTTTTCAACAATTCATAAAGAGGTTTAGCTATGATTGCATACATGTGGATAAACCTATGAGAATATCCACAATGGCCCATAAAGGCTTGTACCTCTTTAAAATTCTTTGGCTTGGGCAACTCCATTATGGCTCTTACTTTGTCCTGATAGGGGCCTAAAAATCATCCTTGCCTGCAACATGCTCCAATAAATGTTCAGTGATTGAAAGCGGATAACTATCTCTAATCGTAGCGGTAGTTACTTTTTTAAGGTCAATACACACTCGCAACTTCCCGTCCTTCTTCGACACCACTACAATGGGGGACACCCATTCAGTTATGCTCAATCTCATAGATAAATCCAGCTTCAATCAGCCTGTCAATTTCTTCTTTTATTTTTGTTCCATAAGTGTCATTAAATGTGTAGGGCTTCTGTTTGGTGGGCTCGACATCAATGGTCATGGGGATCGTATGAGAACATATTGTTTGATCTACACCCTTTAAGTCTCTATAGGTCCATGCAAACACATCCCTATATTCCATTAATAAAGCTACAAGCTCTGCTTTCTCTTCTGCACTTAGGTCTTCTCCTATGTACATACATCGGACTTCGTTCTCTTCTATGGTTACAAAATTTTTTTTGGTCTTTTCTTTATTATCATATGCTTCTCCAGTGATGGCCTCTCTCTTAGACATTTGTACCAAAATTTTCTAGTCTTCAACTTCATATTTCTTGAAATTCTCTGGTACTTCATATAATGATTCCTCCTCTTCTTGTCTCACTGCTTTTCTTTTCTTTTCCTTTTGACTCCCTTCACTTTCCTCCCTTGAATTTATAGTTTTAATGCTTGTGAGAGGTTCTTCTTCTTTTTGCGTAAATACTCCTATATTTTCTAGATAGTGCCCCTTTAAGTCAAAGCAACTATCCATCACAATGGACTCTAGATCATCATCGTTCTCTTCTTCTTCTATGACCTCATTAGAGTCACACTCTTCTAGCAAGGGTTCATACATGAACAAGGAGATATCATAACCCCCCTAATCACAATGAGGCATCCACTGTTCTTCATTGACAGCAAGGTGGCTAAGATTTATGCCCAACCATGAGGCTCATATTCCTCATCTCGGAAAATCATCGGTGTGTAGGCTGGGTCTCTAACTATTCTATCTCCTTGAGAAGTTCCTTCTTCTCTTGCTTTTAGGCACCTTTCCTCTTCCTCTGCGACTTTGCACATCCACAAATGAGTATCTTCATGCATCCATGATGGATCAAAAGAACCTTCGGAGTTGACAAAGATTGAATCTTCTGGAGCCTTGTGGATGTGATTCCAGTGTAGGGGTGCTACATCTCTAAAAGTATAATCCTTCAAATTGACCTTGGTGGTGACCCCTAAGTGCTGCAAGTACAAGGAGTTGGTTCCCCAATCTTGTACTATTTGTAGTTCTATAGGAAGGGTTTTCCTAGGATCCTCTCATAGACATTATTTTTGCCAAAGTCACATACAACAAAGGTGTGTTGAAACTCTACACCACAAGAGGTTAGAGTTATCCATTCTATAAATCCTAGAGGTTGTTCAATACGTCCGTCCACCATTTGAAGCTTCATTCTAGTTGGTCTTAATACGGGTTTGCCCCATTGCTTTTACAAGGAGGTGGTAGCAATCGCAACACCAGCACTTGAATCTAAGATCGCTTTGGTTGTGTAACCATGGTAGGTGATTGGAAGATAAGTGTTACCTTCTTCACCTTCACTCATGTCTCCTATTTTGTCTAGAGGTATCTCTAGAACTTTTTGCTTAGAGCCAAGTTTTGAGATATTGGAATCAAGTTCTCGAACTTGATTTGCCACATGTTTCCATGGCTTAGGTTTTACTTTGAGAAGCTATTCAAAAGTGAGATGACACTGAACCTTAGTGTTCTTCACGAATTCAGTGTTGCTTGGAACCACTGAGTCTTCACTTCTTATCACTATTGTGGGAGCTTTGATCTGAAGAGACTCAGATTCCCATGGGCCTGTGAATTGTGGAAACTCTTGTAAAGAATTAGATTCAAAATCTAATCTTTCATCTTCTTGTTTCTCTGCTTGGTCTCCATAAATAGATGGAATGTCTTGGGGAAATTGATCATGAAGATCATCAATCTCAGGAATAGGAGGGGGGTTACCTTCCTCCTTGGCCCATTTCTCTTCTTGTATTTCCTGCAAGAACTCTTGAGAGTACTGTTCAATTGAAAGAGGTGTTCCACCATCCATGGAATCAAGAACATAATCTTTCATTGGTGGTGAGCTTTCTCTTTCGACAACTGGTTGAGCCTGTGGAGGTAAAGAAACATATGGCTTGTTTCCAACTGCTCTAATCTTTCTAGTAAGCCTTGGAAATGCAAACTCGGTTTGATAGAATTAGTTTGATTGAACAATTTATTGGCCTCAAGCATAGCTTGAGCTAGTTATACCATTTTCATGCACATTTTTATCCGTTCAATCTTTAAATCTGCTCTAGGGTAACTCTTGTCTAGGTTTGCAGTTGTCGACCCTTCTTTAAGCTGAGCCTGGTAGGCCTTGAACATCATGTCCAAGCCTTCTAGGGTTGGATATGCAAGAGCAGACCTTGGTTGTGGTCTATTTGCAATGGGTGGTGGGGGTTGGGGTGAAGTGGTGTGGATGGAGTTTCAACATGCGAGGGGTGTTGAGATGCAATGTCTTCTATTTTTATTTTTGCTAAGAGCTAGATTAACGCTACTTGAACTTGAATCCACCACTAAGTCTATGTTGGAACTCAAGGTCAAGCACAAGTGTGGAAGCACATCAGAAAGGTGGACACACACAAGAAGAAGGAGCAACTAGGGAGCTCCAAGAAGTACATGTCAAATTTTCAGAAGAATCCCCTATAAAATAGTGATTTTCATCACTAAAAACCATTGTAAATATCATTTCACCTTTTTGTAGCTCCATTTTGTGCAAGCCGAGGAGTCCTCAAGCTTGAGGAGCATTAGAAGTATAATCCTACCAATTTTCATAATTTTTAGACTTCGTTTGAGCCCTCAAATAAGCCCTGGAACCTAAATTTTAACTAGGCCAGACATTAGGTCTCGACAAGTCAAAAAACTATGAAAAGAGCTAGAGAGCTCATTTTTTAGGGTAGCTGAGAGAATAGAGCTTTGTAAGAGAACTCTTTTGCAATAGAAGCTTTCCATTGTTCCTCTCTTTGATCTTACCTTGTGCATGTGTGTGTGTATGTGTGTGCATGTTTGTGTGCTTTCACTCATGCACTTGTGCCTTCACTTGCTCGTGGTCTTCATACGGGTCCTCACATCTCCGCGGATTGACAAGTAAAGGAGGTGGTGCTTACGCTTGAGCTACACCAAATTTTGGTGCCGTTGCCGGGGAGAGAGCTTCGAGGATGAGCGTTGTGATGGTAAGATCGTAGATTTGCGATGTTGGAAGGTAAAAAAACTGTCATTTTTGTTCATTTTCTGATTTTTCCTCTTCATCTTCATCATCATCACCATCTCCATCTTCTTCCATCTTCATCTTCATAGAATTTCTTGTTTTTTAGTGCATTTTCACCATTTTCATACAATTTTTCATGCATTATTGTGTGAGAAAGAGTTAGGAAGTGCAAGCGAGAGCAAGCGCCTAGGTTTTTCATGATTTTCTACACATACGGAGCTCGGCATTGCTCGGTGCTCAGAAATTTGAATTTCCCGCCAAAAAACACGATTCTGATAGAAAATCATGATTTTCAGAAAATTCAAATTAAAAAAAAAATACGATTCTCTAATTCCCACCTAAAAGCTTTTTGAAAAGAACACCATTCTGGGGTCATTCTTAGAATCGTGATTCTCTGGTTGTTCTCAAAATCGTGATTCTCACAAATCACGATTTTCAGCCAAAAACACGATTGTGATCAAACACGATTCTCTGTTGCCAATCGCGATTTTCAAAAACACGATTTTCATCCAAAATCGCGATTTTCATGTCAAAAATACGACTTTGAGAAAACACGATTTTCAGTGGGCTCAAAATCACGATTCTCTAAATTTTTCAAAAACACGATTCTAAGAAGACATGATTTTGAGTGGGCTCAAAATCGCGATTTTCATAAATCACGATTTTTAGCCAAAAAAAACGATTTTGTGAAAACACGATTCTCTGTGCCTCCAAAATCGCGATTTTCAAAAACACAATTTTTATCCAAGGTACAAAATCACGATTTTTAGAACACGATTTTCAAAAACACTATTTTCATCCAAGGTACAAAATCGCGATTTTTAGAACACGATTTTCAATCAAAATCGCGATTCTCTGATCAAAAAACACGATTTTGAAATACACAATTTTCATTCAAAATCGCAATTTTGTGATCATTCTCAAAATCGCGTTTTTCACGATTCTCACTCAAAATCACGTTTTTCACAATTTTCATTCAAAATCGCCTTTTTTGGGGTTGTTTAGAATCACGATTTTCATCAGTGCTCAACATCACGATTTTCATGATTTCACAAAATCGTGATTTTTGTGGTTGCTCAGCATCGCGATTTTCATGATCCCTCATAATCGCGATTTTCATAAGAACTCAGCATCGCGATTTTCTAACCTCCCAAAATCGCGATTTTCATACAAAATCGTGATTTTTCCATAAGTGCCTGTTTCCCTATTTTGACCCCCAGGAGCCTAATTTGACATAACTTTTTCATCAAAAGTCCATTTTTTGAGCTCTATAGCTCGTTGGAAAGTTGACCCTCTAGTGAGACTAGGAACCCAAGGGGACTCCAAAGAATTTTGAACCATACCAAGGGGAAATTTTGGACTCTTATAAAAAGCTTATGAACCTGAGATCTTGTAGACACCTAGGCAAGGATAAACAAAGCATTAGATCTTTTGAGACTAGTGTCAACCATACAGCTAAGTCTTGGGCACAACAACTAAGTGGTTATCCTTACGTACTAAGTTCAGACACAAGTGACTCAGAAATGTCTTTTAGCATAGGGAAACCTGCAAGTAACTCAGGCATTGCCTATTTACAAACACCAGAAGGCCCCTATAAGACACAGTTGGAATATATTCGGACCAACCAATTAGGTGCTCACATCTATGAGGACGGCCTAAGGCGATCAATGGTCCAACTCAAAAATCCAGATCAACCCTTTGGACTTGAACACCCAGTAGTCAAGTTTGAAGAAGGTTCATACATTGATAAGGAAGGAACCATGTATGTGGTCACCAACCTACCAGATAGGACTGATGAGTTTGGAAATGTCATTCTCGATCCCTCAAGACAACAAAAGCATAGAACTATTCTTGAATAGAGAAATAGAGGAAGCCTTTTGGAGATTCAAGCCAGATCAACCTAGCCAATTGGGCATAGTCATCATCTACGAGTTCAAGGATCCAGAGACACCAGGAAAAGTTGTCTACCTAGATAACACATCAGAGAAAATGTTCTTGGTAACAGAACATGATAGACATGCATATACTTGGAAGAGTGAATTGATTTTCCCTCCATCAAGATCCAATGTTTCCCATGGCCTCCAAGGAGTAGGATCATCCCAAGCTCATGAATCCCAGAGAGAAAGAACTAGAGAGAGACCTGAGGTAAGTTTTGCACACACTGTGGGCAGAAATAGATCAGGATTTGAAAATGAAAGACCTAAAAGAGAGAGACATCAAGAACATAGGCAACAAAGAGATGAACATGATTTTCCATTGCCTAGACCCCGAGAGCAACCAAGAACCCTTAGACCCACTCAAGTGATCAAGGCAATGAAGAATTATTTTGACGGGACAGGAGATCCTTATGATCATGTGGCCGAGTTCAAACAAGTGTTAAGGGCTGAACATGTTGAGGATTTGTTCACCCAGTACGAGGCATTTGGTTTGACTCTTAAGGGCACTGCCTTAACTTGGTTTCAACCATTGATTAGTCGCAACTATCGCGATATAGGTCAACTGTTGGACGAATTCATTGTAGAATTTTCCAAGAGTGGTATCAGGCATAACACATCATCCTTGATCCACAGCTTCAAGCAGACAACCCAAGAAACAGTGCGACTAGCAGGAAGAAGGTTCAGACAGTACTTAGAAAGATGCCCTGTTCTAGAGTTGCCCACACCTGCCAAACAAGTGGCCTTGTTCTTAGATGGCTTACTGAGCACAAAGTTAAGATCATATGTGTACTTGAAAGAGCCTAGAAGCATAGAAGAGTGTGTGCGGACCTGCATTGACATAGAAGACAACTTGGGTGAGGAGTTAGGACTATCCAAACTCTATAAAGACTCTGACAGTTCTCCTAGTCATACCTCCAGAGCCTCCACTGAGCTGGATGAGATAGCAGAGCAAGTTTCCAAGAAGCTAGGAGTTCAAAATAGAAAAATACCAAGAGCCACCTCATCGAATTGGTGTTATACTTTCGGAGGTGACCACATGGCTAATGTATGCCCATTACACAACCAAAACATGAGAGAAAGGAATGCTCCATATTGTACTATTGAGAGAAAATACACAAACCACACGGCTCAAGATTGTCCATACAATAGACAAGCTATTAGACAGAATTATCAGCAACCTTACCAACAAGGTAGGTATCAGAACCAATACCAACAGCCATATTATAGACCACAACAACAATATCAGGCACCATATAGGCCACAACCAGTCCTAGGAAACCAACCACCAGCGCCTGCCAATGTAATTCCAGTTAAGTATGCAATGGCAGAAGAGAACCTTAATAGAGCATTGGTGTCGATGACCCCACTGATCTCAAAAAATGACTCTCATGCTCATAGTTCAGACTACTCCCATGAAGGTAGTCCACATGCTTATTACATAGAGTCACCTGAGCATAGTGAGACTTATCCATATCAATATGAGGCACCACATATGGAACAAAATTGGGAGCCAGAATACTCCAATGTCATGTCCACAAATCCTAACCCTAGGCCCCAATTGAGACAAATGAGACCACAAGCCCCTAGAGGACCATGTTTTAGTTGCCAGGGTGACCATTTCATTCGTGAATGTCCCCACTCACCAACTCTGGGACAAGGACAGAACATCACAATACAAGCCTTTTGTCTTGAGTGTGGCAAAGAGCATCTCCCTAGAGGTTGTCCAGGGAACCCCTCTAGTGCGCCCAAGGTTACACCCATTAATGTGGTAGGCTTAGTGGTGGATTCAAGTGATAGTAGCAGTAATGTGGCTCCTATACAAGCAGTTACTAGAGCACAAGCCTTAAAACAGGATAAACCAACAAAGCAATCGGAGTCTAGTGAATCAGGAGAGCCTAGTAAGAGGAAAACAAGAACATGGAAGGATACCAGGGAGAAAGCCAATCGCAAGTGGAATAAAAAGTTATCAGAACTAGAAGAAAGCCTGAAAGAAGTGAAAACAAAGATAGAAGACATTGCATCTCAAAGTCCCTCGCATGCCGAAACTCCATCCACACCACCTCATCCCACCCCACCACCCATTGTAAATAGACCGCAACCGGGGTCTATTCTTGCAGATCCAACGCCAGAAGGCTTGGACATGATGTTCAAGGCCTACCAGGCTCGACTTCAAGAAGGGCCTACAGCTGCAAACCTAGACACGAGTTACCCTAGAGCCGATTTAGAGATTGAACAAATGAAAATGTGCATGAAAATGGTAGAACAAGATCAAGCTATGCTTGAGGCTAGTCAAAAGTTCAATCAAACAAACTTTGTCAAACCGGATTTGCATTTCAAGGGCTTACTAGAAAGATTAGAGCAATTGGTAAACAACCACAAGTTTCTTTACCTCCACAAGCTCAACCAGTTGTGGAAAGAGGAAGCTCTCCACCAATGGAAGCTTATGTTCCTAATTCCACGAATGTTGGAACACCTCTTTCAATTCAAGGGTACTCTCAAGAGTTCTTGCGGGAAATACAAGAAGAGAAATGGGCCAAGGAGAAGGGTAACCCCCCTCCTATTCCAGAGATTAATGATCTTCATGATCAATTTCCCCAAGACATTCCGTCTATCTATGGAGACCAAATAGAGCAACAAGAAGACGAAAGGTTAGATTTTGAATCTAATACCTTAGAAGAACTGCCTCAATTTCCAGGCCCATGGGAATCTAAATCTCTTCAGATTAGAGCTCCCACAATATTGGTAAGAAATGAAGACTCAGTGGTTCCAAGGAACACTGATGTCGTGAAGAACACTAAGGTTCAATGTCATCTTACTATAGAAGAGCTGCTCAAAGCAAAACCCGAGCTATGGAACCATGTGAAGGATCAGGTCCCAGCACTCGATTCCACAATGCCAAAAGGAGGCTCTAAGCTGAAAGTACCAGAGATACCTCTAGACAAGATAGGGGACATGTGTGAGGGTGAAGAAGGTAACACTTATCTTCCAATCACCTACCAAGGTTACACAACCAAAGCAATCATAGATTCAGGTGCTCGTGTTGCTATTGAGACCACCTCCTTGTGGAAGCAATGGGGCAAACCCACATTAAGACCAACTAGAATGAAACTTCAAATGGCCGATGGTCATTTTGAAAGACCTCTAGGATTGCTAGAAGGGATAACTCTAACCACTTGTGGTGTAGAGTTTGAACATACATTTGCTATATGTGACTTTGAGAAAAATAATGTCTATGAGATTATCCTAGGAAGACCCTTCCTACGACAATTGCAAATAGTACAGGATTGGGGAACCAACTCCTTGTACTTACAACAATTAGGGGTCACCACCAAGGTCAATTTGAAGGATTACACCTTCAGAGATGTACCACCACTACAGTGGAATCCTATCCACAAAGCGAAAGAAGATTCTATCTCTGTGCATTCTGGAAGTTCACCTGATCCATCCTGGTTGCATGAAGATACTCATTTGTGGATGTGCAAGGTCGTGGAGGAAGAGGAAAAACGCTTAAAGGCAAGAGAAGAAGGAACTTCTCTAGGAGATAGACCAATTAAAGACCCAGCCTATACATCGATGATCTTTTGAGATGAGGAATTTGAGCCTCATGGTTGGGCAGAAATCTTAGCTACCATGGACATTGCAGTCAATGAAGAACAATGGACGCCTCATTGTGATGAGGAGGGTTATGATATTTCAGTGTTCATGTGTCAGCCCTTGCTAGAAGAATGTGACCCTAGTGATATCATAGAAGAAGAAGAGAATCACAATGATCTAGAGTCCATTGTGATGGATACTTGCTTTAACTCAGAGAAGCACTATTTAGAAGATATAGGAGTGTTTACCCAGAAAGAAGAACAACCTCTCACAAGTATTAAAACGGTAAATTCAAAGGATGGAAGTGAGAGCAGTCAAAAGAAAAAGAAAAGAAAAGTTGTGAAACAAGAAGAGGAGGAATCATTGTTTGAAGTACCAGAAAATTTCAAGAAATATGAAGTTGAAGATCGGAAAATTTTGGTACGAATGCCTAAGAGAGATGCCATCATGGGAGAAGTGTATGATAACAAAGAAAAGACCAAAAAGATTGTAGTGGCCATTGAAGAGAACGAAGAGCGATGCACGTACATAGGAGATGACCTAAGTGCACAAGAAGAAATGGAGCTCGTAGCTCTATTAAGGGAATATAGGGACGTGTATGCATGGCATTATAGAGACTTGAAGGGGGTAGATCCAAGAATATGCTCTCATACGATTCCCATGAATGCTGACGCCAAGTCCACCAAACAAAAGCCCTACACATATAATGACACTTATGCAGCTAAAATAAAAAAAGAAATCGATAAGCTGATTGAATTTGGATTTATCTATGAGATTGAGCATACTGAATGGGTGTCCCCCATTGTAGTGGTGCCCAAGAAGAACGGAAAGTTGCGAGTGTGTATTAACCTTAAAAAAGTTAATGTTGCTACGATTCGAGATAGTTACCCACTTCCAATCATTGAACATCTTTTGGAGCGTGTGGCAGGCAAGGAAGTTTATAGCTTCCTTGATGGATTTTCTGGTTACAACTAGGTAGCCATTGCCCCAGAAGATCAACACAAAACTGCGTTTGCTACAGAGTGGGGAATCTTTGCATTTTGTGTGATGCCATTTGGGCTCACCAATGCACCTGCAACATTCCAAAGGCTCATGTGTCATGTCTTCAAAGAGTTCTTGCGAAAGAGCTTGGAAGTATATGTGGATGACTTATGTGCTCATTCCCAAGAAAGAAGATATCACATCCCTGAGCTTAGACAGATCTTCAACAAGTGTAGAGAATATCGAGTTTGTTTGAACCCAGAAAAGTGTGTATTCATGGTAGGACAAGGTAAAATCTTAGGTCATATTGTTTCCAAGGACGGAATCTCAACAGACGAGGATAAAGTAAAAGCCATAGCAGAGTTGCCAAGGCCAAGGAATGTTAAAGAGGTACAAGCCTTTATGGGCCATTGTGGATATTATCGCAGATTTATCCACATGTATGCGATCATAGCTAAACCTCTTTATGGTTTGTTGACAAATTTTGAGTGGAATGACGAATGTGAAAATTCCTTCAATGAGTTGAAGAAACGTTTGTGCATAGCACCAATATTGACCACTCTTGATTGGAATAAGCCATTCCATGTCCATGTGGGTGCCTCCAATCATGCCATAGGATGTGTGCTAGCACAACCCATAGGTGAAGGAAATCTAGATTTGCCTATAGCATATGCCAACAGACAGCTCACTACAACAGAGCGAAATTATACAACAACAGAGAGAGAAGGTTTAGGCATGGTATATGCCGTGAAGAAGTTTAGGCACTATCTATTGGCCAATAAGTTCAAGTTTTTCATTGATCATCAAGCTTTGTTATATTTGGTCAATAAACCTTGCAATAGAGGACATTTAGTAAGATGGTTTCTCTTACTAATGGAATATGACTTTGAAGTTGTTGTTAGAAAAGGTAGAACCCACCTCCGAGCAGATCACCTTTCTTGCATTACTTCAGGAGAGTCACCGCAAGGAGTGTCTGATGAACTACCTGATGCTTATCTGTTCAATTTGGAAGTTGTTCCTAAATGGGCAACTAAGTTGGTATCAGTCCTCACCTTCGGACCCACAAATAAGAATGTAAAAACCTCACAATAAGAAATTGTAAAATCACAAAAATATCACATATTGGCAGGAAGCATGTACAAACAAGATACGGAGGGTGTACTTGCTTGTTGTGTCGAGGATGATGAACACACTAGCTGGTTGCAACAAGCCCATGAAGGATTGCTAGGAAATCACTATTCTAAACAACGAACATTACAGAATCTAAAATGTTTAGGAGTGTATTGGCCTAGCATGGACAAAGAAATACATGAGTGGATTAAGAATTGTCCAATGTGCAGAGAGAGAGCATGCCACCCTTTATCAAGTGTCATTAATTCCTGATTGGAGTGCTCCATTGGTAGAGTTTATGAGATCGGGAATGTTACCCAAAGAGGCTAGTCTAGCAAGAAGACGAAGCATGGAGCAAGAGGCTCAGGACTATGCTTTAGTTGGAGAAAACTTATATCGAAGAGGCAAGGATGGTTATCTAAGATTGTGCATTCATGAATCAGACTATTTAAAAGTCTTAGAAACTGCACACAGCGGTGTTGCAGGTGGAAACTTCGATCCTGATCGAGTAATCAAAACCATTCTATTCTCAAGACTTTGGTGGCCCACTCTTCATATGGATGCACATACCTATGTGAAGAAATGTGACACATGCCAACGTGCACAATATCCTATCAGAAAAGACGAGACGCCTTTGAGGCCCATGATGGGAGGACGTGCATTCTCGAAGTGGGGTATAGACTTTGTAGGTCCTATTAACCCCCCAGCTAGAAACTCCCATGCACAGTACATCATTGTAGCCATAGATTACCTTACCAAGTGGGTGGAAGTAAAAGCCACATCAAAGAATGATGCTCAAACAACAGCTAAGTTCTTATTTGAGAATGTGTTCACAAGATATGGACTACCAATAGAGTTAGTGAGCGATAGAGGCACACACTTCTTGAATGAAGTCATTGAAAATCTTCTCCAAGAATTCTTGGTGATACATGAGAAGTCTGTCCCCTATCATCCACAAGCCAGCGGACAAGCTGAGAGCACAAACAAGATCCTCTGTAATGTCTTGACTAAACTGGTAAACAATAAACGCTCTGATTGGGATAAACAGCTTCATCATGTTGTTTGGGCTTATCGAGTTGCCTACAAAACGGTATTCAATGTCACCCCATTTCAGATGGTCTTTGGACAGAATGTTGTGCTACCATTAGATTTCTTAATCCCAGCTTTAAAAGTAGCACAAGAGCATGAGTGGAATGGACATGAGTTGTCCTCTCGGATCTTTGATCTAGAACACTTAGGTGAGATGAGGCTACGAGTGGCAGCAGGCATCTATGCTGCAAAGAAAAGACAAAAGGCATACTTTTATGCACACATCAAGGATAAGGGAATGAAAGAGGGTGACCTAGTGTTGGTTTATACACTAAAGCAACATGCCCGCAAGTTGGAAAAACGAGGATATGGACCCATGATCATTAACAGAATTTCCACTAGCAGTGCGGTTCAATTGGCCACTTTAGAAGGTGATATCTTGCCAAACTATATAAGTGGTTGTCGAGTCAAGTTATACCAAGAACCTCTTATAGAGGATATGCTAATGAGATTGAACACTGCTAAGAAACGAAAAGAAGAAGAGTTGAGAGTCAGAGAAGAAGCACAGGCAGAGGCTAGAGAGCGCATAAGGCGAAATAAGTTAAGCAGACTAGGCCTAGATGTCAACTCAAAAGCCCCAAAATATCACATGGATATGTGTCAAAAATCAGGCATAACTACTTCTCAAGTCATTGACCGACGTCCCTTTGTGACCATAGAGATAGGACAAGGAAAGGGTGCAAGGACTGTGAAAGCATTGATTGACTCAGGTGCAGCAAGTAGTGCAGTTAGACTGTCCTACTGCCAAGACTTGCAGTTGAACATCAATCCCATAGAAGCTTATCTCATAGGATTGGGAGGTGTGGAAACCCCTTGTTTGGGCAAGGTGGAACTTCCCATCTACCTTCAAGATGTTCCAATGAAAGTCAAAGTGCTAGTGTGTCAAGATGAGAACCTTACAGAACCACTTGTCTTGGGTCAAGATTAGATATATGACCATGCAGTTAACTTAAACCTAAAAAGTCAAATTCTTCAAGTTTGGGTACAGGAACGATGCATCACATTAGAATTAGAGAACTGCATGCTCACAAATCCAGATGTCCCACATTCTCTTAGTTCTTCTAAGACTAATCATCTCGAAGAAGATGTTACATGTGCCAAAAGCTCTATGATCTAGAAGGACTCAGTCATGGAAGAAGAGTCGCAAAGGCAAGCAAACCCTCCTTCTTTTTTGAAGAGTGAAGCATCCATAGTAGTTCAACCTCAGAAGCAAGCACAACAATTCAAGACAATTGCTATAGCAAATAGAAAGACACCCTTCAACAAGAAAGCAGTTCCGAGCATGAAGCCGATATGGGTACGCAAAGGAGAGCAACCACCAGCCTTGCCCCCACAAATCCCATCCAGGCAAGCCAACTAGGCCAGAAGACGAAGGAAGAAGCTCGGACAAGCTCAACCACAAGGTATCCGACAAGTTTGGGTGCCTAAGAAATTAGCTGCAGCTCAACAAGGGCGATTACAGATGTGGGTACCTAAGAAGCTCTTACATCCACAACAACCTATGTTCTCCCACATGCGAAAGGTCTCAACAAAGAAGCCACAAAGAGAAAAGGGTAAGAACCGCATACAGAGATCGAAAGAAGATCAAATCACCTCTTCAACAATAGTAGGAAGACCTACAAAAAGGGTATGGGTTTGGAAGCCAAAAGTACAAGTAGCCTCCACCAAACCAAAGCACCAACCACACTGGATACCACAGTTCAGAAAGCATCCAAAGAGGAAGACGCCTGAAGTGATCTCTACAGTGCCAAATGTTGTTCTAAAATGGACCCCAATAAGGAGGATTACATCACCTTGAGATCCAATGGATACCTCCACAACAGATGGCATCAACATCCGCAAATAACATCGAAAGCCTCGACGAGCGACATTTATGTGCTCCTTGTAGGACCCTGTCTTTTGCACCATTCAGGTCATGCATTTCCAAAGTATGCATTAATATAGGGCCACATTACATGGCCGTGCATAGACACATTTGAGAGTCCCATGCACAAGAGCACATTGACATATGTCAACTATTTTTTCTGATACTCACATCTGTCTTCTTGTTTTGTGACATGGTTCTATAAAAAAAAAATAGAGAGAAAGAACCTGTTCCCAGTTTTGGCTCATGAAACATGAATGATTCATGCTTAGTTGAAGGTGGAACTGTTGATTGCTGGGCATTTATCAGTTTGGATAGAAGTATGTCTCGGCTAGCTGATGATATAATTGCTGCCTTATCTGGTAGATGTTAAGAACTTGGCATGAACATGGCATCCACAACTATGGTTCCCCCTTACCATGGTAGGAGTGAAGAGCTTGAAGGTCCACAACTTGAGTGATGTTTAATTACTACATGTACGAGAGAATCCAGGGAGATATCTACAAGAGGTAGTTTGGTACCCTGAGAATCCTTGTCCGTATACTGGGTGAGAAGACTCCTGCTTATGGAGAGCTAAAGAGAATATGTGAAACTAAGCTTGGTGTAGTTACCCAATGTCATTTGTCAAGGAATATAAAGAAATTCAATGTTGATCTAGAATTTTGAGTTGGACAACTGATCGCCTCAGACCATCCTCATAGATGTGCACACCTAATTGGTTGGTCCTAATATATTCCAATTATGTTTTATAGGGACCTTCTGGTGTTTGTAAGTAGGTAGTGCTTGAGCTACCTATGGGTCTCTCCATTCTGAAAGACATTTCTGAATCACTTGTCTCTAGATTCAGAGGATTTTATACTTTGTCTATCTTGGCCTAGGTGTCTACCTGATCTCAGGTTCATAAGCTTTATCTACAAGTCTCAACCCTTTGTATTGATAAAAATTTCTCTTGAGCTCCTTTGGGTTCCTAATCCCACATGAGGGTCAACTTCAAATTAGTCTATCTGAAAATCAAGGCATTATTCTTAAGAAAAGCAATTGAGGCCATGTGGGATTCAAAACGAGCTTTCCAACAAGCTATAGAGCTCAAAAAACAGACTTTTAATGAGAAATTTATGTCAAATCAGGCTCTTGTGGGTCAAAATAGGCAAACATGATGTTATGAGAAAATCACGATTTTGACTGAAGATCGAAATCCTGAACAACCTTGAAAAACAGGATTTTCATTGAGAATCGTGATCCTGAACAAACCCAAAAAACGAGATCTTGATAGAGAATCATGAAAAAGGCGATCCTGATAGAGAATCGTGAAAAACGTGATCTTGATAGAGAATCATGAAAAACATGATCCTGATAGAGAATCATGAAAAACGTGATCCTGATAGAGAATCGTGAAAAATGCAATCCTATAGAGAATCGTGAAAAACGTGACCCTATCAGAGAATTATGAAAAACGCGATCCTGACAAAGAATCGTGAAAAACGCGATCCTATAAGAGAATCATGAAAAACACAACCTTGAAAGAGAATCATGAAAAATGCGATCCTGTCAGAGAATCATGAAAAACGTGATCCTGTCAAAGAGTTGTGAAAAACACGATCCTGTCAAAGAATCATGTTTTTGAGACACCTTGAAAATCACGATCTTGAGAATCACTTGAAAATTGCAATTTTGACCGAGGATCATGTTTTTTGAAAATGGCCTAAAAATCATGATCTTGAGAATGACCTCAAGATCGTGTTTTCTGAGAATCGTGTTTTTGTTGAAAATCATGTTTTTTTCCTTAGAATCGCATTTTCCTCTTGAAAATCGTGATCTTGAGAATGACCTGAAAATCGTGTTTTTTGAAACAACTAGGGATCGCGCTTTTGAGCACAACTTGGGAATTGTATTCTGAGAATGACCTCAAAATCATGTTTCTTGAGAATAATTTTAGGCGGGAAATTCCAATAGTAAGAGAATCGCGATTTTGAAAAAAATTTGAATTTTTCACAGAATCGCGATTTCACCATAGAATTGTGTTTTTCTGAGATTTTTGGTGGGAACTTCAAACTTCAGGGCTTCGGCCTATGCATCTTTAGAGGGTCATGAAAATCGCAAAAACTTACACACACAAGCACTTTGCTTCTCTCTGTCCCCTTCTTGCATACCCATGAATGAAAAATGAAGTGAAAATAGGCAATATACAATGAAAAACGAGATTTTTCTGTGAAGATGAAGATGGAAAAGATGGTGATGATGAAGATGGAGAAGAAAAATCAGAAAAGTAACAAAAAATGATTGTTTTTTTACCTTCCAATGTTGCAAATCTACAATCTTACCTTCACAACGCTCGTCCTCGAGCAACACTTCCTGGCAACAATGCCAAAATTTGGTGTAGCTCAAATGTAAGCACCACCTCCTTTACTTGTCAATCCGCGGAGATGTGAGGAGGATATGAAGATCGTGAATGCTTGTGGTGAGCAAATGTGAGTGACAGGCACATACATGCATGCACACAAGGCAAGATCAAAGAGAGGAACAATGGAAAGCTTCAATTACACGAGAACTCTCTTACAAAATCTTCAAACTCTCAGAAGCCAACTCTCTACATGCTATCGAAAAACTCCCTTAGAAATGAGCTCTCTAGCTCTTTTTATAGTTTTTTGACTAGTTTTGGCCCTGACTAGACCTAGTGTCCGATCTAGTTAAAAATTAGGTTCCAGATTATTTGGGGGCTCAAACGGAGTCTAAAAATTATGAAAATTGGTACATAGATACTTGTAATACTCCTCAAGCTCAAGAACTCCTTGGCTTGAACAAAATGGAGTTGCATAAATATGAAATGGTATCTACAATGGTTTTTAGTGATAAAAATCACTATTTTTATAGGAATTTCTTCTGAAAATTTGACATGTGCTTCTTAGAGCTCCCCACATGCTCCTTCATCTTGTGTGTCCACTTCTTTGATGCACTTCCACTCCTCATGCTTGAACTTGAGTTCCAACACCAGGAAATCTTGATTTACAACACGCATAATGGACCTGTTCTGCCTAGACTGATCTTCCAGCAACAAAACAGAAACAAAGAGTAGAAGCAAAACTCTGGTATGAATTGGGAAGACCATTTAGAATAGTCTGCACAAGTGAACTGTCAGGAAGGACTTCATGAGCAGAAATCAATTTTTCCTTCAAATCCTTCATCTTTGTCAGAAAACTGTCCATAGAATCACCTTCATTCATGTGCCCACACTCCAACTTTTTTTGGAGATAAGCAACACGAGCCTCATTCCTAGCTTGGTACAATGTGATAAGTGTATCCCAAGCATCCTTAGCTATTCTGTAAGAGTGAATATGAGGAATAATGGCATGTTTGACAGACAAGGCTATCAATGCATGTGTCTGAGCATCTCTACCATCCCAACAATTTTTCTCTATAGTAGGTGCAATAGGAACAACAACACAAAAAGGAATCTGCAAAATATCACCATCTTCTACACCGTCTGCATCAACTTCAGTACTTGTATTTGCAGTACTTGTATTCGCAGGTGTAATAGGACGTTTTTCAACACCCTATACAATATTCCATAGTTCTTTCGCAACCAATACATGACGCATCATATAAGCCCACAATAGATAATTGGTACCATCCAACTTATCCTCAATTGCCAACATACAGAATACATCACTGCTTTCAACCATGGCCACTATCTAAAATACCTTGATGCAGTGATTGTATCTGAAAAAGTTGAACAAAACTACCCAAACGAGTTCTACTAGACCTGTAGTAGACTTCGAGATGCTTATACTAGCGAACCAAAACATGTATATATCTGTCACTCTAGCACAATGGTGAGTACCAACGTGAGAAGATCCACCTCATAATTGTCATTCCGTGGAGACGTGAAGACTAGTATGAAGACTATGAGCAAGTGAAGGCACAAGTGCATGAGTGAGAAGCAGACAAACATGCACACACATACACACACATGCCCACACAAGGCAAGAACAAGGAGAGGAACAATGGAGTTCTTTGCATTAGTCAAAAAGTCTCTTACATAAGCTCAATTCACAAACAATCTAACCCCAGAAATGAGCTCTCTAGGTCTTTTTATAGTTTTATAACTAGCTTTGGCCTTGTCCAGACCTAGTGTCCAGCCTAGTTAAAAAGTTAGGTTCTAGAGCCGATTTGAGGGCTCAAACGGAAAAATTATGAAAATTGGTATGTAGCTAATTCTAATTCTCCTCAAGCTTGGGGACTCCTCGGCTTGAACAAAATTGAGTCTATTCTACCAAAAATGGGATTTACAATGTGAGTGTAGTGATGAAAATCACTTAAGTTGGAAATTGTTTATGAAAAAAATGATTGGGCCTTGTTGCCGTATTATGCATGACTGTTCCGTTATGCTTGTATGCTCTGCTTATCACTTGTATGCCAACACTCCCCCCTTCCTAGCGTCTGTCGTCCCTGACAGACCTCTGTTGCATAGGGTGGTCGATATAGTATTGGATGACATTGGTGGCTAATTCATGTTCTCCTATCCTTAATCCCCTTGCTAGGTCAGCTTCCAATGCATCCCAATTTATTGCACCGGGGACCTCGGGTTGTAGTGTAGTGTAGTACTCGGAGTACATAGCTTGTTCACATGCAAAGAGATGGAGCAGGTGTGTAGGCTTCGGTGCGAAGACCTCTGAGTGGTACTCCCAGAAACCTGATCTGAACATGTCCTCGAATGTCTGTTTATAGCATGCAGGGAGGTATTTGATGCGTGCATGCCAAGCATAAGCTACCCGAATGCTGGGGGTGGTGCTCATGTCGTACACCAAATCATAATTGCCATTGGTAAACCCCGGTAGCCATACCTGTGGTGCTGTTGCATTTCTAAAGGTTTTGAGCACTACCTGCATCATATCCAAAATTTTAAGCATCATTTGGGCTTCCACATCTAGCATGGGCTTCAGTCGAGGCATCCAGTGTCGAATTGTGGCCATCATGTAGGTTACTGATGGTGGTCCTTGCGGTGGCGCTATGTATAGGTAGTTTAGCCATTCCTTGCATTGTGCGTTGTTCTGCACTTTAATGTTGAATGCTTTCCAAGACCTGCGGCATGGGATTGGACCGTAGCATGGATTGTATAGGAGATGTAAAGGTGCATTGTTCCATGTGTGTAGCATTTTTGGATGTCTCTAGAAGTTTCTGCCGCCATGTTGGTTGATGGATTTTGCCTTTTTGCACTGCTGGAGGAAGGTCTTCGGGTTGAAACTGGGTTGCGAATGAAGGAATCTTACCCGTAACTCTCTGTATTTCTGCATTATAATCGGCCAGAATAACGTAGTAAGGCCTGTATTGGAGTTCTGATGAGAGGATAAGGCGTCTGGATGACAGGTTCTTGAAGTAATTAGATTGTAACACAGTTTCTTCTATGACCCTCATGGCCTGATTTTGCACTACTGTGCGCTCTTCATGAGAACCACCCATCTCTTCCACTTGTCGTAGCCATGGAGGTTGGTGCTTCGAACATATCCTGACCTTCTTCGGTTTGTTGTCCTCTTGGGAAGGGTTGTGGGTCATATTCTTCTTCAAACATTTGTTCCATCGAAATTTGTACTGTTTCTTCATCAATGGGAACCTCAAGTGGAGAAGGTGGCCTTTCGTATTGTAGTAGGCATGCTTGCAGCTGTGTGACCTATTTTTGGAGATCTTGTAGTGCCTCCGAGTCAGTGATAAGTGAAGCGGTTGAGATCTTGTAGTGCCTCCGAGTCAGTGACAAGTGAAGCGGTTGAGACAGTGGCTTGGGGACCTGCTAGCGTTTCTTTTTGTCTTGTCAGTTTCGATTGACCCAGTTCCTCTAATAACTGGTCATGTGCTTCGAGTAGAGTAGCATAGTCTTCCATAATGATCTTGATATTGTCGGGGGTCACAACTTGAAACTTTGAGGGACTGATGGGTGCCCCAGGCGTGCTTTCGATAGCTACTTCTAGGTTTTCCTGATTCTGAAGTTGTAGGCATCGATTCTCTTCATGAGCGGCTGTAAGGTGTCACTTGAGTAGGGCCATATTTTGTTGAAGCTTAGAGTTGCGTTCTAGTTGTGTCTACAGATGGCCTTCTACCACTTGTATTGATTCCTAGTCTGTGTTCCGTAACTGTACTTCCAATATGCTATGAGCCTCTTGTAAAGTTTGGAGTTGTGTATGGAGGCGAGCATTCTCCTCTTCTAGTGCAGCAAGACGATGTTGTAGCACCTCCGAGTGCTCTTGCAGTCGTATGTTATGTTGCTGGAGCTGATTGTACTCTGTCCGTAACTATGATATACATGCGAGCATGGTGTCCAATGCATTGCCTATGGGATGAGGGTGTGGTACAATGGAAGATGCACGGGGAGGGGATTGGGGAATGGGAAGAGTGAATGGTGTGTCTATTGGAGATGTGTGAGTGGGTGAAATTGGTGGAGGGGGAATGGGAGAAGGTGGAAGTGTGGGGGGTGGGGGAGGTGTTGTGGGTGGCGAAATGTCCATACTTTCAGGAGTGGATGCAAGTGTGGTGTCTACCATGTATATATGGAATGGTAGGTGGTGTGTGTGTGAGAGTAGTGAATAAGTGTTGTGTGGATGGTGGGGATGGGATTGATGAGGAGGGTGGGGCAGTGGATTGATACATTCTACAAAAGTAATCGTGGGCGGGTTGAAGGAATGGTGGTATGGGAAGTGGAAGATGAGAACTTGGAGGAGGGAAAGCCATAAAAGGGGATGTGGTGGCTGGGAATCCGAAGAAAATGGATCTAGAGTCAAGATGGCCTATGGCTGAGGTCATGTGGGATGGTTATCCTAGGGTAGGCTCTATGAAGGACTTAGTTATGATGGTGGCGGTGTTATATATGGGGTTTTCAAAGGAGGAGAACAAGGTAGAACTAGATGTTGGACTACGGAAGATGAAGGCTTGCTCTGTGGGTTGGGTAGTCGAGGTGATATTTACAGCTTCCATTCGAGGAGGTGGTGGGGAGGGGTCGGTGGTAGTGGTTCGGTTGACTCATCTTGGGTGACAGGGATCTCTTGGCCAGTGGTTCCTGCTATTTGGGAGGTTGTCTCAATGGGTTCGGATGTATTAATAGGTCATTCCCCTGTAGTAATGGGAATCTGGATGTTTTTACCAGACCGTGGTCTTGTCTAGAATCTTCGTGGATCATATTGAACCGGAGGCCTCTTAATCGTTGTTCGAACTACTTCTACTACCCCGTATGTTTCGGCCATCAATAAGAGACCTTCACTGTATTCTGAGTCGACTCCGGCTTCTTCCAATAGCTGAGCCATGATCACCCGACTGCTCTGTTCGGGGAGCAACTGTTGCGGCAGCACTCGTTCCATTATTTGATATAGCCTTCGGAGTTTCGTTGTATAAGTTGGGGCTCCAGTGGTTTCTTTGTCTTCTTCTTCTTCTTCTGGGTGTCCTGTTTGTTGACCCTGTTGATCGTCATTCCAATGTACATGGTGGCCTTCTGTGGATTTCCTCCTTCTTTGGGAAGATGTGCCCTATTCTTCTGTATCTGAATAGAACTCTACATCAGAGAGTTGTGTATTCTGCAAGAATGATTCAAAGTCAAAGCCGAGGGGGCAACTTGTGATGTGCCTTCAAATCCAGACCTTGGTATGCGAATGGTAAAGGGAGGCACAGTGGCATCCCCTCGTGGCGACACTTTTGGAGTCGTCAAAACTCACGTGTTTGAACCAAGGGATCGAACTCCTCATGCACTTGGATTGATGTGTGGCGGATTTGAGTCTCTTGAACATTTGTAGTTGCGAACAAGTTAAGGCACGTTCAATAGGTACATCATATGCTAAGAACTTGTAGATAATGCGCGTGATTGCACAACACCCATTCACCACTAGCTTCCTATGTGCCCTTTTATTTGCTTCATACAGCTGCTCTATAATCCATACAGGAAGTTTAATCGGTAAGGCACCTATCTCTGCCAAGTAAAGAGCGAACCAAATCTGCTTGTGGGGTTGAATGAACCGATCTTGACCGGGAAACGCAAAATGTTGCATGCACATGTGAAGAGGAATTGACACATTCGGTGTGAGTGCCGCCATCTCTTTCAACTTTTGTAGCTTCCGATTCTTCATGTTAGGGGGAATAAGAGGATCCTTCTCAGAGGGCACATGCGTGCCGTGCATGTTGAATGTAGAGCTCACCAATTCCAAAGTGAGTTCGAACCTTTTCAACTCATTGTTGTTCAATAAGGAAGGAATGACAAATGACCTGTTTATCTTTTTCTTCATGTGCCTGTAATGTTGAGACCAAGTAGTAACATCGTAGGAGATCTGGTTTGGGTAAAGGTGCTGCAAAGTATTCGGTCAGCCTTGCACGCTCCCATATGGTCTGCAGATCTTGTGTGTTTTGGAGAGTCTCAAACTCCTTGGAAAAGAACTGGAATCTGACCCATTGCTTATCATGCTCACACTTGGACTCCCAAATATACTTGGCCTCTCCTAAGGATCCTGGCATGCCACTGAACCAATGAGAATTGGCATGGACTCTCTCTGTGATTCTTGTGGGAGGATCTGGTACAGGTATTTGCTGGAGGTGTTGCAGCTCTATAGGTCGTTCAGTTGGTGGCACATCAATATGTTGAGATATCAAGCTCAACATGTGATGATCCAGGATGACACGTACCAGTTTTTCGGTTCTCTGACATGTATAGTGGTCATACCGATATATGTCAGGGATACTTCATTGAGCTTTATTAGATTTATCTACCGAGCGTGATGGCACATTTGTTTCTTGCCAGCTCACTCATTCACAGATATTAGGTTTTTCCTTATGTACTGATCTTTATATATTGCACTTGTTGTATTCTTGTTTTTAGGTCATTCTTGTACATTCCTTTTATGTAATAGAAGAAGAAGAAGAAGATCATTCTTCCTTGCCTCAATCTGGGTGTGTGCTTCTCCTTGAGAGTGAGAGTGTGTGTGTGAGCTCTCTTCCTTATCTCCTTCCTCGTGACATGGTATCAGAGCCAGCATGGCTGTAGAGAGCTCGTGGAGAAGGCGACGGTGAAGACTACACGACAAGGAGTGGAGAAAATGTGATTTCACAAACGGCCTCCATTTGCGACGAAAACGGCCTCAAATCGAAGTTTTGGAGCCATCTCGACCTCCGTTTTTTGCCCGCAAGGTGGGGACCACAGAAAAACCAGGTCAGTTTCAGAAACTGTAACTTGCTTTGTGTTCGGCGACACTCATATATTCCAGATCCAGAATTTCAAGCGATTCCGTGTACCGTTGATACACGAAAACTATGTTTTTCTGAGATCGAACTATCACGCCATAGTGCGACAGTGTTCAAGCAGAAGTGCTGCTTGTAGTGTTTTGCAGTGTTGTGAATTCTTGCAGAAATGGCAAACGCAGATGGAATGAGTCAGCTTATGAGCGATAAGCTGGACAAGAACAACTTCCATGCTTGGAGATTCACGAAAGGTAATGTATTGGCTATCTGTTAGCATACAGGATAGCATGATTGGACACATACAGGATGCCAAGACTCCAAAAGAGGCTTGGAACAGCTTGGTCACTTTGTATGAGACTAATACAAAGGCACGAAAATTGCAACTCAAGAACGAGCTGCATACATTGGAAAAAAAGAGCATGTCGGTAAGTGACTACACTCTAAAAATCAAAAGCATATGTGAGTCACTTGCATCTATTGGCGTGAATGTAGATGATGATGATGATAAGGTGGAAGTGTGCCTTCGTGGTTTAGGAGCTGCATATAAGCAGTTCAGAACTTCTATACAGACCAAGAAAAATATTCCGAATTTTGCTGATCTGGTATCTATGCTGATTATTGAAGAAAAGAATCTTGGTGAGGACTCAAACTCCCAAGGAAAGCCCAGTTCTGAGCAGGTATTCTACTCTGGCAGAGGAAAAGGCAGAGGTAGAGGTTTTGGAAGTGGAAGAGGAAACAATAACCAAGACCAAGGTCAACAACAGAATCATGCAGGAGGAAGAGGACATTTTCGAGGCAGGGGGAGCCAAAGAGGTCGCAAAAAATTCCAAAGAAATGATTCAGGTAATGATAGTAAAGGATGCTGGAATTGTGGTAAACCTGGACACTTTGAACGTGATTGCAGGTTAAAGAATCAAAATAACAGAAGGCAGCAAAACAACTATGCATCCACAAGTGCAGATGATTCTGAAAAGCTGTTTATGGTTCAACATCACATGATGAATACGATGTCTGCTGGTGTTTCAAAATCAAATGATAATGTCTGGTATGTTGATTCAGGTGCTTCAAATCACATGACCAGTCATGCAGAATGGTTTAGTAGTTTGTAGAAAATGCCAGTTCCTGGATATGTTGAAACAGGTGATGATACATCGCATCCTATTGAGCATATAGGAAACATAGCATTGTCTATGGAGGACGGGAAGGTAAAACATCTTGCTGATGTGTTGCATGTTCCAAATATAACAAAGAATATGGTTTCTGTTGGACAAATGGTTGACCAGGGATTACAAGTCAGGTTCAATGCTGATGGATTATATGTAGAAGAGTACAAGCAGGATGGACGATTGGTTGCCAAAGGAAACAAAGTGGGTAGGATGTTCACCTTAAATGTGAAGATTCCTAAAATGAATGCAGCCATGTTTGCAAAAGGTGCAGGAGTTATTGCAGATATAGAGATATGGCACAAATGGATTGGACATGCAAACTTGCAAAGGCTGAAAATGATGCAGTCAAAGGAGATTGTCCATGGACTACCAAATTTCAAAGTTGCAGAAATGCAAAAGGTATGTGCAACATGTCAATTTGGTAAACAGTCAAGAGCATCATTTCCACATAACAATCATGTTAGTGAGAATGTACTAGAAGTAGTACATACAGATGTTTGGCATCCAGCAAAGACCACATCTATGGGCGGTTGCAGGTTTTATGTTACCTTCATTAATGATCATACACGCAAAGTATGGGTATATTTCATGAAAGAGAAGAGCGAGGTGTTCACTCACTTCCAGATTTTCAAAGCTATGGTGGAAAAGCAGACAGGGAAGTACATTCAAACATTAAGATCCGATGGAGGAGGTGAATACATGTCAAATGAGTTTAGCAGTTTTCTAAAAAATCATGGAATTCGGCATCAGTTTTCATGCAGGTACACACCACAACAGAATGGTGTTGCTGAACGCAAAAATAGACATATTGCAGAAATAGCAAGAGCCTTGATGGCTGAGAAGAATATGCCTCATTGTTATTGGGCAGAAGCTGTGCATACTGCTGTATACATCATGAACAGAACTCCGACTGCTATTGTACATCGTTACACCTGAAGAGAAGTTTACAGGTAAAAAGCCAAACTTATCACATCTGAAAGTTTTTGGCTGTATTGCATATGTACATGTTCCAGATGAGTTGAGGATGAATCTTGATCCGAAAGCAGAAAAATGTGTCTTCATTGGATATTCCCTTGAGCAAAAGGGGTACAAATGTTATAACCCACTCACGACAGGTGAAGGTGAGCAGAGATGTGGTATTTGATGAAATGTCAAGCTTCTATGCAGATGCCAACGAAGGACTGAATCTTGAACCAAATGACAAAGAAAATGCTCAAAAATCTAGTGCAGAATCTCAAGTTTTGAGTGGACCAGATGCATCACCAAGCAATAGTTCCAACTCAAATCCATGGAGTGGAAGATTGCGTGGAAATTTCAGTCCAGCAAATTCATCAAATACATCCAAGAAAGGTAAAGAAAAGCTTTCTGCTGGTAGTAAAACAGGTGCAGGTTTTGAAGATGTTGATGGAGATTCAAGTGGTTTAGAAAAGAGTATTGATGAGGAACTTGGATTGCCCTCTGTGAAGACTCCAGGAGTAAGAAGGGCACATGCAGATGATACAAGAAGAAGTGACCCAGGACCAAGAAGATCTGGGAGGATGCGTAATTCAGTGCAACGATTGACATATGATAGTTACATGGCTCGCCATTGTGCCTACATGACAAAGGTAATACAAGATGTTGAACCTTCTTGTTTTGAAGATGCAATTGGTAATGCAGATTGGGAAAAAGCTATGGATGAGGAGATGGCTGCACTTTATGGAAATGATACATGGAAGCTGGTTCCATTGCCACAAGGAAAGAAACCCATAGGCTGCAAATGGGTTTACAAGGTAAAGCATAATGCTGATGGTAGCATAAGCAGGTATAAAGCACGATTGGTAGCTAAAGGTTATGCACAGACATATGGCATTGATTATGAGGAAACATTCAGCCCTATAGCTAAAATGTCTACTGTCAGAACACTTGTTGCATTAACTACAGCAAAAGGATGGACTTTGCATCAGATGGATATGAAGAATGCTTTCCTACATGGGAGGAAGAAGTATATATGGACCAGCCACAAGGATATGAAGATTCAAAGCATCCAAAATATGTTTGCAGGTTACAAAAGGCTTTGTATGGGCTGAAACAGGCCCCTCGTGCATGGCATGCAAGGATTGCTGATTACTTAACCAGCATTGGGTTCTCTATGTGTGATGCAGATCACTCACTATATGCAAGGAAGGCTGATGATGGCATCATTATTGTGGCTATTTATGTTGATGACCTGATTGTAGGTGGTGATAATGAAGAAAGCATCAAAGAGGTAAAGAAACTTCTTATGCAGGAATTCGACATGAAAGATCTTGGTGTGCTGCACTATTTCTTGGGCATTGAGTTTATACATACAGAAACAGGTATATGGATGTCGCAAAGGCAATATGCCTTGAATATGCTGCAAAAGTATGGTATGGCTGATTGTATGACAATTTCTATGCCATTAGATCAGAATTTAAAATTGGATACTACATCAGGTGAAGCATTGGAAAATGCTACTATGTACAGGAAAATTATGGGAAGTCTTATATATCTCACAATTACAAGGCCTGATCTAAGTTATACTGTTGGACTTGAAAGTCAGTTTATGCAGGTTCCCAGGAAGCCACATTTGGATGCTCTGAGGTGCACTCTACGTTATGTGAGTGCTACCTTGGATTATGCATTGTTTTATGAAGTTGGTGTGGAGTTGCAAGTTCATGGATACACTGATGCAGATTGGGCTGGTAGTACTCCAGATAGAAGATCTACTAGTGGTTTTCTTTTCTCACTTGGAGGTGCAACTATTACATGGAGCAGCAAGAAGCAACCCACTGTTGCTTTGTCGAGTACAGAGGCTGAGTATAGAGGTGCTGCAATGGCAGCATGTGAGGCATCATGGCTAGAGATGTTACTTGCAGATTTAGGTGTGGAAGTGCAAAAGCCTATCACTATCTATTGTGATAATCTTAGCAGCATACAGTTAGCACGGAACCCTGTTTTCCATGCTAGAACAAAGCATATCGAGGTACATTATCACTTCATCAGAGAGAAGGTATTAGCAGGTGATATTGATCTTGTTTATGTGAGAACAGATGAGCAGGTTGCTGATATTTTCACCAAAGCACTTGGAGCTGAGAAGTTGAAGAAGTTTCGAGAGATGCTTGGATTACAGGATATGGCGTTGAGCTTGAGGAGGAGTGTTGAGATATCAAGCTCAACATGTCATGATCCAGGATGACACGTACCAATTTTTTGGTTCTCTGACATGTATAGTGGTCATACCGATATATGTCAGGGATACTTCATTGAGCTTTATTAGATTTACCTACTGAGAGTGATGGCACATTTGTTTCTTGCCAGCTCACTCATTCACGGATATTAGGTTTTTCCTCATGTACTGATCTTTATATATTGCACTTGTTGTATTCTTGTTTTTAGGTCATTCTTGTACATTCCTTTTATGTAATAGAAGAAGAAGAAGAAGATCATTCTTCCTTGCCTCAATCTGTGTGTGTGCTTCTCCTTGAGAGTGAGAGTGTGTGTGAGCTCTCTTCCTTATCTCCTTCCTCGTGACACAATAGGTAGGTTGTCCACATCAATCCCTGCAATACTTACTCCTGCCTGTGAGCTCGGATCTGCTGCTTCTGCCATGAGACTGCTTGTATCTGTTCTTGCTTATCTGCTGGAAGAAGAGAGGCACATTAGCAGTGCATAGGAAACAGGATGTTATGGTGTTCCCTCCACAATACTAACATGACATTTCAAGTGGTTAGGGGTTAGTGGGTGGAGTGTTTGGTGATGTGTGAGAATGTTGGTTAGTGGTTAGTGTTCATCCTAGATGCATACTTTGGATATGCAATGTACTCAAAATGCACCTACATTAGAGGGGACTGATTTGGGTCAGGCGGTTTGATATGAGGTTTAAGTCTCCAAATTTTGATTGTGGGAGTGTAGCTTTTAGTGATGATGACATGTGAAGGTTTGTGGACAGGATTGTTTTGGATTTGGGACCTTTTGGGTACCCATTTCATGACATTCTTGGGTGTGACCGAAGAGTTAGAGGTGTGCAGTGTAGATGTTTGCACTGGGATATGTGCCAAGGGTGCTTGTGAGTGTTGATTCAATCTTGTGAATGGAGGTGATGCTATTTGAGCTCGAAAGCAGGTCTTGGGCACCCATATCTGTCTAGCATTTGGGATTGCCTTCATTGAACGCTTTGGAACCCAAATAGAAATGGTTTGTCTAGATTGATTCCTCGGATACTCCTTCGTTGTGATTTTAGACGGTGTAGCGCATTTGGTGCATCTTCGGGATCCTATCTCCAAAGCAGAGGATTGTTCACCCTTGCGTACCCAGATCTGCTTCATGCCATGAGGTACTCTAGATTGTACAGGTGGGTGCTCACGCCTCTTGATCATTGGCCTATCCTGTGTCGTGTGTTGCCCGGCTTGCGTTCCTCGAATCCTCTTTGGAAAAGAAGGGAACTCCTTTTGACTGCTGCACTTTTGTCAAGAGTGACAATCTTCTGCACCATAGAACTTTGGACAAGAATAGCATAGTTATCTTCATGTGGGTTCCTGGAGGGACCAGGATTTGGTGCCTTTTCTAGTGGCCTGAGTGCTTGATTTTGTAGTTCAATCGTGATGCAATTTTGGCCTACCCAAGCCTAAAGAAGTCCACTTCTTAGGTTGAGGTTGACTGCATGATCATAGATCCAGTCTTGGCCCAAGACAAGAGGCTCTGTAAGATCCTCGTCTTCACATACTAGCACTTTTACTGCCATTAGGACCTCTTGAACGTAGAGGGGAAGTTCCACCTCACCCATGCAAGGGGTTTCCACACCTCCCAATCCTATGAGATATGCCTCTATAGGATTACGGTCCTTGCACTCTCTCTGTGTCCTACTTCTAGGGTCACAAAAGGTCGTCGATCGATTATCCTATGGGAACGTTCACCTGAAGCCTCGCACATGGCGTGATAGCCTAGAGATCCTTGAGTGTCATGCATAGGCTGATCTCTACCTTGTCTCCTCAATTTCATTCGTCGGATGCGTTCTAAAGCTTTTGCCTATGCTTCTTCTTGGATTTTTTTTTCCTCTTCTTTATGTTTCTTAGCAGTGTTGAGCCGATTTAACATCTCTTCGATCAAGGGTTCTTGATATAACTTGACTCTACATCTGCTTATGTAGCTAGGGAGAATATCGCCTTCTAGAGTGGCTAGTTGTACTGCCCCACTAGTTGAAATCCTATTTATGATCATAGGTCCATAGCCACGCTTCTCTAATTTTCTCGCATGTTGCTTCAAAGTGTAGACTAAAACTAGGTCTCCCGCTTTCAAGCCCTTATCCTTTACGTGGGCATCGAAGTACGCCTTCTGTCTTTTCTTAGCTTCATATATCCCTGTGGCAGCTCTTAGTCTTGTTTCACCTAGTCGTTCCAGGTCAAAAAATCTTGAAGAGAGTTCATGACCCGTCCACTCATGCTCGTGTGCTACCTTTAGAGTTGGTATCAAGAAGTCTAATGGAAGCACTGCATTTTGACCAAACACCATCTGAAAGGGTGTTGAAGCTCAAGGTCAAGGACAAAGCATGGAAGCACATCAAAAAGGTGGACACACAAGAAAAGGGAGCAAGTAGGGAGCTCCAAGAAGTGTATGTCAAATTTTCAGAAGAATCCCCTACAAAAATAGTGATTTTCATCACTAAAAACCATTGTAAATACCATTATCTATTTTTATAACTCCATTTTGTTCAAGCCGAGGAGTCCTCGAGCTTGAGGAGTATTAGAAGTACCATCGTACCAATTTTCATAATTTTTAGACTTCGTTTGAGCCCTCAAATAAGCCCTGGAACCTAATTTTTAACTAGGTCGGACACTAGGTTTGGACAGGGCCAAAACTAGTCAAAAAACTATAAAAAGAGCTAGAGAGCTCATTTTTGAGGTTAGCTTGTTAGAGAATAGAGCTTTTGTAAGAGAACTCTTTTGCAATCGAACCTTTCGATTGTTCCTCTCTTTGATCTTACTTTGTGCGTGTGTGTGTGTATGTGTGTGCATGTTTGTATGCTTTCACTCACGCACTTGTGCCTTCACTTTCTCGTGGTCTTCATACCGGTCCTCACGTCTCCGCGGATTGACAAGTAAAGGAGGTGGTGCTTACGCTTGAGCTACACCAAATTTTGGCACCGTTGCCGGGGAGAGAGCTTCGAGGACGAGCGTTGTGATGGTAAGATCGTAGATTTGCGACGTTGGAAGGTAAAAAAACTGTCATTTCAGTTCATTTTCTATTTTTTCCTCTTCATCTTCATCATCTCCACCTTCTTCCATCTTTTTCTTCATAGAAATTTCTTGTTTTTTAAGTGCATTTTCACCATTTTCATACCATTTTGCATGCATTATTGTGTGGGAAGGAGTTAGGAGGTGCAAGGGAGAGCAAGCGCTGGGTTTTTTTCATGATTTTCTGCTCATACGGAGCTCGCCATTGCCGGCGCTCAGAAATTTGAATTTCCCGCCAAAAAACGCGATTCTGTGATGAAAATAGCGATTCTGTGAAAATTAAATTTTTTTTTGAAAAATCACGATTTTCTGTTTCCCGCCTAAAAGCTTGCTGAAAGAATCACGATTCTGTGGTCATTCTCAGAATCGCGATTCTGTGGTTCTGCTCAAAATCGCGATTCTTACCAATCACGATTTTCAGTAAAAACACGATTCTGTGCTCAAAATTGCGATTTTCAAAAAATCACGATTTTCAGCCAAAAAACACGATTCTAAGAAAATACGATTCTCAAAAACACAATTTTGTGAAAACACGATTCTGTGAAAACACGATTCTCTGCTCAAATCGCGATTTTCAAAAAATCACGATTTTCATCCAAAAAACACGATTCTGTGAAAACACGATTCTCTACTCAAAATCGCGATTTTCATGTCAAAAACACGATTCTGAGCAAATACGATTTTCAGCGGGCTCAAAATCGCGATTCTCATAAATCACGATTTTTAGCCAAAAACAGGATTTTGTGAAAACACGATTCTGTGAAAAGATGTTTCGCCCAGTGGTCAAGTTCGAAGAGGGTTCATACATTGATAAGGAAGGAACCATGTATGTGGTTACCAACCAACCAGATAGGACCAATGAGTTTGGAAATGTCATTCATGAGAATGAGATAGGAGACCTAGAGCAAGGAAATGTAGGACAAGGACCCCAGACTCCTAGAGGTAAGTCAGTTCTGACCAGAGTGATCACACCAGATTGGATCCCTCAAGACAACAAAAGCATAGAACTCTTCTTGAATAGAGAAACAGAGGACGCCTTTTGGAGATTCAAGCCAGATCAACCTAGCCAATTGGGCATAGTCATCATCTATGAATTCAAAGATCCGGAGATACCAAGCAAAGTTGTCTACCTGGATAACACATCAGAGAAGATATTCTTGGTAACAGAACATGATAGACATGCATATACTTGGAAGAATGAATTGATTTTCCCTCCACCAAGATCTAATGTTTCCCATGGCCTCCAAGAGTAGGATCATCCCAAGCTCATGAAGCCCAGAGAGAAAGAACTAGAGAGAGACCTGAGGTAAGTTTTGCACACACGGTGGGCAGAAATAGAGCAGGATTTGCAAATGAAAGACCTGAAAGAGAGAGACATCAAGCACATAGGCAACAAAGAGATGAACATGATTTTCCATTGCCTAGACCCCGAGAGCACCCAAGAACCCTTAGACCCACTCAAGTGATCAAGGCAATGAAGAATTATTTTGACGGGTCAGGAGATCCTTATGATCATGTGGCCGAGTTCAAACAAGTGTTAAGAGCTGAACAGATTGAGGATTTGTTCACCCAGTACGAGGCATTTGGTCTGACTCTTAAGGGCACTGCCTTAGCTTGGTTTCAACCACTGAGTAGTCGCAACTATCGCGATATAGGTCAATTGCTAGACGAATTTATTGTAGAATTTTCCAAGAGTGGTATCAGGCATAACACATCATCTTTGATCCACAGCTTCAAGCAGACACCCCAAGAAACAGTGCGGTTAGCAGGTAGAAGGTTCAGACAGTACCTAGAAAGATGCCCTACTCCAGAGTTACCCACACCAGCCAAACAAGTGGCTTTGTTCTTAGATGGCTTACTGAGCACAAAGTTAAGATCATATGTGTACTTGAAAGAGCCTAGATCCATAGAAGAGTGTGTGCGGACGTGCATTGACATAGAAGATAACTTGGGTGAGGAGTTAGGATTATCCAAACTCTATAAGGATTCAGATAGTTCTACTAGTCATACTTCAAAAATCTCCATGGAAATAGAGGAGATAGCTGAGCAAGTTGCCAAGAAGCTGGGAGTCCAAAATAGACAAACACAGAGAGTCACCCCATTGAATCGGTGTTATACTTGCGGAGGCGACCACATGGCTAATGTATGCCCAATGCACAACCAGAACATGAGAGAAAGGAATACCCCATACTGCACTATTGAAAGGAAGTACACAAACCATACGGCTCAAGATTGTCCCTATAATAGGCAGGCTGTTAGATAGAATTATCAACAACCTTTCCAACAAGGTAGATATCAGAACCAATACCCACAGCCATATTATCGACCACAACAGCAATATCAGGCACAATATAGGCCACAACCAGTCTTTGGAAACCAACCACCAACTCCTGCCAACGTGATTCCAGTCAAGTATGCCGTGGGAGAGGAAAATCCAAATAGAGCATTGGTCCCACTAACCCCATTGATACCAGATAATGACTCTCATGCTCATAGTTCAGACTACTCCCATGAAGGTAGTCCACATGCTTATTATACAGAGTCACCTGAACATAGTGAGATTTACTCGTATCAATATGAGGCACCACCTATGGAGCAAAATTGGGAGTCAGAATACTCCAATGTCATGTACACAAATCCTAACCCTAGGCCCTAGTTGAGACAAATGAGAACACAAGCCCCTAGAGGATCTTGTTTCAGATGTCAAGGTGACCATTTCATTCGTGACTGTTCCCACCCACCATCTCCGAGTCAAGGACATGCTATCACAATACAGGCTTTTTGTCCTGATTGTGGCAAAGACCATCTCCCGAGAGATTGTCCAAGAAACCCCTCCAGTGCACCCAAGATTACACCCATTAATGTGGTAGGCTTAGTGGCAGATTCAAGTTCAAGTAGTAGCAATGTGGCTCCTATACAAGCTGTCACTAGAGCACAAGCCTTAAAACAGGATAAACCAGCAGAACAATCAGAGTCGAGTGAATCAAGAGAGCCTAGTAAGAGGAAAACAAGAACATGGAAGGATACCAGAGAGAAGGCCAATCGCAAGTGGAATAAAAAGTTATCGGAACTAGAAGAGAGCTTAAAAGAAGCGAAAACAAAAATAGAAGACATTGCATCTCAAAGCCCCTCGCATGCCGAAACTCCATCCACTCCACCTCATCCCACCCCACCACCCATTGTAAATAGACCGCAACCAGGGTCTGTTCTTGCAGATCCAACCCCAGAAGACTTGGACATGATGTTCAAGGCCTACTAGGCTCGTCTTCAAGAAGGGCCAACAGCTGCAAATCTAGACAAGAGTTACCCTAGAGCAGATTTAGAGATTGAACGAATGAAAATGTGCATGAAAATGGTAGAACAAGCTCAAGCTATACTCGAGACTAGTCAAAAATTCAATCAGACAAACTCTGTCAAACCGGATTTGCATTTCCAAGGCTTACTAGAAAGATTAGAGCAATTGGTAAACAAACCACAAGTTTCTTTACCTCCACAGGCTCAACCAGTTATTGAAAGAGGAAGCTCACCACCAATGGGAGCTTATGTTCCTAACTCCACGGATGCCGGAATACCTCCTTCAATTCAATGGTACTCTCAAGAGTTCTTGCGGGAAATACAAGAAGATAAATGGGCCAAGGAGAAGGGTAATTCCCCTCCTATTCCTGAGATTGATGATCTTCATGATCAATTTCCCCAAGACATTCCATCTATTTACGGAGATGAAGCAGAACAACAAGAAGACGAAAGGTTAGATTTTGAATCTAATACCTTAGAGGAACTGCCTCAATTTCCAGGCTCATGGGAATCTGAATCTCTCTAGATTAGAGCTCCCACAATACTGGTAAGAAATGAAGACTCAGTGGTTCCAAGGAACACTGATGTCGTGAAGAACACTAAGGTTCAGTGTCACCTCACTGTAGAAGAGCTACTCAAAGCAAAACCTGAGCTATGGAATCATGTGAAGGATCAGGTTCCAGAACTTGAGTCCAATATGCCAAAAACAGGCTCTAAGCAAAAAGTACCAGAGATACCTCTAGACAAAATAGGGGACATGAGTGAGGGTGAAGAAGGTAATACTTATCTTCCAATCACCTACCAAGGTTACACAACCAAAGCAATCATAGATTCAGGTGCGGGTGTTGCTATTGCGACCACCTCCTTGTGGAAGCAATGGGGCAAGCCCACATTAAGACCAACTAGAATGAAGCTTCAAATGGCTGATGGTCATTTTGAAAGACCTCTAGGATTGCTAGAAGGGATAACTCTAACCACTTGTGGTGTAGAGTTTGAGCACACATTTGCTATATGTGACTTTGAGAAAAATAATGTCTATGAGATGATCCTAGGAAGACCCTTCCTACGACAATTGCAAATAGTACACGATTGGGGAACCAACTCCTTGTACTTGCAGCACTTAGGGGTCACCACTAAGGTCAATTTGAAGGATTACTCCTTCAGAGATGTACCACCCCTACAGTGGAATCCTATCCACAAAGCAAAAGAAGATTCAATCTCTGTGCATTCTGAAAGTTCACCTGATCCATCATGGCTGCATGAAGATACTCATTTGTGGATGTGCAAGGTCGCAGAGGAAGAGGAAAAACGCTTGAAGGCGCGAGAAGAAGGAACTTCACCAGAGATAGACCAATTAAAGACCCAGCTTATACACCGATGATCTTTCCAGATGAGGAATTTGAGCCTCATGGCTGGCCAGAAATCTTAGCTACCATGGACATTGCTGTTAATGAAGAACAATGGACACCTCATTGTGATGAGGAAGGTTATGATATTTCAGTGTTCATGTGTCAGCCCTTGCTAGAAGAATGTGACCCTAGTGATGTCATAGAAGAAGAAGAGAATGACGATGATATAGAGTCCATTGTGATGGATAGTTGCTTTAACTCAGAGCAGCACTATCTGGAAGATATAGGAGTGTTCACCCAGAAAGAAGAAGAACCTCTCACAAGTATTAAAACGGTAAATTCGAAGGCTGGAAGTGAGAGCAGTCAAAAGAAAAAGAAAAGAAAAGCAGTGAAACAAGAAGAGGAGGAATCATTGTTTGAAGTACCAGAAAACTTCAAGAAATATGAAGTTGACGACCGCAAAATTTTGGTACGAATGCCTAAGAGAGAGGCCATCATAGGAGAATCATATGATAATAAAGAAAAGACCAAGAAGATTGTAGTGACCATCGAAGAGAACAAAGAGAGATGCACATATATAGGAGATGACCTAAGTGCAAGAGAAGAAATGGATCTTGTAGCTCTATTAAGGGAATATAGGGATGTGTTTGCGTGGCACTATAGAGACTTGAAAGGGGTAGATCCAAGAATTTGTTCTCATACTATCCCCATGACTGCTGATGCCAAGCCCACCAAACAGAAGCGCTACACATATAATGATATGTATGCAGCCAAAATAAAAGAAAAAATTGATAGGTTGATTGAAGCTGGATTCATCTATGAGATTGAGCATACTGAATGGGTGTCCCCCATTGTAGTGGTGCCCAAGAAGAACGGGAATTTGCGAGTGTGTATTAACCTTAAAAAAGTTAATGCCGCTACGATCAGAGATAGTTATCCACTTCCAATCACGGAACACCTTTTGGAGCGTGTTGCAGGCAAGGAAGTTTATAGCTTCCTTGATGGGTTTTCAGGTTACAATCAAGTAGCCATTGCTCCAGAAGATCAACACAAAACAGCTTTTGCCACAGAGTGGGGAATCTTTGCATTTCGTGTAATGCCATTTGGGCTCACCAATGCACCTGCAACATTCCAAAGGCTCATGTGTCATGTCTTCAAAGAGTTCTTGCGAAAGAGCTTAGAAGTGTATGTGGATGATTTATGTGCTCATTCCCAAGAAAGAAGATTTCACATCGCTGAGCTCAGAAAAATCTTCAACAAGTGTAGAGAATATCGAGTGTGTCTGAACCCAGAAAAGTGTGTGTTCATGGTGCGTCAAGGTAAAATCTTACGTCATATTGTTTCTAAGAACGGAATCTCAACAGATGAAGATAAGGTACGAGCCATTGCGGACCTGCCAAGGCCAAGGAATGTTAAGGAGGTACAAGCCTTTATGGGCCATTGTGGATATTACCGTAGGTTTATCCACATGTACACGATCATAGCTAGACGCCTTTATGCCTTGTTGTCTAATTTTGAGTGGAATGACGAATGCGAGAATTCTTTCAATGAACTAAAGAAACGTTTGTGCACAGCACCAATATTGACCACTCCTGATTGGAATAAACCATTCCATGTCCATGTGGATGCATCCAATCACGCCATAGGATGTGTGCTAGCACAACCCATAGGTGAAGGGAATTTAGATTTGCCCATCGCATATGCTAGTAGACAACTAAACCCAGCTGAAAGAAATTATACCACAACCGAGCGAGAGGGGTTAGGCATGGTATATGCTGTGAAGAAGTTTAGACACTATTTATTGGCCAACAAGTTCAAGTTTTTCACTGATCATCAAGCTTTGTTATATTTGGTCAATAAACCTTGCAATACTGGACGCTTAGTAAGATGGTTCCTCTTACTAATGGAGTATGACTTTGAAGTTGTTGTCAGGAAAGGTAAAACCCACCTTCGGGCAGACCACCTTTCTCGCATCACTTCAGGAGAGTCACCACAAGGAGTGTCTGATGAACTACCTGATGCTTATCTGTTCAATTTGGAAGTTGTTCCCAAATGGGCAAATAAGTTGGTACCAGTCCTAACCTTCGGCCCTGCAAATAAGAATGTGAAAACATCGCAAGAAGAAATTGTAAAATCACAAAAATATCACATATTGGCAGGAAGCATGTACAAACAAGATACTGAGGGTGTATTAGCTTGTTGTGTCGAGGATGATGAACATAGTAGTTGGTTGCAACAAGCCCATGAAGGAATGCTAGGAAATCACTATTCTAAACAACGAACATTGCAGAATTTGAAACGTTTAGGAGTATATTGGCCTAGCATGGACAAAGAAATACATGAGTGGATTAAGAATTGTCCAATGTGCAGAGAGAGACCCCCAGTGGAGCATGCAACCCTTTATCAAGTGTCATTAATTCCAGATTGGAGTGCTCCATTGGTAGAGTTTATGAGGTCGGGAAGATTACCCAAAGAGGCTAGTCTAGCAAGAAGACGAAGCATGGCACAAGAGGCTCAAGGCTATGCCTTAGTAGGAGACAACCTATACCGAAGAGGCAAAGATGGTTACTTAAGACTGTGCGTTCATGAATCAGACTATTTAAAGAGACTGCACATAGTGGTGTTGCAGGTGGACACTTCGGTCCTGATCGAGTAATCAAGACCATTCTATTCTCAGGACTTTGGTGGCCCAGTCTTCATATGGATGCACATACCTATGTGAAGAAATGTGACACATGCCAACGTGCACAATACCCAGTTAGAAAAGACGAGATGCCTTTGAGGCCAATGATGGGAGGGCGTGCATTTTCGAAGTGAGGCATAGACTTCATAGGTCCTATTAACCCCCCAGCTAGAAACTCCCATGCAGAATATATTATTGTAGCCACAGATTACCTTACAAAGTGGGTAGAAGTGAAAGCCACAACAAAGAATGATGCTCAGACTACAGCTAAGTTCTTATTCGAGAATGTGTTCACGCGATATGGGCTACCAATAGAGTTAGTTAGCGATAGAGGCACACACTTCTTGAATGAGGTGATTGAAAATCTTCTCCAAGAATTCTTGGTGATACATAAGAAGTCTGCCCCTTATCACCCACAAGCTAACGGACAAGCCGAGAGCACCAATAAGGTCCTATGTAATGTATTGACAAAACTGGTAAATAATAAAGGCTCTGATTGGGACAAGCAACTTCATCATGCTGTTTGGGCTTATCGAGTTGCCTACAAAACGGTACTCAACACCAACCCATTTCAGATGGTCTTCGGACAGAACGTTGTGCTACCATTAGATTTCCTAATCCCTGCCTTAAAAGTAGCACAAGAGTATGAGTGGAATGGGCATGAATTGTCCTCTAGGATCTTTGATCTCGAACGCTTAGGTGAGACGAGGCTACGAGCGACAACAGGCATCTACGCTGTAAAGAAGAGGCAAAAAGCATACTTTGATGCACACATCAAGGATAAGGGATTGAAAGAGGGAGATCTAGTGTTGGTTTACACACTAAAACAACATGCCCGTAAGTTGGAAAAAAGAGGATATGGACCCATGATCATTAATAGAATTTCCACTAGTGGTGCAGTTCAGTTGGCCACTCTAGAAGGAGATATCTTGCCAAACTATATTAGTGGCTATAGAGTCAAGCTATATCAAGAACCTCTTACTGAGGATATGCTAATGAGACTCAACACTGCTAAGAAGCGAAAAGAAGAAGAGTTAAGAGTGAGAGAAGAAGCACAGGCAGAGGCCAGAGAGCATATTAGGCAAAATAAGTTAAGGCGATTAGGCCTAGATGTCAACTCAAAAGCCCCAAAATATCACATGGATATGTGTCAAAAGTCAGGCATAGCGACTTCTCAGGTCATTGACCGAAGACCCTTTGTGACCATAGAGATAGGACAAGGGAAGGGTGCAAGGACGGTGAAAGCATTGATTGACTCAGGTGCAGCAAGTAGTGCAGTTAGACTTTCCTACTGCCAAGACTTGCAATTGAACATCAATCCCATAGAAGCTTATCTCATAGGATTGGGAGGTGTGGAAACCCCTTGTTTGGGCGAGGTGGAACTTCCCATCTACCTGCAAGATGTTCCAATGAAAGTCAAAGTGCTAGTGTGTCAAGATGAGAACCTTACAGAACCACTTGTCTTAGGACAAGATTGGATTTATGACAATGCAGTCAACTTAAACCTAAGAAGTCAAATTCTTCAAGTTTGGGTACATGAACAATGCATTACATTAGAATTAGAGAACTGCATGCTCCCAGATCATGGCACCACACACTCTCTTAGCTCTTCTAAGACTAATCATATGGAAGAAGATGTTGTATGTGTCAAAAGCTCTATGATGCAGAAGGAGTCAATCGTGGAAGAACAGGTTCGAAGGCGGGTGGATCTTTCTTCTTCTCCAAAGAATCAAGTAGCCACACTAGTAAGTCCACCACAGAGGCAAACACAACCGATCACGACAATTGCTACATCAAATAGAAAGACACCATTTGATGAGAGAGCAGTTCCGAGCATGACGCAAATCTGGGTACGCAAAGAAGAGAAACCACCAGCCTTGCCCCCACAAATCCCATCCAGGCAAGCCAACCAGGTCAAAAGATGAAGGAAGCAGCTCGGACAAGCTGAATCACAAGGTATCCAACAAGTTTGGGTGCCTGAGAAATTAGCTGCAGCTCAACAAGGGCGATTACAGATGTGGGTACCTAAGAAGCTCTTACATCTTCAACAACCTATGTTCTCCCACATGCGAAAGGTCTCAACAAAGAAGCCAAAAAGAGAAGAGGGTAAGAACCACGTACAGAAACCGAAAGAAGATCAAATTAACTCTTCAAGAATAGTAGGAAGACGTGCAAAAAGGATATGGGTTTGGAAGCCAAAAGTACAAGTAGCCTCCATCGAACCAAAGCGCCAACCACACTGGATACCACAGTTCAGAACACATCCAAAGAGGAAGGCACCTGAAGTGATCTCTACAGTGCCAAATGCTGTTCTAAAATGGACTCCAATAAGGAGGATTACATCAGTTCGAGACTCAATGGATACCTCCACCAAGGTCGGCATCAACCTCCGCAAATAACATCGAAAGCCTCGACGAGCGACAACCATGTGCTCCTTGCATAACCTTGTCTTTTGCACCATTCAGGTCATGCATTTCCAAAGTATGCATTAATATAGGGCCACATTACATGGCCGTGCATAGACACAGTTGAGAGTCCCATGCACAAGAGCACATTGACATATGTCAATTATTTTTTCTGATACTAACATCTCTCTTCTTGTGTGTGGCATTGTAAAAAAAAAAAAAAAAAGGTCAAAACTTATTCCCAGGTTTCACTCATGGAACATGAATGAGACATGCTTAGTTGAAGATGGAACTATTGATTACTGGGCATTTATCAGTTTGGATAGAAGTGTGTCTCGGCTAGCAGATGATATTATTGTTGCCTTATCTGGTAGATGGCAAGCACTTGGCATGAACATGGCATCTACAACTATGATTTTCTCTTACCATGGTAGGAATGAAGAGCTTGAAGGTCTGCAACTTGAGTGATGCTTAACTACTTCATGTACGAGAGCATTCAAGGAGATATCTGCAAAGGGTAGTTCTAGAGGAGAAGACTCCTGCGTATGGTGAGCTAAAGAGAATATGTGAAACTAAGCTTGGTGTAGTTACCCAATGTTGTTTGCCAAGGAATATAAAGAAATTCAATTCTCAGTATTTGGCAAATGATGCTTTGAAAAGAGGAGACAGGATCAGCCACTCACACAATCTCATCAGTGGACCATCAACACGGACATTCATCAACAACGTTCCATCCCAAAGGCCAAGTGTACAACACAAAGAGATGAACATCGGTCGACCTTCTCCATGGTAAGTATCCTTACTCTGGAATCATCATAACCTTGATAGCTTAGGAAACCTCTGAAGTATTTCGATGGTGATGCACCGTACTGCACTCTCCTTCTCGAGAGCTCCACGACGATATGCTCGGGGTAGAAACCGAGCTCCTAGCTCTGCACACAGTACTCCGCACAGAGGCTGTAGAATACGCAGAAAACACAGTACACAGGGAGCACGACGACAGACTTCTTAGGTCTTACAAATACGGTCGAACTTACAGTCTGTGACTGACTAGGCCACTATATGTTTTATTAAAGAACATATACAAAGAAGTGTCCGGTGTCCATTTGGCCTTTCAGATGGACACTAACGGTAACAATCTCCCACTAAAGGCCAATATGGCCAGAGTAACTATGGGAGAAAAAAGAAAGAATGATAAAGAATACCTGAGTGTAAGTATACAAACTATACCTCCCACCTGATGGGCATGTTACACAGTATACAAGTGACTGCGTAAGATCAAGAATCAAGTAACCCCCATCAAGTGACAACAGTGTCGAAAGCTATCCTATGGTAGAGCTTTAGTCAAAGCATCTGCAGCATTATCTCGAGTGTGAACCTTCTCAAGAATAATGCTCTCAGTGGCTAAGCAATCTCTAATGAAGTGATACCTCACCTCAAAGTGCTTGGTCTTTGCATGATAGACCGGATTCTTAGCCAAAGCAATGGCACTCTGACTATCACTGAGCAAGTGAGGTACATGCTGAGGCAAACCCATATCACAAGCAAGACGAGAAAGCCACAATGCTTCCTTACATGCCTCACTTGCTGCAACATACTCTGCTTCTGTGGTGGAAATAGCTGTACATTCTTGAAGACGAGATCTCCAAGAGATAGCACCTCCAGCAAAATGAAAAATGTACCTTGATGTAGACTTACGATTGTCTACACAACCAGCATAGTCAGAATCTGTGTAACCAATAATGGATGCTTTCCCTCTACCTAAGCATAGACACTTGTCCTTAGTGCCACTCAGATATCTCAAAATCATTTTGACCGCTTCCCAATGTTTCTTGCTAGGATTAGACATATATCTGCTCACAACTCCCACTGCAAATGCAATGTCTGGTCTCGTAGCTACCATAGCATACATGAGACTACCAATAGCAGACTGATAGGGAATTTTGGTCATGAATTCCTTTTCCTCATCTGATTTGGGGCAATCATCCTTGCTCAATTTCACATATGTGGGTAAAGGTGTACTCAATGCCTTTCCACCCTGCATATTGAATCGGTGAAGTACTTTGGATATGTACTCACTTTGAGACAAGTATATGCATCTTTTACTCCTATCACGAGTAATGTGCATGCCAAGAATATGTTTGGCATCCCCCAAATCCTTCATATCAAATGTCTGACTCAACTTCTTTTTGAGAATTGACAAATCATAAGAGGACTTCCCAGCAATCAACATATCATCGACGTAAAGTATCAAGCATATCAAGCTGCCATTAGAACATCTCTTTGTGTAGAGACAATGATCCTCATTGCTCCGAGAATAGCCTTGGGACTTCATAAAAGCATCAAACTTTTGGTACCATTGTCTAGGAGACTGTTTAAGTCCATACAAGCTCTTCTTGAGCTTACAAACTAGACTTTCCTTGCCAGGAACTACATAACCCTCTGGTTGTTCCATATAGATCTCATCTGTAAGATCTCCATGCAAGAAAGCTGTTTTCACATCCATTTGGACTAGCTCTAAGTCCTCCATTGCAACGAATCCAAGCAACATGCGCAAAGTAGTCATCTTGACCACTGGAGAGAAGATTTCCTCAAAATCAACACCATGTTGTTGCTTAAAACCCTTTGCAACAAGTCGTGCTTTATATTTTGGAGAAGCACTATCTGATGTGAATTTCAGCTTATACACCCATTTACATGGTAAAGCTTTCCTGCCCTTTGGCAAAGGTACTAAGTCCCAAGTACCATTCTTGTGAATAGAATCCAACTCACTCTTCATGGCACGCTCCCACTTGACATGATCCTCTGTCTGCATAGCCTCTTTGTAGCAAGAGGGCTCACCGGCATCTGTTAGCATAACAAAATCTAAACCTGGAACATATCTATCAGGTGGATATGAGACACGTGCAGAACGTCTCAATGGTTGCTGAACAGGAACATGTGCAGACTGATCTGAATGGACATTCTCTTGAACATCCCTATGTGCAGCATTTTTATGCATGCTAACCGGAGGACTAGTATCCTCAAACACCACTCTTCTCACTTCAACCTCCTTAATCGGCTGTTTATGCATCTTAGACTCATTAAAAATGACATCACTACTTCTGATCACTGACCGTGTTTCAGGATCCCATAAGCGATATCCAAATTGTCCTTCTCGACCATATCCAAGAAAAATGCATTTCTTTGACTTATGGTCCAACTTCTGTCTAAGATTCTTGGGTATATGAACATATGCTTCACACCCAAAAACTCGAAGATGATCATAATATGGTGGTTTCCCTGTCCATAACTCTTGTGCCACTTTCAGACCTTTGGCAGTACTAGGTGAAAGGTTAATCACATGAACTGCAGTCAATACTGCTTCTGCCCAAAAACCTTGTGAGAGGTTTGCATGATGCAACATAGAGACTACTCTATCTTGAATAGTTCTATTCATCCTCTCAGCTACACCATTCTGTACTGGGGTATAAGGAGCTGTAAACTCTCTACGAATCCCTCTACACTGACAGAAAAGGCTGAATTCATGTGAGGTATACTCACCCCCATTATCTGAACGTAAAGCCTTAAGCTTAGTTCCTTTTTCAGTCTCAACTGAAGCAAGCCATTTTCTGAAAGTAGGGAATACATCATCCTTCGATTTGATAGGATATACCCAGACTTTTCTAGTAGCATCATCTATGAAAGTGACAAAGTAAAGAGAACCACCTAAGGACCTAGTGGGCATAGGACCACACACATCTGTATGAACAAGATCTAAAGGCTGAATTGAAGAGTCAATGTGCGTTTTATGCACATTTCTGGTTTGCTTTCCATATTGACAATGCTCACAAAATGAAAAATCAGAGAAAGATAACACAGGTAAGTAGCCAGAACGAGAAAGATTTTCCATTCCACTACGAGATATATGGCCCAAACGACCATGCCAAATACAAGCCATAGGCTGTTCAGTAACAGCTAACAAGTGTTCTTTCTGTGATACAAATAAAGGGTAAAGTGAGCCAACTTTCCTTCCTTTTGCAATAACCATATTGCCCTTTGATATACAAAAGGACTGAGCATAGAAGACCACCTTGTAACCAAGGTCATCAAGTTGACCAACTGACATCAAACTGCGTGATAACTGAGGTACATGGCGTACATTATGCATAGTAAATTTTGAACCGTCAATGAACTGCACAACCACATCTCCAATCCCCACAACATCACACTGGTAAGAGTCACCAAGTCTCACGGTACCAAGAGACTTTGCTGCATAATTAGAGAACCATTCTCTATGTGGTGTCACATGGAAAGAAGCACCAGAATCTAGCAGCCAGGTGTGGGAAAGAGAATCAGCCATAAGTGCCTCAGATGGCACAGTACTATCAAGTGTCAACACATCAGCATCATCAGAAATAGCATTAATTTCTTCAATCTTCACAGTCGAAGTAGATGGTGCAGGTAACTGTTTAACATGCCCATCAACATTCTGTCCTTTACCTTTAGCATTCTTTAATGCATAACAGTCTTTCTTCATGTGTCCTTTCTTATGACAATAATGGCATTCAATATCCCTCTTCCTTGATTTACTTCTGTTCTTATTCCGTTGACCATTCTTTTCCTTGTTCTTGCTCCTGCCACGTTGTTGATTCTTTCCTTGGTAAGAATCATGAACATTATATGCATCTCCACTCTGAGTGCCAACCATAGATTTTCTACAAATCTCCTCACTCAAGAGTGCTCCACATATGTCATCATAGACGAGTTTACCACCTGGTGCACTATTGCTAATAGTTGTGCAAAATGTATCCCATGATGATGGCAGGGTGCATAACAGCAATACTGCTTTCATTTCATTGTCCATATCCATTTTCTAAGCCTGTAACTGGGAGAATATGGCATCAAACTCATTTAGATGAGCAGCAACACTATCTGTGTCCTTCATACGAAGGTCGTATAATTTTCTCATCAGATATACTTTATTTGATGCCGTCTCTTTTTCATATGTATTGCATAACTTCTTCCAAAGCTCCTCTGCACTTTCACAGTCTAATACTGTAAAGTAAACATTATCTGCCAGGTGCAAGCGAATGGTAGACCTGGCCATTTCATCTAACTCATCCCAATCATCTTCATCCATGTCAGCAGGCTTCTTTGAAATCCCATTTACTGGCTTCCATTGCCTTCTTTGAATCAGCACATCTTTAATCTGATTCTTCCATAGAGCAAAGTTTGTGCCATCAAATTTTTGGATCTCAAAATGGTCTTTGCCCTGCAAGTTATAGCTCCTCCTCGGAACGCTAGCACTAGACCCTGATCCACCGGATGTGCCTGAGACCTCTGATGCCATGATCGTAGAGAACTGAATAGAATGATAATGGAGCTAGAAGAGTCCAAACACCAACAAATAAGTGTATCAAGGAGTAAATCGACCACTATATAGTTGACTAAACCAGAAATCTGGAAAAATTTTGCCAGAGTATCCTCTGCAAAATTAGCATATGACCAGTGTCAAAGTATCATAAAACTGCAAGTACTGACATGTCTACCTGCATAGTGAATCACTGACTCCACTGCATATAATCAGTTACCCAATAGAAGCCAACTAGGCTTATCGAGCACCTATGAACAACTATCATACATCTCCTATGGCGAGGCTGGGTAAGTCTTCCACCTGCATCACCGAAGAGACCCCGACATCTGGGTGTCTCCCAGTTAAGAAAACCTCACCACAACCCTCTTTATCAAACGTAAAAGGCTTTATGCAAAGAACGTAACCGCTATATCAATGCCCACATGGACGTACATAAGCGGTATCCACAAAAGCGTACATGGTGTGTATGTGCTCAATATATGCAGTAAAATGACACTAAAAGGCTGAATACACAGCCCAAAAACTAGCCAATAACACCTGCAAGTGTCTGTCAACTCTGATGTTTTAGGCTTTAAAAACCTGCATAAATTTGGAGCGACTGCTCCCACCAAAACTGAAAACCCCTCGAGAAACCTGTAGTTTTACGAGTGTGGCTGAAAATACAGCCCCAAAGGTTGATATTTATTGTCTGAGAAGTACAAGGAACACTCTTCTTGATATTCTTGGACCTGTGTGAAGAGAACTACATGCGAAAGTACTTCAAAGTGGCTCCAAAAACACCCCAAAATTGCTTCAGAAATAGGCTTTAAAAGCAAAAATGAAGCTTTGAGGCACCAAAACTTGTTCAAGGTAATGTCAACCTTAGTCTTTCCCCTTCTTCAAACACCACAAGAGTGTAGCTTAGTGGCAAGAGATTGCCACGGTTAAGCGAGCTCTGGGGGGAACAGTACTGAGATGGGTGACCTCCCGGGAAGTACCGGGAACCTCTATATTCCTTGATCGTTGAGGTCCTCCCTCGCGCGCAGCCAATGGTGACTTCGGTGACTCGGATGACAAGGTATGCCAAGGTCTATGCCTTGGTCGCCGCCTTGGTCGTAAGCCTTGGAGAAAGCCTGGGGGGGGGGGGGGTGCTCGCTTCGCTCGCACAAAAGGAACAAAGCTTTTTGCCTCGAACTGCTCTGATACCAGTGAAGTATTTCGATGGCGATGCACCGTACTGCACTCTCCTTCTCGAGAGGTCCACGACGATATGCTCGGGTAGAAATCAAGCTCCTGGCTCCGCACACAGTACTCCGCACAGAGGCTGTAGAATACGCAGAAAACACAGTACACAGGGAGCACGACGACAGACTTCTTAGGTCTTACAAATGCGGTCGAACTTACAGTCTGTGACTGACCAGGCCACTATATGTTTTATTAAAGAACATATACAAAGAAGTGTCCGGTGGCCATTTGGCCTTTCAGATGGACACTAACGGTAACAACCTCTTCGTCGGCATACCCTTGAGCACTTAGCTCAAGACCCCCAATGTTTGCACCATACTTCTTCCAATGCATTTCCCAAGTAAGCATTCATAGGGCTACATTACAAGGCCGTGCACAAGGCACCTATTTTCCTCAACCCATGCACGAACACACTTACCCATCACTCAATATGGGTTATGAGTACTTGGCATGACTACTATGAACATCAACTTTGGAAGATCTAGAAAACATCAACGGAGACTCACAACGACACAGTCATGCTGGAATCCAAGGAAGAAGCACATACCAAGAAACTACAACTTGCAAAGACTCGCAATGATAGATGAAGAACCAGACTACCAACCCTGCCACATCTGGAACAACAGAAGGGACACTCCCTCTCAAAGGACTACTTGGAACGACCACTACAACAAGGGTCTGTCAGGGGCGACAGACTCGAGAGGGGGGGGAGTGTTGAAGCTCAAGGTCAAGGACAAAGCATGGGAGCACATCAAAAAGGTGGACACACAAGAAAAGGGAGCAAGTAGGGAGCTCCAAGAAGTGTATGTCAAATTTTCAGAAGAATCCCCTACAAAAATAGTGATTTTCATCACTAAAAACCATTGTAAATACCATTATCTATTTTTATAACTCCATTTTGTTCAAGCCGAGGAGTCCTCGAGCTTGAGGAGTATTAGAAGTACCATCGTACCAATTTTCATAATTTTTAGACTCCGTTTGAGCCCTCAAATAAGCCCTGGAGCCTAATTTTTAACTAGCCCGGACACTAGGTCTGGACAGGGCCAAAACTAGTCAAAAAACTATAAAAAAAGCTAGAGAGCTCATTTTTGAGGTTAGCTTGTTAGAGAATAGAGCTTTTGTAAGAGAACTCTTTTGCAATCGAAGCTTTCGATTGTTCCTCTCTTTGATCTTACTTTGTGCACGTGTGTGTGTGTATGTGTGTGCATGTTTGTGTGCTTTTACTCACGCACTTGTGCCTTCACTTGCTCGTGGTCTTCATACCGGTCCTCACGTCTCCGCGGATTGACAAGTAAAGGAGGTGGTGCTTACGCTTGAGCTACAAAGGGTGTGGCTTGGAGTACCGTTTTATAGGCAACCTGGTATGCCCAAACAGTGTGGTGTAGCTGTTTGTCCCAATCAGAGCATTTATTATTCACCAATTTAGTCAGCACATTGCATAGGATCTTATTTCTGCTTTCGACTTGGCCATTAGCTTGTGGGTGATAATCAGAGCATTTATTATTCACCAAGAACTCTTGGAGAAGATTTTCAATAACTTCATTCAAGAAGTGAGTGCCTCTATCACTAACTAGTTCTATAGGTAGACCGTATCTGGTAAACACATTCTCAAATAGGAACTTAGCTATTGTTTGAGCATCATTCTTAGTTGTGGCTTTCACTTCTACCCACTTGGTTAGATAGTCTGTGGCCACAATGATATACTCAGCATGTGAACCCTTAGCTGGGGGATTAATAGGACCAACAAAGTCTATTCCCCACTTAGAGAATGCACGTCCACCCATCATAGGCTTCAATGGCATCTCATCTTTGCGTATAGGATACTGAGTTCGCTGACAAACATCACACCTCTTCACATAGGTATGTGCATCCATGTGAAGGGTTGGCCACCAAAGACCTACAAATAGTATTGCCTTGATCACCCGATCTGGTCCAAAGTGTCCTCCTGCTACACCTTTGTGAGCAATCTCCAAGATCTTCAGATATTCGCTCTCGTGAACACATAATCTGAGGTAACCATCTTTGCCTCGCTTGTATAAGTTATCACCAATGAGTGAGTACTCTAGGGCTTCGTGTTCTAAACTTCTTTTCCTAGCCAGGGTCACGTCTTGAGGGAATGTTTTCGTCCTCAGGAAGGTTACTAGTGATTCACTCCAATCTGGTTCTAGTGACACTTGGTACAGAGTAGCATGCTCTACTGATGGTTTAGCACTACAGACTGGGCACTCCTTGCACATCCTATGGACATCTGCTTCCATAGTTGGCTAATGCACTCCGAGTCTCTTTAGTGTTTGTAAAGTTCTTTGTCTCGAGTAGTGTTGCTCTAATGCACCAACATGTGCTAATTGCAACCATTTCACGTACTCATCCTCTTCCACACAACAAGATAATATTCCTTGATCAGTGTACTTGTACATACTCCCTGCCATTATCTGGTACTTTTGGGCTTTTACTATCTTCCTATCCTGTGTGTTTATTACTGGGTGGTTAGGCCCGTATGTCAATACTGGCACTAATGGCTTAGCCCACTGAGGTACCACTTCCAAATTAAACAAGTAAGCATCAGGAAGATCATCTGATACCCCTTGCGGTGCCTCTCCACATGTGAGCCTAGAGAGATGGTCAGCTCTCAAATGAGCCTTGCCTTTCCTTACCACTACCTCAAAGTCATATTCCATTAGCAAGAGGAACCATCTCACCAATCTGCCTATATTGCAGGGTTTGTTTACCAAGTACAACAGTGCTTGATGATCAGTAAGAAATTTAAACTTATTTGCAAGCAAATAATCTCTAAACTTTTTAACCGCATACACCATGCCTAATCCTTCTCGTTCAGTGGTGGTATAGTTTCGCTCAACTCCATTCAACTGTCTACTCGCATAGGCAATTGGAGGATCCATATTACCTTCACCAGTAGGTTGTGCAAGCACACATCCAATGGCATAATTGGATGCATCCACATGCACATGGAAGGGCTTATTCCAATCTGGTGTAGTCAAGATTGGTGCTGAGCATAATCGCCGTTTAAGTTCATTGAAAGAGTTCTCACACTCATCAGTCCACTCAAAGTTAGTCAAAAGTCCGTACAAAGGCTTTGCAATGATGGCATACATGTGTATGAAACGTCGGTAATAACCACAATGCCCCATGAAAGCTTGCACTTCCTTGACATTCCTTGGCCTAGGTAGTTCTGAGATAGCTCTCACTTTCTCTTCATCAGTGGATATGTCGTTCTTTGACACTATGTGTCCTAGAATTTTGCCCTGTCTGACCATGAAAACACACTTTTCTGGGTTCTTGCAGACTTGATATTCTCTACATTTATCAAAGGTTTGTCTGAGTTCAGGTATATGGTTATGTCTAATGTTGGAATGAGCACAGAGATCATCAACATAGACTTCCAAATTCTTCCTCAAGAACTCTTAAAATACATGGCACATTAGTCTTTGGAAGGTTGCAGGAGCATTGGTAAGCCCAAATGGCATCACCCGAAAAGCAAATATGCCCCATTCTGTGGCAAAAGCTATCTTATGTTGATCTTCCGGTGCAATGGCTACTTGATTGTACCCAAAGAACCCATCTAGGAAGTTGTACACTTCTTTGCCTGCTACCCTCTCCAATAGATGCTCAGTGATAGGAAGCGGATAACTATCCCTGATGGTGGCTGCATTAACCTTCTTCAAGTTAATGCATACGTGTAATTTTCCATTCTTTTTGGGCACCACTACAATGGGGGATACCCATTCAGTGTGCTCGATTTCATAGATAAATCCAGCTTCAACCAAGGGATCTATCTCTTCTTTGAGCTTGGCAGCATAGTTGTCATTGTATGTGTATGGCTTTTGTTTAGAGGGTCTGGCCTCTGAGGTCATGGGGATCGTGTGTGAGCATATGTCCGGGTCTACACCTTTCAGGTCCTTGTAACTCCATGCAAACACATCCCTATATTCTCGTAGTAAGGTTATCAGCTCCTGCTCCTCATCTTCGGTAAGGTCATGTCCAATGTACGTGCATCGCTCCTCTCCTTCTTCTATGGCTACCACTATTTTCTTGGTGGTTTCTTTGTTATCATAGGGCTCTCTTGCTTGTGCATCGCATTTTGGCATTCTTATCATGACTCTCCTGTCTTCTATTTCATACTTCTTAAAGTTTTCTGGGACCTCAAACAAGGATTCTTCCTCCTCTGGTCAAACTTCTCTCTTCTTCCTCTTCTTTCCTTCACTCTTGGTGGCCACTTGTGTGGTTAATCTCACCTCATTTGTAATTTCTTCGTGTCTCTGAGGGTGAGTTTCTACTTCATAAAAATATTCCTCATCTGATGCAAAGAATGGGTCCATAATGATTGACTCTAAATCTGAATCGCTTCGTCCTCAAATGCATCAGTGCTAGGTTCACACTCTTCAGTAATTGGATCACACATGATTGGCTCTATTGTGAAGACTAAAATGTCATAGCCATCCTCATCACAGTGAGGTGTCCATTGCTCTTCATTGATGGCTACATCCATAGTTGCTAAGATTTCTGCCCAACCATAAGGCTCAAACTCTTCATCGGGAAATACTACAGGTGCATAGGCTGGGTCTTGAACTGATCTATGAGTTTCCTTCGCACCTACCTCTCTTGCTTTTTCTCTCTTCTCTTCTTCTACTGCTACTTTGCACATCCATAGGTGAGTATCTTCATGCATCCATGAGGCTCCTGATCCTATGGAGTGCACTGACTCCGTATCATCTGTGGCTGTATGAATGGGATTCCATTGAATGGGGGGCACGTCTTGATGAGAGAAATCCTTGAGATTGACTTCGGTTGTAACACCTAAGTGTTGCAAATACAAAGAATTGGTCCCCCAATCTTGTACCACTTGCAACTGCCTCAAGAAGGGTCTTCCCAGAATCATATCATAGGCTTGATTTTTGCTAAAGTCACAGATAGCAAATGTGTGCTCAAACTCCACACCACAAGCCTCAAGAAGGGTCTTCCCAGAATCATATCATAGGCTTGATTTTTGCTAAAGTCACAGATAGCAAATGTGTGCTCAACCATTTGTAACTTCATTCTTGTTGGCCTGAGTGCTGGCTTGCCCCAACGTTTCCATAAGGAAGTGGTAGCAATTGCGACTCCTGCACCTGAATCCAAACTGGCCTTGGTTGTGTAACCCTGATGAGTGATAGGGAGATAGGTGTTTCCTTCTTCTCCTTTGCTCATGTCTCCTATCTTGTCCAAAGGTATTTCCGGTACTGTTCTATGAGATCCTACCTGGGAACGAGGTTTTGACATGTCTGGCACTTGCTTGGCTACATGTTTCCACAGTTCAGCCTTGACCTTGAGTAGCTCTTCTAAAGTGAGATTGCACTGCACTTTAGTATTCTTTACTACCTCTGTGTTCCTAGGCATGATTGAGTCTTCGTTTCTTATCATGACCGTCGGTGCTCTCATACAAGTGGACTTTGCTTCCCACGGGCCTGTGAAATGGGGTAGTTCCTGTAAAGAATTAGACTCGAAGTCTAATCTCTCTTGAGATTGGGCACTCTCCTGCTCTCCATGAATGGAAGGAAGATCTTGTGGGAATTGATCATGTGTATCATCCACAAGTTCAATGGGAGGAGGAACTTCACTTTCTTTAGCCCATTTCTCTTCTTGAATCTCTCGCAAGAACTCTGGTGAGTATCGATTCATAGAAGAAGAGGTGTCTGGTTCGGTGGAGTTAGGCACATAAGCTTCCTTGGGAGGAATGCTTATTCTATCACTTGCCTTCTCCTTAGCCTGAGAGTTGGCCCCTTTTCCAGACTTTGCAATTATCGTCTCCAATCTATCCAATAGACCATCAAAATGCAATGGTGTTCTAGAGGAGCTAGAGCAATTGAAGAGGCGACTGGCCTCAAACATGGCTTGAGCCAATTCCACCATCTTGGCACACAACTTAGTTCGTTCAAGCTCTAAGTCAGCTCTAGGGTAACATCTTTCATGATTCGTTACATTTGCCCCTTCCTGAATCCTGGCCTGATATGATCTAAGCATCATATCTATGTCCTCGGGAGTGGGATCTGCTAAGACTGATCCTACTCCGGGTGGTGGGTGGGTTACATGTGGTGGATTAGAAGGTTGAGAAATGGAAGGTGATGGGGATGGTAGTGGGGGTGATGTGTGAGAGTGTGTTTGAGATGTGATTTCTATGATCTTGGCTTTGGTCTCTCGCAGACTTTCCTCGAGTTCGCTCATCTTTCTTGCCCATTGCCTTTTCATACGTTCACGGCTATCTCTCCAAGCTCTTGTTCTCTTCTTATTCATGCTCTCAGTCTCACTAACCTCCGCATTCTTTTCCTGGCCTAAGTCTTGGTTTTGCTTAAGTGCCTGAGCTCTCGTGATGACTTGCACCGGGGCCGTGGAGGTCACACTTCCCGTGGAGTCTACCACTAGCCCAATGACATTGATAGGAGCGATTTTTGGCATATTGGCAGGGTTCTTGGGGCACTCTCGTAACAAATGCTCCTTCCCACAATCCGGACAAAAGCCTTGAATTTTCATGGATTGGGTTTGTGTAGGTGCAGGTAGAGGGCAATCACGAATGAGGTGATCTCCCTGACATCGGAAGCATGGTCCTCTAGGAAATGGAGGTCTTATCTGCCTTGGTTGAGGTCTAGAGTTGGGGTTTGTGTACATGACATTTGCATATTCTAGCTCCCAACTAGACTCACTCGGTTCCTCATAATAGTATGACTCATTATGCTCGGGTGATTGCATGTAGTAAGCTTGTGGGCTCTCAATATGGATAGAGTCAAAACTATGATCACTTGGATCACTTTCTGGAAGCGATGATGTCACTGGCACTAAAGCTCTATTTAGATTTTCTTTCGCAGCTACATACTTCACTGGAATCACATTGGTGGGGGCAAGAGGTTGCTGCGCTAGGACTAGTTGTGGTCTTTGTTGCCCTTGATAGGGTGGTTGATAGGTTTGTTGAGGCCTAGCATACTATTGTTGTGGGTACTGATTAGGGTACTTTCCTTGTTGTGGATATGGCTGAGGATAATTTTTTCTAACAGCTTGTTTGTTATATGGGTAGTCTTGTGCTGTGTGATTGGTGTACCTCCTTTCTATGGTGCATTACTGGTTGTTGGGATTAACTTGGGGTTGAGCCATGATAGGGCACACATTAGCCATATGGTCTCCTCCACAAGTGTAGCATCGTTTTCCTGGGGCAAATCTAGGAATTTGCTTGCTAGAGACACCTAATTTCTGAGCTACCTTTTCTGCTAGATCCTCAATTGATGTGGATTGTGAGGAAATGAGGCTACTAGAACTATCTGAATCTTTATAGATCTTTGAGAGCTCTAATTCCTCCCCTAGATTATCCTCAATGTCTATGCACATGCGTACACACTCTTCTATGGATCTAGGGTCCTTCAAGTACACGTATGATCTCAATTTGGTACTTAACAATCCGTCTAGAAATAAGGCCACTGGTTTGGCTGGAGTGGGTAACTCTGGAGTAGGGCATCTTTCTAGGTATTGCCTAAACCGTCTTCCTGCAAGCCTCACTGTCTCTTGAGGTGTTTGCTTGAAGCTGTATATCAAGGAATATGTGTTATGCCTAATGGCACTTTTGGAAAACTCAGTGATGAATGCTTCAAGCAGTTGATCTATATTTCTGAACTGACCTTGGTGAAGCGGTTGAAACCAAGTCAAGGTAGTGTTTTTGAGGGTTAGGCCAAAAGCATTGTATTGAGTGAACAAGTCTTCCACTTGTTCAGCTCTCAAAACTTGCCTAAACTCAGCTACATGGTCATACGGGTCTCCTATGCCATCGAAGCAATTCTTCATGGACTTTACTAACTGTGTAGGTCTTAAAGTTCTAGCATGTTCTCTAGGCCTTGGGAGAGGGAATTCGTCTGCATTCTTGAATTCCTTGGATCCCGATGTCTCTCCGTGTACATTCTATCAGTCTCTATCCTCATTCTCTCTCTTCCAAGTGGATTAGCAAAGCTCACATCGGGTCTATCTCTACTCCTCTCTCTTTGTGTTCCATGAGCCTGAGATGTTCCCGCTCCTTGGTGACCATAAGACACAGTAGATTGAGGTTGGGGAAAAACAAATTCTCCCTTCCAAGTGTATGCGTGTCTTCCATGCTCGGAGACCACAAAGATCCTCTCCGAAGTATCATCTAAGTAGGTCACTTTGCCTGGGATATCAGGATCTTTGAATTCATAGATGGTAAGTGCTCCTACTTCAGTAGGCTTCATAGGCTTATACCTCCAAAAAGCCTCATCCGTTTCTCTGTTCAAGAGCAAGTTTATGCTCCTATTATCCTGGGGAACCAACTCTGGAGTGATTATTCTTGTCAAAACCAACTTGCCACGAGGGGTTTTTGGTTCTTTTCCTAAGTTCCCTTGCTCTATGTCACCTAGTTCTACCTCTGAGATTATGTTGCCAAATTCATGTGTTCTTTCTGGTTGGCTAGTGACCACATATATTGTTCCTTCTTTGTCTATGTAGGAGCCATTTTCAAACTTGGCGATAGGGTGTTCTAGTCTAATGGGCTTATCCGGGTTTTTAATTAAGACAACAGATCTTCGCAGACCATCCTCATAGATGCGTGCACCTAAGCGGTTGGTTGTGATATACTCCAATTGAGTTTTGTAGGGACCTTCAAGTCTTTCTAGGTATGCCACTTCTGAGCTACCTACTAGTCTCTCCATGTTGTAAGACTCTCCAAGTCACTAGTTTCTGAGGCTAGAGCGTAGGGGTAATCGCTCAATTGCTGAGCCCAAGATCTGGCTGTATGGTTGACACTAGCCTCAGATGATCTAATACTCTGGTGGTCTCTCCCTAAGTGTCTTCCTGATCTAAGGTTCATATGCCCTTCCAATTAACCCAATGATCCTTGTACAACCACGTTGCTGATTCTTTGATACCAATCACTTATTCCTTTTGAGTTCCTTTGTATGTGTTTTCTTGTCTTTAATTAAGCGTCGTCAGGAGCACTTAAGTGTGTCGTACTTGATGTTCTTCGTCCACTTAGTTTAAATTCTTTTCCTTTAAGTTGTCCCTTGACTGCAGTTTAGCCTATCCTTGGACTTGAGAAATTAAAGGCTCTTCGAACTTGAGTATTCCTATCGTATCCCTAGTCAATTTGGACAACGACTCGCACTTAGCCTATGCTAAGAATGGATTGAGGGGGTTAAGAGATGTTCCAACCTCAAGTCGCTCCTCCTTGCTACGCTTGTCTGCCCAGGAAACGTGTTCCCAAGCCTACACACAATGGCACTTGCTTTGCTTTCTCCAAAAGCTCCCGACGATCTTGTAAAAATTCCAAGTTTAGCTCAAGTTTGAACCTTCAATTGACAGACAATTTATTTCAGACCCTTTTTTCCCCTTTTTAATTGCCAAAAAATTTCCTCTAGAGCTCCCTTGGTGTATCTACCCCACAGAGGGTCAACTTCAAAATACCCTTTTTGAAAATCAATGGATTTCATATAGAGCTCAAAAAACAGATTTCATATGAAAAAGTTATGACAATTCAGGGTTTAAGGGGGTTAAACAGACAAACAGATCCTTTCAAGAGTTTAGTGTATTTTTCTATGGCCTTTGTAAGTGTAGGAGTAATTGAGTATGCAAATATGCCCAAAATTTAGCCTAAATTTTAAAAAATTTACCCCTTTATTTTTTGCCGAAAATGCCTGTCTATCGCGATAGACGGTGTCTGTCGCGATAAACACGAGCTGTCGCACGGGTCTGTCTGTCGCGATAGATGGTGTCTGTCACGATAGACGGGGTCTATCGTGGGGTCCTGTCTGTCGCGATAGACAGTGTCTATCACGATAGACGCTGTCTGTCGTATGTCATGGTTTGGTCTGTCGCGATAGACGGGGTCCATCGTCTGTCATGGGCCTGTGTGTCGCGATAGACGGTGTCTGTCGCGATAGACGGAGGCTGTCGTCTATCATGCCTTTTGGTATGTCGCAATAGATGGTGTTTGTCACGATAGACGGCTCTATCGTGGGTCTCTGTCCATCGCGATAGACGGGGTCTATCGTCTGTCATGGGCTTGTCTGTCACGATAGACGGTGTCTATCGCGATAGATGGAGGCTGTTGTCTGTCATGCCTTTTGCTCTGTCGTGATAGATGGTGTCTGTCGCGATAGATGGAGGCTATCGTCTGTCGTGCCTTTTGGTTTGTCACGATAGACCGCTCTATCGTGGGTCTTTGTCCGTCGTGATAGACGGGTGTCTGTCGCGATAGACGGGGTCTATCATCTGTCATGGGCCTGTTTGTCACGATAAACGGTGTCTGTCACGATAGATGGAGGTTGTCGTCTGTTGTGCCTTTTGGTCTGTCGCGATGGACGGTGTCTGTCGCGATAGACGGAGGTTGTCGTCTGTTGTGCCTTTTGGTCTGTCGTGATAGACGGTGTCTGTCGCGATAGACGGCTCTATTGTGGGTCTCTGTACGTCGCGATAGACGGGTGTCTGTCGCGATAGACAGGGTCTATCATCTGCCGTGGGGTGCTATCTGTCACGATAGACGCTGTCTGTCGCAATAGACTGTGTCTGTCGCGATAGAGTGAAAAAAACACAATTTTTTTAGAATTTTTAAATGATTTGGAGTGCTCTCATGGTGTAGGTTATCGTGCCAAAAACATGCATTCAAAAAATATTAAGTTTTTCTGTCTGTCGCGATAGACAGAGGTCGTCGTCTCGGGACCTGTGTAGAGTCTGTCGTACCTGCAAAAGCTGCTGGAGATGGTGGTACAGCTAGATCCTGCAGTAAAAGCTCAAAAAACACACAAAAACTGATAGCATGCAACCTCTCTCTCGCTCTCTCTCACAAGTGAAATGAGGGAAATGAGGTGGGGAGTGGAATATGACCAAAAAAATGAAATTTTTGTGAAGATGGAGATGGAAGTGGAAGATGGTGAGGATGATGATGGTGATGCAAAAAGAAGCAAAAATGAAGAAAAATAAGGAAAAGAAAGGATATTACCTATGACTCCAATGTCTCAACTCTACGTCTTACCATCACACGCTCGTCCTCGAAGCTCTCTCCCCGGCAACGGCGCCAAATTTGGTGTCACTCTAGCACAATGGTGAGTACCAACGTGAGAAGATCCACCTCATAATTGTCAATCCGTGGAGACATGAGGACTAGTATGAAGACTATGAGCAAGTGAAGGCACAAGTGCGTGAGTGAGAAGCACACAAACATGCACACACATACACACACACGTGCGCACAAGGCAAGAACAAGGAGAGGAACAATGGAGTTCTTTGCATTAGTCAAAAAGTCTCTTACATAAGCTCAATTCACAAACAATCTAACCCCAAAAATGAGCTCTCTAGCTCTTTTTATAGTTTTCTAACTAGCTTTGGCCTTGTCCTGATCTGGTGTCCGGCCTAGTTAAAAAATTAGGTTCTAGAGCCTATTTGAGGGCTCAAACGGAGTCTAAAAATTATGAAAATTGGTATCTAGCTAATTCTAATACTCCTCAAGCTCGAGGACTCCTCGGCTTGAACAAAATGGAGTCTATTCTACCAAAAACGGGATTTACAATGTGAGTGTAGTGATGAAAATCACTTGAGTTGGAAATTGTTTATGAAAAAAATGATTGGGCCTTGTTGCCGTATTATGCATGACTGTTCGGTTATGCCTGTATGCTCTACTTATGACTTGTATGCCAACAATATCTTTGACACAAAAGACAAAATAGCCTGCACAAGCACTACGATAGTGTGGTTGGAGGCCAAAACGAGCTCAGATTGCGATTTTGTGCGATTTTGAGACTATGATCGAAGGAATGCCGACGATGCCCTAGATGAAGCGATGACCTGCTCTGATGCCAACTGTTGGAGTTAGACGTCTACGGAAGCATGCGAACAACACAAGGAAGAAGAAGAAGCTTGGAGCACAACACACAATACTGAATGTACTACCACTAGAATGTACAAAGATAAGTGACCTGTTAGGGCAATAGGTGTATATACAAGCTGGGGGAAAAAAACCTCCTAAAGAGGGAAAAAAGTGCCCTGGTGGTCCTATTGTGTTCACACACATCATTGCCTAAATATAGCAATAAAAAAAGGAGACCGAGAGAGCTTGGAGGAAACTTCCCATCATTTATGCATGCTTGCACACTGGCTAGGGGGATACTCAATACTATTTTCTTTAGAACCTCTATGAAGAATGTTGCTCATATGAAGAAGGAGCCTCTTTGCTTGATTGATAACCAAATTATCCCATATATTATGGTTATAGATGAAAAAAGGTCTATAGGAAGAAGCCATGACCTTCATTCCTCTAGCTCAAGATGAAGAGAAAGAAGTTCACGGTAGCTCCATGAGCACCTACTTTGTTCACATTATATGGTGTTGCATGGCTAGCTATGGGGGATATTATAAGCTACCTAAGGTAGCATAGACTATAAACTATTAAAGACTACTTCTCCCATTGAATAGGGTCACCTTAAGTGTACCTTCTGAGCTTCAAAACAGTAGTTAGCACCTCCATCAATGACATGATCTCGGGGTGAGAGACGAGAAAAAAACAGTCGCAAAAAATGCATTCTTTCCAGGAAGATTGACCCTCATGCCACTATAATAAATTAATTATTCTAAGTAAGACTATCATCTAAACCCACAAAGGGGTGAGAGATGCACATATCCACCTAACCAACTCCACCCATATATACACCTCTAGTCCAAGTGGAGAATTGTGAGGGGATCTTGCCAAGTGCCCTCCACATGGATTCTAAAGGGCACATGGATTCTAACCCAAGGCCTTCTAACCTTGGGAATCATATGAGATCACATGACTCTCACATGGATTGTAAAAGGACTCCTCTCAAGCTTGTATGTGCAAGTCCAAAAGACTTGAGAGGCTTCCTTAGGGGTTAAATACTATACCCTTAGAAAATATCAATCCTAGGGCTTGAAAACCCTTCACTTGGAAATTAAATCCAAATAGCCCAAGGATCCAAACTATAGTCTTGGAGACACTTTCCCAAGGATTTCTCAATGAAGTCTGAGGGGTCTCAAAGTGACTTTGAACCCTCAAATCGCATGTTTTTTGCTGCTTGGACCTATAATTATACAACAGATGGATCTAGCATATGTTGTAGTAGTGCTTTCTAAAATTCTACATGCACCTACCATTGATCATTTGAATGCAGACAGGAAAGTGTTTTGATACATTAAATGTACTATAATTTATCATCTTTTACATGCCTATGATGATTCTTTGGATGTGAAAAGTTTCATTGATGCAAATTGGATAATCCAAGACATGTGGAAATTTTATAGTGCCACTTCGATGTTGAGAATCTCGCCTCTTGCTTAAGCCAACCCTCTTCTTGCTTGCACAACATACATTGCAAAGAACACATTGTGGCTTGTTTTGATGTACCTGGTTGAGCCTTAGATTTCATTCTATCACTAATTTTCTTCCATTAGACTCTGGGTATATATTTTAGAGCTTGGTTAAAGTCTAGGGTCCTATCTCTAAGTGGTATGCAATTAATTGAGCATTCTCTTAGCTATATCTTGTTTTGCATATGTGAAAATTCTAGGTCGTCTATCATGTAGCATATGTTTGTGTGTGGTATTGTGTGCGAGGAGTCTAGGTAGTTTGTCATGCTCTTGAATGTGCTAAATGCTCATATCAAAGTTCACTTGCACCCTCGCTCCTCTCTCTCTCTCTCTGTCTCCCCCTCTCTCTCTCATCTTCACTTTAAAGAAATGTATCTGAACCCCAAACTTGGGGTATAAGAGGTTACCATCTAATGCTGATTTGTGTTAACTATATGGGTAGAAACTCTTCCTCTCCAAATTTTTACAATCCAATCTCATTTTAACTTGTTGTGGATGTTTTCTTGGATTATCCAACCCAAATATAAGTTTATATTGTCACTTTTATGTTGAGAAGCGCATCTCTTTCTTAAGCTCACTATAAGAGAAACTGATAATTACAACTACCACGTGCTAGAGAGATGACTCTCCTCCCAACCTTATGCTTGTATATATAGTTGCTTGAATCAGTGAGGACCACAAATGTAACTAGAGTCCACAAGTGCATGTGCAATCTCCTCCATTCCTTTAATATCTTCCACCAGAGTCTACTAGTGGTTGGCATGATCTTGACCAATTCTTTAGTACCTTCCAATAGAGTCCACTAGTGGTTGGTGTACCCGCAACTTGAGTTAAGTATTAGTGGACTCAAGTTAGCTCACATTAACTTCAGTTAGAAGGCTCTAGAGCTCCATAGGCAAAAGGCTCTCCCCATGCTTCCCATGGGGGTTGAATCCAAGACCTCCTCCTTCACAATCTTGAGACTTAACCACTAGGCCAAGTGGATTACTTGTTTAAGAGAGCACATGAACTTTGCTTTAAGTCTAGTCTCAAGATCTTTGGCCATACACATGAGTGAGCAAACGGTCTTTGATTTCATATCTATCTGAACTGGCCATTGTAGTCTAGATTTTGATGTTAGGAGTTACTTCTAGTTGTGCTTGGGAGTTGAAATACTCCATCAAAATCAAAGCTAACTGCCAATGATAAGAATTTGCTCGCAAATCTATCAAATGCTTACCAAAATTTCAAGGTTGGTTCATACATGACTGACAAAAAAACTATGGCTTCTCACTCTCGTTGTAGGTGGAACAAATCGAATTTATGTAGTCTTGCCATTCATACATTCACATAAGATGGAACATTGCATTTGCTCGTGTGAACTTTGAATTTAAAAAAAAATTGACAAAAAAGTATATTTTGAAAATTTAGCCAATGGTTATCATATAATTTACTATACTGGAAGCCGGCGCATGCTCTAGGTAGGCTAGAGAGGTCGGAACAAAATCACTCAAATTGTGTCGTGAATTGGCAACCTTCAATGTGCAGTACCTCTACCCTATCTGAACAGAGGCAACCAAATGTACAAAAATGATTGGAGGATAAGGAACATTGAACCATGTGTGAATCCTGCCTCAATCCTATATTGAAAACATGTATGAAAAAGAAGTGCCTTTTACCCCCAATTGAGAAGCAATTTCTCAAGAAATCTAAAGAGAAAATGGGCTTCATATATGATCCATATGAGTGTTGTAGATTGATCTTCTATACATTCATTGTTGAAAGTTACAATGCATTGAATAAAAGAAGATCCAAGTTTCCCAATGTCAAAATCAAGAAGCTAAAGTGAGAGCTCTAATATTGAATGTGTCCACACCTTGTATCTTTCTCTAAAAAATCGTCAAGACAACACAAATTAGTAATTAGCTTGTGAGCTAAGCATGATTTGATGCAAACATAACTAGGATGAGAACTTCTTAAGAATTGATCTCTTCTATGAGGTCTTTACTATCGCATAACCAATGATGCTAATGATGACTTTGCTGACTAAGAATGACAAGATATGCAAGACCTAATTCTTAATTGTTGCATTAACCTTTTATCATGGAGGAAGCAAGACCTAATTCTTAATTGTTGCATTAACCTTTTATCATGAAGGATGCATTGATAAATTCTAGCCTAGAAAGTCTTATTGTTAGTTTTTAATGCTCCCATGATTTGAGAAAGATGCCATACATACAAAAAAACAAAAAGAATATAAAATAGAGGCTACATACAAATCGATATTGTATATCAGTGTGTGTATAAGAGAGTGACCAACTATCTAGGTTGCTTTTATCCAAAATCCATATTTGGACAATATCTAGAGGATCACATGGGAAACCCATGCACCTTCCTTCCCTCGCTCTTATCCCTCCCCTACTCACCTCTACTTCCTTCCCTCCCTCTCCCTACTACCTCTTGCCTCCCTCCCCCCCTCTCTCTCTCTCTTCTCTCCACTCTAAAAATTTCTATCCGAATCCCAAACTTCGCGTGTAAGAGGTGTACCATCTAGTGTTGATTTATGTGCAACTTTTGCTCCAAAGATTTACAATCTAATCCCAATGTCATTTGGTGCTGAGGCTCTCCTTCTCTTAACATAAGTGACAATTATTTTGTGGCAATTTCAAGCGCTGTTTATGCAATTATAACATAAGGTTCCGGTCTGCTGGCTTTAGTCATTCTTGACTCCGGGAGTGGATCCGTCAAGAGGATTTATAATCATCTGGAGGCTCCACTGAGCTTCGTTTGTAATATAATATAAAGTTAAAATAACAACTTATATACATTCAAGGAGCTTACCAGAAAAGAGAGTACATTGCCTGTTCCAACCACAGCTATGCAGGAAACACTAGTTAAGCTCAGAAGAATTAGATTTTCTAAGTTAGCTCGGTCCTGTGGTTGGAAATTTTGTAGCACACGAAGCGGAAAGGTAAGCACCATTGACCTCTATAATTTACTTCATTTATCTCTTTGCATTTTCTCTCACAGGTCTACCAGTTGTTCGTTTTATCTGAGCAAGCCATGGCCAAGGGATCACATTTCAGAGTATATCAGTTTTCGAGCACAAACGAGGAAGAAGGAAAAGGAAAAGGAAAAAGGATTGGAAAAGAAAAAGAAGAAGAAGAGGAAGAAGAAATACCAGTATCTTGGTATTCACAGCGAGAGCAATACTGATGCAGCAAAGACTTCCCTTTGTGGCTGTAGAAGGCAAGGTGTTCTGTACAAGCAGTTTTATGGGACAAAGAGAAGGTGATGTTACACAAAACCTAGTTGCTGTACATGGATTCAAGATGCTGTATATGCTATGAATCCAGAGGCACAATTGGTTGACGGTAAGAATTCTCAAGAAGGCCATATCGGTGAGCACATGCAAAGTTCAGTCACCAAACAAAATGATATTCAAGATAATGTTATACTTGTGAATCTATTGAGAGCATGTGCGAAAAGGAAGGATCTTCACCAAGGTACGATATTGTATGCCAAAATCCTGAAGGAGGGAGTGCTGCAAAGAAACATTTTCATTGGAAATGCCCTGATTCACATGTTTGCAAAATGTGGTGCGCTTGCCAAAGCTCGAGAAGTGTTTGGTAAGCTTCCAGTTAGAGATGCAGTTTCTTGGACAATATTAGTCTCAACATATGCACAATATGGATATGCAGATGAAGCAATCATCTGTTTTGAAAAAATGCAACATGAGGGCCTCTCCCCTGATGGCATTACATTGGCTTCTATACTGAAAGCATATGGAAGCATTAGAGCAGCTGAAAGGGGTAAAGCTATTCATGCTTGGATAGTATTACAAGGTCTTTCGGAAGTAGACATTGTTATTGGAAATGCTTTGGTGGATATGTATTCCAAATGTGGTTTGCTTGCGAAAGCACAGCAAGCATTTGACGAACTTTCTTACCATGATGTTATCTCATGGAATGTACTTATGACAGCGTATTGTCAACATGGCTATGGACAAAAAGTCCTTGACTGCTTTGAACGTATGAAGCATGATGGACATGTTCCTGATGCAGTTACATTTGCTATTACTTTGCAAGCTTGTGGCAGCATAGGAGCAGCACAGAGGGCTGAAGAATTACATGAAGAGGCAGTTTCACGAAAATTGCCCATCACTGGAATAGATTTTGGGAACATATTGGTCAACATGTATGCAAAATGTGGTGCTCTTGGAAAAGCAGTCCAAGTATTTATTGATCTTCCATATCGTGATTTGATATCTTGGGGTGCCCTTCTTGCAGGGTATTGCCAACATGGACATGGGAAAGAAGCTCTTGAACTATTTGAAGGAATGAAAAGTGAGGGTCTGTCCCCTGATGAAGCTATTTTTATTTCTGTCTTACAAGCTTGTGGCATAGCTGGAACAGTTGACAAAGGTGATGAGATTCATGCAGCAATTATTAAGAAGGGATTTTTACAAGGATGCAGTTTCCTTGAGAGTAGTTTGATTGATATGTATTCCAAGTGTGGTGCAATTGCAAATGCATGGAAAATATTCAATAGTATTACTACTCGGAACCTAGTTTGCTGGAATGCACTTATCACAGGATATAGCCAGAATGGACATGATGAAGAAGCATTGAATTGCTTTCAGCTGATGCAAGCTGAAGGTCTATGTCCCGATGAAGTAACGTTGGCTTGCATATTAAAAGCTTGTGGGGGCACCGGAGCGTATAAAACAGGTGAAAGTTTACATGTTGAGATTATGAGAAAAGGTTTGCTTACACAGAGTATAGTGCTTGGCAATGCGTTAGTGGATATGTATGCCAAGTGTGGTGCATTGACGAGGGCACAGGAAGTGTTTAATGATATCGAAGTTCGGAATCTGGTTACTTGGAATGCCTTGATAACAGGGTATTGTCAACATGGCCTTGCTGAGGAGACATTGAATCAATATGAATGTTTACTTTGTGCTGGCTTGTGTCCGGACACTGTAACATTTGTTTGCATTTTAAAAGCATGTGGAACCATTGGAGCGGTTACGAAAGGACATGAAATTCATGCTGAGATTGCCAGGAAACTACTTTTTGCAAAGAGTATCATGCTTGGCAATGCATTGATTGATATGTATGGAAAATGTGGGGCTCTTTTGAATGCACAACAGGTGTTTGCTGAGCTTCCTATTCGGGATATTGTTTCATGGAATGCACTCATTTCTGGATATTCTGAACATGGACATGGAAGTGAGGCTCTCAGTTGCTTTGAGGGAATGAAACAAAATGGTGTATCTCCAGATGTTGTAACATTTATGAGTGTATTGAAAGCCTGTGGAAGTGTAGGAGCAGCTGAAGAGGGGAGAATATACTTTGAGATGATGAGCTTAGAATATGGCATTATCCCTTCCATTGAGCATCACACTTGCATGATAGGCATGTTCAGCTATGCAGGTTACATGAGCCATGCTATGGCAATTCTGGGAAAGGTATCTTCGTCTGATTATTTTCCAGCATGGTGTACATTACTAGTTGCCTGCAAGAAGTGGGCGAATGTAGAGCTTGCTGAAATGGCATTCAAGCATGCAACAAAACTGGATGAGAATTCGGCTGTGCCTTATGTCCTTCTGAGTGATGTTTATTCAGCTGTGGGGAGGCAGGCTGATGCAGATTCTATCAAGATCCTTCAAGCTGAGAATCGATGCAACTGAAGTTGAAGTGCTGGTAACTAAGGTGGCATCATGTTGAATTCATTCATTTGACATTCACATGGCTGAGAGCAAGTAGGAGAACAAGATACTAATAAAATCAAAGTTGAAAGTTTAATTGAACATCTTCCTGCAGAAAAAAGGTTTTGCTGGGATGGATTGATTACTGTTGGTTCTTTGGATATAGAATTATACAATATGTAGTTGTATAGCTCATAAAACTGGATGAAGCAAAGTTTCATCCATCCAATATTTATATACCCTAAACACCAGGTAGGTGGTAGACTGATGCTTTAAGATCCAAGATCTGAAGAAGTTATAACTCTTTTCTTCGAATGAAGAAGACTCAGTCTGCATAGAGGGGCTATCATTGGTTGTGCTTTGAATGTAGAATTACATGGCACATACTTTCTGACTTATAGAAGTGGATCAGCTGGAATTTTAATCACAGATTTTTGTGCATAGCATAGAACGATGGCTTATTTTTAAGCCAGGTCATTCCATCTTTATCTAGGATCGATCATAGGAAATTTATTATGCAATTGTGAACTTTTGTAGGCAAGAGACATATGCCTATCATGTATTTGGGATACCTGACATACTTATGGAAGGCCATCATATGGGAAGCACTCGGAAATAATTTTTTGGATCTCTTCCTTGGGAACTGGTCCTGCTCTACAAAATGATAAAGAACACTCAAAGTAACCCCTTGTTTAGCTATTCCAACGTTTTCTAATTCCATAGAAGTGAAATGAAGCTTGAATGGTCCCTCACCCAATGGGTGATATTTTCATTAATCTCCTTGGCGTTTCTCCTCATATTGGTTAAAATTTTGTTTTCTTCTAATGGAATCCAAACTTCGTTGAAAAATAGTTCAGGAAAAAAAAGAGAACTGAATGGAAAGAGAGAATGTTTTACACACAAAAGTTCTTCATAATATAGATAAGAAAGAACTTATCAAGAAGAAAGAAAAATAACTGTCTACATTCTATTTTGATCCCAATTGTTGATTTTATTTTGATCCCTGTAGTGGTGTTTTTAAAAGGGACAACTCATAAAGCCGCTAAATGTTTCGAGGAACATTGTTTTTTTGAGTAATGGTTTGGGCCTTGCCCACCATTGAATGCCATCAAGCATGGTTGAACAAGAGTCATCCTCTGCACATTGAAGTGTTTATCAAACTTTCGTTAAATGACTATAGGATAATCTTGTTTTATGACAAAGGTATGGATCTCAAATCCTTTGTTGATTTCAACAATTCTAGAGATTTAAGATTTACATGTGAAAATAAAAAGATCTACTTCATCAAAGAAGTTAGAAAGCTTGAACAAATAGGATGAGATGACAAGTGAAAGTCTAAAGATACTTCCTAAAGAGCCCAGGATATTAAAGAAGTTGAGATACTCGGGAACACAAAAGACACGGTCCCTAACATATAAAGGATAGCAATAAAGGAAAAAAAAATCAGGGGAATAAATGCTATATGTAGTACATACAATAGAACTTGAGAAAAGGAAAAAAAAACAATTAAAAAGACAAGTGAGGAAGAGGTTCATCTCATCAAACATTATTACAGATAACCTCAATTTAATCCAAAATGTCTATCCAATAAAATTAGAGAAAGAATAATGAAATAATGGTTGAAATAAGAAGAGAAGATAATTATCGAATCTTTTCATGAGAAGTGAAAACTTTAGAAGATACCTTAAAAGGGTATTGATCTAGATCTATAAATGAGGTTAATGGTATAACCTTTGAACATGGTAGAGTAGTTCCATTTATAGTTTGTACGATGATCTTTCAAAAGATTGATCACAATATTTTGGTAGACAAGAAAAGTTAACCCTATTTTTTGGGACAAGTGCATTTTCACTATAACATGCGTTTATGCACTAGAAATATTTGGAAAGTAAAAAAATTGGAGCTCATTGATGATTATCCCCACATTAACCATCACCATCAAGGACCTCAACATGGTGGAGTGGCCAAGTAATGAATGTGAATATGGAGTCGATACCATTAGGAAAGTGAAGGTAAATTGAGACCTCAACAAACTCCTCCTTGATGGGCATGAAACAAGGTAGGAAATAGAGTTTGCCTATGTAAAAAATAGTTGCACAAGAGAACATGAGCAATAGCATAGACGATAAAAGATATAGTAGAATTTCAAAAATTTGCTAGTAAAAGCAAGTACAAGGATTATGGCATTGTCCACCCATGCGCTCTCAAGGTAGAGCTTAAATGGTGATCTAGACAACTCTAGATAGAGAGTTACAAGGAAGAGGTATGCTGGCTCAATTTGATATCTAGGATAGTGTAGAGGTCAAGTATATATAGGCTAATGGAGAGATGTGGCCTTCTGCAGAGAGCTATACATGGGTGGTAGAATGTGGGTGGCCAGCACCCGTGTAATCCCCATATGCAGCTTAGGCCGGTTCAATCAAACTAACAAATATGAATGGTTTTTGTCTTTGATAGGGAGTATTCCATGGAATATTCACTTTACCATTGCTCTCGGACCCCCACTAGGGGGACCACTAGCCCCCTTGGGACCCCCAAGCGAGGGGGCTTGTTGACCCCCTTGGATCCTCCAACCGAGGTTGTTCCCCGCTCCCCAGACCCCACAATTGGGGACCGTGGTAACTCCCTTTCCTTACAATACCTTAGATGGTCCAATTTGACCTTCATCCAACTTGCAAGTTGGGACTCCCATCAATTAGGTAATGCACGCTTGGATTCTCCTTACAATATGTGCATCAATACATACAATTACGAGGGATAGACATTGGTCATATACTAACATCCCCCCTCAATGTTTACCAAATGATAAATCAAGTAGGTATGGGTCCTATGCACATCTATTGAAGATGCCTATTGAGCTTCTCTTTTCTAAGTGCTTTAGTGAATATGTTAGTGCAATTCACCTCTGTTGGGAAATATTCTAGCTCCAAAATTTCATCTTCAATGGTGCCATACTTCTATATGCTTGGTGTGAGCATGAAATACTGGGTTCTTTGCAATGGCCATACAAAATGTGCCTTGGTACATACAAACATGAGGGGTAGACATTGGTCATATACTAACAACCTATTCCAAATCAAGCTTGAAAAGTTAGCTTCAACAAGAAGGTATGGGAAAATCTTAGATTTTGAAAGACATAAGAAACAAACATATATTTTAGCAACTGTTTATGAGCATATCAACATCTTTAATCATTTTCAATCCAAGTATACTTAAGGAATCTTATAAAAAGGATAAATATAGACGGTCCCATCTAGTCGTGAGCTTAATAAGGTTCCTTTTTGTTAGAGATGGAGTTATGAAGTACACATAAACAAGATTTTTTTTTTTTGCACTAGTTATGAAGCTTAATATGTACATTTTATAGCTTTGAAGTAAAAATAAGTAAAATGGAAAGGTCTTGAAATAAATAATAAAACAACCTTAGCCTAGAAGAGAGCATCAAAATATCTGTTGATATATTTCGTAATGATGCATGTGAACACATTTAGGATTGCTCGGGTACTTTTTGAGGAAGACAAAGATGAGAAGGAAATAGAAAAGCAAATTTTTTTTTTTGAAAATACTATAAGGAAAATTATCATTTCATAAAGATTTGTGCAAAATTGGTTGCAAAAGAGGCAAAGAAAAAAGAGGATCGAATGGTTTTTGCAGAGGCATCTACACCTAAAATAGAATCTTCTAATCTTATTCAGAATGAAGAGACCATTACTAATATTTGTAGCTATGATCCATCTTCTCATGATCAATGCAAGTCTGCAGTAGACTCAAATGTTTGGTACTTTGATAGTGGGGAAACCAAAAATATTACATTGCAACTTAGTTTCTTGAATTCACTTGAGCCTACCCCTACACCGAATACTGTTGCATGCGCTAACAACTCCTCTTATCCTGTAATGGGGGTTGGTGTCATGGACAAAGGAAACCATCATGAACCTCAGATTCCATGTGAATCCTATATCTCATGATTGGTTCAGATTTAGGAGAAACCAATGCTTCCATTACATCCAAAACATGCAAAAACCCTAAGATCGACTATATATTTTTGCTAAATTCTGACATAAAGAGATCCTGTTTGGATTGCTGACATCATTGATGACATCATCCTCTCACAACCGCCCTTGGGAAACACCCTTGAAATGCTATATAAGGAGGTCTTGGCCACATACATAGTGAGTCTTGCCAATACCAATCTTGGGAGCTCAAGGAGTCGCCATCGCCAAGTAAGTACTCTCCAAGTTCTAGTTCCTGTTCTTGTCTTGTTCCTTGTTCCAATCCTGTCTAGTCTTGTATCCTGGACATCTGGTCTTGTCCTCTTGTAGTCTCGTAGTATGAGATCTTGTCGAGTTATTTCTTGTATCTAGTTCATCTCCCAGAAGGGAGTTCTTGTAATCTAGATATCTTGTTTCATACTTACGATCCTGGGTTGTGGGATCTCCTGTATCATCTCTAGTCAAGTTATTCATACCTATCCGTCCCGGGTTGTGGGATGTCTTATATCAATCACATAGTCTTGTATCGTTTTCCCTTTGTGGGTGTTCTTGTAATCAGAAGTGTATTTCCGAAATCTTGTCTACTGTAGTCAGAGAGCATAATCTAGTGCTCCCCTGACATTTTGGCAAGACTATCTTCTATCCAAGACGACGCATCATGGAGAACACGTATGAACAGATTGTAGCATCACTTCAGATCTCCAACAACAAGTCGAAGACCTAACTCATCGGCAGACAAAAGTCGAGATGTGACATCCAGTGCATGTAGGTTCACTCCTTCAAGAATTACAAGAATGAATCGGGAGTCTTTAGACAAATCAAGAGAGTAGGCAAGTAGATCAATGGCCTAGTACATCCTTCATGAGGGAACCCAAGATCTGCATGCCAGAAAAGTTTCAAAGTTAAATTATACATCTGTATGCAACCTGATAGATACCTCGATGAGGCATCCAAGGTCGGGTTTATTGGAACCTTGCTTTGTGGCCAATCATTATTATGGTTTGCCCCAATCTTGGAGAAGAACATGGCAGTACTTCAGGACTATGAGGGGTTTCTTCGAGAAATCACTGCCACATTTGGAGATGTAGACACAAGTCAAGTGGCAAAAACAAAACTTCAAAAGTTATGTCAAGATAACCGCCCTACCTCTACCTATGCATCAAAATTTAGGCAGTTGATATGTGATCTCATGTGGCATGAAGATTATTTCATAAGCCAATTTAGATGGGGTTTAAAAGATGATGTGAAGGACCTTCTGCTCATGATGCTAGAGGTTGAGACATTGAATGAATACACCATGCAATCTATTCAATGTGATAACCGACTTTTTAGAAGGAAACAAGAAAAAAAAGTAGAAGGAAGACCTCTCCAATGGAAACCCTTCCACAAGAGAAATAGAGAAGGAGAGATAACAGTTATGCGTCTATTGTAGAAACCCTCGGCATATTGCATTTAATTGTCCCAACAAGAGAACAAACTCCAGAGTTGCAGCCACCCTTGTAGAGCAGGGAAACGAAGAAGTCTAGTTGTAAAAGAAACCATACGGTTAGATCATGATATAAGAAAGGGTCTCATAATTCTAGTTACACCCATATAAACATCTCTTGCACATGTCAAGTTAATCATGCACAAGAGGACCCTTTCCCTTACAACCCTAGTAGATTCAAGAGCCTCCTCATTTTTCATCGATGAAGGATTGGTTAAGAAATATGGAATTCTTGTACTTCGAAAGAACAAACCAATAGTAGTTGAAGTAGTAGATGGACGACCTCTAGCATCTGGGAATATAACCATGGAAACCACACCATTAAGAGTACACCTTGGTGACCATGAATCCCACATATGTTTCAATGTAATATCGAGCCCAATACATCTAGTTATCATTGGAATGCCCTGGTTAAAGAAGCATAATCCACACATCAATTGGGAAAAGAATAAAATCACCTCTCGACATATCCAGAAAAACCCAACATATGTCGGAGCCAAGGCCTTCATACATGCAGTAAGGAAGGAACCGACATATATGATCTATGCCATACTAGCTCAAGAATCCAAGAAAGATGATCTAGTGCAACTACCCAATCAGTACAAAGGCTTTGAAGATGTTTTTGAAAAGAAAAATGCAGATATCCTCCTAGAGCATAGACCTTATGATTGTCCTATAGATCTTCAAGAGGGAGCACAAGCACCCTTTGGACCAATCTACAGACTATCCCCAGAGGAACTTATAGAACTATGCAAGAACATTTATGATAATCTAGCAAAGGGGTCTATTAAACACTCAAAGTCTCCAGTAGGAGCTCCTATTTTATTTGTAAAGAAGAAGGATGGGACTCTTCGGATATGTGTAGACTATTGTGGATTGAATAAAGTCACTATAGAGAACAAATACCCTCTACCACTCATATCAGAGCTCTTGGAATGCCTTGGAAAAGTAAAAAAGCTCTTCACAAAGATTGACCTTTGAGGAGCTTACAACCTTGTAAGGATCAAAGAAGAACATGAATGGAAGACAACATTTAGAACAAGGTATGGGCATTTTGAATATGTAGTTGTACCATTTGGTCTCACAAATGCTCCATCTGTCTTTCAACATATGATGAATGATATCTTTTGAGATTATTTAGATGACTTTGTGGTAATATATCTCGATGATATCCTGATATTCTATTAAAATCTAGAGGATCATGAATATCATGTAAAGATAGTCCTATAAAATCTAAGAGAAAAAGGGTTATATGCAAAATTGGAGAAGTTCTCTGTCCATTAGGCAGAAGTGGAGTTTTTAGGATACATTGTATCAAAGAAAGGAATCTTTATGGACCCTAAGAAGGTCAAGACAATCCCTGATTGGCAATCAACTTCATGTGTTCGAGATGTACAACGTTTTTTAAGGTTTGCCAATTTTTACAGGATATTCATCAGAGATTACTCCAAGATAGTGGCACCTCTTAACAAGCTTACAGGAAACATGAAATTCTCATGGACCGAAGAAGCAGAAAAAGCCTTTCAAACCTTGAAATCAGCATTCACCATTGCCCCAATTCTAGTCCATCCTGATTCTAGAAAGCCCTTCTTCCTAGAGACAGATGCATCAGACTTTGCCCTAGGGGCCATTCTATCCCAATATGGACATGATGAACACCTACATCCAGTTGCATATCATTCAAGGAAATTTTCCCCTCCAAAGATTAATTATGAAATCCATGATAAAGAACTTCTTGCCATAGTAGACATGTTTGATACCTGGCATCACCATCTAGAAGGAGTATCTCACAAAGTTACTATGTATACAGATCACAAGAACTTAGAGTATTTTATGACCACCCACATCCTCAATAGAAGGCAATCTTGATGGAGTAACTTTCTATCCAGGTTCGACTTTGTCATTACCTACCGCCCAGGAAGTCAACAATGTCAGTCAGATGCCTTGTCTAGAAGATCTTACCTTGCGCCAAAGAAGGGTGAAGAGGCCTTTGATCAACAAGAGAGTGTATTACTCAAGCCTGAGCATCTCCAGATGGCAGCTATCTCTTCAAACCATCATGAAGATTCAGCCTTGAATAATTTGATCCGTGATAATCTACCACAAGATGAATTGTTTTGTAATATTAAGCAGAAAGATCAAGAAGAAAAAGTCCAAGAAGTAAACAAATTTCATAAAATGGACGGGTCACTATTCTATAAGAATCTATTGTATGGCCCTCTAGGGAAGCCCAGGATCCAAGTACTTCAACAATGTCATGACAACCTTGCAGCAGGACATTCTGGAGTAAATAAAACATTCCAACTACCAAGGCAATCACAGGTGCAGCCACTGCTAGACTTTTTCTCAGATACATCTTTAGGCTTCATGGATTGCCTAATGATATTGTCAGTGATCGATGTCCACAATTCATGTCTAGCTTTTGGAACAGTCTTTGCAAGCTCCTTGGTATTCAAATTAAACTATCTATAGCAAATCATCCACAGACTGATGACAAGATTTTGGTGAAAGTTTCTGGTGCAATGGAGATATTGCTCTAGGACTTGATTCACATGTTCTCTTTGAGGTCATGTAGAACTCATAAAGAGCTTTCTAATGAGCTATAAAGCTCAAAAAACGGACTTCAAATGAAAAAGATATGAACGTTCAGGCCCTCGAGGGTGGAAACTGAAAAACAGGTTTTTCTTCAATTAGGAGCTAAGGGCTCTCCAGTGAGCTTAATCACCCAAAATTTTCTCAAAATACCCTCAAAATTTTCCAAAAAATCAAACCCTAATTTTGTCGTTTTGGGTGAACAATCGCAATGATCTGGGACGATGGCGATGGTCTGGTACCGTCGCAATGGCTCAGGTGAACCGTCGTGATGGTGTGGTACAATCGCAATGGTCCGAGTGTGCGAGGCATCACGATGGTCTAAAGTGAGATGTTGCGATGGTCTAACTTGCGAGCAATCGCGATGGCGTGGACCCGTCGTGATGGTCAACGCAACTGTCGCAATGGCGTGAGCCCATCACGATTGTCACGAGGCGCGATGGCTTGAGCCAATCACAATGGTCCAATTTTGAAGCGTCGCGATGGCGTACCTGATATCGTCGTGATGGTCTATCTTTCCACATGGCAAGTGGATCGTCGCGATGGTGTGAGGTCAACGGGATTGTCGCGATGGTCAGTGACCATTGTGATGGTTCAAGTGAACCGTCGCAATGGTGTGAGACCGTTGCGATGATCCGGCTGAGCCGTCACAATGGCGTGAGCCAATCGCGATGGTGTGACACAGTCACGATGGCGTGAGCCCGTCGCGAGGCTCCACCAAATTGATGATTTTGAGAATGCAACTGTGGATTCGTGCAAGCGCAAGGGTCGCCTACCTCGTGGTGTGGTCGCTTACCTCAAATTCCAAATTTTCCAGACCATCGCGATGGTTTGACACAATCAGCAGATTCTGACAAAAAGTGAATTTCTTACCTTTTGGAAGCTTCCCTACTGCTTTGGAGCATTGTACCTACAAGAAACCTCAAAAACACACAAGCACATACAAGCACAAAAGCTCTCTCTCTCTCTCTCTATTGCATGCACAAATGAGGGGAAATGAGGAGGATGGATGGATATGGTGAATTTTTTGATTTTTTTGGAGTGGAAGAAGATGATGTGGTGGTGAAGAAGGAGTGTAGAGGAGATGAAAAACACAAAAAACCTTAAAAACAACAACAAAAACTGAAATTTTTACCTTCCAACACCACTTCTTGCTATACTCTTACCATCACACATTCACCCTAGACTCGATCCTCGGCGGTGCCAAATTTGGTGTTGCTCTAGCACAATGGTAAGTACCACGTTAAGAAGCTCCACCTCCTTAATGTCAATCCGCGAAAGAGATAGGAGTGATATGAAGATCGTGAACGCGAGATGTAGTGAGAGTGAAGGTGAGAAGCATAGAGATGCACACACACATACACACACATGTAAGAGACAAGCAAGACACAATGGAAGATAGGAGAATATACTCTATTACTCAAGATCACTATTACAAGCTCAAAATAGCTCAAAGCTCACACTAGATTCTAGACTAGTTTTGACCGGTTTCACATCTAGTGTCCGGCATAGTTAAAAAATAGGTTCTAAATGCTATTTGGAGGTCTAAACGAGATCTAAAAATAGCCAAAATTGGTAGGCTCATTCTATCTAAGCTCCTCAAGCTCGAGGACTCCTCGGCTTGCAAAAAATGGAGCTACTAATTACAAAAGTGGTTGTTCTATGGTACATATGATGCAAGAGTGATGAAAATCACTATTGAAGGTTTTGAAAAAGTATTATAAAACATATTTCTTTGAAAAATTAATCTGCCTGGCTCCCCACTAATTCGTTGTGATCCGCTTTCACATGCTTCCTTGTCATCTGTGCCTCTGGCTACTGCCAACAATTGCCAAAGTGTAGGTGACAGCTTCAAAGCTGTCATCTTCATGTGTACTTGTGTCACCTTGAGCTTCGGTTTGCTGTTCTTGTTTGTCATGCTGTACATTCCCTTGAGAGTCGTGGCTACCTTGACATGATCCCATTAAAGTGAGACTGCAATCCCTTTCCATAACCGATGTGTAACCTGTGTAGCCTCATGTTGTGAGGTGGTTTATGGAATGATTTTTTGCAAAACTAATGTAGGTCTCTAGACACCTACATGCTTTAGATGGTGCATACATTGCTTGATGAGATGAAAAGTTATTATAAGTGATGGTGGGTTAGTGTGGATAAAGTTGTACAAAGTTCAATTGTGAAAGAATTATTACAAGGGGATTGGTTATTCGGGATGGGAGTAATGTTATACAACGAGTCATGAGAAGGTTTCTGGATACATTTTGGTATCCATTTCCTAAGGGTTGTTGAGCGGGTGGTATGCTACTGCTCAGGGACAAAAGGTGATATTGGATATTGTGGGGTTGAGGGGTGAAGAGATTTCTGAGGGGTATGTGTTACATGGGTTGGGTGTTGAGCTATAATACAATCTTTAGGCACCCAAATCTGGATGGGTGTGGGTCGATTCGTGAGGTACTGCTTGGCGATCCAAATCTACCGAATGTTCATCGAGGTCAAAGAAGGTCGAGGAGATGTTGAATATTGCCTCTGATTCTACTGAAACTTCATCATATCATTGTTTGCATTGTTGAAAAAAGGCGGTGCTTTCTGTCCTTTTGGCACCCATACTTGTTTCATGTCGCTTGCTTTCTGATGCTGATACTGCTACCTTCTTTGAGTCGCCTGGTAGGGTCGTCGGTTTGGGTTCCTCCGTCGTGGGTGACGCCTTCGTGGTTGGGGTTGAGAGGCCTAGTTGACACTCTGCTTTGGAAAAGAAGAGAGGTCCAACACTTGCAAAACTTGCCCATTAGGAAGTGCGGCATTCTGTACTATAGATCTAAGCCAGTCCACAATAAGTGTGGAAGGATGGGCACTGCAGGGTGTTGTGCGCATTTGTCCGCTGATGCAGTCCACCTGACCACTAATGTAACCCACCTGACCACTGATGGTCCCCATTTGTCCCATCTGTTGGGTGGTGACCCCTTCTTATTTGCAGGAAGACAAAGGGAAAATCTGTTGACGTTCTTCTGAATAGAAACTATCTATCACCAAGTCCGTGTGGGTTGGTGTAGACATAATGTGAATTATTTGGCCAAAGATCTTCCGGTCTTCCTTCGCATGTGGTTCATATAGTCTAGGGTTACATACCTCAGGTGGAGTGCTATTAGGGAAGTCAAGCGGTATCACTCGTTGCTGGTCTAAGGTTCGAATCTGCAAGGAGACTTGTCTAAGATTTAGTTCCACTCAATGATCATATAGCCAATCTTGGCCAAGGATTAGGGGTTCTATCAGGTTGTCATCATGGCACACTAGGAGCTTCACTGTCATGGTCACTTCGTGTATGAGGATAGGAAGGTCCACCACACCCATGCAAGGGGTTTCCATGCCTCCTAGCCCTATCAGGTATGCCTCAATTGGCCGCATTTCTATTCTTGATTCCCTATAGTGGGACCATCTAATCGCACTAGTCACAACACTTGAATCAATTAAAGCCCTGAGCTCATGGCAAGGGTTGCCGTGCTCTAGCCTGATTGTAATGAATGGTCTCCTATCCACTATGCTAGGATGATTAATTGACTTTGCTTGACACATGGCCATGGGATATCCGGGTGTTGTTTCCAGATTGTTATAATGTTCTCTCCCTAGTCCTCATCTTCTTAACTTCATGCGCTTAATGTGTTCTATAGCTTCTGCCTCAACTTCCGCACGTATTCTCTTTTCTTCCTCCTTATGCTTCTTTGCCAACATGAGTCTTCTAAGCATATCCTCAGTAAGAGGTTCTTGATAAAGCTTGACTCGACATCCACTAATGTAATTAAGCATTATCTCTCCTTCTAGGGTGGCTAATTGTACTGCTCCACCCGTCGATAGTCTGTTAATGATCATAGGTCCATAACCTTGCTTTTCTAATTTTCGTGCATGTTGTTTCAGCGTATACACTAGGACTAAGTCACCTTCTTTTTGTCTTTCACATGTGCGTCAAAATAGGCTTTCTGTCGTTTCTTTGCTGCATATATGCTTGCTGCTGCTTTCAGCCTGGTTTCTCCTAATCGTTCCAAATCCATTATTCTTGATGATAATTCATGGTCGGTCCACTGATGTTCTTGTGCAACCTTAAGGGTGGGTATCAAAAAGTCCAAAGGAAGCACAATGTTCTGACAAAAAAAATTTGAAAGGGAGTTGCATTGAGTATGGTCTTGTAGGCCACTCGATATGCCCAAACAGCGTGATGTAACTGTTTGTCCCAATCTGAATGTTTGTTGTTCATGAGTTTTTCAATACAGTGCAAAGGATCTTGTTAGTACTTTCTGCTTGACCATTGGCCTAAGGATGATATGGTGTAGATTTCTTGTGAATCACCATAAAATCCTGTAACAAATATTCAATGACCTAATTTAGAAAGTCAGTTCCTCGATCGCTCACTAGTTCTATAGGCAATCCATATCTTGTGAAGACATTTTCAAATAAGAATTTTGTAGTCGTGTGTTCATCATTCTTTTTTGTGGCCTTGGCCTCTACTCATTTGGTGAGATAATCTATTGCTACCATGATGTATTCTGCATGTGTTCCTTTTGCATGGGAGTTAATGGTTCCTACAAAGTCTATACCCCATTTAGAAAATGCATGTCCTCCCATCATAGGTTTCAATGGAATTTCATCTCTACGAGTAGGAAACTGAGTTCTCTGGCACACATCACATCTCTTAACATAGGTATGTGCATCCATGTGAAGAGTGGGCCATCATAGTCTTGCAAATAGTATGGCTTTCATTATCCTGTCGGGGCCAAAATGACCTCCTACAACACCTTGGTGTGAAATCTCTAGTACGCTTAAATAATCACTCTCATGAACACATTGTCTTAGGTTTTTGTCTCTTCCTCATGTGTATGAATTGTCACCAATAAGTGAGTAGTGCTCAGCCTCCTGCTCTAGACTGTGTTGTCGTGCTAAGTTCATTCCTTGAGGGAATGTTTTCCTCCTCAAGTATGTCACTAAAGGTTCACTCCATTTTGGTATGAGAGACATATGATATAATGTGGCATGTTTGACCGGTGGTCTTTCACAACAGAGGGGGAATTCCCTACACAACTTGTAGACATCTGCTTCCATGGAAGGCCAATATACTCCTAGTCTATGCGGAGTCTACAATGTACAACGTTTTGAATGATGTTGCTTTAATGCACCTACATGTGCTAATTGCAACCAATTTGCGTGTTCTGATTCGTCTACACAATAAGCAAGAATCTTCTGATTATCTTGTTTATATATACTTCCTGCTATTATTTGATATCTTTGTGACTTGGTAATCTCTCCTTCTTTGATCCTTATCCTAGGATTCTTGGGTCCATATGTGAGAATAGGGACAATAGGTTTAGCCCATTCTAGTACTATCTCAAGATTAAATAGGTATGCATCAGGTAATTCATCCACTATTCCTTGAGGAGCTTCTCTCGTGGTTAATCTTGAGAGGTGGTCAACTCTAAGGTGTGTCTTTCCCTTCCTAACTACTACTTCAAAGTCGTACTCCATGAGTAATAGAAGCCATCATATCAATCTTCCTATATTACAAGGCTTATTGACTAAGTACAATAACGCTTGATGATCTGTGAAGAACTTGAAATTATTTGCCAACAAGTAATGCCCGAATTTCTTTACCACGTAGATCATTCCTAATTCTTCTCGTTCCCTAGTGGTGTAATTTCTTTCTGCTGCATTCAACTACCTACTTGCGTAAGCTATGGGGAGATCTACATTACCTTCATATGTAGGTTGTGCCAACACACATCCTATGGCATAGTTGGATGCATCCACATGTACATGGAATGGCTTGCTCCAATCTGGAGTTGTCAATATAGGTGACGAGCACAAGCATCATTTAAGTTCACTGAATGAATTTTCACATTCATCTGTCCATTCAAATTTGGTCAAAAGAGAGTACAGAGGCTTGGCTATGATAGCATACATGTGTATGAATCATCTATAATAACCACAATGACCCATGAAAGCTTGTACCTCTTTTATGTTCTTGGGCCTAGGCAGGTCTGCAATTACTTTCACTTTTTCTTCATCCGTAGAAATTTCGTTCTTTGACACAATGTGTCCTAGAATTTTGCCTTGTCTGACCATGAAAATGCACTTTTTTGGGTTCAGACAAACCTAATATTCTCAACATTTGTCCAATACTTGCCTTAGTTTTGGTACATGAGTCTGCCTCATATTCGAATGAGTACATATGTCATCGACATAAACTTCCAAATTCTTGCATAAGAATTCCTTAAAAACATGACACATGAGTCGTTAGAAAGTGGCGGGTGCATTTATCAACCCAAATGGCATCACACGAAATGCAAATATGGCCCATTCTGTGGCAAAAGCCATCTTGTGTTGATCTTTTGGAGAAATGGCTACTTGATTATAGCCTGAGAAACCACCAAGAAAGTTGTAAACTTCCTTGCCTACAACTCTTTCCAATAAATGTTCCGTGATAGGAAGAGGATAACCGTCTCTAATCATGGCGGCATTAACTTTTTTAAGGTTAATACACACGTTCAATTTTCCATTTTGCTTGGGCACAACCACAATGGGGGATACCCATTTTGTATGCTCAATTTTGTAAATGAATTCTGCTTCTATCAACCAATCTATCTCTTCTTTAATCTTAGCAGCGTAGTTATCATTGTACGTGTATGGTTTCTATTTCGTAGGCTTTGCACCTAGAGTCATAGGAATTCTATGGGAGCATATATCCAGGTCTACTCCTTTCAAATCTTTGTAACTCCAATCAAACACATCTCGATATTCTCACAACAGGGCAATTAACTCTTCTTCATTCGTCAAATCTTGCCCTATGTATGTACATTTTTCTTCTTCTACTTCTAAGGTAACTATGATTTTTTTGGTTTTCTCTCGATTATCATATACTTTTCCAACATCGGCTTTTCTTTTAGGATTCGTACCATAATTCTTCTATCTTCTACTTCATCCTTCTTGAAATTCTCGGGTACTTCCATGAGTGGTTCTTCTTCTGTCTTAGGTGATTTCTTTCTCTTCTTTTGCTTGCTCTCTGTAGCTTCCATGAGTAACTTGTGTTGTTCCACTTGACTTTCCTTTTCCTCTTCAAGGGTTTTGGCTTCAACCAAATAAAGATATTCCTCTTCTGTGGAATAGAAGGGTTCCATGATGATGGATTCTAGTTCCTCATCACTATTCTCGTCTTATTATTGGGTCTCTTCTATGCATTCTTCTAGGATAAAGTCTTCCTCGATAGGTTCAATCATAAAAATGGAAATTTCATATCCATCCTCATCACAATGAGGGGTCCATTGTTCTTCATTCACAGCTATGTCCATTGTAGCGAGGATTTCTACCCAACCGTGAGGCTCGAATTCCTCGTCTGGAAATACTATAGGTGCGTAAGATGGGTCTTGAAGAGTTCGTGGATGTCGTTCTGAACCTAATGTTCTGGCTTCTAATCATTCTTCCTCTTGTTCGACTACTTTACACATCCATAGATGAGTGTCCTCGGGCAACCATGAGGGATCTGACTCCAATGAGTGCACCGACTCTGTTTCTCCCTATGATCCTATGAATGGTATTCCATTGTATTGGGGGAACATCTCGATGGGAATAGTCTTTAAGGTTGACTTTAGTAGTCACTCCTAAATGGTGCAAGTACAAAGAATAAGTTCCCCAATCTTGTACAATTTGCAACTGATGCATGAATGGTCGCCCTAAAATAATCTCTTAAGCATGAATTTTCCCAAAATAACAAATGGTGAAAGTGTGTTCAAACTCCACACCACAAGTGGTGAGAGATATGCCTTCTAGTAAGCCCAATGGCTTCTCGATGTGTCCATCAGCCATTTGTAGCTTCATCCTGGTGGGTCGCAATGCTGGCTTACCCCAACGTTTCCATAAAGCGATGGTAGCAATGGCTAATCCGGCTCCTGAGTCTAAGATGGCTTTGGTGGTGTAGCCCTTGTGGGTTATTGGAAGATAAGTGTTACCTTCCTCTCCCTCACTCACATCTCCGATTCGTTCCACTGGTATTTCTGGTACCTTCTTCTCTGATCCTATCAGGGAGGGAGCAATAGCAAGCTCAGGAAAATGGTTTGCTATGTGCTTCCATAATTCTGGTTTAATCTTTAACAACTCCTCTAGAGTGAGATGGCACTGTACTTTAGTGTTCTTGATTACTTTCATGTTTCTAGGGACTACTGATTCTTCATTCCTCACTGTTATTGTGGGTGCTCTCATGCTAATAGACTTGGCTTCCCAAGGTCCTGTAAATTGAGGTAATTCTTGCAAAGAATTAGATTCAAAATTTATGTGTTCACTCAGTTGTTCTTCCTCTACATCATCATAAATAGAGGGGATGTCTTGGGGAAATTGTTCTTGCAAGTCGTCTATTTCTTGAATAGGAGGATGGGTTTCTTGCTCTTTCCTCCACTTCTCTTCTTGGATTTCTCTTAAAAATTTGTGTGAATATTTACGTATGGAAGATAGGTTGTCTTCAGCCTTTGTATTTGGTACTTGAGACAGGGATGGTGCATTCCTTTCCTGTGTCTCAAAGACATTAGGGTTCCTTTGCATATTCTTTTTTTCGTTGCTATTGATCAAGCATTCTAACCTCTCCAATAGTCCTTGAAAGTGTAATTTAGGTTTTGCCATGTTGTCCCAATTAATATAACGAGAGGCTTCGAACATAGCTTGTGCTAATTCTACCATCTTCATGAAAAGTTTAGTTCTCCCAATTTCTAAATCTACTCTCGGATAGTTCTTACTCATTTCAGCTATTTGGGGTCCTTCTTTTAATCTAGCCTGATATGCACAAAACATCATGTCTAGGTTTTCTGGTATAGGTTCAACTAGAACTCATCCTGATCTCTGAGCTAGGTTCTCCTGATGAGATTCTTGTGAAGTCAATTCTAGGATTTTGGCTCTAGATTCCTTTAGATTTCCTTCCAACTCAGTTATCTTTTTACTTCACTTTCCCTTAATTCTTTCTCTGGAATCTTTCCAAGATTTTGTCTTTTTGATACTAGACTCTCCAATTTTGCTAGTTCCGGCTACTTTGTCAGGATTAAGCTGTTGATTTTGTAAGAGCGCCTGGGCTCTTGTTATAGCTTGGATAGGCACATATGTAGGATTGGGTCCATCTGAATTATGGACAATACCTATCAGGTTGATGGGTGTTACGTTTGAAGCATTAGTAGGGTTCGTGGGACAATCTTTGATGACATGCTCTTTACCACACTCGACACAAAAACCTAGTATGTTATAGTATTGTGACTCTCTTGCTATCAGAGGATGTGGACAATCCTTTATGAAATGATCTCCTTGGCACCTAAATCATGGTCCTCTAGGGCCCTGTGGTCTTTGTTGTCTTAATTGGGGCCGCAGATTAGGGTTGACATACATCACATTAGCATAATTGAGCTCCCAACTGGGTTCCAATCGTGGACTATTGTATTGATATGTTTCTACATGTTCTGGTGACTCTGTATAATATGTGGGTGGACTATCTACATGAGTAGAGTCGAAACTGTTAGAATTAGGGTCACTTTGAGTGATCAAGGGTGAAGAAGGCACTAAATCTCTATTGAGGTTCTCTTCTATAGCAGTGTATTTGACTGGGATGACATTGGGTGGTGGGGGTGGCTGCTGAGGTAAAACAGGTTGTGGTCTCTGTTGAGCTTGATATGGATAATTTTGCGGAGGCCTACAGTAATGAGGCTGAGCATTGTATTGACCTTGATATCTACTTGGTTGGGGGTATGCTTGCGGGTCGTTCTGTAGTACTACTTGTTTGTTGTATGGGCAATCTTGGGCAGTGTCATTCGTATATCATCTCTCAATTGTACAGTATTTGCCACTAGGATTGGCTTGAGGTTGTGTTACATTGGGACACACATTTGCCATATGATCACCACCGTAGGTGTAACAACGCTTGTTTGTTGTTAACCTAGGGATCTGTTTACTAGAAACTCCTAGTTTTTGGGCCACTTTTTTTGCTAGGTCTTCTATCGAGCTAGAAAGTTTTGAGGATGGTAGAGATGAACAAGCTGAGTCCTTATAGACATTTGAAAGTTCCAACTCATCTCCTAGGTTGTCCTCAATATCTATACAAGTTCTTACACATTGCTCTAGTGTTCTGGGTTCCTACAAGTATACATAGGATCATAGTTTAGAGCTCAAGAGGCCATCTAAAAACAATGGTTTCCTAAGGGGTCTGTTTGAAGCTATGAATTAACGAAGATGTATCATATCTGATTCCACTTTTAGAGAATTTTGTAATGAATGACTCTAACAAGTGATGGATATCCCTAAATTGCCTTTGTTGCAATTCTTGGAACCCAGTCAAAGCCATGTTTTTTAACGTTAGTCCAAATGCATTATATTGCATGAACATGTCTTCTACTTGCTCTGCTGTTAATACTTGCTTAAATTTTGCAACATGGTCATAGGGATCTCCTGTCCCATCAAAGTAGTTTTTCATTGACTTCACTAGTTGAGTGGGTCTTAGTATCCTAGGGTGTTCACGTGGTCTAGGTAGAGGAAAGTCATCCCTACCACCTAGTATCCTTGGTTCCCTTTGTCTCTCCAATCTATCGGTGTCCCGAGTTGGTCTATCTCTCCCTATGGGATGAGTGAAATTTACCTCTGGTTTCTCTTTGTTCTTCTCTCTTTGAATGCCATGGGCTGAGGATGTCCCAACACCTTGATGGCTAGTGTTTAAATTTGCTCGTGATGGGGGGAATACTAACTCCCCTCTCCATGTGTAGACAAGTCTTGTGTGGTTCGAAACTACAAATACTTGTACTAAAGTATCATCCAAGTATACAACCTTTCCAGGAGTATCTGGTTCCTTGAATTAGTAAATCATGATGGAGCCTACCTCACTAGGTTGTTCCATTCTGTACCTCCAAAATGCTTCATCAGTTTCCTTATTTAGAAACAATTCTATGCTTCTATTGTCATGAGGGATCCATTCCGGGTTTAGTACTCTGAGGTTTCTTGGGTTCTTCTCCTAGTGGTTCTTTTCCTTGGGTTCTCGCTTCCATATCTGGACTCACTATACCAAACTCATTGGTATGATTTGGTTGAGTACTTATGATGTACATTGTTCCTTCTTTGTCTATGTATGCGTCTCTGTCAAATTTCACCACTAGATGTTCCAATCCAATTGGTTGGTCAGGATTGTGCAATTGCACCACTAATCTTCACAAACCATCCTCATAGATGCGAGCACCTAAGTGGTTGGTTCGGACATATTCTAATTGAGTTCTGTAGGGTCCTTTGGGTCTTTCCAAATATGCTATGTTTAGCCCTCCTTCTGGTCTTTCCATGCTAAACGCCATTTTTGATTCACTGGTATTTGAGCCCAACTCGTAAGGGTAACTAGTCAATTGTTGAGCCCACGAACATGCAGTAGTTCCTACACTTGCTTCTCATGATCTAAGGCTTCGTCAATCTGACTTACATGTATGCTTGCCGATCTAAGGTTCATGAATTTGCTTCCTAAATCACTCAATACATGCTCTGATCGTCAATGTTTCTTTGTTCTTAATTGCTTGTTTTGTTTTTAATTCCTTTAGATTCTTATCTTGTCTCACTGTGTACGTCAGGAGTCGACTTTTCGTTGTACTTTTGAGTTCTCGTTCTGTCAGACTTAATTTCCTTCCTTTAGGTTTTCGTATCGCACACTTTTATCTTAGTCTTGGACTTGAAAAATTTAAGTCTCTTGGATTTGATGCATTCCTATCGTCATCCTAATTTAATCCACAATGCTAGATGTTTTAGCCTAAGCTAATAATTGACTGAGGGGGTTGAGTATTCTTCCAACCTGGAGTCAGCTTTGTTGATAGCTATGATGCCCAAGAAGTCACACTTCCCAAGCCTTGCGTTCTTCACTTGCTTGCTTTGATTGCCCTTGGGTGGCTCTTGCTCGATGTGTCAAAATCCAATGTTTAGACCACTTCTTAAATTGATGATCGAGCACTTTGATATATACACCTTTAAGGGTCCCTTGTCCTTTGGCCAAGTTTCTCTAATGCTCCCTTTCCTTTCTACTCCTGCTAGTCAGACCATCACAACGCCTCGCACCGTCAGACCATCACGATTGTACCACACCATCACAACGGTTCAATTGGGCCATCGTGACGGTCCCAGATCATCGCGATTATCTCAGACCATCGTGATTGTCCACCCAAAATGCCAAAATTAGGGTTTGATTTTTTGGGCTATTTTGAGGCTATTTTGAGTGAATTTTTAGGTGATTAAGCTTATTGGAGTCCCTTTAGCTCATATTTGAAGAAAAACCTATTTGTCAATTTTTGGCCCCGTGGGCTTGAACGTTCATATCTTTTTCGTTTGACGTCCATTTTAAGAGCTTTATAGCTCATTAGAAAGCTCTTTACGAGCTCTACGTGACCTCAACTATTTTTATAAGAATAACGTGTTGATCTTTAGATAAGAAAATTTGAGGTTGACGCATTTGTGGGACTAGAAAGGAAAGGGGGCATTGGAGAAACTTGACCAAAGGACAAGGGACCCTCAAAGATGTATATATCAAAGTTCTTGATCATCAATTTAAGAAGTGGTCTAAACATTGGATTTTGACAGGTCGAGCAAGAGCCATCCAAGGGCAATCAAAGCAAGAAATTGAAGAACTCAAGGCTTGGGAAGTGCAACTTCTTGGACATCTGAGCTACCAACGAAGCTGACTCGAGGTTGGATGAATATTCAACCCCCTCAGTCAATTATCAGCTTAGGCTAAAACATATCGCCTTGTGGATTAAATTTGGACGATGATAGGAACACATCAAATCCAAGAGAATTAATTTTTTCAAGTCCAAGACTAAGATAAAAGTGTGCGATATGAAAACCTAAAGGAAAGAATTTAAGTTGGACAGAATGAGAACTCAAAAGTACAACGAAAAGTCGATTCCTGATGTATACGTTGAGACAAGATAAGGATCTAAAGGAATTAAAAACAAAACAATCAATTAAGAACAAAGAAACATTCATGATCAGAGTGTGTATTGAGTGATTCAAGAAGTAAATGCATGAACCTTAGATCAGGAAAGCATATAGGTAAGTCAGAACGAAGAAGCCTTAGATCATCAGAAGCAAGTGTAGGAACTACTACACATTCGTGGGCACAACAATTGAATAGTTATCCTTACGAGTTGGGCTCAGACACCAATGAATCGGAAATGACATTTAGCACGGAAAGACCAGAAGGAGGGCTAAACATAGAATATTTGGAAAGACCCGAAGGACCCTATAGAACTCAATTAGAATATGTCTGAACCAACCACTTAGGTGCTTGCATCTATGAGGATGGTTTGCGAAGATCAGTGGTGCAATTGCACAATCCTGACCAATCCATTTTATTGGAATGTCCAGTGGTGAGATTTGAGAGAGACGCATACATTGACAAAGAAGGAACAATGTACATCATAAGTACTCAACCAAATCATACCAATGAGTTTGGTATAGTGAGTCCAGATACGGAAGCAAAAACAAGGAAAAGAACCACTAGGAGAAGAACCCAAGACACCTAGAGGGAAATCTATACTGATGAGAGTACTAAACCAAGAATGGATCCCTCATGACAATAGAAGCATAGAATTGTTTCTAAATAAGGAAACTAATGAAGCATTTTGAATGTACAGAATGGAACAACCTAGTGAGGTAGGCTCCATCATGATTTACGAATTCAAGGACCTAGATACTCCTGGAAAGGTTGTATACTTGGATGATACTTTAGAATGAGTATTTGTAGTGCCGGACCATGCAAGACTTGTCTACACATGGAGAGACGAGTTAGGATTCCCCCCATCATGAAAAAATGTAAACACTAGCCACCAGGGTGCTCGGACATCCTTAGCCCATGGCACTCAAAGAGAGAAGAACAAAGAGAAACCAGAGGTAAGTTTCACTCATCCCATAGGGAGAGATAGACCAACCAGGGACACCAATAGATTGGAAAGACAAAGGGAACCAAGAATACCAGGTGGTAGGGATGATTTTCCTCTACCTAGACCATGTGAACACCCCAGGGTACTAAGACCCACTCAACTAGTGAAGTCAATGAAAAACTACTTTGATGGGACAGGAGATCCCTATGACCATGTTGCGGAATTTCAGCAAGTATTAAGAGCAGAGCAAGTAGAAGACATGTTCACGCAATATAATGCATTTGGACTGATGTTAAAGAATACTGCTTTAACTTGGTTCCAACCATTGCAACAAAGGCAATGTAGAGATATTCATCACTTGTTAGAGTCATTCTTCACGGAATTCTCTAAAAGTGGAATCAGACATGATACTTCCTCGTTGATTCACAGCTTCAAACAGATCCCATAGGAAACAGTTAGACTTGCAGGACCTAGGTTTAGACAATATGTTGAGAGGTGTCTAATCCAAGAGTTACCCTCACATGCCAAGCAAGTGTCATTGTTTTTAGATGGCCTCTTGAGCTCTAAACTATGTCCTATGTATACTTGAAGGAACCCAAAACACTAGAGCAATGTGTAAGAATTTGTATAGACATAGAGGACAACCTAGGAGATGAGTTGGACTATAAGTCTATAAGGACTCAGATTTCATCTCTAGCATCCTCAAAACTTTCTAGCTCGATAGATGACCTAGCAGAAAAAGTGGCCCAGAAACTAGGAGTTTCTAGTAAACAGATGCCTAGGTTAACAACAAACAAGCGTTGTTACACCTGTGGTGGTGATCATATGGCAAATGCGTGTCCCAATGTAACACAACCTCAAGCCGACCCTAGTGGCAAATATTGTACGATTGAGAGATGATATACGAATCACACTACCCAAGATTTCCCATACAACAAACAAGTAGTACGACAGAACTACCCGCAAGCATACCCCCAACCAGGTAGATATCAAGGTCAATACAATGCTCAACCTCATTACTATATGCCTCCTCAGAATTATCCTTATCAGGTTCAACAAAGACCACAACTTGTTTTAGCTCAGCAACCACCCCCACCAGCTAATGTCATCCCAGTCAAATACGTTACTACAGAAGAGAACCTAAATAGGGTTTAGTGCCTTCTTCACCCCTGATCACTGAAAGTGACCCTAACTCTAATAGTTTCAACTCTACTCATGTAGATAGTCCACCCCCATATTATACAGTCACTAGAACATGTGGAAACATATCAATACAATAGTCCACCATTGAAACCCAGTTGGGAGCCCGATTATGCTAATGTGATGTATGCCAACCCTAATCCGCGGCCCCAATTAAGACAACAAAGACCACAGGGCCATAAAAGACCATGCTTTTGGTGCCAAGGAGATCATTTCATAAAGGATTGTCCACATCCTCTGATAGCAAGATAGTCACAATACTATAACATACTAGTTTTTTGTGCCAAGTGTGGTAAAGAGCATGTCATCAAAGATTGTCTGAAGAACCCTACTAATGCTTCAAAAGTAACACCCATCAACGTGATAGGTATTGTACATAACTCAGATGGATCCAATCCTACATACGTGCCTATGCAAGCTATAACAAGAGCCCAGGCGCTCTTACAAAATCAACAGCTTAATCCTAACAAAGTAGTAGGAACTAGCAAAGTTGGAGAGTCTAGTAACAAAAAGACGAAATCTTGGAAAGATTCCAGAGAAAGAATTAAGAGAAAGTGGAGTAAAAAGATAACTGAGTTGGAAGGAAGTCTAAAGGAATCTAGAGCCAAAATCCTATAATTGACTTCACAAGAATCTAATCAGGAGAACCTAGCTCAGAGATCACGATCAGTTCTAGCTGAACCCATACCAGAAGACCTAGACATGATGTTTCCTACATATCAAGCTAGATTAAAAGAAGAACCCCAGATAGCTAAAATGAGTAAGAACTATCCAAGAGTAGATTTAGAAATTGAGAGAACTAAACTTTGCATGAAGATGGTAGAATTAACACAAGCTATGTTCAAAGCCTCTCCTTATATTAATTGGAACAACATGGAAAACCTGAATTACACTTTCAAGGACTACTGGAGAGGTTAGAATGCTTGATCAATAGCAATGAGAAAAAGAATCCGCAAAGGAACCCTAATGTCTCTGAGACACAGGAAAGGAATGCACCGTCCCTGTCTCAAGAACCAAATACAAAGGCTAAAGACAACCTGTCTTCCATACATAAATATTCACACGAATTTTTAAGAGATATCCAAGAAGAGAAGTGGAGAAAAGAGCAAGAAACCCATCCTCCTATTCAAGAAATAGAAGACTTGTAGGAACAATTTCTCCAAGACATCCCCTCTAGTTATGATGATGTAGAGGATGAATAACTGAGTGAACACATAGATTTTGAATCTAATTCTTTGCAAGAATTACCTCAGTTTAAAGGACCTTGGGAAGCCAAGTCTATTAGCATGAGAGCACCCATGATAATAGTGAGGAATGAAGAATCAGTAGTCCCTAGAAACACGGAAGTAATCAAGAACACTAAAGTATAGTGCCATCTCACTCTAGAGGAGTTGTTAAAGATTAAACCAGAATTGTGGAAGCATGTAGCAAACCAATTTCTTGAGCTTGCCATTGCTCCCTCCCAGATAGGATCACACAAGAAGGTACTAGAAATACCAGTGGAATGAATCGAAGATGTGAGCGAGGGAGAGGAAGGTAACACTTATCTTCCAACAACCCACAAGGGCTACACCACCAAAGTTATCTTAGACTCAGGAGCGAGAGTAGCCATTGCTACCACCACTTGATGGAAACGTTGGGGTAAGCCAACATTGAGACCCACCGAGATGAAGCTACAAATGGCTGGACACATCGAGAAGCCATTGGGCTTACTAGAAGGCATATCTCTCACCACCTGTGGTGTGGAGTTTGAACACACTTTTGCCATTTGTGATTTTGGGAAAAATGATGCTTACGAGATGACTTTAGGGTGACCATTCATGTGTCAATTGGAAATCATACAAGATTGGGGAAATAATTATATGTACTTGCAACATTTAGGAGTGACCAATAATGTCAATCTTAAAGACTATTCCCATCGAGATGTTCCCCCAATACAATGGAATACCATCCATAGGACACAGGGAGAAACAGAGTCAGTACACTCATTAGAATCAGGTCCCTCATGATTGCATGAGGACACTCATCTATGGATGTGTAAAGTAGCCAAACAAGAGGAACAACGATTATAAGCCCAGACCTTAGGTTCAGAATGACATCCACAAACTCTTCAAGACCCAGCTTATGCACCTATAGTATTTCCAGACAAGGAATTCAAGCCTCATGGTTAGATAGAAATCCTAGCTACAATGGACATAACTGTGAATGAAGAACAATGGACCCCTCATTGTGATGAGGACGGATATGACATTTCCATTTTTATGATTGAACCTATCGAGGAAGACTTTATCCTAGAAGAATGCATGGAAGAGACCCAAGGAAGAGACCCAAGAACAAGAGGAGAATAATGATGAGGACCTAGAATCCATCATCATGGAACCCTTCTGTTTTACAGAAGAGGAATATCTTTATTTTGTTGAAGCCAAAGCCCTTGAAGAGGAAAAGGAAAGTCAAGTGGAACGACACGAGTCACTCATGGAAGATACTGAGAGCAAGCAAAAGAAGAGAAAGAAATCACCTAAGATAGAAGAAGAAGAAGAACCACTCATGGAATTACCCGAGAATTTCAAGGAGTATGAAGTGGAAGATAGAGGAATTATGGTATGAATGCCTAAAAGAAAAGAGGATGTTGGAGAAGTATATGATAACCGAGAGAAAACCAAAAAAATCAAAGTTACCATAGATGGAGAAGAAGAAAAATGTACATACATAGGTTAAGATTTAACGAATGAAGAAGAACAAGAGTTAATTGCCCTGTTGCGAGAATATCGAGATGTGTTCGCTTGGAGCTACAAAGATTTGAAAGGAGTAGACCCGGATATATGCTCCCATAGAATTCCTATGACTCGAGATGCAAAGCCTACAAAACAAAAACCATACACGTACAATGATAACTACGATGCTAAGATTAAAGAAGAGATAGATCGGTTGATAGAAGCAGGATTCATTTACTAAATTGAGCATACAAAATGGGTATCCCCCATTGTGGTTGTGCCCAAGAAAAGTGGAAAATTGCACGTGTGTATTAACCTTAAAAAAGTTAATGCCACCACAATTATAGACCGTTATCCTCTTCCTATCATGGAACATTTATTGGAAAGAGTTGGGGGCAAGGAAGCTTACAACTTTCTTGATGGTTTCTCAGGCTATAATCAAGTAGCCATTGCTCTAGAAAATCAACACAAGACGTCTTTTGCCATAGAATGGGGCATATTTGCATTTCATGTGATGCCATTTGGGTTGACAAATGCATTTCATGTGATGCCATTTGTGATGTCACTTTCCAATGACTCATGTGTCATGTTTTCAAGGAATTCTTATGCAAGAATTTGGAAGTTTATGTCGATGACATATGTACTCATTTGAATATGAGGCAGACTCATATCCCAGAACTAAGGCAAGTATTTGACAAATGTCGAGAATATGAGGTTTTTCTGAACCTAGAAAAGTGCATTTTCATGGTCTGACAAGGCAAAATTCTAGGACACATTGTGTAAAAGAACGGAATTTCTACGGATGAAGAAAAGGTGAAAGTAATTGCAGACCTACCTAGGCCCAAGAACGTAAAAAGAAGTACAGGCTTTCATGGGTCATTGTGGTTATTATAGACGATTCATACACATGTATGCTATCATAGCCAAGCCTTTGTACTCTCTTTTGACCAAATTTGAATGGACATATGAATGTGAAAATTCATTCAATGAACTTAAATGACGCTTGTGCTCAGCACCTATATTGACAACCCCAGATTGGAGCAAGCCATTCCATGTACATGTGGATGCATCCAACTATGCCATAGGATGTGTGTTGGCACAACCTACGAATGAAGGTAATGTAGATCTCCCCATAGCTTACACAAGTAGGCAATTCAATGTAGCAGAAAGAAATTACACCACTACGGAACGAGAAGGATTAAGAATGATCTACATGAGAAAGAAATTCAGGCATTACTCATTGGAAAATAAGTTCAAGTTCTTCACGGATCATCAAGCCTTATTGTACTTAGTCAATAAGCCTTGTGTTTCCCTCTGAAGTCCAAGGGAAAGTGCCTATACACAATGATGTTTTACCCAACTCTCTTGATACTAGGTCAATTTTGGTTTCCCCTAAGTCCACAATTTCACTCCAAAGTTTTGATGGAGGAGGCGAGAAAACGCATGCGCGATTGGATATCCACCTCCAGTGGTCACTTCCTGTAACCTCCCTTTCTTCACTCAAACCCCTCCTTTCACGTCGGGTTCTTGCGCGCTTAGGGGTGCACACAGAGTGCCAAGAAAATATCTCAGCTCGAAGGGTGTCAATAGCTAGGAGTAAAGAGGGTAACGAACACAAAATATAAATGTTCTAAGGAAATATGAGATCACTCGCGATAGAGTGATATTTTTTTACTCTTAATGTCAACAATTGCAAGGCAATCGAAGATTTTCTAGTGGTAACTTTATACAAAGTTAACTTCTTTGTGTTGTCCACATATTCAATGAGTGTCTCTATTTTCTTTAAAGATTACTTACATAGACCTTCCCTCACAATGGTCACAACACACATTAGGAGCCCTTGTTCCCATGTTTCCTTCTCTTAAACTCACAACGGTTTGCTAACTTCCTTCATCTTATAAGTTTCATTTTATTTCTAGCTTTAGAACATTTGAGAAGGTAAACAAAGTTCAAGTAAAACTTTAGGACATTTCAACAGCGGCAAATATTTTTACGCATGTAACATGTTTAACATGACGTGAAAAGACTTAAAATACTCAATGAACATTTTGATTCACATATCAAGTAGAATAACGACTTCTTCCTTATTTTTGACTCACGAGTCCAAGTAATAAGTCTCTGACTACTTCAGGTTGGCCTCCGTATTGAAATATGGTTCCTATAGTATGTCAAGTTTCCCGAACAAGCAGCGTTGGTTTGCTTCCTTTCCCTCTGATTCTTTACTTCAGGTAGGTATGCGATTCTCATTGCACAAAGTCCTAAGTAATCTTTGAATGGAAAAGATCCATAGAAGGGCCTTCTCAAACTATGAAATGGTTTTACCTTAAAATAAATCACCCCTTCCTATGCAGTAGTACTTGATTACAGGTTTATCAATGTTTGTGCAATGCGTTTCATGCATCAGTCAAAGCCAATTCTATAATTCTGCTCATTGAACTAATCTTGCACTGTTTGATAAATGAATCTTTGCCGCGTAATTTCTTATGTTTCTTCATCGATAAAACATAACGAATGTAACACTGTCAACTGTCCATTACTCATTCTTTTTGGATGCAGAATGAGCATAACTATTTTGAAAACGAACATCGCAATTGATTTGTTATCATCACACTAGCCTGTATCCAGTCATTACGTAAATTCATTAACACTTAAAACAACCAGTAGATTTTACAACCAATACATTTAGTAGGCAGAACCAGTGCTACACCATCAAACAGTGGAATCTTGCTTGCCGCAAACTCAAGTACACATATGATTAATAGCCATCATAAGCTATGGTGCAAAATTTCTCAGTCAAGAAAATCAACTCAACCTATTTGCTATCATACTTTATGCAGTTAACAGATACATAATTCATGAAACCTCACCTCTTTAAACACTTGCTCAACGCATTCACCTGAGAACGCAAGAACGATGCCAAGTATTCAGTCTTGATCACAAAACCTTATGGCACTATCCTTTCCCCTCATCAGGAACCCCGTTGTGATTTGTTGCAAACTCTGTCATATGAAATCCGCTCGTTTACAAACAATCTTGTCAGCACCTCGACGCTTCATAATCTTTTCAGCGCTTTCAAGTGAGAAGCACTTCAGAATAGTTTCTCAGAATCTGCCAGTTGTTGTTGCTTCACCATTGAAATCAGAACTCTAGTGAATTCTACAGAGAAGATAAGTCGTCATCATCCTTCCGTTCTCCCTCGGTTCTTGCACCTCCCTTTTTTAGGAACCTGCACCCTCATGCACGTGCATACCTTCCAGTGAGGTTTCTTCTTCTTGATTCTTCTTTCTCACAGAAATACAATAAACCTGAAAATAGAAGACGCCTGTCACATGATGTACTATGGGTAGAACAATAAATGAGAAAGCCTCTATTTGGGAATAGTAGACTCATTAAGGAAAGAGATTCGCTCGGCGGCTGGGAGGTTCGAACGATCATGATCTCTCTGTGTGTGGGTGTCGATGGCAGCGAGCGGTAGCAAAAGAGTAGTTTATTACACTGGTATCAGAGCTACAGGGGACGAACCACGTAGCTGCGCCGAGCGGGGGTTGAACCCTCGTGGAGAGGATGGAAGCACGATGGCATATCCAAGGCGCCCATTCATTTTCGGTGTCAAATAGTGGTCATGATGGACCTCAATAACTGCTGCTGCGCACGTCCGACAGAGGAGCTCAGGCGACCCACGAGTCACTCCCTCTACCCTCCCTCTAGGATCAGAGCTTGGAGAACTTCAGGAGTTCCGTTGAAGATGACGGGTAGAACGAGCCAAGGGTTGCTATGGCGAGGCCATGTTCAAGGCCACATTCTTGAGGACCGATAGCTTACACAGATTTAAGAAGCTTGTTCATATTGCTGAAGAGAGAATCAACCTGTTCATGCAAAAGCTACATCCTCTCATGTTCCATTATGTGGAATATGTGGTTAAGCAGGAATCAAATTGTCTTCAGTTCTGAGAAGAAAAATGTCATATTAAGGATGTATATCCTCTTGGATGAGGTGGCACTTGTGCCACATGGCATCTAATTGGAGAAAGGTAGAAGTGACTAAGAAGAGAGAGAGATGGAATGCACCTGCTGCATATGAAGAGTCTACGAATGAAGAGCTTATACTCCAGGACTTGTCCAAGGTCTTGATTTCAAATTTACAGGCATGGAGCTTCATGTTAATCACAGGTATTATTATTTCAATTTTGAGAAGTTTGCATTTTCGAGAAGCACCATGAACTGTTAGGAGGCCAAGATCCGGGAGGGAAATCATATGTACGGAGAGTATGAGGTATATATATTGTCATTTAGGATCAAAGATTCCCTCCAAATACAAGAAGGCCAAGTTTAGAGTATCTCTAAAATACTCTACTTTTATGATTTTCACATAAATTTCAGGAGCTATTTTTATAAATAGCCATTTTGGGAAGGGGAAAAGAGAAGGTATTTTTCATAGATTTATGGAAAAAACCATGCACACTTAGAGTCTAGTGTATTGACTTCCATATACAATCAAGAAATCCATAAGATACCTCAGTTTGATGGGAGTTTGAAGCTCCACAAAACCCCCTTCCATCACAGTTTGACAAAAATTTCAGCACCTGAAACTAAGAAATTCCCATTTTGGAAGAGGGAAAAAGAGGTGCGATAGTTATGGATGGATGGGAAAAAGTATATTTACTGAGAGTATGGTGCATGGACTTCTTAGGCGAATCATTAGATTCATCAAAATGATAAGTTAAGGAGGGATTTTAGTTCCTCAAAGACCCCCTTCCCGCACTTTTTGGAAAATTTCAGAAATTAATCTTTTACCAAACTCCATTTCTTGGAGTAAGAAAAAGATCATTTAGAGGCTTCCCATGGATTATTGTATATAATCCAAGAGAAATCCACATTTAGAGTGGATTAGAAGCTTGCTAAGAGCTCCCATTCAAGTTTTTGTATAAAAGTAGAAATCTTGATTTAGACCTCTTTTGGGGAGTGAATTAGCATGCACCAAGGGAGGATTTGGAAAGGTGAAACTAGGCCTAAGCATCTTCATATACCACTCTCTGAGATTATGGAGAGAATTTTAGGATTTGCTTGATGGAAGAATGCTTTTGGGCACCCCAAAAATCACATTTTTACACTTTTTCCAGCCCCTCCAACAGTCCACTAGTTGACATGTCCTACTTGGAATGGCCATATCTTAGGCTAGGAAACTCCAAATTGGACGTGCTATGGCTCGTTTCGAAGAGCACAAGGTCTACTTTCAGTTTATGAGAAAAAATTTTGGAAAGTAAAAATTTTTGCAGGTCTGAACAGGTCTGCAAAGTCTGAACAGTTTTAGGCGACTACCTTCCGGGAGCCATATCTTTCAAACCGGGAAGGCAATTTGAGTAATTTCACTTAGACCTATTTGCACATGCTTTATATTTCAGTTTATGAAAATTTGCAGGTCCTAAAGTGGTTTTTGCAGGTCTAAAGAAGGATTACTAATGCATTTTTTGGCTAAATTTGCATTAATTTTGTAATCACTTGACCATGCTTTATGTTTTGAGGAGTGCTCCGATATTTTCGGACACTTCAAAGTGTATGTTAGGACCTGAGGAGAAAGGTGCAGAGGTCTCGAAGCTTGTCGAGAGCGATTGGATGCATGCAATTCCAAAATCAGACTACTCAGGGATGTATATTTTATGCTTTCTGGCATTTTTATCTATGTTATCGCATGTCTGTATCTACATGCATGAATGGGATTGCATACATCAAGTGTTGATCATTGTTTAAGCTCTTAAAAGTATGGATCAACATGCAGGAAGTATACTTTTTGATTGTTTGCAGGAAAGAAGATTACAGAAACCATATGGCTATGCAACACCGGGAATGGTTGCTAGCAAATACTTTTGTGTTTTTGCAGGTCATGGAATCCATATATAAGTTTATGGCGTGCATGCCATGGGCCTGTCAAGCCCTATGTTTTTGGGTGGCCTGAGTGCCACTGAGCTATGGTTTAATTTTTTTGGGATTCTATTTCCTGGGGAAATGCTGTCGAAATTTTTCTTACCGCATGGCGTTATATACGCACTTGCTTTTAGGTAAGAGTGTTATGGCATAGTAACATGCCTTTCTGCAAACATCAATAAGTTTTAGGCATGCTTATAAGCATGTATTTGATGGACTTAGGACCATCAGAGTATTATATATAAGGCAACTTCGGTAGTAGCAGGATCCCTATATATAATCCTTATGGATTTAGACCATAGGATTGCTAACGGAAGGAGCTACACCTTCACCATTAGTAATGTGCACAAGCAATCCTATAGGTTCAGGAAGTTGCATTCAGGCACGGGAGATGCATTTTTTATAATCTCCAAGTTAGTGAAGATTTAGTTATCTTCACAAGAGTCTCACATGATGATTAGGAGACTATGGGGTATCATGATGCATACCCAAAGAGTGACTAATTTCACTCATATACATCACTTGAGCGAGTAGTGAAGCATTTCTGCTACACTACTAAGGAAACCAATAAATTGGGATCACAGAGATGGGTTTCATGAGATAGCATCGACGGATGCTTATGTGATTCGAGTGATCGTTAGGAAGGCCACAGATATGGCACTAGCTCTATCTTATAGAGCATAGATCCCTTAGTCAGGAATAGTTGGGGTACCCAATACATACATATATGTATCTTGGGATCTATAGAGAGGTACTCAGACCTAGTCCTGGTACCTAAGAACAAGTTGGTTTGGAACAAAAGGGATATCCATTGTCACATTGACTAGAACCAAACTAACTAGTTCAAGGACATGGGACTCATTCCAGTCCACTGATATGATTCTAGTATATGGGATTCATTGGAGTCCACCTATATATTCCATTATATGGAATAGATATTCGGTTTAGTGTAGTTATGACACCGTGAATTGGAAGAAGTTTTCACTGGTATGGGACGGTGGAAACGACTTCCCTTTGAGCACTCTTCTTCTATGGCCAGGAAGAAAAGGACTCATCATTCATGGCATCATGTCTCACTAGATCAGAGGAGAGCTCTTAGTAGGCATCTCCTACTAGGATTGGGAGTTATCCTTCACAGTATGGGGAAGATTTATTCTTCCAGTAGAGAATGTGATAGGTGATTTTATCACCATTGGTATCACATACTCATTTTTCAGTCTTTCAGGAAGGATAATTCCATTAGTTGATTGGATCGTATAGATCCATGCACAGAGTATGGTTAGCATAGATAGCTCTTTAGTACGGATACACATGTGTTTACGGTATCATGTCATATCATTGCTGATCATTTTTAGGAGAGGGCTTTGACCCTTGTTAGGAATTTATTTTCTCCACTCTTCACTACATACACCTTCATTAGTTAGCGGAGATCTGTTCTCCATCTTCATAGGAATATGTGATGAGGGATTATGCATTAGTTATGGAAGAGAGGACTAAATAAATTCATGAGTTTCTCTTTTAAGGAAAGGAGAAAGTGGGAATCAGTTTAGAGATTCATGAGAGGTCTCACTTTAGCTCCTATTTTTTGAAAGAGAAAGAAGGAAAGGAAAACATAATTTCTTCATAGCAGAAGAATACAGTAGGTTTTCCTTTATAGAGAAGAGGTGTTTGAAAAACATCTCTTAGTCTTTATTTCAGAAGGAATTCAATTACTCTACTTTCCAGTATAATTTTCCTTCACATGAGAGTTTCTTTCTCCACTAGTTTAGAAGGAAAAAACATGGAGAACTTATGTGTATGTTCTCACTTATGGATGAGTATAGTAATTGGATTCAAAGGAACCTCTTTCAAAGGGAAAGGGAAAGTGGAATAGTTTCCACTGCTAGAGCTCTTTTCCTTAAAAGAGATTACAGAGAGATATGGAGAGAGTTTCACCTTCTCACTTTTAGATTGTCTAGATAGGAGTGGCACTCTTCTATCAAAGGCAAGAGGGAGATCAGTTAATCATGATGGTTAGATTGAGTCTCACATGGAGACTCTAGAGAGGAGCCATTATGTTACTCCAGTGATGGTCTTTGACTAGATGAGATGATCTAGTTATTGACATTAGTTAGACTGGGAGTAGATTGATGATACTTCTCTTTTGAGTTTCCAGGAGATAGGGATATATCTAACCTATTATGGTACCAAACTCTTAGTTGGTGTTACATCATGAGTATGATGAGTAAACATCAGTTAGGAGGATGGGTACTTAGGGATTATCTGAATCTCAAAGGGAATGCTTTCTGCATTCATATGGTAGACTACAAGGAAGAGAAATATTAGAGTTTGCACAAGTGCCAATAGATGCTCTTCCAATAGAACTTAGTCCAAAGGTAATGGATGACAAACCACAGACTTCTTGGTTGGTGAAATGTAGAGATTGCATTTTACCACCGTGAGTTAGATGATGGATTTGCATAGTTCACAAGGTAGTTTAGACAAAACTACTACTTGTGATTACACTCAAGGTTAGGAAGACCTAGAGTGGTATGAGGGCAATCTATCATTTACTCCTAGATGGGTTTGAAGTCACTTTTTATGGGACTCTGTTCTATACATCAGAGGATTCTATGGTTTATTATCTCCACTATGCTATGGTCAAGCCTATAAGCTTGGCACTTTTACACTTGCTTTACATGCTATTACTCCATAGAGGATACATCATATGGACTTAGGTCATTTTGGTGATGTTGTATGTTATGGGAGTGATAGTTTGGAGGGTGAGTATACATGGGAGATAATAGGCACCACTTAGACGGTTTCCCACCTTTGAGATGATCTCATATGAGGCTTCTTAAGGGGAAGGATATGGGGAAACAACACACAGAGATGACCATGTACATAGAGTACATGGGGTTCAGGGGAGTCCGAGCACTTTATTCTACCATTACGGACATTTCATTTACATTTTCGAGGACGAAAATGCTTTCAAGGGGAAGGAAATGTCACATGATGTACTATGGGTAGAACAATAAATGAGAAAGCCTCTATTTGGGAATAGTAGACTCATTAAGGAAAGAGATTCGCTCGGCGGCTGGGAGGTTCGAACGATCATCATCTCTCTGTGTGTGGGTGTCGATGGCAGCGAGCGGTAGCAAAAGAGTAGTTTATTACAACGCCCTTGCCACTAAGAAGATGAACTCCCCAGACTTTTCGTGTTAATCGTTTCCGGGGCCTGCCCTCCTTGAGAAATGCAAAGCCAAAAATTCACCTGATAATCAACAATCGCTCTCTTATCAGATCAGCACAGAAATCCCATTCTTCATTTTTCTTCGCTTTATTATCGAATGGCATCAGTGCCTATAATTTATTGATTGAGAAAAATGTTTTGTAGCGAGCGAGAGATTGATGGAGCTGCAATTCTGTTAGGGCTCTCGGTTCAATATAGACATCATGTTCCTCTATCAAGAATCCTCCAAATGTGACGTCGTGCTTCTGCTGTGGTCTTTCAATACAGACTTACTCAGTACTTTCACCATGAAATATCAAACGTTGAGGGCAGAAGAAGTTCAGCAAGGCTGTCGGCATTCATGAGGGTTACCAAGGCAGATAATCGCATGAAAACTGCAACGCATGCTCAGACTCCCTTCTGATCCATTTTTCCAAAATCAGAGAGAGAAAAAAAACTAGAAATCGGGAGAGCCCTTCTGAAAGATGCCGCCCTCTCCTTCCCCCGAAAAAAACAGAGAGTCCCCCCCTTGATGAACAGTCACCTCTTCCTCTCTGTCCACGAGCGAGATCCGAAGCTACTTTCCTTTCTTGGTCACCTGTCTGAGAGAGCCCAAGAACACTCCATTTCTCTCCTCAGCGCTTCCTGCCTTGAATGCCCTTCCCCCCCCCAAACTTTCTCAGAGCGTCCTGCACAAGAAGCTGAAAACCCTGCCCTTCGATGCCTGCTCCTCAGAACCACACCAAAGAAAAAAACCGAGATAACCTCCCCCTCCTGACTTTTCTTGGGGTCTACACCTGCACACGGGAGAAAAAAACAGAGCGCATCCCCCTCAGCCATGAAAAAGTGGAAGGGATCATAACCCTTATCCTCCCAGCCAACATCTGACAAGAGGTAACAGAATGCCTTGTCACACTCTCCTGCATTTAATAAAATTACAGTCTATTTTCAGAACATTGACAAATAATGCAGAATGTACTAAATAAGGCATGCCAGCTTTGCCCCAGTTTGGTACTCGGATTATTTCTTCACTGTTGTCTGACACCCCATGCATACATCATGTGTTGTCTATATACGGAGTCATGCTGTGTGAAACTCTACGTACATCCTTCTTTTAACACTCTTAAAATAGCCAATATATTTGCCGTCACACATGTAGTGGATGGCTAGGTGTACAAGGGTGCCTGTAGCACAAATGGACCCTTTGGATCAATCACGGGTTTGATCTTGCCGCTTTCTAGGTATGATTTGAGTTTTGAAAGACTTTCTCCCTCTTAAGTCACAGCAAAGCGAAAACCTCACTCTATCCTTTGTAGGAAAAGAGCATTCATAGACATGCCTCCATTCAGATCTGTTACAACAGCCCCTGGTAATGGATCTTCCATGAATACCCAGTTTCGAGCGTTGTTGATGTGTATTGTATGTAATCTCTCCAAATGTATGATACACTATGAGCAAGCCATCATATGATAAAGACTATTTGCAGCATATACTTCCAGTTAAGAGTCTCTCCAAGTTATCCTTGAAACTTGATTCCAGCCCCTAAACATTTCTTGCTTCATGAGTGACAAGGAAAGAAGTAGCTCATATTCTAAGAAGTTAATGTTTCCATCATTGAGCGGAGAACTAGTAATGCAGCTCCTTGATCCCCACAAGCAACAATCTCTTCACCATGTCCCAATTTGGCATATCCTCCAATCAAAGTGTTCCAGGAAGCAATGCTTTGGACTTCGAGTTTGTCAAAAAAACACTATGCAATATGAACATCCTCTCTGACCAAGAAGTCGTCGGGTAGCCCCAAATACTTCCCATCAATCATCGAATCACTCTTCAAGTGCCTGAAATCAAACATATATTCTACACAACAAAAGCATATTAGTGCATAAAAATCAACCAGCTCATGAGCTAACATACTCCCCTCTTCTTATTTGCGAAGTCGTCCTCGACGAGCCACTCTCGCTGCAATATAATCAAAACAGCCATGAACATGTCAGTGTACAACTAGTTTGCATACTTTTCAATCGAGCCATTACTCCAACGGAACCTACACTCATTGAAGCTATTAGTGCTCAAAAAAAAAATCACTCATGAATACATACAAATCGTTCACTTCAAAATGATCCAAGAACATGCACATATATGCAACTCCAATTCCAACATGCATCAAATTGCTCATGCATTCCATTATGAAAATAGTCTCAACCAAAATAACACATGCATACCTTTCCATGTTTTACACATGCACTGTCATTGCGAAAAAAACAGAAACGGAAATACCAAAATAAACAACAATAACTGAAATGAATTCAACGGGAGATGCAACATACCCAAAATGCATACCCCTTTTATTGACCTACTATTCTCTATGTACACATATTCCATGACCAGACACTCCCTAAGAATTCCCATCGTCGTCCCACAAAAGCCATCGAGACCCCAGTACAATTCAAGACCTACATAAAAACCCTAGAGTGCTCCACACACTGGAAAACCCTCGGATAGAGCACACAAGTTATAAAGCAAGATCGTTGCATTACCTCGCTAAAGGTCTCATCTATAAGTACATATACAGTATCCGTGCCTTTGAGAATGTTGATTTAGAGTGAGTTGATCTGTCGCAAGCCACCATATACCAACCACACAAGCAAATAACGTTCCCTTCCAGGCGATCGTCGCCTTCTCCTCTCTCTCTCTCTCCCCCTCAGGAGTGGGGAATAATTTCATAGGTAAATTTTATTTATATTCACATGTTGGCCTACGTTGACATTGGATGCGATTCGTGGACCTGACCACCCGGCCAAGTTGATTCCACCCATCTACCAATGCAACGCAGTGCACAACACACAAACACATAACGATAGACAAGTACATAAATCAGCTAGCCCATAACGAAACTGGATGCGGCTCGTGGTCGTGAATACCCAGCCACGATGGCTCCACCTACCTACCAACCCGTTATGGCGCGTAGCTAAGACACAAACATGTACATCCCAAGCCTACGGCGAAACTAGCTGCGGCTCATGGTCCTAACCACCCGGCTAGGATAAATCCACCCACCTACTAGCCCACCATAGCGCGTTGGTACAATCACAACAACACAATGTTTTTTCTTTTCTTTTCTTCTTTTTTTCTTTTTTTTTCTTTTTTTTTCATAGTTAATCAATTTGCCCAGTCCTGAGAATTAGGGAGAGGAAGAAAGGGATTTTCCCACTTTTCCCACACATGCATGCAAACATATACACTCTAGCCTTTGACAGATCAACCATCTCTTTACTCCATTCTCTCAATTACAGACACTACATATGTATTCATCGATTTGACTTTTCACTAGGTAACTACAACCGGCTATGCCTTGGTCCCTCGTATACCTATCCTTAGATGATCTAGAACGTGGGTCTCCGGGATGTCTCATATAGCCTCACCTCGTACTCGTATCCCGACAACTTCCCTAGGGCGAGTCAGGCTCAACTTCAGGAGCCCCGTCATCGCTACCTATCATTAACACATCTGCACAAGCCCAAGTGATATCGTTCTCTTCATTAGGCATTTCCCTCGAAGGGTTGAAATAGTAATATCAATCCCCCGCCCATCCTACATGTCGGATCAGGTATGTTTCAAACCACTCAATATGAAATATAACATCCAAACCCTGGTTTATGAAGCATACCAGCCAGTGCGCTTGCTCCACATCATATTCGATCTCAAAGTCGTCGACCTCTATGTCCATGCAGGCGAATGTCTGGTCTAAGAAATATATCCCCAGCTCGTACAAATAGAGTTGAGTTATTTGATCTGCCATTTTGTTACTTAGCTCCTAACAGTCTCTGCGCAACACCAAAAAAATAAAATTAGAAGTCCAAAATTCTTGAGCTAACAAGGGATAATATTTATGACAACAAAAATTATAGCTAACATATGTGCATATATATATATATATATATATATATATATATATATATATATATATATATATATATATATATATATATATATATATATATATATATAACTATACATCTATGTACAAGGAGTCTACTACGTCCTTCCGCTTGGATCTCGTCTGGCTTCTCCCGTCCTAATGCTACTTGAAATATGGTTTGACTCGAAGCGCGTTAACCTTCACGGGAGCACATTCTTCTCCTAAATCCTAAATTTGCATGGAACCATTGGAGTTGAGTTCCACCACTTTAAATGGTCCTGCCCATCGTGTCTGTAACTTTCCCGGGAATTTGTAATACTTGCTTCATAGACTAGCACCAAATCCCCTTCTTGAATTGCATAGGCCTTGAGATTCTTGTCGTGCCTCTCCTTATGTCTTCTCTGAATAGCTTCCAGACTTTGTTGTGCAATGAGTCTCGTTTCTTCTAGCTTGACTAGTTGTATGTACCTCTCCTTCAATGACTCTTCCTCTCCCAGCCTGGCCTCGATGGCCACTCTTAATGTCGAAACTTCTTTTTCGATGGGAAAGATGGCTTCCTCGCCATATACTAGGGAGAACAGAGTGCTCTTGGTCGTCACTCAGTAGGATGTTCTATACGCCCACAAAGCTTCCAAAAGTCTCTCATCCCAGTCTCGCCTATGCACATCTACTGTCTTTGTCAGAATCTGTTCAAGGACCTTGTTGGTAACCTCCACTTGTCCATTCGCTCTCGGGTAATATGGAGTGCTTTTCCTATGTTTGATGTTATACAATTCCATTAATTCCTCGATCAGTTCGTTGACAAAATGTGTTCCTCTATCACTCACTATCTCCAACGGGCATCCGAATCGGGTGATAATTTGTTCATACAAAAATTTAGCTACATCAACAGCTCGGTCAGTCTTCAGAGCTTTGGCTTCTACCCACTTGGTAACATAGTCAGTGCAGACCAAGATATACCTATTGGATCTACGTCTTGAGGGAGGATTAATAGGCCCCATAAAATCAATTCCCCATTTTTCGAAAGGCTTAAGAGCCAGCACCGGCGTAAGGGGAGCTGCATGTGCTAATGTTGGTTTGCCCATTCTTTGGCATTTGTCGCATTTCTTGCAGTATGTGTGAGAGTCTTTAAACAGCATTGGCCACCAATACCCAGCCAATAAGATCTTTCTCGCCGTCAGCTCACCAGCAAAATGCCCACTGCAGGGTTCATCATGCAATGCCCTCAAAACTAGGGTTGCTTCTTCTTCCTCGAGACACCTCCAATAAATGCTTTCATGGACAAAATATCGATAGAGCTGCCCACCAATGATGCTATGGTGTTTTGCCAGTGCTAATAGTTTTTGCTTCTCTCTCCTACTTGCTCCCGGTGGGTATTTAGTGGTGCACAAGAAATTCACCAAGTCGGCATACCAAGGTACTTTAGCATCAACCTGAAATAGATGTCCATCAGGAGCATCGTCGGGCACACCAGAGATTGGCTCCTCATTAATAATTCGAGATAAATGGTCGGCCAATATGTGCGCTTTGCCTGGTTTGGTTACCACTGTGAACTAAAATTCTTGTAGGAGTAGCATCCACCTCATCAATCGCCCTGATAGCTCGGGTTTATTGATGATGTACTTTAGGGCTTCGTGATCCACATAAAACGTGAAATGCTTTCCCATCAGGTAATGCCGATACTTGGTTACCGCAAAGATCATCGAGAGGCATTCCTTTTCTGTAGTCGTGTAGTTTCTTTCAGTGCTATTCAAGTTTCGACTTGCGTAATAAATAGGGTGGTCCAATTTCTTTTCATCGGCTTGACATAGCACTGCTCCAACTGCAGTTTGAGAAGCATCTGTATGCACATGAAATTCTTTCGTCCAATCAGGTGCTACTAAAATCGGTGCATTTATCAATCTCTCTTTGATCAAGTCGAATGCAACTTGACACTCTCTAGTCCATTGATATTGTTGGTCTTTCCTCAAAAGATTCGTCAGTGGTGCTACTATTGATGCAAAATTTAATATAAATCGTCGATAATAATTAGCATGCCCCAAGAATTCTCTGAGTTGCCGCAAGTTTTTAGGAGGTGGGAGTTGTCCATTTTTTTCTACTTTATCCTCGTCAACTGCGATCCCTTTTTCGGAAATAACATGTCCCAAGAGCAATCCTCTTCGTACTCCAAATGTACACTTTTCAGGATTTAATGCGATGCCTTTTTCAATGCTTCTTCTTAAAATAGCTTCGATCCTCTCCATCATGTTTTCATCATTGCCTCTAATCGCAAAGTCATCGAGGAATATCTCCATCCAATCCTGCAAATAGTCTTGATATGCAGCTATCATTGCCCTCTGGAATGTGGCCGGTGCATTGCATAAGCCAAATGGCATCACACGATATGCGTATGTGCCCCATTCCGTGGTGAAAGTAGTTTTTGATTGATCCTCTTCATGGATTTGGATCTGGTTGTACCCACTGAAACCCTCCAAAAATGAGTACAATTTATGGCCAGCCACTCTGTCCAAGATTTGATCAGTAAACGGCAAAGGGAAGTGATCCTTTTTTGTGCGCTCGTTCAACTTCCGATAATCTATGCAAATGCGGATTTTCTTTTTTTTTTCGGAACAACTACAATTGGTGATACCCATTCGCTGGATGCGATGGGATATATGAACCCTGCTTCCAATAACTTAGTCAATTCCAGCTTGATCAATTCCGAGTAGACTGGATTTGTCTGCCTAAGTCGTTGACATATTGGCCGGGTGCCTTCCTCCAAATCTATATAATGTTGGCAGATTCGGGGATCAATTCCTCTCAGATCACTGTATGGCCATGCAAAGGACTTGCTGAAATTTTTTAGTGCCAATTTAATGCAATCTCGTACTCCATCTGGTAGCTCTGACCCCACGCTCAAGAACTTTTCTGGAAAAACTTCCCCTTTTTCCACCTGAGCTTCTCGCGAATATTCCTTATTCCTTGATGACGCTATGATTGGAAAGTGCTCCCCGATCACGCATGCATGGTTGGCCAGTAAATCATTGTTTTGTTCTGTTTCGATCGGACCCAATTTCTTTAGTTCAGCTTTTGCAATGGCTTCCGACACTTTAGTCTTACTCTTCGCTTCCTTTTCCGATTCTCGACTTCTCCTTAGAAGCTCTGCTTCTAGCACTCTAACCCTGTCTCTCAACTGTTGTACTTCCCTTGTCGGAGCTAACTCCAGCTTCAACTCTTCTTTTGAAGTTCCCTTCTCCCAGGATTGGGTAGCTTTGCTTTCCCTTGCATCTATACTTAACATGTAGCACTCAAAATTCACTGGTATGTGTCAACCATCCTAGCAACTCCTGGTCTGAGTCATCTTTGTAAACTAGTGGGTCTTTGTACTCGCCCACCTTCGCGTGTTGGAGGTTGGACAATTGCAAGTTAAATCCATCCTGTGAAAGGTCCTTGGAAGTCTCCGTGCGTAGGGCAAATCTTACCCGCGCCATTTCTTGTCTAACCTTTTCCTTTGCTTTCTGCTCCCTTTCCTCAGCTGTTGTCGATTTCTTGCCGGTCAAGTTTGGAGACACTTGAAGTTGTATTCGATCAGCCTTCGGTCCAATTGTGATAAATCCTGTGCGCCAATCGTGCACACATTCGGCTTGCACCAGCCATGGCCGTCCAAGTAAGATCAAGAAGGTGGCCTCTGAGGTCCTTGGTCTTACTATCAGATAATCAACTTTAAATTCTAGACCACCCACAACTGTGCTTACATTCTTCAAAAGACCCGCAGGCTTCACTTGTGTTTGATCTGCCATTCTCAAGGACATTGGAGTGTCCTCCATGTGGTTGAGGCCCAAAGCTTTCATCATGTACTCAGTCATTAAGTTGACTACGGCTCCACTATCTAGCTGAGCACCGGGGACTGCATATCCTTTAATCTCGACTGTCACAGCTGGAGCATTTGAATCAATTTGTGTCGTAATACTTTGAATCATACCTTGGACCTCTTTATCTTGTCTCTTTTTATCTTGAGCTTTCCTCGGCTTCTTAATATATTCGTTGTAGAATTGTTTCCTATATGCAGGTGAACATTTCAGCAATGTGCCAATGTCCAACGTGACTTCCGTGTCCGCGAGCAACTTTACAATGTCCACTTCCTCCAAACTCTGTCTTTCCTTCCTACATTTTGGAGCCCTTAATCTTTCGGGGAATGGTGCTATGCCTGGCACAAACTCCTTGGTCACTGGTGGAAGGATCTCAATCTCTTCCCCATCCTCAAACTCTTGCTACTCAGCAAATCCTCCAACTTGGTTTTCTACCTCTTCCTGTTCGGGTATCTTCTCTTGGCTTGCTTTTCCGCTTTCACCTTTTGGATTTTTCTTCAAATACTCTTGAGTTCTTGTGACTACTGCCACAGTGGGCTCTTTATGTGGTTTCTTGGCCTGATAAGCATCCATGAAGTGCATCGAAGAGCTAGAGCCTTCTTGAGGGTTCGGTGTCTTGAACACTACTCCGATCGTAGGGACGTGCTCTTGAGCTCTCGTTGTGGAATGCATCTGAGTATCAACATAATTCGAGGACCCTACTGGTCCCTTATCCTTGCGAGTGGAAGCTCTTCGTTTTGGACAATCTTCATCAAAGTGGCCCTCTCCACTACAGTACCTACATAGTGGGGTATAATCAATTGGTTTCTTTTAGTTTGGACATCTAGATTGAGTATGGCCAAAGCCATGGCATCTCCAGCACTCGATTGGACCATCTCTCCTTTGATCATGTGCGACTCCTCTCGGATAGTCTCCTCCCTGACCCTGAGCACCATATCCATAAGTTTGTCTATTTTCCCAACGAGATGTAGGCGGGACACTTTGAGCAGGCAATCCCGTGTAGGATCTTTCTCTTGTATCTCCCGATTTCATGGTCCTCTCTTCATAGGCCCTCTTGTTGTAACATCGGTCCTCCGTGTGATTTGTCCTTCCACAAAAAGTGCAACGCATTCTAGGTGGTGATCTATCTGTGAATACTCTTGAGATTGTAGGGCATTCTGAAGCCAAATGGCCGTAACCATGGCACTTTCCACACCATGTGTTTGATCTAAACACTTGATTCGGGTTTGTAGCTACCTCTGGTTTTACTGTGTATGTTTCCTGGGTCATTGTGGTAGATTTTATAGCTTGTGTGACCAACTCCGATATTCGTTCTTTAGTTAGCGCAGGCTTTACCTCGCCTGGCGTGCTAGTGGCAGCTACAAAAGCTGGGGTCGTCAATGCCGGACTTTCTTGGCCAGGATTTTTCATGGGTATGTTTCCTGGGCCTCCCATTGGCTTGTATAAGAGCTCCATCTTCCTTTGTTGACATAATTGTACTTCCTCCCAAAGCCTTGCTTGTTCCTTAGCATCTATTAAAGTTGCAGGTCTTGTCAGGCTGATATGCTGCTGCGCTGTAGGATCTCTCAATCCCGCAATGAATCTTCTCTTCAATGTCTCATCGTTCGGGGCATTCGTGCCCATCTTCCTTACCAAGGTTTCCATTCTCTGAATGTAGTTATCGATGCTCTCATTGACTCCCTGTCGCAGATAATCCATCTGTTGGGCCAATCTATCTTGGAAGCCTTGTCGTCGAAACTTTGCCAAGAAGGCTTCCTTTAGCATCTGATAAGTTCCATGCTCTTGTGGTGTCAAATTCCCATACCAATTGGCTGCCTCATCACGGAGAATAGCCGAAAAAATTCTCAACCTTTGACCCTGGTCAACCACCTCATGGCCTCACAAGTAACTTCAAACAGTTGGATAAAACTATCAGGATCCTCGTCCCAAGCACCTGAGAACTTGGTAAAGTCCCCCAAATGAACCGAAATCCGTTGAGCCATTTCGAACAGAGGTGTGATGTCAATATCATTTTGATCCCAGAAGTTTAGTGCACACGGCTTCAGGATCCCTCCTTCAAACTTTTGCACTTGATTCGCGACTCTTCGAAGGGAGTACACGTTTTTGGCAGATTTCTTCGAGCTAGTCGAGGTTGACTCACCTTGCAACTCCCACCTCTTCCTTTCTCTTTCAAGGGCTCTTCTCTGAGCGTGTTCCTCTCTTTGCGTTTGTGTTGCTCCTAAGGATGAGCTCCCCTCACTCATGTACTAGATCTGGAGTCCGCAAGCTCGGCCAACATGTGGCGCTAGGCGAACCTATGGCACTCTCTTATAGAGACGTGCCAAGCAAATTCTCGACAGATGCACCAAAATGTTTCCCTCTGAAGTCCAAGGGAAAGTGCCTATACACAATGATGTTTTACCCAACTCTCCTAATACTAGGTCAATTTTGATTTCCCCTAAGTCCACAATTTCACTCCAAAGTTTTGATGGAGGAGGCGAGAAAACGCATGCGCGATTGGATATCCACCTCTAGTGGTCACTTCCTGTAACCTCCCTTTCTTCACTCAACCCCCTCCTTTCACGTCGGGTTCTTGCTCGCTTAGGGGTGCACACAGAGTGCCAAGAAAATATCTCAGCTCGAAGGGCGTCAATAGCTAGGAGTAAAGAGGGTAAAGAACACGAAATATAAATGTTCTAAAGAAATATGAGATCACTCGCGATAGAGTGATATTTTTTTACTCTTAATGTCAACAATTGCAACGCAATTGAAGATTTTCTAGTGGTAACTTTATACAAAGTTAACTACTTTGTGTTGTCCACATATTCAATGAGTGTCTCTATTTTCTTTAAAGATTACTTACATAGACCTTCCCTCACAATGGTCACAACACACATTAGGAGCCCTTGTTCCCATGTTTCCTTCTCTTAAACTCACAACGGTTTGCTAACTTCCTTCATCTTATAAGTTTCGTTTTATTTCTAGCTTTAGAACATTTGAGAAAGTAAACAAAGTTCAAGTAAAACTTTAGGACATTTCAACAGCGGCAAATATTTTTACGCATGTAACATGTTTAACATGACGTGAAAAGACTTAAAATACTCAATGAACATTTTGATTCACATATCAAGTAGAATAACGACTTCTTCCTTATTTTTGACTCACGAGTCCAAGTAATCAGTCTCTGACTACTTCAGGTTGGCCTCTGTATTGAAATATGGTTCCTATAGTATGTCAAGTTTCCCGAACAAGCAACGTTGGTTTGCTCCCTTTCCCTCTGATTCTTTACTTCAGGTAGGTATGCGATTCTCATTGCACAAAGTCCTAAGTAATCTTTGAATGGAAAAGATCCATAGAAGGGCCTTCTCAAACTATGAAATGGTTTTACCTTAAAATAAATCACCCCTTCCTATGCAGTAGTACTTGATTACAAGTTTATCAATGTTTGTGCAATGCGTTTCATGCATCAGTCAAAGCCAATTCTATAATTTTGCTCATTGAACTAATCTTGCACTGTTTGATAAATGAATCTTTGCAGCGTAATTTCTTATGTTTCTTCATCGATAAAACATAACGAATGTAACACTGTCAAATGTCCATTACTCATTCTTTTTGGATGCAAAATGAGCATAACTATTTTGAAAACGAACATCGCAATTGATTTGTTATCATCACACTAGCCTGTATCCAGTCATTACCTAAATTCATTAACACTTAAAACAACCAGTAGATTTTACAACAAGTACATTTAGTAGGCAGAACCAGTGCTACACCATCAAACAGTGGAATCTTGCTTGTCGCAAACTCAAGTACACATATGATTAATAGCCATCATAAGCTATGGCGCAAAATTTCTCAGTCAAGAAAATCAACTCAACCTATTTACTATCATACTTTATGCAGTTAACAGATACATAATTCATGAAACCTCACCTCTTTAAACACTTGCTCAGCGCATTCACCTGAGAACACAAGAACGATGCCAAGTATTCAGTCTTGATCACAAAACCTTATGGCACTATCCTTTCCCCTCATCAGCAACCCCGTTGTGATTTGTTGCAAACTCTGTCATATGAAATCCGCTCGTTTACAAACAATCTTGTCAGCACCTCGACACTTCATAATCTTTTCACCACTTTCAAGTGAGAAGCGCTTCAGAATAGTTTCTCAGAATCTGCCAGTTGTTGTTGCTTCAACATTGAAATCAAAACTCTAGTGAATTCTACAGAGAAGATAAGTCGTCATCATCCTTCCGTTCTCCCTCGGTTCTTGCACCTCCCTTTTTTAGGAACCTGCGCCCTCATGCACGTGCATACCTTCCAGTGAGGTTTCTTCTTCTTGATTCTTCTTTCTCACAGAAATACAATAAACCTGAAAATAGAAGACGCCCTTGCCACTATGAAGATGAACTCCCCAGACTTCTCGTGTTAATCGTTTCCGGGGCTTGCCCTCCTTGAGAAATGCGAAGCCAAAAATTCAGCTGACAATCAACAATCGCTCTCTTATCAGATCAACACAGAAATCCCATTCTTCATTTTTCTTCACTTTATTATCGAATGGCATCAGTGCCTATAATTTATTGATTGAGATAAATGTTATGTAGCGAGCGAGAGATTGATGGAGCTGCAATTCTGTTAGGGCTCTCGGTTCAATATAGACATCATGTTCCTCTATCAAGAATCCTCCAAATGTGATGTTGTGCTTCTGCTGTGGTCTTTCAATACAGACTTACTCAGTACTTTCACCATGAAATCCCGAACGTTGAGGGCAGAAGAAGTTCAGCAAGGCTGTCGGCATTCATGAGGGTTACCAAGGCAGATAATCACATGAAAACTGCAACGCATGCTCAGACTCCCTTCTGATCCATTTTTCCAAAATCAGAGAGAGAAAAAAAACCAGAAACCGGGAGAGCCCTTCTGAAAAATGCCGCCCTCTCCTTCCCCCGAAAAAAACAGAGAATCCCCCCCTTGATGAACAGTCACCTCTTCCTCTATGTCCACGAGCGAGATCCGAAGCTACTTTCCTTTCTTGGTCACCTGTCTGAGAGAGCCTCAGAACACTCCACTTCTCTCCTCAGCGCTTCCTGCCCTGAATGCCCTTCCCCCCCCAAACTTTCTCAGAGCGTCCTGCACAAGAAGCTGAAAACCCTGCCCTTCAATGCCTGCTCCTCAGAACCACACCAAAAAAAAAAAACCAAGATAACCTCCCCCTCCTGACTTTTCTCGTGGTCTACACCTGCACACGGGAGAAAAAAACAAAACGCGTCCCCCTCAGCCATGAAAAAGTGGAAGGGATCATAACCCTTATCCTCCCAGCCAACATCTGACAAGAGGTAACAAAATGCCTTGTCACACTCTCCTGCATTTAATAAAATTACAGTCTATTTTCAGAACATTGACGAATAATGCAGAATGTACTAAATAAGGCATGCCAACTTTGCCCCAGTTTGGTACTCGGATTATTTCTTCACTGTTGTCTGACACCCCATGCATACATCATGTGCTGTCTATATACGGAGTCATGCTGTGTGAAACTCTACGTACATCCTTCTTTTAACACTCTTAAAATAGCCAATACATTTGCCGTCACACATGTAGTGGATGGCTAGGTGTACAAGGGTGCCTGTAGCACAAATGGACCCTTTGGATCAATCATGGGTTTGATCTTGCCACTTTCTAGGTATGGTTTGAGTTTTGAAAGACTTTCTCCCTCTTAAGTCACAGCAAAGCGAAAACCTCACTCTATCCTTTGTAGGAAAAGAACATTCATAGACATGCCTCCATTCGGATCTGTTACAACAGCCCCTGGTAATGGCTCTTCCATGAATACCCAGTTTCGAGCGTTGTTGATGTGTATTGTATGTAATCTCTCCAAATGTATGATACACTATGAGCAAGCCATCATATGATAAAGACTATTTGCAGCATATACTTCCAGTTAAGAGTCTCTCCAAGTTATCCTTGAAACTTGATTCCAGCCCCTAAACATCTCTTGCTTCATGACTGACAAGGAAAGGAGCAGCTCATATTCAAAGAAGTTAATGTTTCCATCATTGAATGCAGCTCCTTGATCCGCCACAAGCAACAATCTCTTCACCATGTCCCAATTCGGCATATCCTCCAATCAAAGTGTGCCAGGAAGCAATGCTTTGGACTTCGAGTTTGTCAAAAAAACACTATGCAATATGAACATCCTCTCTGACCAAGAAGTCGTCGGGTAGCCCCAAATACTTCCCATCAATCATCGAATCACTCTTCAAGTGCCTGAAATCAAACATATATTCTACACAACAAAAGCATATTAGTGCATAAAAATCAACCAGCTCATGAGCTAACACCTTGTAATATCGGAAGATTGATACAATGGTTTCTATTACTCATGGAGTAAGACTTTGAAGTAGTAGTCAGGAAGGGAAATACACACCTTAGAGCTGACCACCTCTCAAGATTAACCACGGGAGAAGCTCCTCAAGGAATAGTGGATGAATTACCTGATGCATACCTGTTTAACCTTGAGATAGTACGAGAATGGGCTAAACCTATTGTCCCTATTCTCACACATGGACCTAAGAATCCTAGGATAAGGATCAAAGAAGGAGAAATCATCAAGTCACAAAGATATCAAATAATAGCAGGAAGTATATATAAATAGGATAATCAGAACATTCTTGCTTGTTGTGTAGACAAATCAGAACACACAAATTGGTTGCAATTAGCACATGTAGGAGCATTAAAGAAACATCATTCAAAACATCGTACATTGCAGATTCTGCATAGACTAGGAGTATACTGGCCTTCCATGGAAGCACATGTCTACAAGTTGTGTAGAGAATGCCCTGTCTGTTGTGAAAGACCACCGGTCGGACATGCCATGTTATATCATATGTCTCTCACACCAGAATGGAGTGAACCTTTAGTGACATACTTGAGGACAAAAACATTCCCTCAAGGAATGACCTTAGCATGACAACGTAGTCTAGAGCAAGAGGGTCATGACTACTCACTTATTGGTGACAATTTATAGAAACAAGGAAGAGATGGATACCTAAGACAATGTGTTCATGAGAGTGATTATTTGAGCCTACTAGGGACTGCACACCAAGGTGTTGTAGGAGGCCATTTTGGCCCCGATAGGATAATGAAAGCCATACTATTTGTAGGATTATGGTGGCCCACTCTTCACATGGATGCACATACCTATGTTAAGAGATATGATGTGTGCCAGAGAACTCAGTTTCCTACTCGCAAAGATGAATTGCCACTGAAACCTATGATGGGAGGACGTGCATTTTCTAAATGGGGTACAGACTTTGTAGGACCCATTAACCCCGCTACAAAAGGAACACATGTGGAATACATCATAGTAGCAATAGATTATCCCACCAAATGGGTAGAGGCTAAGGCCACAAAAAAGAATGATGCACACACAACTGCAAAATTCTTATTTGAAAATGTCTTTACAAGATATGGATTGCCTATAGAACTAGTGAGTGATCGAGGAACTCACTTTTCAAAATTAGGTCCATTGAATATTTGTTACAGGATTTTATGGTGTTTCACAAGAAATCCGCACCATATCATCTTCAAGCCAATGGTCAAGCAAAAAGTACTAACAAGATCCTTTGCATTGTATTGATGAAACTCATGAACAAAAAACGTTTAGATTGGGACAAACAATTACATCATGCTGTTTGGGCGTATCGAGTGGCCTACAAGACCGTACTCAATGCAACTCCCTTTCAGATGGTTTTTGGTTAGAACGTTGTGCTTCCTTAGGAATTCTTGATATCCACCCTTAAGGTTGCACAAGAACATTAGTGGACCGGCAATGAATTATCATCAAGAATAATGGATTTGGAACAATTAGGAGAAACCAGGCTGAAAGTTGTAGCAGGCATATATGCAGCAAAGAAACGTCAGAAAGCCTATTTCGACGCACATGTGGAAGACAAAGGCTTAAAAGAAGGTGACTTATTCCTAATGTATACACTGAAACAACATGCACAGAAATTAGAAAAGCGAGGTTATGGACCTATGATCATTAACAGACACTCGACAAGTGGAGCAGTACATTTTGCCACCCCAAAAGGAGAGATAATGCCTAATTACATTAGTGGCTATCGAGTCAAGCTTTATCAGGAACCTCTTACTAAGGATATGCTTAGAAGACTCACTTTGGCAAACATGCATAAGGAGGAAGAAAAGAGAATACATGCGGAAGCTCAGGGAGAAGCTATAGAACACATTAAGCACATGAAGCTAAGAAGATGAGGACTAGGGAGAGAACATTATAACTATCTAGAAACAACACCTAGATAACCCATGGCCATGTGTCAAGCAAATTCAATTACTCATCCTAGCATAGTGGATAGGAGACCATTCATTATAGTCAGGGTAGAGCACGACAACCCTTGCCATGAGCTCAGGGCTTTAATCGATTCAGGTGCTGCGACTAGTGCAATTAGATGGTCCCACTATAAGGACTCAAGAATAGAAATGCGGCCAATTGAGGCATACTCATAGGGCTAGGAGGCATGGAAACCCCTTGCATGGGTGAGGGGGACCTTCCTATCCTCATACACGAAGTGACCATGACAGTGAAGCTCCTAGTATGCCATGAAGACGACCTGATAGAACCCCTAATCCTTGGCCAAGATTGGCTATACGATCACTCAGTGGACCTAAATCTTAGGCAAGGCTCCTTAAAGATTGGAAACTTAGACCAGTAGCAAGTGATACTGCTTGGCTTCCCTAATAGCACTCCACCTGAGGTATGTAACCCTAGACTATATGAACTGCATGCGAAGGAGGACCGGAAGATCTTTGGCTAGATAAGTCACATTATGTCTAAACCAACCCACGCGCGCTTGGCAATAGAGAGTTGCCATTCAAAAAGAACGTCAATAGATTTTCCCCTAGTCTTCCTGCAAATTAGAAGGGGCCACCATGCAACAGCTGGAAAAAATGGGGACCATCAGCGGTCAGCTGGGTTACATCAGTGGTTAGGTGGCCTGCATCAGCAGACAAATGGACACAACACCCTGCAGTGCCCATCCTTCCACACTTACTGTGGACTGGCCTAGATCTATAGTACAGGATGTTGCACTTCCTAATGGGCAAGTTTCACAAGTGCTGGACCTCCCTTCTTTTCCAAAGCAAAGTGTCAACCAGGCCTCTCAACCCCAACCATGAAGGAGTCACCCACGATGGAGGAACCCAAACCGATGATGCTACCAGGCGACACAAAGAAGGCAGCAATATCAACATCACAAAGCAAGCAACATGAAACAAGTATGGGTGCCAAAAGGATAGAAAGCACTGATAGTTTTCAACAATGCAGACAATGATACGAATAAGTTATGGCCGAAGCAGAGTCAACATCAAACATCTCCTCGACCTTCTTCTACAAGTACGAACAGTCGACAAATTTTGATCGCCAAGAAGTACCTGATGAATCGACCCACACCCATGCAAATTTGGGTGCCTAAAGATTGTATTATAGCTCAACACTCAGCCCATGTAACATATAACCCTCAGAAATCTCTTCACCCCTCAACACCACAACATCCAATATCGCCTTTTGTCCCTTAGCAGAAGCATACCACCACGCTCAGCAACCCTTAGGAAACGGATACCGAAACGTATCCAAAAGCCTTCTCATGACCGTTGTATAACATTACCCCCATCCTAAATAACCAATCCCCTTGTAATAATTCTTTCACAACTAAACTTTGTACAACTTCACCCACACTAACCCACCATCACTTATAATAACTTTTCATCTCATCACACAATGTATGCACCATCTAAAGCATGTAGGTTTCTAGAGACCTGCATTAGTTTTGCAAAAATCATTCCATAAACCACCTCACAACACGCGGCTACATGGGTTACACATCGGTTATGGAAAGGTATTGTGGTCTCACTTTAATGGGATCATGATTAACTTCCATACTAATGTGCTAATCTTTTGTAGAAGATCTCCTTCACATTCGCATCACTCATCATGCAGACAGAAGGACAATTTGTAGCTGGCCCCAGTGCACCGTTGGTCAATTTTGGCAATTTACTGGCTGAACCACAGCCTACGTTACAACCGCGAGAGTTTCAAGGCTTCCCAAGACCAATGCTGATTGATGATCCTCCTATGGGATACACCAAAAAAGTTCACGATAACTCTCATTAGTTCCAAGGTTTAGCAAGACCCTTGGCAGATGCAGACTTTATTTTTGATGCAATGTTGAGCTCTGATAATATTAGATGGGGCAAGTATCAATTTTTCTCCAGAGAATTTGAAGAGCTCCAAAATATAGAAGAGTTAAAACACATTTGGGCTAGAGCAGGTTTTACGAAATACTTACATGACCCATTGCCCAAATATGACTTTTATAGATGTTACTATCTGGTAATTACACTTCAAGAATCAGAGCACAAGTATTTGTCCAAAACATTCATTCTTCCATCTTTGGTAAATGAACCCCCTGACAAAAAGTTTTATCTCTCAAAAGATCTCATTCGGGCTGCGCTTAAGATCCATGGAACTCACACACCAACAGAGCGCGAAAGACTGATTCTAGAGCCCATGAAGCATGGTGATGTTTTGAAATGGGCAGATATTTTGGCTATTACATCAGAATTGTCTAAGCCGTTATGCATATGCATTCAACATTTTGCATTCCCAGCTCAGGATCGCTTCACCATCCCTCAAAAATGCATCTTCGGATTATATCTAGCATGCATTGGGCCCCAAACCATAGATCTGGCTAGTTGGATTATCGAGCAATTATATTTAGCTCAGCAAAGATATGTGCATTCTCTAACTATTTTCAGAGGTAAGCAACATGAGACTCATTTCTTGCTTGGTATAAATTTATAATTCTATCCCACACATCCTTTGCTATTTTGTAGGAGCAAAATTGAGGGATAATGGCATGTTTGATAGATAAAGCTATCAATGCATGTTTGTGAGCATCTTTGGCATCTCAATGAAGTTGTTATGCAATAGGTGCAACAAGAACTAGAGCATAACCATGAAATTGAAGATCATCATCTTCAAGACCACCTCCATCACCTTCAATAACTATATTTGTGGGTGTAATAGGATGTTTTTAGCACCCTGCACAATATTCCACAATACTTTTTCTACAAATACATGATGCATTATATATGTCCACAATGGGTAATTAGTACCATCCAATTTATCCTCAATAGCAACCATATGGAATACATCATTGCTTTCAACCATGGTTAGTGGCTAAATACCATGTAGAGAATCAGCTATATATCAAAAAGTTGAATAGAATTACCTTTAGTAGACCTTGAGGCGCTTGTATTGGTGAACCAAAACCTATATAAAGGTTTGGCACAAAATGAAAAAATTTCATGGTTAGTTGTTATAGTAGTGGTTTTGGAGGCCAAAATGAGCTCAAATTAAAATTTTGATGCCATAAAGTGAAGTTGTTTTGAACTCCTAATCGCCCCGAGTATGCTCACCAATTTTCATTTGATTCTGAGACTATGACCAAAGGGGTGTTGACGATTCCCTAGATGAAGCAACAACCTACTCCGATACCAATTGTTGGAGTTCGAGGTCTTTGGTAGGACACGAAGAATATGAGGAAGAAGAAGAATTTTAGAGCACAACACAATACAAAATGTATTACCAAGTGAATGCACAAACATGAGTCACCCATTAGGGTTATATGTGTATATACAAGTTGGAAAAAAAAACCTCCTAAAGAGAGAAAAAAACGCCCTGATGGTCCTAAGTGTGGAACACACATATCATTACTAAAATATATCAACAGAGACTTCCAAGTAAAGATTTTTTAGTTCTTTATCAAAAATGCTACTTGGATTTTTGAAGAGAGATCCTTTTAAGCAAGGTAACTTTGACTAAGTCAACCTAGGATAAAGCATTTAGTTGACAATACAACTAAGTGAATCAATGTCTTGACTCAGGTTTATGCATTTTAGTATAAAGGAGTTTCAAGAGTCTATGAAAAGAATTGACTTAGTAATCAAAATAGTTGAAGTTAGACTAAACTAGTCCAAAGAACCTTGTTGATAGTACAACTAGGTGAATAAATCCCTTGATTTAAAGATATCTAGATTGGAATTCTAGCATAAATGATTATCAAGAGACTAAAAGGGATTTACTTGGTAATCAAGATTGTTGAAACATCATTGTTTTAGAGTAAATTTGAACATCATCAATAGTCACAAAGTTGGGTGGCTCAAGACACTCATCTTTGATACCACTAGAACTTGGTAGATGGGCTATGGTTTACCTTTACCCAAAGAATGAGAATTCAATATAATCTTATAAAGATAGACAAAGTGTGTCAAAACCTTGATTGGAATAAATCCTTAAAGTCTCATCTGGTTTGAATCAAATAATTTTATTGTCGTTGAATTCATTACACAAAATTTCAGTTCTTCTTTCCCATTTGTAAGAACCTTGGAGTTTATTTTGAAAGAATATTTGAAGTCATTTCTAGATGAGATTCAACTAGATGGAATATGTAACTGAATTAAACATCATAGGCAAATGTTCTATATAGAAACCATTCAATTTTAGAAGAGACTTGAGTTTAAGGAAACTCACTGCTTCAAGATTGATGGATGAAGGAAGAGTCTAAAGCTCTCTTAAAGAGTTGGAGTAAAAATCTTGAATAGAAATGAGTTAGGAACTACTTCTAGTTCTAACATTTCCAAAGAAGTCAAGTCTTTGAGGGAGCATTCTAGGGTAAATCATTTTGAAGTTGGTTTCCCAAATAAGTAAATGGAAAACTTCTTTCTTGCATTCTACCTTGGAGCCCAAAGGCCCGTAAGACATGGTAGTCCTCTAATTGGGAAAATCGATCAATAGATGGTGGTTAATAATTGGGACATAGTAAGTTAGATGTTTTGATCAACCTCAACTTCATTAAAATTAAAGGGATTTCTCAAAGTCTTTAATAATGCACAAATAGTGCATATAGATGAACCCCTATAAAAAAATTAGCTGGAAATACTTATAATCCATCTTATTCATAATTTTGTGCTATGGATGCCTAGTTTTCACATAGCAAAACATTTAATTAGGCAAGGATGTTTTAATCCACCCTTATCATTCTTTCCATACTTTGCACTTCATTTAGTGTTTCATGTGAAAATAAAAGTTCCATTTAGAATGATTTGAACAAGGATTAGCCTACAATTGGATTCACCTCTTTTCAAATCTAGTCTGGAATGGAATCCTTTTTTGATAAAGAGGTAAATCAGAGAGATGAAGACCATGATCGATGCGACTAATCATGGGACATGGGGGAATACTCCACATAAATATACTTCCACATGTTTTTGAGAACACAAATTTCTAAAATGGGGGAAGAGTGTTGTACAATTATAGGTCCAAGTGGCAAAAGACATGGGTTTTTAGGGTTCAAAGTCACTTGGAGAACCCTTATAGTTTATTGAGAAAACCTTAGGAAAGTGTCTCCAAGACAATGATTTGAACCTTTGGGCTATTTGGACTTAGTTTCCCAATTGAATGGTTCTTGAAACTTAGGATTGATATTTCCTAAGGCTATGGTATTCAAACCTTAGGGAAGCCTCTAAAGCCTTTGGACTTGCACATACAAGCTTGAAAGGAATCCTTTTAGAATCCATGTGAGAGCCATGTGATTTCATGTGACTTCCAAGGTTAGAAGACATTGGATTAGAATCCATGTGGATGGGATACTTGGAAATATCTCCTCAAATTTCCTCCCTTGTACTAGAGGTATATATATGGGTAGAGTTGTTTGGGTGGATACATGCATCTCTCACTTCTTTATGGGCTTAGATGATAGTATTAATTAGAATACTTACTTTATTACACCATATGCATACACGTAATTTTGTATTTGGTTCAATAGGATGTGAGAATATCTTACAACCATTTATACAAATTATGTATAACACATGAAAGAACTTTGAGAAGCTTGTAGGAGGTAGAAAAGTGAGTTGCAAAGCGACGAAGTTTGGTCTAGCCAACTGGCACAAGAACATCCCTTGAACTTATGGAGAATCGAATAGACCTCATAGGCATGTGATAAGTGCAATAAAATTTGTTATGTACTTTGGAGCATCAAGGAGAAAGAGTCGATACAAAACAAATAGGTTTGCGCATTGATTAGCTAAAAAAACTTACTATCTTTGGATGAGATAATGAACTTCAAATGCTCATAGCAACCACCTTGATTACAATTTAGAAAAAATCCTTTAGGAGCAGTGATACACATAGGGTTTGGTGTATATAATGCAAAAGAATACAAGGAATAAGATAAATATGCTTTTGGAATGAACCTGACCCTCAACAGTGGTACCTCCTATTTTTTAGGAATGTGCAGAGATAAACCCCGAGATAGAAAAACTAAGATTTCTCCCAACCTACTAAACCAAATGCTTTGAAAATATGCACACCTAAACTAGACACTAATACCTTTCAAATGAGTCCTCTATCATCCAATTTTGAGCTTTATAGAGAGAGCCACAACCTCTACAATCTTATTGTTGTTGAAGAAGATGATGCAAAAAATTGAAGGAGCAAGACAATGATGGCCACAAGTGTGTGCATATTGCTTCCATGTAATGTAAAAGTGATTTGAAGTATTTATATAGACTGTTGAAGTGATCCACCACTTCAACAAGTGGATTTTGAATTCAAATGAAGGTAGTAAAGGTTGTTGGGGGGAATCAATTCACTTTCCTACAATCTAGGAAAAGTGAAGATCTAATTTGATCTACTTTTAGGTGATTGATTGATTCATTCATTGCAACTCAAACACCTAAAATTCGTGGGAGTTTAGCTCTCATTTTCTACTTTTATATGTTTAAATCCCTAGTCTTTTACAATGGTAAAAGATCCATAATTTTTTTTTTATATATATAATAAATGAACATAAGTAGACAAACTCTCCAATGAATATTCTTTCGACATAATCCAAGCGATAGCTCTTTGATGTAGATCATATCCACCTCAAGCATAGTGTAAGCTTGATGTTCCAATAGCTCCCCCTCAAGCTAAGGTATGCTTGAGTCGTCATTCTCTAATAGGTTGAATACCTGCCATTGACTTAAATATGCAAACCTTTATTCCATCAAATGCCTTTGTCATCATATATGCTACTTGCTTTTTGGTTGGAACAAAATAAATGTCAATCTCCTTTGCCATGAGCTTCTCCTTGATGAAGTGGTAATGAACATCTATGTGGTGTTTGCTGCTAGATGCATGGAACTTACATTATCTCCAATATGTGAGGTTTGAAAGTCACAAGTACCAAATCTGTATACAATGCTTTTAACCATATTGCATTTTGAGTTGCTATGGTCAAACCTCTGTACTTTGCTTCAGTTGAGGATAAAGCAACTGTTGGTTGCTTCTTGGAACTCCATGACACTAGCTTTTAACTTGCAAATGCTAAGTAACCATAGGTACTTCTTCTATCATCCTTAGCTCCTCCCAATCTACATCTGAATAGATTTTGATATCCAAATTTGAAGAGTAAGGATAGAATATACCTTCATTGATTGTATCTTTGACATACTTAAGTACTCTCTTAGCTACATCCATGTGTGGTCTTCTTGGTGAGTGCATGAATTGACTAAGCACTCCCACACTATATGAGATGTTTGCCCTTGTATGAGTAGCATATATCAAGCTACCTACCAAGCTTTGATACTTTTTAATGTCTTCAATTTTCTCACCTTCATAAACACTAAGCTTATGATTCATCTCCAAAGATGTACATGTAGGTTTAGTGTTCTCCATTTTGAACTTGAGAAGTAGATTTTGAATGTATCTTCTCCGAGTCAAATACATTCCTTCATCATTTCTCTTGATCCTTTGAATGTCATTCAGATCATCACCTATCACAATAATATCATTTACATATACACATAGATAGATAACCTCATTGTTATCCCTTTTGATGAATAGAGAAGGATCTAAGTTGCTAGGTTTGAACCCTTGATCTTGAAGGTATGTAACCAACCTATAATTCCAAGCTCTAGGAGCTTGTTTCAATTCCAAACTAGAGGTTGTGATATGTATACCTCTTCACTTATCCAACCATATAGAAATGCATTTTTTACATCAAGTTGGAGGAGTCTCCAATTTCTTGCAGTAGCTACACTTATCAATGTCCTAGTTGTAGTCATCTTTGCAACTGGTGAGAATGTTTCCTCACGATCTATACCATGAGTTTATGAGCATCCTTTGGTGCAACTAATCTTGCCTTGTACCTGCAAACTGATCCATCTGAGTTTCTTTTAACTTTATATACCCATCTACAACCAATTACCTTTTGTTTGGATGACATTGGAACCAAATCCCAAGTGTCCGTCTCCTTCAGTGCATCTATTTCTTCTTTCATGGCCTTTTCCCAGTTAGGGTTTCTTTGCTCTTCATAGGTTGAGGGTTCCTTTGAAATTAAGTCTTTTGCCAAGTAGATTGAATGCTTTGTAACAAATGTGGAATCATATCCATACCTTTTTGTTTGTTTCTTCTCTCTTGTTGATCTTCTAGGAGCTTGCTTAGAGTATTCTCCATACTCGTGCATCTTTGGTTTGCCTGTTGGCTTCCATAGTTTGCAATCTTTTTCCCTTTCATCTTGTTCATCATTTGTATCACTTCTTGGATCTTGGACCTCTGTATCAGCTTGCTTCCTAATTGATGAGAATCAAAAGCAAGATCATATGGTAGAGTTACCTTTTGTTTGTCTTCATCATACCACGACATGTGTTCTTCAAACATAACATCTCTACTTGTAGTGGATTGCTTGTGTGTACCTAAGTCATGGAGTCTTAGGGACTTGTGTCAACTGAGACTAGACCTCAATCCCCCCGCAAGTACATATAGTGGTGGATTAATACATGTTTAATTATCAATCCATGAAATTAGACATATCAAGTGTACGAAGACGTGTGCACACATGATGGCAAGTGAAGTGACAATGCGACAATGCATGTGAATAAGTTCAGCTACCTCTCCTACTCCTTAATCCTATGGAAATACACACCATGATACTTGTAAAAGCAATAGGCAAAAATTCAAACTTTTCTCTTAGCTCCAAACTCCGAATATGGTGAATAGCGCATTTATTTCAAAGTTCTCGATGAGATTGCATCTATTAATTGTGGTTTTAGTGGAATTTGACAAACAGCTTCAAGTTATGGGCAAAACAGTGATTGGTGGGAAACACTACTTCACCTCCAAGACTCACCAAGTTTCACACATGCATTACAGTCATGAAAACAAAAGGGTATGGGGTAGACAACACTTCTAAACACACATTTCAAGCATGAAACAGACACTCAAGCTCTTGGAGAAGAAGATACTTAGCAGAGAAGAGGCAAATTCAAAATTTTAGCTTGATTACTTACAATAGCAAAAAGTTCTTACAAAGAGTCATCAAGTAACTTATATACATGTGCCCTAAAAATGGTCCTTTCACATAAGAGATCGGCACTTTTATTCAAAAACACTAATTCCTATTGTGTTACAAGGATTATGTTACAATCTTTGGGATTTATGCATCTAGAGGACTCCTCTAGTGCATTTACATGGCTCATGATGTCTTTCATAGAAATTTGAAGAGGAAAAATTGTGCCTAACTTTGAAAATTTTTGGGGCATGCTTTTTTTTTGCTTCTTTCTTTTGCAACGCTCTCCCCCTCTTTGTCTTTGTCTTCCCTTGACAGGCTTTGCTTCTTGTTATGTTGGATCTAGTTCCTTGTTCTAATGACATATTTGTAGTGGTCCACCGCCAGCACCTCTAGAGGCCTTATCAGTTCAGAGGCAGTCTGAATCTCATTAATTATTTGTAGTATTCAAGGAACTGATCATAACGTATATTTTTTTGCTTGTTTGTTTCTTTCCATTGCCCACACCAAGTGGTCGAGGAAGCCTTCAAGACTTGGAGACAATTTGTTACCTTATATGACCCTAAGTGCAATGCTTCCATCATCTCCTTGACATTCCTTATATTTATACATCAAGGTCACTGTATTGATTTGGGTTGCCATGCACGCACTCATCAATAAGCATTGCATTTCTCTCTGTCTGGGTGATGAAGGTCCTACTATAATTCTTTGTTTACATCCTTTGGGAGCTCCTTCTTTCGCGTTGCAGCTTGATGTGTGCCCGTACATGGCTTTGGGCGGAGGTGAGTCTTTTATCGAGCCATTTTCCGTTTTGATTTTCTTCTTCTTTGTCTTTTGTTAGATTCTCCCTCCACACATCTCTCCTCCTGAACTCTATCATCCCTAACAGGCTTTCAATGGTGACATGAGTAGGTCTGAATGGCAGTTTGCTCTCTTTGATTTGGTAGATTAGCTTCACATATCATTAATTCCTTCTATTGAGCTGATTTAAAACGATCATTTGGTGCTTGTCTATGATCTGCAAAGAAACTCAGCTCATATGCCACCAATCTAGCATTTAAATTGGAAGATATTTTTAAAAAGATTTCTCAGTCCATCTCAAAAAACCCTGTAAAGAAAGCTTCTTCGAATATTTGCATGTAAGGGCTTGGTAGAAACATTATTCTTGAATAAATAGCCATTATTGTAAGTCTGCTAGGCATGCTGGAAAGATAAAAAATTAGAGCCTTTGTGCCCTGGTTAATGCCGATGAAGTTCAAAAATGTATATTGAGCATGTTTGAATACCCTCAAAACTATTAACAGCATGCTCAATACTTTATTTGTCATTTTATAGCTAGATCTCGAACTGATGCATATCATGAAAGACAAAATTCTATTGTGTGCACCATATAATCTTTGATTGGTAAGTAATTATTTGGTGGACTTGGTAATAGAGGATAATTAAGCCACTAATTATTAATTGTTCTGTGACGTCGTGCTTCGCAAAATTGTGTCCATGATCTCCTACATGGCATTGGGCAAAAAGATGGATTTACCTATAGTAAATATGGTGCATCTTCCCAATGTACCCTTAGAGTGGGGCTTTTCTCCAAAAACTTGCATCCCCACATTGGATCATGAAAGAACTTGGAGAAGCTTATAGGAGGTAGAAAAGTGAGTTTCGAAGCGACGAAGTTTGGTCCAGCCAACCGACACAAGACCAGCCCTTGAGCTTATGGAGAATCAAATAGACCTTATAGGCATGCGATAAGTGCAAAGAAATGCACTATGTACTTTCGAGCATCAAGGAGAAAAAGTCAATACAAAAGAGATAGGTTCACGTGTCAACTAGCTCAAAAAACTTACTATCTATGAAAGAGACAATGAACTTCAAATGCCCATAGCGACCAACGTGATTACAATTAGAAAGAGACAATGAACTTCAAATGCCCATAGCGAACAATGTGATTACAATGTGATCCTTTTATGGGAGTGATACACATAAGGTTGAGTGTATATAATGCACAAAAGTATAAGGAATAAGAAAAATATGCTATAGGAATGAATCAGACACTCAATGGTGGTACCTCCTATTTTTCAGGAATACATAGAGATTGACCACAAGACAGAAAAACTGAGATTTCTCTCAATCTACTAAACCAAATGCTATGAAAATTTATGTGCATAAACTAGACACTAGTATCTTTCTAATGATCCATGTTTCACTTAATTTGGGGCTCTGAAAAGAGAGCAACAACCTCTACAAGATTACTATTGGTGAAGAAGATGATGCAGAGAAATGAAGGAGCAAGACAATGATGGTCACAAGTGTATGTATATTGCTTCCATGTATTATACACATGATTTCAAGTCTTTATATAGACTTTAGAAGTGCTTCATGAATTCTACAAGTGGATTTTGAATTCAAATGAAGGTGGGAATGGTTGTTGGAGGGAATCAATTCACTTTCCTGCAATCTAGGAAAAGTGAAGATTTAGTTTTATCTACTTTTAAGTGATTGATTGCTTGATTGAATGCAACTCAACCACCACAAATTTGTGGGATTTGGGATCTATCTTTCTACTTTTACATGTGTAAAGCTCAAGGCTTTTATAATGGTAAAAGATCCATGAAAAAGCTTTTTTTTTAATACAATAAGTGAGCATAAGAAAAAGAACTCTCCAACAAATATTCTTTCGAAACGATAGCCTTTGATGTAGATAAAATCCACCTCAAGCATAGTGTAAGCTTGATGTTCCAATAGCTCCCCCTCAAGCCAAAGTATGCTTGAGTCCTCATTCTCTAATAGGTTGAATACCTACTATAGCTTTGAATCTACAAAGCTTTATTCCATCAAGTGCCTTCGTCATCATATCTGCTACTTGCTTTTCAGTTGGAACAAAAGAAATTTCAATCTCCTTTGCCATGATCTTCTCCCTAATGAAGTGGTAATTGTTGGAAATTTAGTAGGCCCATAAGTAATACCATAGGTCCAGGTTCCATAGGTCCAGGATCTACGACACAGAATCCAACAATCTTCCAATATTGACAAAACATGAACATACCACAATTAATCATACAAATGATGAGACAAAGATAGAGAAAGATTAGACAACATGTGTAAAGTGTTACATAAGGCACTGCTTACTCACACTATCATATATACAAATGTCAATTTACAATGTGGGAGTCAAAAATCTCAACCACTATGTGAACAGAAATAGATGGATGAGTGAATATAGAAATGCAACAAAAATATTCAGATGTATGGACAGAAATCTGAATATATATGAGATGTGTGACCTAATAGGTTGTAGAAGAGTGAATATGAGTGACAGAAAGAGGAAGGATCAGTCTAAAACTGATAATCAACAAACCCTCATCTGAACTTAGGCTATGGAAGACCCTAAATCAGATATGTGTGTGAAAAGATCACATACTTACAAAAGTAGCAAAGAATGCTAACAAGTTTGCTGCCAGAAATCCTCAAACTCATATGAACATACCTTCTCTAACACCTCATCCAAATATGCATGAAGCATACATGTACAGATTCTCTTGTACCTATGCCGAATAGGACTCCTGATATGGATGTTACTGCCTCCATAAACTCCAAGTAGTACCTGTGTGCATAAAGAGAATATGTACCTGAATTCTTAACATAAGATGCAAGTCTTATGTTAACCACCATCCAATGTCTTTGAAGTAACCCGAAATCTTCATGTAGAAGACAATCTTCAAATACATCATGTGAATGGCAGATCCACACCACCAAGCTGTTGCGGGGTAAATCCTCTCCATAAGCAAGAGTGTGAGCACACTCTTCTTCTCCAAGAAGAACTCCATAGCCGCTCCTCAACATGCTTTAACATAGCACCATGGCTGCTCCATGTGCTAAAAGCACTACCTCTATTGAGGTACCAAAGCTCTCCAAAGCTTGGTGTTGAAACTAGGTGATGGTTGTCTATCAAAGTGACCCAAGACTCTCTTATATAGGTTTTAAAGATCCATGCAAAAAACTCACAAAAAAGCGCTTTATTTTAATCACATCGCTTTTCAAATTGCTTTTGCTTTATTTTAAGTGAGTTTGCTTTATTTTTAAAGTTGCTTTCAACTAACTTTAAAGTAACTTCTTGACGTGCTTTTTCACACTTATGACTACCTGATGAATGATCTGACAACATTTTTATGATCCTCATGCCGAGAGTTATCATATGAGGTCAAAACCCTATATCAGTAGAAAATTAGGGTTAGGGTTTTCTCCCAAATCTGATCTCTGATTACTGAATGTTATATACCATTGGAAAGCTCTCTTCAAGCTCTACAAGATAGGCTCATAAAACTTTTACCCATTTTTGTGCCAAAAATGTCTAAGTACCAAAATTAGGGTTTCTACCCTAAATGGATTTTGGACTGATGTGACATTGTTTTCCAACAATCCCCCTTGCAATGTCATATTGGTACAAATTGAACTGGATATGTAACTTCATTCATCTGCAAACTGTCATAAACTTGAAACTTGTACTCCCGAATTGACCTTCAAACCTTTTCTTCAAAAGTCTTCTTCATAACTGAATTTGAATTTCTTCAAACTCCAAAAAATTGAATTTGTTGAACATGAACCATAATACTTGAGAAAATATGCAAACTAGATATCCAATAGTGTATACATCAAGGAATCACTGCTTGACAACATATGTAGCATGAACTGACTCTGAATCTGCTATCTTTTGTCTTCTTAAACCTGTAAGCATATACTAGAATCCACATATTTGCATTTACCTTACAAAAGGTTTCTCAACGTACTTCTGTTGTGTCATGTAAATACACTAAACAAAATCAGAAATTGAATCCATCTTGGGACTTGTGACTCACAACTTAGAACTTAGTGTATTATAAACACTAGCTGGTTCATCTCTGACTGTACTCAACTCAACTCAACTCAATCCATGAGTCTCATCAAAATTTCATATCTATGATGTCATCTTATCTTTATCCTTGTTCTATCTGTAAGTCCTTCATACCTCTTTCATACATGTTTCCTTCCTTCAAAGTCTGGTATAAACATATATGTGTGCACCTCTGAAACATACCTCTCTGAAATATCAAATTTCTCTACAATAGAATTCTGGAAGTTTCTCCTACCGGAACACCTAACAGGAACTTTCTCTAGACATTCTCCTTCTTCCTTGTTTTTTCAAATTTGGAACATAAAGAGACACTGACAAAGGAAATATAGGAATACCTGATATAGCCTATAGAAATACACCTGTAGGTATGACTCTGCATTCTTTTACATATGGCTGAAAATAAGTCTTCATGTTTCATCACCCCCTGGATGATTTAACACTAGTATCCAGAATTCTTCAAATTATATCAGACTTTATGAAATCTGAAACATCTTCCTTCTTTCAATAAATCTGATCTTCGGTGATCAATACCTGTATCTGAAACAAAATTTTAGGATCCATAATCTTCTGCAACATAACAAGTATCTTCTTCTTTTTCTCTGCAACACAAATATGATAGAATCTGAAACTTTGACTTACTTCTTCCCATGCTAAGAACTTTTCAAACAAAAGATAGACATCTGAATCATAAATACTCAAGATCTTCAAGATCATTCAAGATCTCTCTAACAAAATACTTGTGTAGAATCTGCTCTCATCAAACCTTAATGATTGAATGTTTGATTTACAACCCGAATGTCTCTAAGTGTCCATGCTTCTCACATAAAGTTGTAAAACTTTTATTCAACTAAATCCTTCCCAAGAATCTGCAATTCTTACTTGAAACATAAGTGGACAATCTCTCACCTTGAGAACTCCAAAAGTTGCAAGTTGATACTTCATATCTTCATATTCTACCCGGGTGAAATGTGATAGTATCTGCTTGACTTTCTTTTGGCTAACTCCACTTCTCAATCAAGTGATAGGATTTGATGGAACATCTTTTTTTAATACAAGCATATATACAAAAATCTCGACAATCATAGAAAGTAAATTCTTCATTTGACTTGTACTTCACAAAAATCTGAATTTTCCTACATTTTTTGAATTTTCTCAAAACACTGAAATTCTGAAAATGCTGATTTTTCTGAATTTTCATCCTGATAAACTCTAAATTTTCTGGATATACTGAATATACAGAATATGAGGTACCTTTTCCAAACAAAAACTTCACTTCAAGTCTTCAACATCTACTACAAATACTCTTTTACCTCAAGAATCTTCAACTTATACATAACTCATACACATATGAGTCAAAACATATAAGCTACCTTTCTTTCTCTCAATGCAATTATTTGTCAAAAAACTACTAAAACATGACCAAGTAAAATGCAAAACAAGAAACTGCTTCTTCTTCACACAAGATGTTCTCGTAGACTTGTCTTTGGATGTAGAGGATAAAGTAGGAAAGTTATATGGAAAATATAAGGGAAAAGGAAGCCTTACTTTCCATTTGGAAATGTTGGACTTTCTTCTTCTACATCTTTCTTCCACCTGATGATGTCAACATCTTCAAACTTCTCTTCCATACCTTTTGTTCTCTTCATCTTCAAGTAGCAAGCACTCTTAACTTCTTCAAATGAATTATTTTCTTCCTCTAGTGCTAAGAGTAAGAGATAAAATAAACATGATATACAAATGGAAGTGAATATAGAATCATGTTTTACCATCTCCTCATATCTCTGAATCAAAACTCTGCTTCAAATCTGACTGATATGATTGAATTCATCAACCTTTTGGCTACATGTTGAATTACCTCTCTAGCTACCTCTCTAGGTGATTGATTTGTCTAGTTCTCAAATCTCTACTCATCAAGATTAAGTGTGTATGTCAAATGTCAAATGTTAGAAGATGCTCTTAAATCATAAGTTGTAAACCTGGAAGTTTGGGAACCTGGGAATCTAAGAGCCTGAATGCTCTGATACCAAATGTTGGAACTTTAGTAGGCCCATAACTAATACCACAGGTCCAGGTTCCATAGGTCCAGGATCTACAACACATAATCCAGCAATCTTCCAATATTGACAAAACATGAACATACCACACTTAATCATACAAATGATGAGACAAATATAGAGAAAGATTAGACAACATGTGTAAAGTATTACGTAAGCCACTGCTTACTCACACTATCATATATACAAATGTCAATTTACAATGTGGGAGTCAAAAATCTCAACCACTATGTGAACAGAAATAGATGGATGAGTGAATATACAAATGTAACAAAAATATTCAGATGTATGGACAGAAGTCTGAATATATATGAGATGTGTGACCTAATAGGTTGTAGAAGAGTGAATATGAGTGACAGAAAGAGGAAGGATTATTCTAAAACTAATAATTAGCAAACCCCCATATGAACTTAGGCTATGGAAGACACTAAATCAGACATGTGTGTGAAAAGATCACATACTTACAAAAGTAGCAAAGAATGCTAACAAGTTTGTTGCCAGAAATCCTCAAACTCATATGAACATACCTTCTCTAACACCTCATCCAAATATGCATGAAACATACATGTATAGAACATAAAGAGAATATGTACATGAATTCTTAACATAAGATGCAAGTCTTATGTTAACCACCATCCAATGTCTTTGAAGTAACCCGAAATCTTCATGTAGAAGACAATCTTCATGTGAATGGTTGATCCACACCACCAAGCTGCTGCAAGGTAAATCCTCTCCATAAGCAAGAGTGTGAGCACACTCTTCTTCTCCAAGAAGAACTCCATATCCGCTCCTCAACATGCTTTAACATAGCACCATGGCTGCTCTATGTGCTAAAAGCACTACCTCTATTGAGGTACCAAAGCTCTCCAAAGCTTGGTGTTGAAACTAGGTGATGGATGTCTAACAAAGTGACCCAAGACTCTCTTATATAGGTTTTAAAGTGCCATGCAAAAAACTGACAAAAAAGCGCTTTTCAAATTTCTTTTGCTTTTCAAATTGCTTTTTCTTTATTTCAAGTGAGTTTGCTTTATTTTTAAAGTTGCTTTTAGCTAACTTTAAAAATAACTTCTTGACCTGCTTTTTCACACTTCTGACTACCTGATGAATGATCTGACAACATTTTTATGATCCTCATGCCGAGAGTTATCATATGAGGTCAAAACCCTAAATCATCAAAAAATTAGGGTTAGGGTTTTCTCCCAAATCTGAGCTCTGATTATTGAATGTTATATACCATTGGAAAGCTCTCTTCAAGCTCTACAAGATAGGCTCATAAAAATTTTACCCATTTTTGTGCCAAAAATGACTTAAGTACCAAAATTAGGGTTTCTACCCTAAATGGATTTTGGACTGATATGACATTGTTTTCCAACAGTATGCATGGAAAATAGGGTTTGCCACTAGATGCATGGAGCTTACATTATCTCCAAATATGTGAGGTTTGGAACTCACAAGTCCCAAATCTGTATATAGTGCCTTTAACCATATTGCCTCTTGAGTTGCTATGGTCGAACCTCTATATTGTGCTTCAGTCAAGGATAAAGCAATTGTTGGTTGCTTCTTGGAACTCCATGGCACTAGCTTTGAACCTGCAAATTCTAAGTAACCAGAAGTACTTCTTCTATCATCCTTAGCTCCTGCCCAATCTGCATCTCAATAAATTTTGATATCCAAATCTGAAGAGTAAGGATAGAATATAACTTCATTGATTGTACCTTTGAGATACTTAAGCACTCTCTTAGCTGCATCCATGTGTGGTCTTCTCAGTGAGTGCATGAATCGACTAAGCACTCTGACACTATATGAGATGTTTGCCCTTGTATGAGTAGCATATATCAAGCTACCTACCAAGCTTTGATACTCTTTAATGTCTTCAATTTTCTCACCTTCATAGACAATAAGTTTATGATTCATCTCCAAAGGTGTACTTGCAATGGTTTTGTGTTCTCCATTTTGAACTTGAGAAGAAGATCTTGAATGTATCTTCTCTGAGTCAAATACATTCCTTCATCTGTGTATATCACTTGCATACCTAGGAAATATGTGAGCTCACCTAGGTCACTAATTTTGAACTCCTCTTGCATGTGTCTCTTGATCCTTTGAATGCCATTTAGATCATCACCTATCACAATAATATGATCTTCATATACACATAGATAGATAACCTCATCGTGATCCCTTTTGATGAATAGAGAATGATATGAGCCGCTAGCTTTGAACCCTTGATCTTGAAGGTATGTACCAACCTGTAATTCCAAGGTCTAGAAGCTTGTTTCAATCCATATAATAATTTCTTATGTCTGCAAACATAAGATGGATGATTAAGGTTTTCAAAACCTAGTGGTTGTGACATGTATACCTCTTCAGTTATCCAACCATTTAAGAATGCATTTTTCACATCAAGTTTGAGGAGTCTCCAATTCCTTGCAGCTGCTACACTTATCAATGTTCTGATTGTAGTCATCTTTGCAATTGGTGAGAATGTTTCCTCATAGTGTATACCATGAGTTTATGAGCATCCCTTGGCAACTAATCTTGCCTTGTACCTATAAACTGATCCATCTGAATTTCTTTTAACTTTATACACCCATCTGCAACCAATTACCTTTTGATTCGACAACATTAGAACCAAATCCCAAGTGTCCATCACCTTCAATGCATCTATTTCTTCTTTCATGGCCTTTTCCCAATTAGGATTTCCCTTTTCCTCTTCATAGGTTGATGGTCCTTCTGAAATTGAATCTTTTGCCAAGTAAATTGAATGCTTTGTAAAAAATGTGGAATCATATTCATACCTTTTTGGTTGTTTCTTCTCTCCTGATGATCTTCTAAGTTCTTGTTTGGAGCATTCTCCAACCTCTTGCATCTTTGCTTTGCCTCTTGACTTCCATAGCTTCTAATCCTTTTTGCTTTCATCTTGGTCATCGTCTGTATCACTTCTTGGATCCTGGATTTGTGTATCATGCTGGCTTCCTAATTGATGAGAATCAGAATCAAGATCATATGGTAGAGTTACCTTTTGTTTGTCTGCATCATACCAGGACCCGTGTTCTTCAAACACCACATCTCTACTTGTAGTGAATTGCTTGGTTGAAGGATTATAGAACCTACTTCTTATCCTTCTTATCTACATATAGAGCACTAGTTGAATTACCATGATAGGAGTTACCTTCCTTTATGCTATTGTTGGCCTCTTGATTGAAGAGTTGTCCAAGAAAGATGTTGAAGTCTGGAGTTTGCACATCCATGATGAGATCATGAGCCATCGTGAAGGATTGCCATTGCTTATCACTTTGAATCCCATTGAAATTTTGCCTCATGATAGCCTCTTCTTCAATCAGCTCTCCAATGGATGCTAACTGATCCGCAACCTCCTTGACCTTCGTAACAAACTTTGTGATGGTTTGCTTAGGTGTCTTCTTCATTTGGTTGAACTCGTTCCAAAGATGATTCTTTCTTGCTTTGGTACCAAAAAAGAAAGTCTCGAGGGCATCCCAAGTCTCTTGAGATGTCTTGCATCCTCTAATATGTGGTAATAGAAAGTCAAAGATAGAGTTTAGTATGTACGACCTTGCTTGAGCATCCCTTGCGCACCAAAGTGTGAGCTTATCTATCTCCTCTTGTGTAGGTCCTCCTTTGAATCTTGGAATAGGCATAGCCTCATCACCTGCTACAATTCCATAAAGATTTCTACCTTGCAAATAGGCCTCCATTCTGATTTGCCAAGCATAGATTTGAGTGTATATATGAACAAAACTATAAGGAATAAGAAAAATATGCTATAGAAATGAATCAGACACTCAACGATGGTACCTCCTATTTTTCAGGAATACCTAGAGATTGACCCTAAGATAGAAAAACTAAGGTTTCTCTCAATATACTAAACCAAGTGCTATGAAGATTTATAGGCATAAATTAGAAACTAATACCTTTCTAATGAGCCATGTTCCACCCAGTTTGGAGCTCTGTAGAGAGAGAGCAACAGCCTCTACAAGATTACTATTGGCAAAGAAGATGATACAGAGAAATGAAGGAGCAAGACAATGATGGTTACAAGTGTATGTATGTTGCTTTCATGTATTGTACAAGTGATTTGAAGTCTTTATATAGACTCTAGAAGTGCTCCACGACTTCTACAAGTGGATTTTGAATTCAAATGAAGGTGGGAATGGTTGTTGGAGGGAATCAATTCACTTTCCTACAATCTAGGAAAAGTGAACATCTATTTGATCTACTTTTAGGTGATGATTCCTTGATTCAATGCAACTCAACCACCACAAATTCTTGGGATTTGGGCTCTATCTTTCTACTTTTACATGTGTAAAGCTTAAGGCTTTTACAATGGTAAAAGGTCCATGAAAAATCTTTTTTTTTTAATACAATAAGTGAGCATAAGAAAAAGAACTCTCCAACGGATATTCTTTCGACGCAATAGCCTTTGATGTAGATCAAATCCACCTCAAGCATAGTGTAAGCTTGATGTTCCAACAGATCAGTTTTATCAAATTCTTCTTGAGTGTATGAGAAAATGTCCACCTAAAGTTTAATTGTGGATCTGGTTCTTTTTGCATTGTTCATTTGATGTATTGCCTGGTTTCTTCTTTAAGCAATACGTATGGTACATTGAATGGCTTGATCAGTTGTTCTAAATTTTTGCTTTTAATCTTCACTTCTTTCATGTCTTTGACGATCGTATCTTCAAATTGTGCATTAAGTTGGAACACACCAGTAGGGCACATCATTTCGGCTCATTTCTGCAATAGTGCATGTATCTCGATCAGCACTTGGTGCCTCCTCTCCCATATGCACAGGTGAGTTATTGATGGGGGGAGAAGGAGGACGTACCTCATTCTCCTCAGTAGCCATGTGCGAGCTCAGAACTACTAGTGTCCCCATATTTCCATGCTATTGTAATTGAGCTTGTAGGCTTTTGATGAGTGCATCCTTTTCGATTATTTCTTTGTTAGCTGATGTAAGTGCTTCAGTACTTTGGAGGAGGCATTCACTGAGTATCGCTAATTGATCGGCATCCTCTATGCACTGTTTTACGATCTTGGCCTTTGTTGACTTCCATTTATTGTGTAATTCATTGGTATCATGCATATGTTTTCTTTCCCATTGTTCATGTAAATCTTGCTCTTGTTTGAGCTATTCAACACACCTTGTCAATCGTGCCTCTAGCTCCACTGTATCTCTTTGGTTATCTTGCAGTACCTCTATTGGTTGATTTAGTAGAATTGAATTCATTAATTCTTCATTTATGTTTCTTAGTGTGTCTGCCTCATCCATGTATATCTTTGTTTGTGCTTCTCAAATTTTGCCTCTATTTGTCAGGTGTACCGTCTCTATTTTGCTTGTCTCATATTTGTTTGTATGCTCCTTGAGTTGAGCTTTGAGCTATTGATTTTCCTTTGAGAGTTGTGTGCAGTTGGCTATTAGATCTTTGATTTGATCTTCTTTGTTGGTGATTAGTTGCTGAGATTGTAGGAGTTGAGTAGCTAGTTCTTCACTTAATTGTTTGACTTATTCTTGTTCAATCCGTGCTTGGTCATAATCTTTTTCTACTTCCATTAAGTGTTGTTGCATGTCCATGGCCATTTGTATCATTTTTTTTACTACTAGTTTGAGTTGTGCCATGTCCACGTTCAACCACATTTTTGGTATGATCAGTTCTTCACTTGTTTGCAGGTCTTTTCCTTTTTCAATGTGCATTGACTCATTAAATGGTTGTCTGATTTGTAGGTGAATATGTTCATCTTCTTTGATCATGGTAGACTTTATTGTGTTTCCTTAACATCCATAGGTGATGGTTCTACCACCACATGGATAGGCATAAGCTGTTCTTACTCAATGATTTCTTCCTCTGTGCACTCTTGCTTAGAGTGTTTCATTCTAGGTTGAACTTCAAAAGTAGCTTTCATGAATTCGATCTTTGTCGTATCATTTATTTTGATCACCTTCTTGTTGTTGTTCCTCCTTTGATTTGTGCTCTAAGTTAGTGTATTGTTCTTGATTTTGTCTTTGGCTCTCCACTTCATGTTGGTCCATTACTTGATTTAGTTCTTCCCATCTACCTTCATCATTCGATTCAATGTGGATATCCATATTCATAGCCGATTGATCATTGCCTTCTGGAAATTTGGATGATGAGATCGAATTAATGAGCCCCAATTCTCTGTATCGGCAAAACTTGGTTAATCTTTTGCCTAGTAGATGATGACATCCCGCCTTGGCTTGTTGGTAATGATGCCCTTGTACTAGAAGATTGAGTTGTCGTGCCATGAATTCATGGGTCTTTTCCATCACCTCCTATAACTCTGTCTCTGTGATAGGTGTAGGCTTTTCCAACTGAGTTTTAGGAAGAACACGTACCTGTTTTGCTGTCAGAGTTGCTTCCTAATTTAGAATTTCCCTCAATCTTTTTGCTTCTCGCATTATTGGTTGTGAGCTTGTACCGAATTCTTTTGTAATGTTGGTAGTTTTTCTCTTCTTAGGTACCATAATTGTCTTTGCATATTTAGCCATTCCCATTGAAGAAGGCATTCCCTTAAAATATTATCTAATATTCAAGGCATGGTAGATCAGTATCCTTAATGCCACACTTCCATTAAGGAACTTTTTGTGGGCCCATTATTTCTTGGCTTCAAATAATCTTTCCTGAACATAGGGTGTCAAATTGATTTGGTTACTGACTTGTTTGATTGCATGAATCAATAGTTGGACTATGATCTTTTGAGGTGTTGTATATCGATGCATGTTCGGAAAGCAGAAGTGTTGATGTACCAACCGAACTACCTCTTCAATATCAATGCAGTTGATATCAAAGAACGTTCTTGTTTTGGCACCATGACTTTCTTCCTTCAAGTCGGTGATACCATCCTTGGTCCATCCAAATGCTTCTTTGATTAGCTCGTGCATGAATTTGATGGTGGTCCATTCTACTTTGCGCATTGAGAACTTTTGCTTCGAGCATTGATGGCATATCTAGTGTCCGATGTAATGTGTTCATCACTTGTGTGCATTTTTGGAAGTCACGCTTATAAATTGGTAGCTCAAAATACTTATGAATTCCAACTTTATCATTGGTCTTAGAGGCATATCATCTCTTCTTATAGGATATTTGGTTCATTGACATACTTCATAGCTTCGCATGTATGTGTCGGCATCCATATGTAAAGTTGGCCACCATAGACCTACAAAGAGAATCATTTTCATAGTTTTCTTAGCTAAAAAATGACCTCGTGTTGACCCGCATTTTCCATATCTAATATAGATAAGTACTCTCCCTCATGGACACATAATCATAGTTGATTGTCCTTTCCTCTCTTGAATAATTGTCTGTCAATTATAATGTAATCTTTGCTATGTTCCTCTAATTCCCTCTTTCTTGCTAGGCTGGATCCTTCTTCATGAGTTCATGATTTTAAAATTTTTACTAATTTCTTAATCCAAACTAGTGCTATAATGGAGAATTGTAAGGAAGAATAGTCATCAGGAGCATTCTCTTGGCATTCTTGGCAGTTCAAAATATATTCATGTGTGTCTCTTTGCATGTCTGACCAGTATACACCTAGTCTTTTTAACTCCCTAGTCATTCCATTAATGACCTTTTGCATTTTCCACTAGTTCACATGTGCTTGCTCGAGTATATTTTTTTGTTCTTCATCTTCTACACACCTTAACAATAAGCCATTAGGTTCTTTGTAGTATAGACTACCAGCCATAATATGTAGATTCCATGATCGTATGAATTCTCTTCTGTTGTCCTTATTGATCCTGTGGTGTGGTCCATGCATGAGGATTGCAAACAATTTTTCTTCCCATTTCGGACATACTTGCGAGTTGAATAGGTATGTATGTGGTAAATCATCGGCCACTCTGGTAGGTTGTTCTCCATGTCTCATCCTTGATAAATGATCAGCTCTTATGTGAGTATTAACTTTTTTTACTATTACTTCGAAATCAAATTCCATGAGTAATAGGAACCATCTCACTAGTCTTCCTGTATTGCAGGGTTTATTGACCAAATACAAGAATGCCTAGTGTTCAGTAAAGAACTTGAATTTATTGGCTATGAGGTAATGCCAAAATTTTTTGAATGCATACACCATTCCTAGGCCTTCTCTTTCAGTAGTGGTATAGTTTCTTTCCACTTGGTTTAGTTGTCTAATAGCATATGCGATAGAGTGATCTAATTTTCCTTCATCTGCAGGTTGAGCTAGTATGCATCTGATCACAAAATTAGACACGCCCACGTGGATATGGAATGGTTTATTCCATTTGGGTACCTTCAAGATAGGTGTTGAAATTAATAGTCGCTTTAACTCAGTGAATGCCTTTTCACATTCCTCCATCCATACGAATTGTGTCAATAGCCCATACAAGGGCCTTGCAATTATAGTGTAGATTTGGATGAACCATTGGTAATATCCACAATGTCCCATAAAGGCTTGTATTTCCTTTGTATTTTTGGGTATAGGAAATTCCAAGATGAACTTATTTTATCCTCATCAGTAGAGATACCATTCTTAGATACAGTCTGTTCGATAAAATTTCCCTATCTTACCACAAAAACACATTTCTCAAGATTTAGGCACACACTATACTATCTGGATTTCTTAAATATTCTTTGTAACTCTAATGTGTTCAGTTCTTTTAGGGGAATATGTGCACGCCATCTACGTAGACTTCCATGCTTTTTCTCAAAAATTCTTTGAACACCTGACACATCAATCTTTCGAAAGTTGTAGGAGAGTTCATGAGCACAAAAGGCATCACCCAAAAGGCATATACTCCCCATTAAGTAGCAAATGCAATTTTATGTTGATCCTCTGTAGCAATAACTACTTGGTTATAACCTGGGAATCCATCAAGGAAGTTATAGACTTCCTTGCCTCCTACTCTTTCCAAGAGATGGTCAGTTATGGGTAACGGGTAACTATCACAAATTTTAGATGCATTAACTTGTTTCAAATTAATGCACACCCTAAGCTAGACGTTCTTCTTGGGTACTACTACCAGAGGTGATACCCATTTTGTGTGCTCAATCTCATAGATGAATCCTGCAACTAACATTTTGTCGATTTCCTCCTTAATTTTAGCACAATATACATCATTATATGTGTAGGGTCTTTGTTTTGAGGGTTTTGCATCAGGGATCATTGGAACTCTATGGGAGCAAATAGAAGGTTGCACTCCCTTGAGGTCTTTGTGGTCCATGCGAATATGTCTCTATATTCTTTGATTAATTCTATCAAGTCTCGTTCCTCTTCAGGTGATACATCTTTCCCTATGTAGGTACATCTCTCTTGTTCCTCTTCCATGGTTACTATCACCTTCTTGGTTTGTTCTTTATTGTCGTAGGCCTTTCCTTCCCGGGCTTCTCTTTTTGGCATTTGAATTGCTATTTTTTGTCCTTCTATTTCATATCATTTGAAGTGTTCTAGAACCTCAAACTGATCAAGAGGTTGATCTACTTGAATGTCTTCATTGCCCTGTTTCTCTTGGTGCTTTTCTATGGTGAATACTCTTGGTTCCTCTTCATCCTTGTCAAGTTTAATCTCTTGTATGTGTTGTTCTTTCGAATCAAATTCTAGATCCATTTCAATACTCTCGTAATCCTCTCTCCATTCCTTTTCCAATAATTCACCATCTTCCATTTCTTAAAGAATTACCATGTAAAGATTTACATCATATCCTTCTCCATCTATGCATTCATTCATGGTCAGCACTTCCTCATTTACACACATGTCTAAAGTGGCTAATATCTCCATCCATCCATGCGGTTCAAATGCTTCGTCAGGAAATATCTGAGGCATGTATGCTTGGTTGTCTATGGATATGTAATTTTTGTGTCCATCCTCTCTTTTCACTTCCTTACACATCCATAGCTGGACATCCTCCTTCATCCATGATTGGTCACTAGATCCTGCACTATGAATGGATAGATCATCTATCTCTTTGTGGACTGAGTTCCATTGTAATGGGGTTACATCTCTGTATGCAAAGGTATGTAAATTTATCTTTGTGGTCATACCCTGATGTTGTAGATACAACACATCTCTTCCCCAATCTTGCACAACTCTCAATTGTCTCATGAATGGTCTTCCCAAAATCATTTCATAATTGCTCACTTTTTCAAACTGTCATATGGCTAGGGTATGTTCAAATTCCACTCCACATGTGGTCAAAATGACCTTTTCTAAGAGTCCTATTGGTCTCTTGACATGACCATCTGCTATTTGAAGTTTCATTTGCGTGGGTTGTAGGGCTAGCTTTCCCCATTTTTCCCAGATCTCTTTAGTGGCTACGCCTATGCCCAATCCGATGTCTAAGATTGCTTTGGTTGTGTATTTGTTAAAAGTGATGGGTAGACACATATTTCCTTCATCTCTGTCACTGAGTTCACCAACTTTATCTATTGGGATTTGGATGGTTGGGGGATCCTCTACTCCTTCACTCATTTTGGCTGACTCCACCACTTCTAGCTTCAACTATTCGGCCAACTATTTCCACAACCAAGGTTTCGCTCGTAGTAATTCCTCTATCGTTAATTAAAATTGTATTTTAGTTTTCTTGAGTTCTGATAAGTTATGTGGTCTCTTTTTTTTATCTTTCCTCTTTTCCCTTGATAGTGGGAGCATGGAATACTTTCGATTTTCTCTCGTACTCTCCCATATAGTTGGGTAGTGTGAATATGCTAGTCGCTTCTTCTCGATTTGGGTCCAGGATGGACACTTCCTCATATACCTCTTCTAAGTCCAATTCAAGTTGATCTTCCCAAGCGTCTAGTTCTTCAAAGGGTGGTGGAGAGTTCTCATTCTTTTTCCACCATTCCTCCTGAATCCTGGCCCATAGGTCATGTGGCCAATTTGCCTCTAGTCTCAAGATTATTGACACTTGTTCCTCCTTGTCACTCCAAATGTCTTCCTTCTTTTTTTCCTCTTGTTGTTCTTTTATTGATTTTTGGTTGTTTGTTTCCATTCCTTGAATTTGTTTTTTGGTATTCTCCTCTCAGGGAGGGTTGAGATAAAATGTTTGAGTGTGGGTTGAGCTATCTCTATTAGTTTCCTACACATTTCTAGCCTTTCCTTCTCCAACTCTTCTCTTGGATAACTTTTTTCATGTTGCTCTATGCTAGGTCCTATCTCTATTCTAGACTGATAGGCTTTCAACCACATGTTTAGGTCTTCTGGCATGGGATCTATTAAAATTGATCCTGCTCGTACTGATTTAGATTCCTTGGTTGTCTGATGAGATTTTCCTTGTGACATTTGGTTATTATCTTCTTTTGTTTCTTTTTGACATTCCTTTCTTCCTCAATCTTTTTCTTATTCCATTTTTTTTAGGTTTCTCTTGCCTTGCTTTCAATCTTTGAGTTTTTCTCCTTTTCTCATTCTCTTCTAGTTCCTCTAAGTCCTCAACCACTTGAACTCTAGGGTCTAATCTTTCATCTCTGGCTCATACAGTGCTGCCTTTACCACCTTCTCCTTGGCTTGGGCTCAAGTGATAGCCTTCAGTGGCATTGTGTACTCCTTATCACTTCCAGAAGATTCAATCACTTCAATCACATTGATCTGAGTATAGGAGTGACCTTGTTGGGGTTCTTTGGACAACCTTGAAACAAGTGTTCTTTGCCCCATTCATTATAGTAACCTTCCCACACACGAGGGGTGGTGGGTTATAGGGTAAAGTGCATTCCCTTATGAAGTGATCTCCTCCACGCCTATAGAACAGTCCCCTTGGGGCAAGGGGCCTAATGGGTGGTCTAATCGGAACTGGGACTTTTGGTGCTATGTACATGAGATTAGCATACTCAAGTCCATAAGAATTTTCATATCCCTCGAAACCGTAGTATTGCTACTCATAGGTCTGGTCACATTCTATCAGGCTTGCATCATAAGAATACTACTCTCCTTGGTTTTGATCAAAGCCTTGATTTGCTATTTTTGAGTTGATCAAAGGTGTTGTTGGTACTATGGCTCTTTGGAGGTTTTCTTATGGTTGGGTATACTTTACTAGTACTACATTCTATGGGTGTGGTGGTTGCTATCCTAGCACTTGTTGTGATTGGCCATATCCCCCCTATCATATGGTCTAGGTGCTACTTGTGGTCCTAGGTAAGAGTTATACCTACGAACTTCTTTGCCTCGTTCCCTAGGAGGATATCCATATGGTCTATACTGAGGTAGCATAACTGGACTTGGCTGTCTGTTAAAAGGGTAGTTCTCAATGTTGTGGTTAGTGTACTTTTGCTCAATATGACAGTACATGTTAGGTCTCTGGGTTGGTTTCCTATTGTAAGGATAAGGTCGAGACAATCCTAAACCTCCTCTTGTGCAGACATGTTCTTGGCTACTAACTCTACCAATTTCTCTACATTACTCATACTAGAAGTTGCACTGCTCCTAGCGTCCTCCCATTTAGTCAAATTTTGTGTGGTTTTGAGATCGTCTACTAAATTGTCTTCCAAATCTATGCACTCCTGAACACACTCACTCAGTGTTTGCAACCATTTTACATATACTAAGGTTCTCAATGTTCCGTTGGTTAGACCATCTAGAAATAGGGATATCATCTTTTGCTGAGAAGGTCTCTCCGTCATCGACATCGATCTACGTATTGATTAAATCTTCTAGCTGCATTTTTTATTGTCTCATTAGAAGCCTGTCTGAAACTATGGATTAAGGATGACAAATTATGTTTAATCCCTCTTTTAGTGAATTCCCCAATGAATTCTTGGAAGAATTGTTTGATATTGCCAAAATGATTTGGATCCAAGGGTTGGAACCAAGTCAAGGCCATTCTCGTGAGGGTTAGCCCAAAGGATTCATATTGCACAAAAAAGTCGTCCACTTGCTCTGCTCGCAATACTTGTTTGAATTCTAAAATTTGTTCATAGGGTTCTCCTCTGTCATCATAATGATTTTGCATGCATTTGGCCACTTGGATTGGTCTCAGTCTCCTTCCTAGCTATGAGGGTCAGATTATGATAGGAATTGCTAGTTGTCCTGGGTGTACTCCTCATCCTACACCTTGATCTGTCTTGCCCTAAATGTTGGCCTATTTATATTTCTCGTTCCTTAAATAGTTTGGCCGTTAGGATTAACTTTTGGCATGGCAAACTGCACATGAGGTCTGATAGGAACACTACATTGGCTGGTTTATCCTGATGTCATGTTTTCTATACCTTGATGGGTCCCAAATGGGTTTTTTGAGATAGTTGCCTGCTCTCAAGGAGGGAACACAGGCAACCCCATATACTTTGGTCATGACCTATCCACTTCATCTACCGACCAATATCTCCTTTGATTCCAGTCTAGGTAGGTAACTCTAGACAAATCTTCAAGATCCCTCAATTCATATAAAGTGACTGGGCTGATGCCTTCTTCTTGTGTAGGTGAATCGATATGTAATAGTAGGTCGGTTCCATTCACCAAGTACACATCCACTAGATAGTCATCTTGGGGTATCAGGTCTCCTTTCAACACCTGAGTGACCACTGACTTTCCCCTTGGGGTCATCAGTGTGTCTCCAATATCGGTTCTCTTGGAGGTTTCTAGTCCTTCCAACTCTCCTCTTTTGTTAATTTGATCAGGATTTTTTGTTGCCACATAGATTTGGCCTATGTTGTCCATATAAACACCTCAAAATCATATTTAATGGCTGGCCTCAGGATTACCTCAGAGTTTGTTGTGTTTATCATTCTTGCAACTTGACCTATTGAGGCCATCGAGGTAGATGGGTATTCAATGCAAGTTAGTGGATACATATTGAATAGAAGTTCGATACTCTCCCTCCACAATGGACATAAAGCCTTCCCTAGGTAGTGAACTGTGCATGTCCTCGGAAGCCATGAGTCTTTCCTCCTCAAAGTCACTAGAAGTGTTAGAGTAGATAGAGTGATGGCTTGGTTGGGCTGCACTTCGTGCAAAAGATATGACACTTCTTCGACTGCTTAACACTCACCCTGATCTCAAGTTCATTCACCACCTAGGTCCAAGGCCTTTTCTAAACTCTATTGGCTTTCCTCTCTATTTCGTTCCACTTTTCTCTTCCAAACTCTTGTAATTACCCATGATGCATGACACCTCTCGGGGCAATACCACTCTCACACGATACACAATGCTTCTTGACTGGCAATGCATGATACCACTTTGGACGATACATGATACATGATACATGATGTGTCGTCTTGTGTACGTCCTCCTTTGGATCTTGGAATAGGCATAGCTTCATCACCTGCTACAATTCCATACAGATCTCTACCTTGCAAATAGGCCTCCATTCTGATTTTCCAAGCCACATAGTTGTGTTGATCAAGCTTCTCAATCATTGAGGGAAAACTGTCACCCATCTTGATCTAGCTCTGATACCACTGAAAGAACTTTGAAAAGGTTGTAGGAGGTAGAAAAGTGAATTTCAAAGCGACGAAGTTTGGTCCAACCAACCAGCAAAAGACCAGCCCTTGAACTTATGGAGACTCAAATAGAACTTATAGGCATGCAATAAGGGCAATAAAATGCACTATGTACTTTGGAGCATCAAGGAGAAAGAGTCGATACAAAATAGATAGGTCTGTGTTTTGACTAGCTCAAAAAACCTACTATCTTTGGATGAGACAATGAACTTCAAATGCTCGAGCAGCATGATTACAATTAGACAAAATCATTTTGGAGGAGTGATACACATAAGGTTGAGTGTATAGAATGCACAAGAGTACAAGGAATAAGCAAAATATGCTTTTGGAATGAACCTGGCACTCAACAGTGTTACCTGCTATTTTTCAGGAATGCATAGAGATAGACCTCGAGACAAAAAAACTGAGATTTCTCCCAATCTAGTGAACCAAATTGTTTGAAATTTATATAAATAAACTAGACACTATCTTTCAATGACTCAATCTCACATCTAATTTGGAGCTGTATAGAGAGAGCAGCAGCCTCTGCAAGCTTACTGTTGTTGAAGAAGATGATACAAAAAAAATGAAGGAGCAAGACAATGATGGCCACAAGTGTATGTATATTTCTTCCATGTAATGTACAAGTGATTTGAAGTCTTTATATAGACTCTTGTGCTCCATGACTTCTACAAGTGGATTTTGAATTCAAATGAACGCAGTAAAGGTTGTTGGAGGGAATCAATTCACTTTCATACAATCTAGGAAAAGGGAATTCACAAATGTCTGGGCTCTCACAATGGCTTCTCCTCATAATGGGGCATCAATGATCATTTGTGGTCAATTGAGGGTGGAGTATTGCGCAAATCTAACACCCCTCCCCATCAATGTCCACCCTATGGTGAACTACCTCCTTAATCCAATCCCAAGCTTTGGAAAGTGTCAAAGAAGTTGCTCTTTCCAAAGAGCCTTGGTTAAGATGTCTAATCCATTTTCTTCAGTTGGACAATAGCTTATCTCCATGACCTAGTCCTCAATCAACTCACACACATAGTGATACTGAGTTTTTAGGTGCTTGGTACATGCATGGAAAACATGATTCTTGGCGATGGCCATGCAACTTTGGTTGTCACACTTCAACTCTGTAGCCTTTTGTCCTTGTATTCCTATGTGCCATAGGATCCTCCTCAACGATACTAGCCTTTTATCCTTGTATTCCTATGTGCCATAGGATCCTCCTCAACGATACTACTTCACATGCTACAACACATGCAATTCTCTACTCAACTTCAGTAGAAGATAATGCTATAGTCGATTGCTTCTTAATGATCCAAGAGAAAATCCCTGATCCTAAAGAAAAGCAATATCCAAAAACTGATTTTCTAGTATCAATATCTCCTATCCAATCTGAGTCATAGTATTCGACCAAAGATGATCCTTCTTCATCAAAAATACCATAATTAGTGGTTCCTTTCACATACCTGAGTATCTACATGCTTGCCTCCCAATGAGTTTGGTAAGGCTTAATAGAGAACTTGCTTACTACTCCAACATCATAAGAGATATATGGCCTACTATTGCAAAAATAGATGAGACTTTCGACAAATTTCCTATATTTTCCAATATCTATTGGAGGTGTCGTACCTTCAATAGATAATTTTGTGTTGACTTCCATAGGTGTAGAAATTTCCTTGCAATCCTCCATGTTGAATACCTTCAATATTGTTGATATATTTAGGTAGTGATGTGTGTGAACACTCTAGGACAGCCGGGGCACTTTTTTCACTCTTTAGGAGGTTTTTTTCCCCGGCTTGTATATACGCCTATTGCCCTAAAGGGCTACTTATCTTTTGTACATTCTCTAGTAATACATTCAGTATTGTGTGTTGTGCTCCAAGCTTCTTCTTCTTCCTTGTGTTATTCGTGTCCTTCCGCAGACGTCTAACTCCAATAATTGGTATCAGAGCAGGTCGTCGCTTCATCTAGGGCATTGTCAACACCTCTCCGGTTGCAGTCTCAGAATCACACGAATTTTGGTGAGCATACTCTGCATGTTTTCGAGATCAAAACTGCTTCGCTTTGTGGTGCCGAAATCGCGATCTAAGCTCGTTTTGGCCCCCGGACGCACTATTGCAGCGCTTGTGTAGGCTATTTCATCTTTTTGTGCCAAAGGTATATATCAGTTTTGGTTCACCAGTATAAGCATCTTGAAGTCTGCTACAGGTCTAACAATTCCTCTGGGCAATTCTGTTCAACTTTTTGAGATACAGTCAATTTTCTGCATCAAGGTATTTTAGTCACCCACCATGTCTGAAAGTAGTGATGTATTTCGTATGTTGGTTGTTGAGGATAAGTTGGATGGTACCAACTACCCGTTGTGGGCTTATATGATGCGACATGTATTGGTTGCAAAAGGACTGTGGAACATTGTGTAGGGTGTCGAAAAACGTCCTATCACACTTGCAATTGTTACAACTGTAGGTACTGAAGCTGATGCAGAAGGTGTCGAAGATGATGATATTCTACATATTCCTATTCGTGTTGTGGTTTTTGTTGCACCTACTACAGAGCAGATTTGTTGGGATGGCAGAGATGCTCAGGCACATGCATTGATAGCTTTGTCTATCAAACGTGCCATTATTCCTCACATTTGCTCTTGCAAAAGAGCTAAGGATGCTTGGGATACACTTACCACATTGTACCAAGCTAGGAATGAGGCTCGTGTTGCTTACCTCCGAAAATAGTTGGAGAGTGAGCACATGAATGAAGGTGATTCTATGGAAAGCTTTCTAACAAAGATCAAAGACCTGAAGGAACAATTGATTTCTACTGATGAGGTTATACCAGATAGCTCACTTGTGCAGACCATTCTGAATGGTCTTCCTGATTCATATCAAAGTTTTGCTTCTACTCTTCGGTTGATGATGAAAGGCAATCCAAATGCCTTGTCATTTGAGGAGTTAGTCTCTATTTTGTTATAGGAAGATCAGTCCAGGCAGAACAGGTCCATTATGTGTGTTGCAGATCAAGCTTTCTTGGCTAGTCAGTGTTGATATATTTAGGTAGTGATGTGTGTGAACACACTAGGACTGCTAGGGCACTTTTTTCCCTCTTTAGGAGGTTTTTTTTCCCTCGGCTTGTATATACGCCTATTGCCCTAATGGGCTACTTATCTTTGTACATTCTCTAGTAATACATTCAATATTGTGTGTTTGTGCTCCAAGCTTCTTCTTCTTCCTTGTGCTGTTCGCGTGCTTCCGCAGACGTCTATCTCCAACAATTGGTATCAGAGCAGGTCGTCGCTTCATCTAGGGTGCCGTCGACACTCCTCCGTTTGTAGTCTCAAAATCGCACGAATTTTGGTGAGCATACTCAACGTGTTTCCGAGATCAAAACATCTTCGCTCTGTGGTGCCGAAATCGCGATCTGAGCTCGTTTCGGCCTCCGAACGCACTATCGCAACGCTTGTGCAGGCTATTTCATCTTTTTGTGCCAAAGGTATATACCACTTTCTGTTCGCCAGTTTAAGCGTCTCGAAGTCTGCTACAGGTCTAGCAGAACTCGTATGGGCAGTTCTATTCAACTTTTTGAGATACAGTCAATTTTCTGCATCAAGGTATTTTAGTCACCGGCCATGGCTGAAAGCAATGATATATTCCGTATGTTGGTTGTTGAGGATAAGTTGGATGGTACCAACTACCCATTATGGGCTTATATGATGCGACATGTTTTGGTTGCAAAAGGATTGTGGAACATTGTGCAGGGTGTTGAAAGACGTCCTGTTACACCTGCAACGACAGGTACTGCAAATACAGGTGTTGGAGCTGATGAAGATGTGTCGAAGATGATATTCCACAGATTCCTGTTCGTGCTGCTATTTCTGTTGCACCTACTGCAGAGCAAATTCGTTGGGATGGCAGAGATGCCCAGGCACATGCATTGATAGCTTTGTCTGTCAAACGTGCCATTATTCCTCATATTCACTCTTGTAGAACAGCTAGGGATGCTTGGGATACACTTACCACATTGTACCAAGCTAGGAATGAGGCTCATGTTGCTTACCTCCAAAAACAGTTGGAGAGTGAGCATATGAATGAAGGTGATTCTATGGACAGTTTCCTAACGAAGATCAAAGATTTGAAGGAACAGTTGATTTCTGCTGATGAGGTTATACCAGATAGCTCACTTGTGCAGACCGTTCTGAATGGTCTTCTTGATTCATATCAGAGTTTTGCTTCTACTCTTCGGTTGATGATGAAAGGCAATCCGAATGCCTTATCATTTGAGGAGTTAGTCTCTGTTCTGTTGCAGGAAGATCAGTCCAGGCAGAACAGGTCCATTATGCATGTTGCAGATCAAGCTTTCCTGGCTAGTCAGAAGGGCAAAGGAAAATGGAGCTCTTCTACTAGTAAGCAGAAATCTGCAAATGCTGCACATTCGAAGAATCAGGATAAAGATGAGAAGAAATCAGAAAAGGAGAAATTGTTTTGCAAGTACTGTAAAGGGAATTATCATATCATAAAGAACTGTCCAAAATTGGCTGCAAAAGAGGCAAAGAAAAAGGAGGCTGGAATGGTTGTTGCAGAAGCCTCTACACCAAAAACAGAGTCTGCTAATCTTGTGCAGGAAGAAGAGTGGGCATTTACTACTGTTTGCAGTTTGACCCATCTTCTCATGAGCAGTGCATGTCTGCAGTGGACTCAGATGTTTGGTACTTTGACAGTGGGGCAACCAAACATATTACCTCGCAGCGCAGTTTCTTCTCTTCACTCAAGCCTGCCCCTACAGGGAATACTGTCACATGCGCCAACAACTCCTCTTATCCTGTTATGGGAGTTGGTAAGATCATTCTGACTACTGCTGATGGTAGTTCTTTCACCTTGTCAGATGCTTTATTTGTGCTAGGGATCAAGAAGAATCTATTATCAGTTTCTGTATTAGCCAAGATTGGCTTGGTTGTGAAATTCGTTGATGACAAGTGTAGAGTTCATGATCTATCAAATGGCGATGTGATTATTGCTTCTGGCATTTTATGTCGTGGGCTGTATAAGCTCATAGACTATGAAAGATCTGTGAATGATTCGGCATGTGCAGTTCATGATTCTCAGGCTATGTCAGATGCAAAGCTTTGGCATGCACGCTTTGGTCATCTGAATCTTGCTAGTTTGCTACGTCTGTAGAAATCTGATATGGCGTCTTCTTTGACCAAGCTTGAGGCACCTGGAAAACATGTATGTGAAGGCTGTATTTTGGGCAAAATGCAGCGTTCCTCCTTTCCAAAAGATGGTTCAGTTCGGGCTACGTAGAAATTGCAGCTTGTACATAGTGATGTCTGTGGTCCTATGCAGACACCCTCTTTTGGGAATTACCTTTACTTCGTGACTTTCATTGATGATTTTTCAAGGCATGCATGGGTATATCCACTCAAAGCAAAGTCCAAAGTGTTCATGTGCTTTAAAAAATTTTTGGTTTTGGCTGAAAATCTGTCAGCATGTAAAATGGGCACCCTCCGTTCTGATCGAGGGGGGGAATATATGTCTTCTGATTTTAATGCATTTCTGGCTGAACGCGAGATAAAACACCAGTGTACAGTGCCGTATACACCTCAACAGAATGGATTTGCTGAACGAAAGAACAGGTCACTCATGGAGATGGCGAGGTGCATGGTCAAGAGTCCGGCTTTACCACATAGTTTCTGGCTTGAGGCTGTCATGTGTGCAACATATGTATTGAACAGGTGTCCCACTAAAGCACTGTAGTCTATCACTGCATATGAGGCTTGGCATGACTGCAAGCCATCTGTTGCTCATCTGCGTGTTTTTGGTTGTTTGGCATATGCATTAGTGCCTGAACAACATCACAGAAAATTGGATGATAAGGCAGTAAAATGTATTTTTGTTGGGTACAGTTCTGAAAGTAAAGGCTATCGTCTGTATCATCCACAGACTAAATGCATTCTGGTTAGCCGTGATGTTGTCTTTGTGGAAGATGCTATTCAGCCATTGCTTTCATGTACTAAGGAGACATCTGTTAGCTCCAAAGACATGTATGATACGTTGATGCCTCTTTTTACAAGTGGACAGTCTAGTGCTGGTCCTAATGAGGCAACTTCTCAGCCTTTGCAGGTTTCATATGATGATGCAGATCATTCTATTTCTGATGCAGATTTACATGATGTACTTGTTGATGAGAGAGCTGATATTGAGTAGGCAAAAACTATGCCAAAATGGCTAGTGCAGACATTGCGTGACAGCAAATTAGATGCACCTTTGTCATATCGTACTCGTTCAGGCTCTCATAGTGCCTCCTTTGCATCAGATTGCTATGCTATGGTTGCGTCTAGTCTCTGTGATGAGAATGACCCTGTTTCTTTTGATGAAGCACGGAATTCAGAAAATTGGATGGCTGTCATGCAATCTGAATATGATGCTATAATGAAGAATGGTACATGGTCTTTATGTGACTTGCCTCCTAGCAAGAAGGCCATTGGCACTAAGTGGGTATACAAGCTGAAGCGTAAACCTGATGGTACAGTTGACAAGTATAAGGCTAGGCTTGTTGCAAAGGGTTATGCACAGGAAAGAGGCATTGATTTTGATGAGACCTTTGCACCTACATGTCGTATGACTACTGTTCGGAGCATTTGTGCACTTGCAGCCCATCATGGTTGGAATGTACATCAGTTGGACATTAAAACAGCATTTTTGAATGGTGACTTGCATGAAGAAGTGTATGTTTTTCAGCCTCGTGGCTTTGTGCAGAAAGGGCATGAAAACCAAGTGTGCAGGTTAAAGAAGGCATTATATGGTTTAAAGCAAGCACCACGTGCTTGGTATGAGAAGATACATGCCTATCTGGTTGCACATGGTTTTGTGAACAGTCCAACTAAAAGCACCTTATATGTTAAGCGTGCTAATGATGTGCTTCTAATCATTGTTGTCTATGTTGATGGCATGCTACTCACTGGTCCTATTGAGAAGCATATTGCTGATTTCAAGGCTGATTTGCATGCCTCATTTGAGATGTCTGATTTGGGGCATTTGCATCACTATTTGGGCATTCAATTTATGCAAGTTGATGGTGGAATGGCTTTGTGTCAAACGAAATATATTGACACATTATTGCAGCATTTTGGCCTTGAAGACTGTAAGCCTATTGCCACTCCTATGGAGACAGGTTTACGATTGAGTCTTCATGATGTTGGAGATGCATTTGATGTTGTTCTCTATCAGCAGGCTATTGGATGCTTGATTTACTTATGCATTACTCGGCCAGATATTCAGTTTGCTGTCTCACAGATGAGCAGGTTTATGCATTGCCCAGGAGTCATGCATTGGAAGGCGGTTAAGCGCATCTTTCGCTACTTGAGTGGTACTCGGCTACTTGGGTTGTTTTATCCCAAGGGGGGATCACTACCGCCAGATTTGCATGCTTTTTCTGACTCAGATTGGGCTGGTTGCTATGACACTCGTGTGTCCACCAGTGGTTTTTGCTTCATGCTTGGTAGCTCATGTATATCTTGGTTGAGCAAGAAGCAGCCTACTATGGCCACTTCTAGTTGTGAGGCATAGGGCATTTTTCACAGCGACTGTTGAGTGTGTGTGGCTCAGACGCCTTATGGCTGATTTGGGTGTTGGCCAGTCTTCTGCCACCACCATCTTCACTGACAGTCAGAGCGCATTGGCAGTTGCGAGGAACCCTATGTTCCATGCTCGCACTAAGCACATTGAGGTGCATTATCACTATGTGAGGGAGAGGTTCTCTGCTGGGGAGATCAGCTTGGCATATGTGCCCACACTGGAGAACATTGCAGACCTTTTCATGAAGGCTCTGCCTAGGGAGTAGTTTGAAGCTTTTCGCAAAGCTTTGGGCTTACTTCCTTTTGTGGAGTGATTTCCACATAGCTTGGCACTTCCTTATACATGAGTGCCAGCTCCTTGTTCACCGCATCACTCCCAGGGGGGATTTGTTGATATATTTAGGTAGTGATGTGTGTGAACACACTAGGACCGTCGGGGCACTTTTTTCCCTCTTTAGGAGGTTTTTTTCCCCCGGATTGTATATACGCCTATTGCCCTAATGGGCTACTTGTCTTTGTACATTCTCTAGTATTACATTCAGTATTGTGTGTTTGTGCTCCAAGCTTCTTCTTCTTCCTTGTGTTGTTTGCGTGCTTCTGCAGACGTCTATCTCCAACGGTCAGAAGGGCAAAGGAAAATGGAGCTCTTCTACTAGTAAGCAGAAATTTGCAAATGCTGCACATTCGAAGAACCAAGATAAAGATAAGAAAAAATCAGAAAAGCAGAAATTGTTTTGCAAGTACTGTAAAGGGAATTATCATATCATAAAGAACTGTCCAAAATTGGCTGCCAAAGAGGCAAAGAAGATAGAGGTTGGAATGGTTGTTACAGAAGCCTCTACACCAAAAATGAAGTCTGCTAATATTTGCAGGAAGAAGAATGGACGTTTACTACTGTTTGCAGTTTTGACCCGTCTTCTCATGAGCAGTGCATGTCTGCAATAGGCTCAGATGTTTGGTACTTTGAGAGTGGGGCGACCAAACATATTACCTCGCAACGCAATTTCTTCTCTGCACTCAAGCCTACCCCTACAGGGAATACTGTTACATGCGCCAAGAACTCCTCTTATCCTGTTATGGGAGTTGGTAAGATCATTTTGACTACTGCTGATGGTAGTTCTTTCACTTTGTCAGATGCTTTATTTGTGCCAAAGATCAAGAAGAACCTGTTATCAGTTTCTGCATTAGCCAAGATTGGCTTGGTTGTGAAATTTGTTGATGACAGGTGTACAGTTCTGGCATTTTATGTCGCGGGCTGTATAAGCTCATAGACTATGAAAGATCTGTAAATGATACGGCATGTGCAGTACATGATTCTCAGGGTATGTCAGATGCAAAGCTTTGGCATGCACACTTTGGTCATCCGAATTTTGCTAGTTTGTTACGCCTGCAAAAATCTGAAATCGTGTTCTCTTTGCCCAAACTTGAGGCACCTGGAAAACATGTTTGTGAAGGCTGTATTTTGGGCAAAATACAGAGTCAAACACCTTCCTTTGGAAATTATCTTTACTTCTTGACTTTCATCAATGATTGTTCTAGGCAGTTGCGAGGAACCCTGTGTTCCATGGTTACACTAAGCACATTGAGGTGCATTATCATTATGTCAGGGAGAGGTTCTCTACTGTGGAGATCAACTTGGCATATGTGCCCACGCAGGAGAACATTGCAGACCTTTCACGAAGGCTCTGCCTAGGGAGAAGTTTGAAGCTTTCTGCAAAGCTTTGGGCTAACTTCATTTTGTGGAGTGATTTCCACATAGCTTGGCACTTCCTTATACATGAGTGACAGCTCCTTGTTCATCACATCACTCCCAAGGGGGATTTGTTGATATATTTAGGTAGTGATGTGTGTGAACATTCTAGGACCATCGGGGCACTTTTTTCCCTCTTTAGGAGGTTTTTTTCCCCTGGCTTGTATATACGCCTATTGCCCTAAAGGGGTACTTATCTTTTGTACATTCTCTAGTAATACATTCAGTATTGGGTGTTGTGCTCCAAGCTTCTTCTTCTTCCTTATGTTGTTCGCGTGCTTCCGCAGACGTCTAACTCCAACAAACATCTATCTTGCATACTTTTGTTGAGAGATAAAAATCTTCCCTGGTTATTGCTAGACTTCAAGTCCTAAGCAATAATGCATAGTCCAAGTCTATCATTTTGAATTCTGAACTCAAGGCATCTTTCATTTGTTGAAGAAGAGCATCATCATTTCCTATAATCACAAGGTCATCTACATAGAGTACAAGCACAATTGTCTTTCCCCCTCTCTTTATAACATAAAACTTACCATCAGAAGCACATCTTTTGAAACCTAGATCCAAGAGATACTTATCTATACATTGGTACCATGCTCTAGGGGCTTGTTTCAACCCATATAATGCCTCTTCAACTTACATACCTTGTTCTCTGAATGGGGAGCCTCAAACCATGGTGGCTAAGACACATATATCTCCTCCTTGAGGTCTCCATTCAAGAATTTTGATTTGACATCAATGTGATAGATTGGCCAAAGCTTTTGTGTACCCATAGCTACTACTACTTGGATAGTAGTCATCCTTGTAGTCAGGGCAAATGAGTCATAAAAGTCAATGCCTTCAAGTTGTGAGTAGCCTTATGCAACAAGTATTGCTTTGTACTTTTCTAGAGTACCATCAGCCGTGTACTTTAGCTTCTAGACCCACTTGGTGCCAATGACTTTACGCTTAGGGGGTCGATCCACTAGCTCCCAAGTTCCATTATTCATGATATTTTTATATTCTATTTGCAAGGCAGCCCTCCAATTCAGATTTTGGAGTGCCCCTTCCACATTTGTTGGTTCCTTTACTTGTTCTTGAATGAGGTCGGCCATCAAGGCTGTGTTTACAATATGGGTCCTTGCCCGTCTCTAGTCCTCTATTCTTTATGGTCGTCTCGGTCCATCTACAATCTGTTCTAGTGATTGTGGGATGGGGTTTGTAGAATCATAAAGATGCCTCACCTAACGCGGCAATGGCTTTTCCATTTGGTTGATGATAGGTTGGTGACTTTCAGACTCATCATCTAAAGATGATGCTTCCTTCTCTTGTGTAGAAGGGATAGCTCTTGGGCTAGGTTCATAGTGGATTGCCCCTTTGCTTGATGCTAAAGTGGAAGCTCTCTTTTCCTCCTACATGTGGGTTCTCCTCCTTAAACACCACATCGCATTTGGCCATGATCTTTTTGGCCTCAGGGTCATAAAGCTTATAAGCCTTCTTATCTTCACTATATGCTAAAAAGATACATTTGATGCTTTTTGGTTGAAGCTTATTTCTCTCCCTCTCTGGAACATGTACATAACATTCACTTCCAAATACTGTGAAATGGGAAACAAATGGCTTTTTACCATTGTAGGCATCTTGTGGAGTCATTCCATCAAGTGACTTGGTGTAGCTTCAATTCAAGATGTGGACTACAGTGTTAACAACCTCTGCCCAAAATTGATTAGCCAAAGCCTTCCCCTTCAACAGGCACCTCGCCATATCTATGATGGTTTGATTATGAGATTTTGCAACAACATTCTATTGAGGACTATGTGCCACTATGAGTTGATGTTTCATTCCTTTACTCTGTTGATGTGAACTCACCACCACCATCCATCTTGAATTTCTTCATCTTCATCCCTGTTTTAGCTTCAACAAGCTGAAGCCATTCTTTAAACTTACCAAAATCTTGAGCCTTATCAAAAGGAAGTACACCCACATCTTCCTACTATAGTCATCAACAAGTAACATGAAGTAGGAAGATCTGCCTAAGGTGTGCATAGGCATTTTTCTACACGAGTCAGCATGCACCAACTCTAGAGGATAGTTTCCATGTTCTTGCTTTATTGTGGGATCACTTGGTTCCTTCATTTCCACAATTGAGGATATGTGTGCAACTATACCATTGCAATGCATCTCCTTTGGTATAGGGTATCTGATGTGGCCCAATGTATCCTAAACCATGGCTTTTGGGCAAATGGCTAGCCCATTACACTCCTAACTAGGAGGTTGTGAGTTCAATTCCCAACATTGATATCAGAGCCTATTGCAGAACTTGGGCAAGATGGAGGTAAGAAGCTTCAATCATCGGCATTTGGGAAGTTCTTGACCATGAATGAGTGTGAAACTAGCCAAGAAGGAAGGTGCATGGGAATTTGGGCCCCAACAAAGGGTTGGATAGGTCCAAAATAGGTCCATGCATTGGAATTTGAGGCTAGTGGAGGTGCTCAAATGCGAAAAAGGGCCCAAGCTAGATAGAAGGGTCCACAAGTGAGCATTGAGGACAATGCTCAATCTAAGGGGGAAGGAATGTCACATAATCATAGTAGGAGATGGTTGAACCAAGCCTTAAGAGAGAGGATTAGGAAGTAGTCCTCAACCATGTCTTTTAGGGCAAATGGTTAGCCCATCACACTCCTTATCAGGGAGGTTATGAATTCAATTCCCAACACCAAATCTCTCATGCCATAGCCTACTTGTGCCCACACTTGTAGTGGTTGTAAGAGCACAAAACTCATACAGGTTGTTCCTCCTTATGCCAGTCCCAAAAGACATCATTGTTACTATCCACAATCTTAGCTCCTGCCTTAGTGTTTCTCATTAGGACCAATGATCAGTATGTCATCAACATATACAATGATAAGAAGTACATTAGCTGCATGCTTAACATATAAGGTGCTCTCAGTTGTATTGTTCTCAAAACCATGTGCAATCAAGTAGGCATGCATCTTTTCATACCAAGCATATGGTACTTGCTTCAAACCATATAATGCCTTTTTTAACCTGTAAAATATGTTTTCATGTCCATTTTGCACAAAACCATTGCCCTAAAATACATATATTTCTTCATGTAAGTCACCATTCAAAAATGTAGTTTCAATGTCTAGCTGATGTACACTCCAACCATGATGAGCTTCAATTGCACAAATGCTACGAACAATGGTCATTCAACATGTGGGAGCAAAGATCTCATAAAAATCAATGCCTCTCTCTTGAGGATAACCTTTGGCAACAAGCCTCACCTTATGCCTATCAATTGTTCCATCAAGCCTATGTTTTAGCTTGTATACCTATAAGTGAATCATGTAAATCTGCATCAGAAATGGAATGATCTACATTATCATTTGAAACATATAAAGGTTGAGAAATTGCCTCATTTGGACCAACATTTGACTGTCCATCTGTGAAAAGGGGTAGCAAAATGTCATACACATCTTTAGAGCTAACTCATGTCTCCTTAGTAATTTCTTTCTGCAAGTATCCGCCCTATGCCAGGCTACTAGTCATGCCATTTTGGGGCTCGTAGTCCATGCCAAATGCTAATTTTGTCTCTCTCCAAGGACCATCGAGAATTGGTTAGAGTCACTCACTTGGTCTCCTAATGTCTATATAAGGATCTGATGAGCGCTCATTTGGGGGTATCACATAGATAAATCCTATCTCATCTATCACTTGTTACTTTGTTTTGTGTATATGAAGAAGAGCTCTGGTACTTTGTAGTATTCCCTATTCTCTTATTGTAGTCTACCTTTGGGTTGTGTACTGAGTGTCCATAGGCTATCTTTTTAGCATGTATTTGCAAGTGTTTTGCCTCCATTTGTCAATATAATTTCTGAGGGAATATTGGCCTACTTGTGTAATGTTCATTGAACTATTCTTTGGATCACTCATCACTTGTTCTTGAGTTTTGTGTTATTTGAAGTTGTGTATGGTCTGTGAGTGTATAAAAATCATGAAACCTTGGTTTTGATCTCATTGGTTGATTGCTAGCTGTTTGTGCTATTGATGGAAAGGGATCCCTGCTAGTAAGAGAACTGAGCAGATAACATTAAGGGAAGCCAAGTGGCAAAAGGTGAGCTAGTGTGGGATTATTCGGGTTGTGTGTCTTATCACATGTTGTCGCACTGTCTAATTTATGAATATATAAATGCAATTTTGACTCATTAAAACCTTGTGAACTCATTATCCCCTCCATTTATCAAGTATCTCTCTACACAAGCATATTATAGGGTATACTTCCTTAAGGAGAACCCCCCTTGAGTAGAAGGTGTCCTAAGAGGCATGTCTACCCCTCTTCTTAAAAGATTTCCTGATTCTCTCTATAGTTTGGCACACCCAGTGGGATCCTTGCATGTTGTGTGTGAGGCACCTATTCAAAGTAAGAATTCATTACAAGAAAGCTAAGACATGGAAGGTTTCCAAGAAGAATTCGGACTCTATAGAATTCCATTGGTGGAGAGAGCCTCACTTACATGATATATGTATTAATCTTGTGAGGAAGCCAAAGGAGAAAGTAGAAGCAACTATGCTTAGAGCTACCTCATCATATGAGCCAAACATAAGGGCACAATAGCTCTTTAGGAATGAAAGAAGGATGTCATGGGAAGATTATCGCAAGAGCAAGAATACAAGTAAAAAGAGCCTATGCCAAACACTAAAATACCAAGGAGAATATGCCTCAATGTGTTATGCAATAATTGGAAGACTTGGGAGAAGAAAAGATGCCCCCTGTTAACATTTCCAAGGTGAAGACCAATTTCAATTGAAGAATACTGATAATCCATCCATTGTATATAACATTCGTTTATTTTTGTATTGTACATGTATGTCAAAATAATGAATCCTTCCTTGCAAAGAATAAAAGGGAAGTTTTCACCAAGATGGTGCAAAGGCTTGATGTAGGGGCCTATAGCATCGAGGACGTGCTAAAGAACTTATGATCACCTTTGGATGCCTTATAGCACACAAAATTAGTCATCATATTCTCCTCCATAGCACAAAATCTAGTCGCTATGTTTTGCTTAAGTAATAAAACTTAGTCCCCCTATGTGGCCTTAAGAGCAACAAATTCAGTCATTCAATATTCCTACAAGTGCTCAATTATACTCGCCTTATTTGCCTCTTCCATGTCCAAAGAACCCAAAAGCATTTGCCTCATTTGCACGTAAACACCAAAGTTCAATAGCCCCATTTGCATTGATGCAAAAAGCCTTGTTTTGCAAAAAGCCCAAAATAAACTCAATCAATTTTCCTATTGAAGCATAAAAATACTTGGCCAGCTTTTCATAACCGACCAAATTTAAGTCGCCCAATTTTCCTCTTTTTATTAGGCCAAAAAATATGTGCCTTCTTTTGCAAATGGCCCAAAAATTAGGCCACCTTTTGTTTCATTTCCACCAAAAATCTTGGTCACCGAAGTTCCATAAAAAGAATAACCCGCTCACCTTGTCTTTTGTTTCGAAACTCGGGAGACTTCACTTGTACATTGCATCAAAATTTAAGCGACTCACCATCTCCTTTCACATAAATGAGGGTGACCCATCCTTCTCCACATAAAAGAGGGTGACTCCCTCATCCTTTGCGCATAAACAAGGGTGACTCCAAATCTTGGTGTACACCATAATTGGGTGGCTCCAACTTGTAGGACACAGAAATCAAGGTGGATTCATCTCCTTATACCACAAAACTGCATCCCCCAACATCCTTCTCATAAAAAATACGGGCTTATCTAAGAGATCCATGTGAATTGAAGGAACTACCACGGAAGAGACTTGTGGATGCTAGAGAAGGTCTAAAATTAGGTGCTTTGGGGTTGGTGACCTGCCACAATAATTTCTCTCTACAAGTAGCCGCCTTGTGCGAGGCAGCCATTCATGCCATTTTGGAGTGTGAAGTCCATGTCAGAAGCTAATTTTGGCTCTCTTCAAGGATCATTGGGAATCTAGTAGAGCCACTCATTTGACCTCTTGGTGTCTATATATGTAGTTGATGAGTGCTCAATTGGGGGTATCACATAGATCACTACTATCACTTCTATCGCTTGTTACTTTGTTTTATATATGTGAAGAGCTCTAGTACTTTGTAGTAGTACTTATTCTCTTGTTGTAGCTCTTCTTTGTACTCAATGTGTGCGGGATACTTTTTTGTGTGTATCTCACAAGTGTTTCACCTATGTTCGTTAGTATAGTATTGTTTTGGGAGGGCATATTGTCCTACTTTTGTAATGTTCATTGAACTATTCTTCGGGTCACTCATCACTTGTTCTTGAGTTTTATGTTATTTGAAGTTGCATATATTTTGTGAGTGTATGACTGTCATTACAGCCTTGGTGTCAATCTCACTAGTTGATTGCTAACTACTTGTATTGTCCTTGGAAAGAGAGCCTTGCTAGTAAGAGAACTGAGCAGGTAACCTTAGGGGTGAGAAAATGGCACCAGGTGAGCTAGTGTGGGATCATTCGAGTTGTATGTCTTGTCGTGTGCTCTCATAATCTATAATTCTCTTTGAATCTATCAATGCAATTTCAAGTCATGAAAACTTTGCAAACTCCTCTTTCTTGCTTCTCCATTTATGAAGTATCTCTTTGCACAGCCATGCTACAGGATATACTTCCCTAAGGAGAACCACCCTTGAATAGAAAGTGCCATGCGAGAAGCATCTACCTCTTCTTAAAAGAGTTCCTAGGTCTCTCTTCTATCCTTGGTAAGTATGTAATGAGTACCTGTGGTTGGAGATAGCTACTTGATGGTTTCTTGAAAGGAACATGTGAGTAATAAAGCAAGATATACTTGTATTATTTCTTCACATACAAGGGTTCACTCTTGTGCATAGGGTTGTAACAAATATGTATCATTCAATTCCATGTAATGTGGCCCTATGTTTGATTCTTACTTTAAGTGTGATTGACATGAATGGTGCAAGAGACAAGGTTGTACACTGAGGCACATGGTTATTGCATGAAGGGGTTCCTAATCGACCAACTCTATATGCCTTATTTCATGTATCTTCAAGCTTGAAGCACTGGGTGTTTTATGTTTAGATACATAAAATAAATAACAAATATGTACATATCTACAAAGGTGTTTTCTCTTACTAAACATATGCATACATTTCAAGAGCGTGAGGTGCACATTTATCATGATAATCTAAAAATCAAATTTTTTAGTTGTTATGTTATGCATGCTTCTTGATGGAAAGTGGAGCCAAGGGTCATGCTACCAATGAAGGAATGACGACTGATTCTAGAGAAGGAATGGAACATCTCTTTTCAAGGCCTAGTTGGTGTTCATTGTGGTCTTCCTCAATGACACCGACTACTTTGAAATCTATCCCTTATGAGCCTAGGCTATTTTTGTCATGGTTACTTATTTTTGGCCATGCGAATCTTCTTCCTTGTTTTTGAGCTAAGACTTGAAACTGCCTCTATGGGGCTTTCACCCAATGTTCTTTGCGCAAAGCGGCTTTGCTTCTTCTTTCTTATATGTAAGCCTATGCCTATGTGCATCCCTACACGTATGTGCATCCCTACAGGGCTTTGTATAGAAGAGTTTCTTGCAGATCTCCACCTCCTAATCCTCTCTCCTAGTTTTGTATCATCCATGATAGATGTTGCTTAGGCGTGGGGTACAAATGTAGCCTAAAGTAAATATTTTGGAATCCATATTTGATTATATTGATTTTGTAAGGCACTAATTGTCTTCCGTGTTCAAATTTGTTTACTAATGAGGTTTGGCTCTATACTTGGAAACTTTGATTTGAGAAGTGGCTTGTGATGTGAGGATCGTTTCTTCCTGTGATTGCAAGGATAATCCTGAGATTGTGTTACCAATTTCTCGAGCACCTAAAGGTGTGAGTATGATGTGTGTGCTACTATAAGAGACTTGGGTAACCAATATTCTTAGTTGTCAATATATTTTTGTAGTAATGTGTGTGAACACACGTAGGACCATTGGGGCACTTTTTCCCTCTTTAGGAGGTTTTTTCCCTTGCTTGTACTTCAACGGTTCTATATTTTGTGAGTTATTAGTCTTAGTGTGAAGTCCAGTTCTTCAACATACTTGTGTGGATAGGTAGTCTATTTCTGTAAGTTGAGTTGACCAACCAAAAATTATCCAAATTACATGTTTTATAGCTTCTTAAAAAGCATATCTTGTTTAATTTCTTTATCTTAAATATCATCTTCAAAGATACTATATTCTATGAGTTATCAGTCCGAGAGGGAAGCCTAGTTCTTCAAAATACCTATGTGGACAAGTAGTCTATTTTTGTCAGTTCAGTTTCTAGACCAAAACTTTTTCCAATTAAGTGATTTATAGCTTGTTGTAAAGCTCTCTTTGTCTATTGTGATTGCCTAAAGCCACATATCCATTTGATTTTTGATTGAGGATAGCAAACAATCCAAGGTGTATTCATTTGTCCAAGTGCTAGGCCTATAAGGGCTCACTATACACCTCTTCTTGTGCATAGAAGAATTCACTCTCCACAATTGGTATTAGAGCTTTGTCATGAGGCGAGAAGAATTCACTCTCCACAATTGGTGCAAAAGCTTTGTCATGAGGCGAGAAGTGAAGCAAAGCAAAATGGGAGCTACAAATCAATAGGGAGCTTCAAAAACTCAAGTGCATAGGACTATGTAACTACTCGAGGTAATTCTCAAAGTTTTTTATAGTCTTCGATGGCTGAGGTGGCCAATAAATAGAGAAGCTGGATAAGTATAACTATCCAACATTGAAGTTTAGAATGACCAACTACCTAATGGGGAAAGGCTTATGGGCTATTGTGAGTGGAGATGATGTTCAACAAGCTACCACCACCGAAGTCCAAATTAGGTAAGCAAAAGAATGGCAAGACAAGAATAGGAGAGTTATGTTACTCATTTCAAAAGTCATTACTAATGAGATGGCAGGGCATATTCAACATCTAGAAATATAAGAAATATCCAAGGATTTTTGGGAAACTCTTGAAAGGATATATTTGTTGGAGTTTGAGGTCTATGCAAGCACCGAAACAACACAAGGAAGAAGAAGAAGCTTGGAGCACAACAAACAATTATACCCAATGTATTACCAAGTGAATGTATAACAATAAGTAACATATTAGGGTTATGGGGTATTTAAAATATGGGGGAAAGAACCTCCTAAAGAGGGAAAAAAGTGCCCCAATAGTCCTAAGTGTGTTCACCTACATCATTACTGAAATATATCAACGAATCCCCCCTGGGAGTGATGCGGTGAACAAGGAGCTGGCACTCATGTATAAGGAAGTGCCAAGCTATGTGGAATCAATCCGCAAAAGGAAGTAAGCCCAAAGATTTTCGAAAAGCTTCAAACTTCTCCCTAGGCACAACCTTTGTGAAAAGGTCTACAACATTCTCGTGTCTGGGCACATATGCCAAAATGATCTCTCTAGCAAAGAACCTCCCCCTGACATAATGATAGTGCACCTCAACTTGCTTACTGCAAGCATGGAACATAGGGTTCCTCACAACTACCAATGCACTCTCACTATCAATGAAGATGATAGTGGTAGAAGACTTACCAACATCCAAATGAGCCAAAAGGCCTCTGAGCCACACACACTCAATAGTCACTATGAAAGGTGCCCTATCTGCAACAACCATTTGGGCCTCTTTTTTCTTTGCCTATTTTGCAACCACTTTTGGATAGCTCTTTATGAAATGATAACTTCCTTTATATTATTTGCAAAACCATTTCTACTTTTCTGGTTTCTTCTCATCTTCCTTTTTTTACTATGCACAATTAGCAGATTTTTGCTTATTAGTAGATGAGCTCCATTTACCTTTTCCCTTTTGACTAGCTAAGAAAGCTTGATTTGTTACATGCATAATGGACTTGCTCTACCTAGATTGATCTTCCTGGAACAAAATAGAGACTAAATCCTCCAATGTTAAGGAATTTGGATGGATTTTATAATGATTAATCAAAGAGTAGAAGCAAAAATCTCATATGAATCTGGAAGAGCATTCACAACACTCTGCACAAGTGAACTATCTAGTAAGAATTGATCAACAAAAATTAGTTGTTCCTTCAAATCTTTGATCTTTGTCAAAAAATTGTCCCATAGAATCTCCTTCATTCATATGCTCACTCTCCAACTATTTTTGAAGGTAAGCAACACAAGCCTCATTTCTTGCCTGGTACAAAGTGGTAAGTGTATCCCAAGCATCCTTTGTTATTTTGCAAGAGGAAATATGAGGGATAATGGCATGTTTGATAGACAAGGCTATCAATGCATGTGCCTGAGCATCTCTGCCATCCCAATGAAGTTTCTCTATAGTAGGTGCAGTAAGAACACAACACAAACAGGAACCTGAAGATCATTATCTTCAATGTCATTTGCATCAGCTTCAATAACTGCATTTACAAGTGTAGTAGGTTGTTTTTCAACACCCTCCACAATATTCCATAGTCCTTTTGCAACCAATACATGATGCACCATATATGCCCATAATGTGTAATTGGTACCATCCAACCTATCCTCAATAGCCAACATACATAATACATCATTGCTTTCAGTCATGTCCACTAACTAAAATACCTTGATGTAGAAAAATGATTGTATCTCAAAAAGTTGAATAGAACTACCCAGTCAATTTCTACTAAACATGTAGCAAAATTTGAGATGCTTGTACTCGCTAACCAAAACCTCTATATATGTTTGGCACAAAAAGTAAAAAAATTCTTGCATAGGCACTATGATAGTGCATTCAAAGGCTAAAACAAGCTCATATCAAAATTTTTACACAACAAATCAAAGATGTTTTGAACTATTAATCACCTTGAGTATGCTCACCAAATTTTGTGCAAGTCTGAGATTGTGATCAACGGGGTGCCAACAATACCCTTGATGAAGCAATGACCTTCTTTGATACCAATTGTTGAAGTTTGAGGTCCATGTAAGCATGTGAACAACACAAGGAAGAAGAAGAAGCTTGGAGCACAACACACAATACTAAATGTATTACCAAGTGAATGTACAAAGATAGTAACCCATTAAGGTTATAGGCATATATACAAGCCAAGGGAAAAAAACCTCCTAAAGAGGGAAAAAGTGCCGTGACAATACTAAGTGTATGCACACACATAACTACCAAAATATATCAACAAAATTCAGCAAATACAAAAGCTAGTAAACTTCAACTCAAGAAAAGTTCAAGTCAATCCATAACTAAATATACTTTGAAGATTAAAGAGCTAAGTGATGCTTTAGCTTCTATTAGCACAATAGTTGAAGATGAAGATCTTGTGTGTTGTAATCTCAATGGATTGAGAGAAGATGAAATATGGAAGCCTTTTATAACTTCCATTTGTAAAATGCATGTCCAATTTTTGAATAACTAATCCCTCATCTTGTCACAAAGGAGCTTAGATTTGGTGGCTCCAAAGGAAAGGACAACCACAACTAAATGTTGTATGTAGGTTAAGGTAAATGAAGGAACTCAAGGGGAGGCTCAAGAGGAAAAGGAAGAGGTCACAACAACTCCAACTACAATCAAAACAATTCAAAAGATAGCAATGATGGATCAAATGACAACACACAAGGATGAGGTCAAGGTAGAAGTAGAGGAAGAGGCAAAGGCTCCTACAATTCTCATAAAGGTATAACATGCTATCATTGTGGTAAAGTAGGATACTATGCTAGTGATTGTTGGCTAAAAAATGGAAGACAAAATGGAGGCAATAAAACGAGTCAAAGAAACTATGCAAGCACCTCAATTGAAGGAAGCAAGGACACATTACTTGCAATGAGACATCAGTATAGAAGCTCTAATGAAGATGACAAACAATGGTACATTGATTCAGGTTGTAGTAACCATATGCCATGCAAAGGGAGTTTTCTCACTAATCTATAGGTATCAAGTGGAAAAGAATGTGTTAAAATAGGTGATGATACTCAACACATGCGTATTGGAGATATAAGGCTCAAAGATACAAGTAGATCAAAGGTACTATCTAATGTTCTTCATGTTCGTACAATTCAAAGAACTTGATTTTAGTAGGAAAAATGGTAGAGAAGGGTTATCATGTCATATTCAATGAGAATAGGTGCTTCATAAAGAATCCAAAAGAAGGTTTCAAGGTCATTGCTCAAGGTAGAAGAGAAGGAATGATGTTCACTTTGGACGTCCAACATCCACATGGAAAGGTCATGTACATTCAATTTGGGAACAAGAAGATTTCGAAGCTAGATTTATGGCACAAAAAGATAGGACACATCAACATTCCAAAGCTAAAGGACATGATCAAACATGAAGTGGTAAGAGGTAACTTTGTTTGCAGGCTAAAGAAGGCACTCTATGGCTTGAAGCAAGCACCATGAGCATGGAGTTAGAGATTGGTAGAGTATCTAACTAAGTGTGGATACAAATGAAGTAGTGAAGAGCCTTCATTGTACATGAATAAAGAAGAAAATAGAGAGGTATATATCTGCATATGTTGATGACCTCATCATATCAAAGAATGATGTTACAAAAGAAATCTTGGTAAGGATTTTAAAATTTCAAATCTTAGAGAGTTGAAATATTTTTTAGGAATTGAATTTGTTTATGGGAAAGGTGGCATCTACTTGATGCAATGGAAGTACTTGTTGGATGTTCTTTTTAGATTTGGAATGAGTGAATGCAAACCATTCACTCAATCCATGAACACAAATACAAAGATTTGCTCAAATGATGTAGAACTATTGAAAGATGTATTGACATACAGAAGCATCGTAGGATCATTAATCTATGCAAACAGTACAAGACCTGATCTATCTTATGTTGTTGGTGTACTTTCTCAATTTATGCAAGCTCTAATAAGCAAACATTTAAATTCATCCAAGAGACAATTGAGATACATGAAGCACATAGTTAATCATGCTTTGTTTTACAAGTTTGGTGAAGAATTGAAAGTCAAAAGCTTTAGTGATGGTGATTGGGAAGGTTCATAGGAAGATAGGATATCAACCTCAAGTTATGTGTTCATGATAAGATGCAAACCTATCATATGGAGCTTCAAGAAACAACCTACTATTGCAATTTCATCCATGGAGGCTGAATATAGAGGTTTAACATTTGACGGATGTGAAGCAATGTGGATTAAAAAAAATTTGGCTAATCTTGAAGTGCAAGTTGGAAGCATTCCTATATACAATGATAACATGTCAAGTATTTAGTTGGCAAGAAATCCCATGTTTCATGGGAGGAGTAAGCACATATTGGTCCACTACCATTATGTGAGGGAGAAGATACTAAGCAAATATGTAGAGATAAAGTTCATCAGAACCAAAGAGAAGGTTATAGAAATGTTTACAAAGTTATTGGATGCTTATAAACTCAAAGTTTTCAAGGATGTGATAAATTTGCAGGACATGGCTAAAGATAACTCCCAAATGAGCTTGAGGGGGGGTGTTGAAGATAAATTTGCAAGCTAATTTTCATGTCTTATGCTTGGATAAATTTACCAGACATAAAGGTAAAGGTGAATATAAGTATGAAAAAAATATAGTCAAAAGTCATGATGATTAAATAATACAATATCTACCTTGTAGTGAGTGGCATGTTGTCGAAAATCAAATGAAAGTGGTGAGTTAAGAAGAAGTCACAAACTTCTTCACATACTCATTGGCTAAAGAAGTGGAGTGGGAGCACATTTGCAACAAGGAGAGAAATAGGCAAGAGCCCATAGTAGTCAAATTTGATCTTAGAAGTCATTTTCTCATTTTGTCTTCTCATAGACTTTTTACAACCGCATGTCACTTTGTACATAGTCATGTTGTGAGGTTTATATATCAGTTCATGTGTAACCATTTCTCACGTTTAAAGACTCATTGGAAATCTTATCTTGTCTATCTTCTCTCTCTCAAATATCTTCTTCAAAGATTCTATATTTTATGATTTATTAGTCTGAGAGTGAAGTCTAGTTCTTTGGCATACCTCTATGGACAGGTAGTCTATTTTTGTCAGTTGTGTTGCCCAACCAAACCTTATCCAAATTGCATGATTTATAGCTTATTTGAAACCTTATATTCTTTATTTTTTTGTTAAATATCTTCAATGGTTCTATATTCTCTAAGTTATCAGTCCATGACTGAAGTCTAGTTCTTCAACATACTTATGTGGATAGGTGATCTATTTCTATCAATTGACTTTTGCAACCAAAACTTATCCAAATTATGTGATTTATAGCTTATTGGAAATCTTAGCTTGTATAATTTCTTTTTCTTAAATATATTCTTCAAAGGTACTATATTCTATGAGTTATTATTCCAAGAGTGAAGTCTAGTTCTTCAACATACCTGTGTGGACATGTAGTCTATTTTAGGTAGTTGAGTTTCCAAACCAAAACTTATGCAAACTAAGCGATTTATAGTTTTTTGGAAATCTCTCTTTTTCTATTGTGATTACCTAAAATTGGAGGTCCATTTGAATTTTGAGATGAGAGCAGCAAGCAATCCAAGGTGTAGTTGTTTGTCCAAGTGTTGGACTTACAAGGGCTCACTATATGCTTCTTGTTGTGCATAGGAGAACTCATTATTCACACATATGACCTAACATTTCCACTAATAAATCCATCTATGAACAAAGATACTTGTTTTGCATGGGTATGTAGCTTTGGGATGGGACACTCTTGATATACTACTTGACCCTACATCCAACTAGCCTAACTATCCCTTGGGGGGTCTTCTTGAAAGTCTTAATCAATGACGATGTGTTGTGCCTAATTCAACTTTTAGAGAACTCTATAATGAAAGCCTCTAAAAAATTGAGTTATCTACAGTAGTAAACTCTATTCAATTGTTCAAAACCAAGCAAGGGTTGTGCCTTTCAAGGTTAATCCAAAGGTTCCAACTGAGTAAACAAGTCTTCCACCTATTCACACATGAATACACATATGGATAGACATGTATGACACACATACATACATGGGAGATATTTTTTTCCTCAAGAACTAAGCTATATACAAAATTGTAGGTGTACCCTTGAGCCTCATGTTCTCACTTAAAAGAACATGTTTTCATCTTTCTGGTGGGATTCATTTGTATGTCATTTTAATAAAGGAGGATCTAGTGTCTGATACCCATTCAAATGATTCAAGTTAATGATCGTTAACTCGAGATAGAAAGCTATAGAGCTCTTTGGAAAAAACTTAAGCTCTTTCCTAAAGCAAAATGTTCTAACCTGCAAGAATTTATATTCATATGTCATATTTTGTATTCCAAATGAATAGAGTGGGATCTAATGTCTAATGGTCATGTGTTTTCATTATTACCATCATTTTGGTAAGACATCAATATAGTCTCATCTTCATTATCTTTATTGGTAATTCCTTTTTATTATCAATAAAATCAGCACGTAGAGTATTATCGTTCTCATCAAGTATATTATTATCGTTTTCATGTAGAACAATTCTGTGTATCTGTTATATATATGTGTGTGTAAGTGTATGTATGTGTGTATATGTATGTATGTATTTAAATTAGTATGAGTTATAATTCTCATATGCTATATACATATTTTACATTTAATCTATGTACTTTTGGTTCATTAAATAAACACACCTTGCTGCAAAGAAGAGAGTTGAGTCAATTCATACGTCGTGCTTAGGCCAAATGGTCCATAATGGTTTTGTTGCTACATTTGTAAGTATATGTATTATTGAAACTATATTTTTTATTTTATTTAAAACACTAATAATTAATCTTTTTTATTTGTTTGAATGCGACGAGAAGATTATGGTCAATATCCTGTGAAAAGGTAAATTGAATTTACTACACATTGTGGATATTGATGTCAGAGTGAGTACATGCAAGATCATCCATATATGTCATATAATTTATTTTATTTTATTGATACTTTATATGTTTTATTTATTTATGTTTGTGATATATAATATAGGAGTATTATGGAGAGGCATATATGGATGAGGTGGAGAGATAGACATAGGAGGGATGATATCGATCATCATAGAATGTTGGCCCCTCTACCCATGATGCCTCTTCAGATGATCATGATGATGCGGATGATCATGATGATGAGGATGATCATGATGAGGGGGATGATAATGATGATGAGGATGATCATGATGATGTGGATGATCATGATCAAGGAGGGCATTCAAATGATTGAAATTTTACATTCAATGTATTATTGACATTGATATGCACATACATTTTTTTATATTTATATATTTTCTCATTTGAATTATGTTTTTAATTGTGTCCATGGTACTAGTTAAAGTAAAAAATGTATTAATCATTTTTATTACATTTTATATTTAACATGTATTAATGATTTTTATTACAGTTTATATTTAACATGTGATTTATTACTTTAATTGTATAATTCATTCATATTATATGCATGTTTGTGTGTATATATGTATGCATGTGTGTGTAGTTGTGTCTGTATATGTATGTATGCACATGTAGTTATATATCTATATTTGTGTAAGTCTGTGTATATACATGTTTGTGTGTGTATGTGTGTGTATGTGTATATGTATGTGTATGTGTATTTGTGTGTATGTGTATGTGTATGTGTATATATGCATGTGTATGTGTATGTGTATGTGTGTATATGCATGTGTATATGTATGAGCATGCATGTGCATGTGCATGTGGATGCATGTGCATGTGGATGCATGTGCATGCATGTTCATGTGCATATACATGTGTATAAGTATGTGTTTATGTGTGTATGTGTATGTGCATGCATGCATGTCCATGCATGTGCATGTAGATATGTTTGTGCATATGCATGTGTATGTGTGTGTATCTGTGTGTATGTGTATGTGTATGTGTAAGTGTATATGCATATGTGTGTGTATGTGCATGTGTATGTGTGTGTGCATGTGTACGTGTATATGTGTATGTGCATGCATGAGCATGCATGTGCATGTATACATGTATATGTGCATGTGAATGTGTAAGTGTGGGTATGTTAATTAATGGAAAAAAAAATAATGATATACAAACAATGAAAACTGTACTTACAATAATTAGCCATATATTATGCTCATTGAACTTCTTGAATAACCTACAATAAAGAGAGAGAGAGAGAGAGATCAAAAGAGAGAGAAAAAGAGAAGGAGAGATAGAAATTGAAAGAGAAAGGGGGAGAAAGAAGGAGAGAGAGAGAGAGAGAGAAAGAGAGATAGAGAGAGAGAAGGGAGATATTAAGAAAGAGAGAGTTTGAGCTTGTATGTGCAGTGCAAATATGAACATTGGATCGCTCTTTGATCAAATGCACACAAAATGATGATCGAAGAGCGATCCAATGTTTTTTTAATTTTTATCAAACACAATCATCGCATGAGCAATGTACAAACATTGTAAATGCGATTTTGCAAATCATCACTTTGAGAGTCGCATATGCGATGCAAAAAAGCATCATATATGCGATGCAAAAAAACATCACATATGTAATGTTAATTTGTGTCTCATATGTGACACTACTTATGTGTCGCAAATGTGACATTCACATTAGTGATGCTTCAATTAATGTCACTAACAACCTTGAA